>CM026573.1:7531933-8731933 GCA_015143295.1 Tetracentron sinense
CGGACTGGAAATCTAGTGCTGCAACTATTGAACAGTTCTTTCTGTGCTCCAGCAGACGTAGTAAAACCAAACTCTTCCAAATCTGGATGGTTCGAAATTCCAACACAGTCATGAAATAACAGAATGAGCACCATTGATCTTGCGTGATATGCTTCAGCAATTCCAGTGGGATTTTTGTGTTGTGTTAACAAGGACCCTTGATGTGTAAAGTGACAACAGAGTGAATCTGTGGTACCGACAACTTGCAGCTGCTAATTAAGTTCGTCTTGTCTAAATAAAGGCTAAACAAATTCTTAAAATTGCACCTCCGAGCGAGATTAAAATCAAAGCCAAGGGTCTAAGTACATGTAGTATATGGTAATGAGAACTTAGAAGGTTTAATCACATCTGATTATCAATTGAAGCATTTGAGATGGGTACAAAAGGCAATCTGAACTCCTTATTAATCATGTGATTAACAACAGAGCCAGCTCAAGAAGCTCAGAATCAGTTAGTTGTCTTCTCTTTAGGCTGGATGTTCAAAAAGATTGGATAAGTTGAAATTAATGGAATCCTCCATTTCTACTTCTGTGAGAAATAAAAAAATCGTATGAAAATCACAATTTGCTGGAGTTTCTGGTAGAAAACGCCTAATTAAGGAATTAAGATAGAATGGCAATCTAAAACTATCAAATGACAAAGGGATGAACCTTCGTGGTGCAAGATCTCATGCAATTACCATGATTATACGCGAATTGCTTGATCTGTTAGGCATTCCTGACTGTCGAGAGACTCGGCCCGCCATTTAATTAGTCCTACTTAGAAGATTTGACCGAATTGGATTATCGCAATCATCAAACGGCAGTCATAGCTCACTTCATCGCGCTCTATATGTTGAGAATCAGTAGGCTAGACAGATTTATCTTATCATCCCTTAATGAAATATTGGGTTCTAAAAAAGAAGGGAAAACCTCATTGCATGGAATGATATGAGGACCCACCAATAAACAAGATTGTGGTTCTTTTCCTGTAATTAATAAGTTTCTTTTGCTGTAATCAAAGTGTAAGTACCATAAACCCTCGTGAAGCCAAAGAAAAAATAAGCTCTTCTATCCCCTCCATTGCTTCAAATGCAAGCATCACAACATGTTTAAATACCTACTTCACCTCATAATTTACCATCAGTTCATTTGTTCTTGGAGAGTAGCCATGCCCAACAAGGCCAGACGAGGCCACAAGAACTCCCTCTATGGTAAGTCCATGGATTTGGTAGTAAACATCATTAAGGTATCATTGTTCTATATTGTTAAGAAAAGTTTCAGGACGACGACAAGACCGTCGCTGCAGGCAACTGAAAACCATGAACCTCTTAAGGGCTCACTCCCAGTCATGGACGCTATATCGGCCCCTCTGATTCCTGGACGCCGAAGGTTACAAGAGCGGGAGCGTGGCTCGAAGCCCTACTTGATTGACCCATGCAAAGGGAAGGGGGTTTCATACATGATCTGTGAAGGGATGAGCATTGATAGGAGAGCTTCTGATTATATCAGAAGGGTTCATGAGAAGAATCGAAATGATTCCAGCAATACATCAAGACTCTCCTCATTCGAATAGCCTTTTTCATCTGTGTTTTCTTGATCTTCAAACACTATTGGAATAATTCAGAAAGGGATATTATGTTCTTTATGTTTGCTTGAACAAGTATTTGAAGTATAAGTTCTTTTCTCCAATGTCTCCTTTATTCCTTGGTGAGTGAGAGGGGTTAATGGTCTTCAACCAGCACAGTATATTGTATTACCTGGGAGAAACTGGGTTCCTATTGAGATGCATATTCTTCTTATATTTTCCCATTTCTTGTTAAGTCTAGTGTTCTTTTTTAAGATTTTATGTCAGATTATTTGTATTACTGTGTCTTAGTGTGATGGTTCTGTGAAACACAATTTGAAAATTATGAGAACACTGGAAGTACAACATCAATGGGAAGATGAGAGAATTGTTTCCAAGAAACAAAATGGCGTTCATAAAGAGAAGGCGTGATCGTCTAGAAAATGCACCTAAATAGTTGCTTTCATCTGCTTAATACCTGAGCGGCATTGGCATCGTTAAGCAGCCTCTGAAGAAGATTATTAAGATAACAATGGTGAGTTTGCAATCCATTTTGTAGACAATATGCAATGAAAAAAGAACAGGACATGCCTTCCCTTATTTGTGTTACCATATCCATGATGACAATTCAAGAATGTGGAGGAGCTCTATCTAATTAGTAATGGAACTCATCGTCTAGGTCCAATATCTGGATTTCCATCTTAGGACAACAGGGAGATACTGAGCAGGAATGCATGATGATGCATAGACTCTCCTTTCTCCGCGACCCCGTGATGCTAATGTTTCTTCCGTAGAATCAATTCAGTAACGTCCGGCTTCTTCATGGAAATAAGATTAATTCCTGGTGGGGTTGCTCGTAGTTTGATTATGACATAACCCATTAGAGCCTTATAGGGACTCTAGAATATAAAACACACCTCATTTTGAGCTTCAGATGAAATCATTCACCATACCAGTGTCTTGAGTCTTGACCATTGCATCGAAGCTCTGCAAATTACTTAGTTTTTTTATTAAACTAGTGTTAAAGGATTTTTAAAAAATCATATATATCTACACTTCTAGCGCGACGTTTAGGCTGCATGCTCTCCACCAAATCCAATGAACTCTGGCTCAACTAATCACCCAGAGAGAAATATTTGATGTGGGGTGCCATTTGCCAATGTCGACATGTCATGGCTAGTAACAACCAACTCAGAAATTCAGACAGATTTTGATGGATCCATCATAGGATCTCCTATACAATTTGTGACTCAGATATATGACCAACCCAAGAATCACATTCTTTTGAATGGTCAGAAAAGATGTGGCAGACTTGAGAAATAGAAGGTAAGACAATCAACTCCAGTTCAGAAGGTTACAATCATCTACTCAGGTTGATTTAGGGCTTAAAATCTCTTAGGCCCTATTTATCAAATGGTGGGTCAAACCCTACGAAGATTCGGGGTTGCCAATTGCCAAATAGGGCTCAGTGCATAGTAATAAAATTTGTCGAATTTTTGACAAAATTGTGAATTAATCGCGAATTTTAAATATCAAATTATTCAAGAATAAATCATAAAAAAAAAACACGAATAACTTGTTTAGTTCGTCAAGATAACTTTTATTATCTAATCAAATTGTTGAATATATTTTCATAAATATTAATTTTATTTTTTTTTTCCAAATTTTTTTGAACTTGATCCATACCGAATTATTCCTGAACCCAACTTTGTCACTATGACTGTGCACAAGTCCTAGAAAAAGCCATTATTTTTTGAACTTTGCTAATGAGACCCCTTTAGGGCCGAGACCACCGAGACCGTGCTCTAAGACCACAGGATTCAGGTGGGGCCCATTTCACGTGATAGGCCCCATCTAAAATCCCGTGCTCTTAGAGCACGTTCTCAGTGGTCTCGGCCCTAAAGGGTTCTCAATAGCATTTCCCTTATATTTTAATTTTAAAACATATGCCTTTACTAACACTTGTGTAGCCTTTTCCGAGGTTTGCGCTTGGCCCTCTTTGGCACCAACCCGGGTATCATTTTTTCTGAACTTATCCATGAATTGAAGAGAAATTTAGACTACATTTGTGGGTACTCAAATCTATTTTTGGGTGGGGCTTGATTTTTAGTAGTAGGCTAGTAGCTACTGTCAAAACAGAAAAGTCTAAATCATAGGCAGTTACAACCTTATCAAATGATTTTAAGGCAAATAGTCGGTGATATGATACAATGTTGGGCTGAAGGCAACACTCTCCACCATTCTGCTGTGGCATTCAACTCATAATTTTCATTATTGTAAGAGCAATAGTTCCCTCCACTAGCGAGGAGCAAACTATTCCTCATCTCTCTCACAAAGCCAACTCAAACGGCCATCAACTCTAGTTAGTTTTTTTAACTCCTGCAGTTAGCTTTTTTTTTTACTTTACTTTTCTGAAAACGAGGATAGATGAGTGAACCCTAAGGGTGAGTAAATCTTAACCATGGTTAAATGGAGTTAAAAGGAAGATCCATGGCATTAAAAGTGGACCGAGACACACCTCCTCGCGTCATCGACAGAGGAGGCGATTATTTTACTTATCATAATACCATACCAAATCTACCGTCTATCTTTTCTCACTATCGTTATGCAACCACAGCAGTACAAACCATCAATTTCTAAGGCTTCGTTTGTTTCAACAGAAAAGGAGTTTTCAACAGAAAAGGAGTGGACGGAACTTTTTTTTTTGGAAACATCTCCCAGTTGGGACGGGGTTTTGGCGGACCCCTACCAGTTTATTGATTAATAAAATGAAACGACAAACATGGGGGGACATAGTACCAATACCCTTAAAGACATGCATCACATTCTAAAGTTAAATAAGCCTGATTGATCAGTCCTAATAATGCCTTTCAGCATAACCGGTTATTTATTTGTGCTCCTGAAAATTTTGCTAGAGTAAAGAATTACAAGCTTCTTTAGCCAAGAAATCTGCATCTTGATTATTTTCTTTAAAAACATGATCAAAATTCAGATTGCATTTTTTTTCTGCCGAATAATTTCCTTCCTCCAATACCACGCCTTCCTTCCACGTAGTCTGTCTTTTTGTGGAAAATCATTTTCAGCATATTTGTGTGTGGATAAGTGTATTTCATCTGTTTTTTTCTTCTTCTGAAAACCACATTACTTTCTTGTTTATGAAGGAAAACCTTGTGCTTTACAAAAACTCGGTAGTCGCATTCAAGAAGCCTCTTTCCTACGGTAGCTCTGGCTCTCATGGCGTCCAGGTGACTCTATCCTAGGTCACCTCTTCTTCTGGGACTCTAACTCGTGTAGTGTCACCTCTGACATCAAATGTTAGGAAATTAAGTGGTTAGCCCTGACTTGACTCAGACTAATTTCTAATTCTGAAGTTAAATATTTTATTTTTCTAAAATCAAAAGGTAGACAAGTGAACCCGAAGAGTTATTAAACCTTAACCATAGTTAAAAGAGTTTAAAGAGGGACACCAACCATGAAAAGGAAGCCCATGACGCCCCTATTTGCGTCACCTACCGAGGAGGTGAATAAATATTTTCCTTCCTGAATTTAGTCATTAAAATGGAGATCAGATCCTAGCCAACTACAATTGAACTCAATTGCATATGTGTCATGTATGGATTGGAGGACAAATTGTTTTTTTTTCTTTGAATTTTAGGCCATTTTTGCATCCTCCGATTCATACATGACACATATGCAATTGAATACTTGAATTCGATTGCAATCGGCTAGGATCTGATCTCATCAAAATGACTGACAGTAAAAACTTTCTGCAACACAAATGAAACTTTGATAAAATGAATTAAACAACATATAACCCATATAATCATACAGCAACCCCTTTTATAATTAATATTTTATAAGTTAATAATCTCTAATAATTAATAAATTTGTAAGACCTAACTTGGTTCTATAGTGTATAATTAATAATCTCTTATACTTATTATTTAATAATTTTTAAGAAAGTTCTAGTATATTATTAATTATAAGTATGTTTTTTTTTATACTATATTAATACATAATCATACGTCTCTTATAAACACTTTATGATGCTTTAGGTATCAGGAAGAGAAAAAGATAAAATTATTTTAAATATTTTGACTATGTATAATAAATTATCGTATACATAATATAAACTATAAAGTTTTAGATATTTAAAAAACAAAAAAACTAAAAAAAATCATTGTATGGAAACTTTAAAATAATTAACAAAAGTTAAAGGAAGAACCCCACAAATAGCAGAGTTCAAAACTAATTTTATCTCTTTCCAAAATAAATGATGTTTTTTCTTCTCTTTGAAAAATGAGTTAACTTTACCTAACTGAAATTACCATATACTAACCTTATACATTTGTATCTACATAAAGCTTATAAGAAAAACACAGTACATTCAGAAGAAATTACAAAAAGAAAATTTTGATGAATCATTATAGTGATTCTTATATATAATATTATCTTATAATTAATATAATTTTTTTCCACCAAAGTTATTGATTACAAGAGAGTCTACTGTAGAGAATTTTTTTTTTTTTTTTGTTTAAGATCAAGAGATACTTTACTGAGAAAGAGAAAGAAAAGAAATGCCATTCCCATATCATATAACAAGTCTCCATCACATAAAGAGAACAAAACCCCTTTCAAATGGAATATTCTACTTGCAATTGCCAACCAACCAACTCCACTTGATATTTTTAACAGTAATAAACAGTACCACTAATGTTCTCCTTCACCACATAGAACAGAATCACTTTTTTTTCTCTCTCTCTCTCTCATAAGTCTAGTCTATTCTAGTCTGTACAGACAAGGAATCACCTTATCTTTTCTAATCCAATCCATTGAATCCCACCAATCTACAAGAATAAACAAAGGATTATTCTCTAAGCAACAGTAATGATGCTTTCACCGCCGTTGAAGCTCGACATCGCCTGAAAAGCTGAGTGTCTCGGCGACTTCTGTTGATCCGACGATGTCGATAGCTTCAGAGACAAAGGCGACGGATTTATCGTCGATTTCTGGTTCAAGTTCAGATCCGCCATCCTTGAAGCCGGCGGGATTGGAAGTATTGGTATCGGACGGACCAGCTTCGTCGACGTATCCGTTTGATTGCCTTGTATGGGATTCTCGCCGGTGACCGGTAATACTACAGGAGTAAACGTCATCGGAAAAGTTGGCACCGGAAATCCTCCTGGATTGAAGTTTACCGGCGCCGGCGGCTGGGGATGAGATGTGGTTTCTTGGTAGACATGTTCTTCTTCGATCGGCAATCCCATGAACTGCCACAAAAAGGAGATCAGAGACATCAAAATCGAAACAAAAATTACAAATTTAAAAAAAATGAATTTAAAGAAATCATCGAAGATTACCGTATCTGTGGTGATGTCGAAGAGACTGGATCTACGGCGTCTCCGATTGAGGTTGTTTCGCCGGAGAAAGTATTTCTGAGCATGGCTAGCGACCTGTGTTGGCGTCCGAGTCTTCACAAAATTTCTAGAAATTCCTCTCCAGTCTCCTTTCCCTACCTTCTGCAGACCTAGTAGGAAAAGCCTGTGTTCTTCCTCAGTCCATGGAACTCCTGATGATAATCCAAAAGCAAAAATCTTTTAAAAAAATTCTATTAAAAAATCAAAAAATAGAAAAAACAAATTGGAGATCTGGAAAATACCTCTCTTGCGCTCGCGATTTCCGGCGGAGTTGTGAACGACATCGTCGGAGGCATAGCCGGCGGCAAGATCGGAGTTGGAATCGTGAATCTGTTCGTACTGAGAGAGATTGTTCATACTAACGCTCTTACGGATCGAGCCCTCGGCGACTCGAACGCCGAACAGCATGATCTCACCGGAGGCGCCGCCGGTATCGGCACAGGTACGGGAGTTGTGGCCGTTGTTGCCGCACTGCGAGCAGCTGCGCGACATCTTTGTATATTTCTAATTGAAGAGATTCAAGATGAAAGATTTAGGTTACAAGCCAGACAAAGTCTCAGTCTCAGTCTCAGACTCACAGAAGAGAGAGAGGGGAAAGATGAAGGGTTTAGCCTGTGACTCCTCTTATAGCCTCATCAGACACGTTTACGAATGAAAATGCATCAGGACCGTTCTATCTTATAGTCAAGACCCTGAGACTAGGTATTTTAAAAAAAGAGAGAAGTCCTCTAAAGCCCGTCACGTGTCCCTTTCCCTCTCTAACCGTGGTTTGGCTTAACCAACCCAAATAACAAAGGTTTCTTTTTGTTTTTTTAATGGATTAGGCAGCAACTCCCATCTGTTCGAGTTAGTAGTGGAGAGTGGAGCGCTTGTTACTCACCAGTGGTTGGGATTAGATCCTGATTCTCGGCGATTCGGGAAACGGAATTTTCAAAATTTGGATTATCTAAGGCAAAATTCCAGATTTTTTAAAAAGTATTTTATTAAATTTATATATTTATAGAGTCAAATCCTCTACAGTGATAACCGGATTCGGCAAATCCAGTTATCACTCTTTGAGGTGGCCATGTGCCTCCCTTGACACCCTTAACTGTGGTTCAATTCACACTCACCCATCCTTGATTTTTGGGAAAAGATACAAATTCTATTTTTTAAAATTAAAAAACTATTTTTAGTGTTTTTTTAACATTAAAATATTAAAAAAAATAGAATTAATATTTTTTTTCTAAAAATCAAGGATGGGTGAGTGAATCTAAACCACAGTTAAGGGGTTTCAAGGGGGTCACGTGGCCACCTCAAAGGGTGATAACCGGATTTGTCAAAAAAATATTATATATATATTTAACGAGCCAAGTGAAATTAAATAGGGTCTGGTTCTAAGTAACTAGAGCATAGAACGGGAACATCAAATTTCAATTTAGGATAGGGTCGGGAGCGCCTAAGAAGCGCCGATATATATACATAAAATATATATTGATGTTCTTGAAAATTACTTGTAGATGTAAACATATTTTTTTTAGTTTTTTAAACTCTAAGAGAAAATTGATAAAATCATTTATAATTCAAAATTTTCATCACAACAAACAAGATACTATTGAATTATTAAATGTATCATTCTAAATTCAATTAAAAGAACACTAATAATTAACAAATCTTATGTGAGAGCGAGATTTACAAAAGTTGCAATCGAGCTCCCGAAGTGAAAGTAAGGTTTGAGAGCGAAAATGGATAGCAGGTTAGGAGGTTTTGATTACTAAGGTTTGACTCAAGATTGGCTTGTTTAATAATTCGAGTTCAAAATATAGCTTGGCTTGGTTGTTCAAGCCTGGGATGTTAGCTTGAATGTAGCCCTAGGCGTAGATAAATGGTTGCTAAGATATATATATATATATATCCTAGCGGAATGCACGTGCGAAGCACGTGTGTACAGTCCTAACGATTATAAAATATCAGATCAAATTAAAAATAAATTTTTATATAATTTCTCTTGAAAAAAGATAAAATCTTGTGCAGAATAAATTACAAAACAAAAAAAAATTGTTTAGTTAACAGCCTGTTCTTAACATTCACAAAAGATAAAAAGAACATTAGAAGATTTTTTTGGATGGTACATTAGTAAGAACATTAGGAGAGTTATCTATAAATATATATATATATATATAGCAACATTCAAAATGTTAGTAAGAAAGTAACAATATCTAGGCACTTTGAGGGATTTTAAAAAGAACACGTGTTTGAAAAGAAAATGTCTTTCCATCTGGTCCCAGTACCCACCTTACTGATTCCATTTGGGTTGCCACCTAACTAACTTCACAAATTAATGTAACTAACAAAAAAAAAAAAATCATTTTACTCCCCAATTGAACCATACCCCTATTTAACCAAAAAAAAAAAAAACCTGAATCATGCTCATTTTATTCACGTATGCCTAATTCACACGCATGACAAAAATTGGGGTATGTAATCTCGAGATTGTCGACCCAGTCTCTCATTTGCTTCCTTTTCTCCTCACCATTACAGCATAGACCTTTCTTCCATTTCTTCTTCTTCATCCGCCAGAGTGGGTGGACACCATTTCGTCTTTCTCTCCATAGCTTTCTGCAAAATTCATGTCCCACATCCACTTCTCTCTCTCTCTCTCTCTCTGGGTCGATCCGCCGGAGCGGGTGCAAATCTTCTAGTCTCTTTCTATCCCTATCTCACTGCCAAATCCAAGTCCCAATTCCTACTCTCCCTCCATCTTTCTCGAGGGGTTATATCGACTATCATATGATCAGCCACTTCTTTGATGGTTTCTGAGTTTTAAATTTATGTAAGTTCGAATTAGACTAATGTAGCAGTGTGTGAGGAAAATATTAGGTTCCATACCATTTATACAAAAAGAATGTTGGTGAATGCTAGGATTTCGTACCAACAAAAACCTATGTTAGGGATTAGTTTCTATTAAAAAAAGGAATCGGTTTCTGCATCGCACAAAATAATAAGAAGAAGATCAGGAAGAAGAGAAGTAGAGGAAAATACCGTATTTTTAGAGGGCCGATCCAACTATATGAAGAAATCAGATTTTGTTATATGATATAGGACTGTAGAAGAAGAAAAGAAGAAACAAGAAGAAGATGCGGCAACAACAAATGATTCAATCAAGTGAGAGGGAATGGTGCAACTAAATAGGGATTGTAGATTAGTAGGTAGTTATGGTTGATAATTACATTAGTACCCTTTATGAACTACCTAATATGCTAACATAACAATGAAATTTATGGTATTATCAAAAGATTCAATCAATCTTTTTTACCCCTACCATTCTCTTTATAATAGTTGAGATATATATATATATATATATATATTTTTTTTTTTTTTAAATGGGAATCATTCCAGTGCTTTGATGAAATGAACTTATTTGATCTTTAGTCTACAGTGCAAATAAATATTTTCTAAATTACTTTAAACTTATAAACAGATTTTTGAAAATGAAACAATTTGCAAATGAGTTTATTTAAGTGGCTAGACCTCCTTAATTAATATATAATAATATACTCAAATCATTAATTTAAAGTGTTGAGTTATTACACTTTAAGAATATTTAATTCATAGTTGGACCCAACATGATTCATATTTGCCCCAACATGAATCTAGTCTTTATGTCAATTTTATTAATTAATTAATTTAATTTTTTTTTAAAAAAATTGCTGGAGTTATCATTTACCTACGTTTAGTAATCTTGAATCGGTTAGACTGTTAGGGCTTAGCATTGGATTGGGAAGTTCTTGCAACTCATACAGGAGGGAATTCACCTCCCACATCTGGAGGCTACACCCCAACCACTAGCGCGCAAGATGGCGGGGTGTTAATTTAAACCAGTTAGGAAGGCCTTTACTGGGTTAGGTTACGGGTCCTTCATAAACGAGTCAATTCAACTGAGGATATCTGAAAATAAAAAGAAGGAAATCCATATCTGAACCATCAACTAGTCGACCAAAAATTGACCCGACAGACACAACCCTTTACCCACCTAGTCCAGGCCAATATGGTGGGCCACTGTTACATAATCTTCAAGGTCACCATTGGTGGGAGATGGGCAGGTTGTTTGTTATTTCTAATATTAAAATTGGTAGTGATTAGTCGTCCAAGCATTTGACTTGACTATGTAATTAAATGTTGTGTCCATGTGTCTCTTTTAACACTCTTTTAATTATGATTAAATTTTTAAAAATTAAGATAAATATATGTATTTAAAAATAAAGTTAGATCGCTTGATCCTAGGGATGAGTGAGTTTTAACCAAAGTTGATGGATGTGAAAAAGAGGCATGGATCAATGAAGACCGTATATTTGATTACATAGTGTAGTTACCTTAACCAAAAAAAAATGAAATTAACATTTCCATTATAAAATTTGGAAGAAAAATTAAAGGAAAATACTTAATGACATGGGGTTTCCATTATATAACGGAATGACCTATCCTCATTGGTCCATGCCCACTTTAAACAAACACCAATTGTAGTTAAGATTCATTCACCCTTAAGGTTAAGCAATCCAACCTTGGTTTTTAAAAAGAAAAAAAATTTAAAATCTTAACTTCAATTTTCTTTAACTTAATTAGAATTAAAGGAATGTTAAAAAAGACAGACATGTGGGTAAAATAAAATCACCGCTCAAAATTAAATTATTGGTGGAAGGTAGTGGTGGTGGTGAAGGAGTGGGATGAGAGACTCTCAACACCGTCGGCTTAGCATATTCGCAGTTCTTTTGAGTAAGATTAGGTCTCTACTTTCCGTACTCTTTCTTTAATCGCCGGTGGAAAGGTTCACAGGATAAGAGGATGTGGAGGACCCCACCAACACCCTCACCTGCATCACCTTACAATCTTACCTCACTTTACCTTTTTTTACTAATTTGAAACCAAATCCTCTAAGATTATAACCGGGTTTGGCAAATCCGCTTATCACCTCTGAAGTCACCATATGTCCCTTTTTAGCACCCCTTAACTGTGGTTAAGATTCACCCACCCCTCCTTAGTTTTTAGAAAAAAAATTTAATTCTATTTTAAACTATTTTAATAATTAAAAAACCCTAAAATAATTTTTAATATTAAAAATAGAATTAATATTTTTTTAAAAAAAAACAAGGATGGGTGGATGAATCCTAGGGGTTGGTGAATTTTAACTACAGTTAAGGGATGTCAAAAAGAACACGTGGCGACCTCAAGGGTGATAACCGGATTTGCTAAATCCGGTTATCCATGTAGAGGATTTGGTCTCTTTGTAGTTTTGTGTGGTGCTAGTGGATGCCCTTATCTTCCTTCTATGTATTTTGAGCACGTGTTCTCCATCTTTCTCCATTGGGTTTCTCTACAGTACTTTGTTTTTTTTGACTTCTGCTTGCTTTGTCGCGACGTTTCGGTCGATGAGTACATGATTGAAACAACCACCAACGGGCAACCACCTCAAACTCATGGCTTTTTGTTTTTTGGTTTTTGTCCGAACAAAATATGATTATTTAAAAAGTCTGAAAGAGGCTGAGAATACGTGGAAGTAGAAGTATGGCTAGTCGAGCCTCTTGATCTTCTGAATGAAATGTGGTCCAATAGTCTATTTAGTGTTCAGATCCTGTCTAATGAAATGAATGTACTTTGTCGCACTCCACAGAGTCCCTTTTAAACAAGGAAAATAGTTAATGAACCAAGACTCAAGTCCAATTCAAGGACCAGCCTTACGTTTGGTTTGCAAATTTAACTTTTAAGATTATTATTTTTTTAATATTTTTTCTATAAAAACTAATGTTAGAATTGTTGAATTTTAAGGATCAGTGAATCTTAACTCTAATTAATGAGATTAAAATGAACAGTGTTGACCCGTGGGTGCAATTGAACTTGGGTATTTTAAAGATTTTGCTAGCCCTAGTCACAAATCGAAATCTTCCAAAGACGAAACTTGGTGGCTACAAATGTCAAATATTTTCTGTTTTTTTTTTCTTTTA
Source organism: Tetracentron sinense (assembly GCA_015143295.1). NCBI lineage: Eukaryota > Viridiplantae > Streptophyta > Magnoliopsida > Trochodendrales > Trochodendraceae > Tetracentron > Tetracentron sinense. Next base: position 7,544,913 of record CM026573.1, read on the forward strand.
ATGTATTAAAATATCTCGCGTGCGTTAGGGTGTATTCCGGGTTTAGTCTCACATCGGTTGGGAAGTGGACTTCGCAGGGATGTATAAGGGGCCATCAACTAGGGGTGTATTCTGGCCGGGCTGAACCGGGATTGGCCAAGCTCAGCTCGGCTTGAAAGGGGGGGTAATCTACTCTCGGCTTGAAATGGTGTTCGAAGCTTGGACCGAATTCAAGTAGGCTTGAGCTTGGCTTGGCTCGAGCTCAGCTTGTTTTATTTGATAAAATATTTTTTAATAAAAATAATAATATTTTATATTATTTATATATAATAATGATATATATAAATAATTTTTTTATTTTAAAAAAAATATTATTCAAGCCGGGCCAAATCAAACAGGGATTGGCCCGAGCTCGGCCCGAAGTAAATTTCAAGCTTGATTGTTCGGTCTAACCCCGGCCCGATCGAGCCTAAAAATCAAGCTTGAGCTCAACTTGATCGGGTCAGGCAGAGCCGAACAACCAACTAGCCCGGCTCGTGTACACCCCCACCATCAACCCTCCTTAAGAAAGACTATTTTGGAGTGGTTGCTTGGACTTACCCTTATAGAACCCTAGCGGTTACCTTAGGTCCGGTTGTGTGTGTTAGTTACATGATATCATTTCAACCAAAAAAAATGCGTTAAAATATTAAACTTCTCCACGTGATATGCTACGCTTGCATCTGTGGAAACATTTGGAGTAAATGCTACTGGGGATAGGGCTGTAAATAAATGTGGATATTATCTGTATCTAAATCGTATCCAAATCTGTTTAGTCGGATAATTATCCGAAGGGTGAGGTTACCCTCACCCCACTATTTGATTAGTACACCTCAAAACATAGAGTTAAATAATAAAATATTTTTTTAATAAAACACCAAAATATAATGACGAAATTGACCCTATAGTCATCTTCTTCCTTCTCGTCTTCCGAAATTTGTGCTTTTACTTTGTCTTAAGAGTCCTACTAGTATCTCTTCCTTTCCATCTCAAATTGGAAATTGGTGGGAATTGTATCCATTATAATATTAGGAGAAGATCTAATCTTATTCTGAATGATCGAAAATAACCAGAAAAAAGATTAAGGAATCTGCCAACCACTTCCCTTGGATTTGTTGCTGCTCTCGCTTGTGAATGAGAATAGACTTCCATTTAGGGCTGTCAATGGACCGGATCCTGATCCGGATCCGATCCGAATCCGATCCGATTAGCCGGACTTTGGACCCTATATGTGATCCGTCGGATCGGATTCGGATCGGATTGGTGGAATCCGATTATAATCGGATCGGATCTGGATATAGGGTGATCCGATCCGATTAAAATCCAATCCGATAATAATAATAATTTTTAATTATTTTAAATATATTATTTAGATTTTCTATGTATAAAATATTAATTTTTAAAAAAATTAACATTAATTAGTATTAATTAAGGTATTATTAGATTTTTTATTATTAAAATAGATTTTTTTTAAAAAAATAACCTTACTCGGATCGGATCGGATCGGATTCGGATCGGACGATATATAATCGGATCGGATTCGGATCGGTTACTTCATGATCCGACGGATCTTGGATCGGATTCGGATCAGTCGGATTCTTAATCGGATCGAATTCGGATCTAGGCAGATCCGGTCCGAATCCGATCCGTTGACAGCCCTACTTCCATTTTTGCCTGACATCCTTAAGTTGGAACACTCAAAGAAGATTTATTTTGCTTACATGGAAGAAGACTAAGGCATCTGCTAACCCTCCCATTACTACAATAGACATTCCATCTAGTCAATTACTGTAAAATCCTAACTTACAATGTTTATATAGGAATCTTTAATTAGGAAGGAAAATAAGGAAGAAGAAGAATGTTTTTTTGTTGGAGAAATAGGGTTTCCAAGGAAGAAGATGAAGGTAGGGAATATTTTTGTCTGTCTATTATTTTTGTGTCTTGTTAAAATATTAGGATTTCTATTTTTTTAAGTTTTGGGGTGCAATCATCAAATAATGTGGTGTGGTTAACACCACTTTTATCCGAATAGGTATCCGGCGGAGCGAATTCAGATAGTAAAATTACTATCTGTTTATAATCGGATGTGAATTCAGAGATTGGTATATCCGATCCGATAAATATTCATCGATTATATAATATATTTTAAATTTATAAAATTAATATAACTTCTAAAATATATGTTTTTTAAACAAAAATTTATATATTTTTCAAATATTAATTTATATTTTTTAAAAATAATCGAATAATTCAGATACTATCCGAAATCGGATATTTTAATAAGATTTGAATACGGATATCATATTTCACTATTTGTCATATATTTATTCGGATTCGAATATTCGAATATATAATCAAATACGAATTCAGATATATCACTATTCGCTCCGAATACGTTCTGTTTACAACCCTATTCAGATATACCACTATTCGCTCTGGATCCGCTCTGTTTATAACCATAAGTGGGATAGCACTCCTCATGGTTTTAATGAGGTAAAGGGCAGGTTTTGCTTCAAAACCCCACTAACGTAAAATGAGCAAGCATATGGGCAAGAATCGGCCATTGGTGAATAAGTAAATTAATTAATTAAATTGAATTACAGAGAAATGACATAAAAGACAAGTATCACATACTGACATGCATCATGGCACTGAACTGGGCCGGTCAATGAAAATTTGATGTGATTAAATCACTTATGACCTTCTGATCTTTGGACTAAAACCTTACGGGTCATTGAACTTTTTTAATTAAAGGATGGGATAAAGATTTGAAAAGTTGAGAAATGCTAGCCTCATACGCAAACTTCCAAGACTCTCCATTATTCCATGTCATTATGAAATGTGTTGCTGATGTCCGAATGTGATCATAACCCTATTGTATTTTTTTTTTTTTTTTTTTGTGCAGATTATGTTTTGTTGTTAAGAAATGAGTGAAAAAAATAGAAAATAAAAAAATTGTTAAAATATAATTAAGAATTGTATTAGAAATCTTTTTTTTTTTTTTTTTTCATGTTTTCTATTATTTTCTCAAGAACTAAACATAGCATAATAAAGTACATAACTTCATTTTTGAAGAAATTGTTTTCTTAACCTCGATAGTAATGACGTGTTACATTCCTAGTGAGAATTTGAGAAAATTTTGAAATATGGGTTTGAGGTTAGGACTCCTTATTAAGGAAATTTGGTAAAGATGGTTGATATTAAGGAGAGACGGATCCTTTGTAGAGCCCTCTACAAGGATTCCTTGTAGAGTCTACAGTTGGTTGCCACGTACCCACTACATTTAATGAAAAGGATGGATCTCCAATCCTGTTTTAGAAACACGAATAAAATTGAATTTATCTCTTTTTTTTTTTTTTTTGTAAACTCAATCATACCACAAGGCAATGACTGAAGGCAAATACAAGGGAATACTCACACCACTCAAGAAAACACACACACACCACATGCAAACTCACACACACACCACACACATGTAGCCCATGTAAGCTTCACCCTAGAGTTTATCTCTCTTTCAATTCATCTGATGGTGGGATTTGCAATGCACAAAAGACTTCCACATTTTATTGGGTTTAAACAATTGAATACTTAAAACAAATAATCCATCAATTCTCATCACAGGCTCCAAAAATTTTAGCTTTTAAACATTTTTGATGATGTCGTCTTCGTCAGTATGAACAAGTTTCCTATTATGGGGGAATTTATTCACTAACAAAAAGGAAAAAAATTACCTCCTTGGTCGGTAATGCAAAGAGGGGTGTCTCGGCTCCCCTTTTCATGTCACGTATCCTCATTTTAACTTATTGTAACTGTGGTTGAGATTTATTCACCCATATGATAACGATCTATCCTTGTAATTTAGAAAAAATAAAAAAAATTTATAGATATTTTTTTAGTTCATTGAAGGCTACACAGACTTATGGGCTGAGGAGTAGCTCTCCTTCTCCCCTGAAACCCTCATATGGCCTCAGATTGTCTCCGGAAGCTAGAAACCCCTCTTGGGCAATCATAAAATAGGGGACATGTGCCGTTAAAAAAGGAAAAAATCATTTCATTTTCCCCCTATGATTTTGACTTCTCTCCACTTGATATCTCTCCCCATTTATCTCAAAACCTTATCACCATGTGTCATATTATGTGTGGAGAAGTTAAAATTACGGGGCCCATAATTTTGACTTTTTCACCACTTAGTCCCCTATTCTATGGTTGCCCTACAAGGGTTTTGGTTTCTGCTAGAGTCTATCCGAGGCCCCCTCATATAGGTGGGATTCAATCACATGTCTATGGTAGGATGCTAAGAGACTTTAGCAATTAAGGTAGGTGACACCTACAAAATTAACCCAAGATTTTTTTTTTAGTTTTTGGTTCGAGATATATGTTTAGGCCGTAACACCGGGTTAGGTGTTAGTATATGTTCGGTTAGTGGGTGGTTAGAGAGTATAAACGACTCCCACCACGGCGGGAATTGAACCCCGGACCTCCCCCTAGAGCAAAGCAAGGGATACCGCTTTGGGAGAGGGGTAACTAAGAATGAGTGGATGACTTGACTTTATAAAAGAATCTTTAGGCATTCAGTTCCTTCTTGGAATGGAATGGGTGGTGTCAGGTGTACAGGAGGTGCAGGACATTAATGGAATAATAGAAGGTCAATAAGTCGTTAACTTATCCAGGGGGGTTTTTACTTTCTGTCAGGTCCTAATTGGCAACACTATACGCTTAGGAGTTAGGAGGATCACAAATCGTAGGAGGGTCCATTACAGGATTTCGTGTGCCCGCCCACCCACGCTAACCACAAATGCGTCCTTTCCATTAAATATGTCAGATGTGTCCCTTGAAATTTTGAAAAGGGAAATGGAATACGGATTCAGGGTACAGCTTTGGTCCAATCCCCTTTTTACCATCCATCCACTTCAGCTCCTTAGAGTTAAGCAATCCAAATTATGGTTTTAAAAAATAACAAAAAATAAAAATATTTATTTTAATTTAATTTAATTTAATTATGGTAAAATAGGAATTAAAAGGGACCCTGCAGTCAGCTTAGAAGAGGACCCCTCTTCTCAGTCCCCTTTTGAAAATGCTTAACTTGCATTATGTAATGAAATGGTCATTCCTGGTTGAATCACGCCCTATTTTTTAATACTCATTAACTATAGTTAAGAATTTCCCACTCTGGAGATTAAGTAACTCAATCTTAGTTTTTAGGAAAAAAATCTTAACTTTAATTTAATTAAGCTTAAAAATATTAAAAGGGTGTTAAAAGGGACACAAGGACATTGTGGTACGTTAGATAGTATACACGGATAAGCTAATCACTATTGGATTGCTTAAAATTTTAAGGTTTTTTAAAAAAAACTAAGGAGGGCACCTATTGCATTTGATTGGTCGTGTGGTGCATGCACAAAATTCTAACCTCTGTACAACTTGTGCTCTCCAATGGTGTCCTGTATCAATAAATGAGGGAAGCATTGCTTTAATAATTTAGCAAACGTGAGTCCACTCATCTACTAAGCTACTAGCCCTAACCACTATCAGTTAGGGGTGTATTTGAGCCGGGCCTGAGCCTGTCTCGGTCCCTGGCCCTGCTTGGCTTGGTTTGAAATATTTTTCATCTATGCTTGAGTTTGACTCGGCTTGAAATGTAGTTTGAAAAATATATAGTTCGAAAAATTTGGCTCAAATTTGTTCGATTAGGCTCGAGCTCGGATTGAATTATTAAAAAATAATTTTTAAATAAAAATAAAAATATTTTTATTATATATAATAATTATTTATATATATAATAATGATATTTATATTATTTTTTTAATATAATATTCAAGTCGAGCCGAATCAAACAAGCCTCGACTCGAGTTCAACTTAAATATATTTTCAAACTCAAAAAATAGCCCAACTCGGCTTGATCGGCCGAGCCGAACTTCGGGTAGCCCGGTTTCGATACACCCTACTAACAGTAGATAGATAAATGATGCATAGAGACTAATTTTACAAAAAAAACAAAAGTTACACCCATGCCACACCTTAAAAGCATATAAGAAATGGAGCAATAGTCACCTCCTCGGGCCGAGGAGGGGACTATTCCTCCTCGCTCTCACAAACACTTGGAACTATGGTTAAAAAATTAACCACCTCTTGTGGTTAATTTTTTTTTAAATACTTTTTTTCTAAAAACCAAGGGTAGATGTGTGAATCCTAGGGCTGACTGAATCTTAACCACAGTCAATAAGAGAAAAAAGGGGACACGTGGCCCCAAAAAGGGGGACGAGATGGTAGACTACCTCCTCAGCCGAGGAGGTGACTATTTTCCTAAGAAATGCTAGTCATACTATCAAAATTCAAAAAAAAAAAAAATTGATTTTTATTATAACTTTTCTTTCTTTAAAGTTATTAACTTTAAAGAAAGAATACTCCGTGGCGGTTTAGGCGTCTTTTGGCAGATCAGCTACAGATGAGGTGCTCAGATTCTTCCGAGCTATACCCAGGACTCCCCTCGTGTATGGGACAAAAGAAATCAATACTTTTCGCTGATTTAAAATGAAGAACCCAACAACGTATGGCAGGATGGAAGAAAAAAATTATAACTCAAGCTGGTCGAGGTATTCTTATTAAATCAGTGGCTCAAGCCTTACCAAACTATGCAATGAGTTGTTTTCTCCTCCCATTAAAAGTCCTAAAGTAATTAATCTCGTCAACGGCAAATTTTTGGAGGGGTCAAGATCAGGGAGAGCAGAAGATCCATTGGGTGAGCTGGTCAAAGTTGTGCAACTCAAAAAGGGAGGGAGGCATAGGTTTTAGGGATTTGTAGTTGTTTAACAAGGCTTTGTTGGCCAAGTACAGCTGGAGCATCCTAAAAACTCCAAATCCTTTATTATCCAAAGTTCTCCAAGGCTTGTACTTCCCTCAATGTTCTTTCATGGAAGCCCAACGGGGTTATCGAGCTTCATGGGGGTAGCAGAGTATCCTGGCGGGTCGGGAGGTGCTTGTTAAAGGCCTTAAATGGCAAGTAGGGGATGACCACTCCATCCGGTTGTGGGTAGACCCATGGATCCCCGAGTTACCAAATTATAAACTTTTTTCACCTTGTAGCGAGGGTGAAGAGGCTGACACAATGGATTCCCTTATTGACATCCAACATGGTTTTTGGCGCACTCAGGTGATTTGAGAGCGTTTTTCAGCAGTTGAAGCTCAAGCCATTCTTAAAATCCCTTTTAGCACCCGGGGAGCCCATGATTTTCTCATTTGGCATTATAACAAGTCGGGGTTAGTCTCTGTTAAGTCGGCCTATCATATGTTGAAACAAGATCAGAGGGTTCAATCAAGTAGACTGGAAACTTCAGTGCCCCTGATTCCTTCAATAGTGTGGAAAAAATTATGGCAGATCCCTGTTCCTCCCAAAATCCAACTTTTAATTTGGCGAGGATCTTAAACACCCTTGTAGTGGTGGATAACCTTCTCCGGCGTCAGGTTCGGGTCGATGTTGTTTGCCCTCATTATCGTGAGGAAAGTGAAACAATTACTCATCTTTTCCTTCTATGCCCCTATGCTCGTGCTATTTGGTTGGACATGTCTTTTCACTGGAGGGGAGAGCAAGGTATCATGAGGAATTTTGCTAAATGGAGGTCCTTCTGGGCACAGGACCCAAACTTCAGCTCAGAAAATAATTACAGAATGGTTGTTTTAATTTGCTCTGTTATTTGGGCTATTTGGTTTGCTCGCAATGAGAGAGTCTTTGCAAACATGCAGGTTGGGCCCCAAAGCTTGGTGGAGTGGGCGAAGAAACTAGCTGAAGAGATCTGTAACCTAGCCCCATCTAGCTCCTTGCTAAAGGTTGCAACCACAAATCTGCCCACCACTTGTGCTCCCCCCAGATGGACAACTCCGGCCATGGTGAGTCTAAAGATAAATTGTGACGAGGTGTACAACGACATTGATGGGGCAGTTGGGATTGGTATAATAGTTCGAGACCATCATGCCGTGGTCATATCTCGAATCTCTCAAGTTATTCAGGTGAGTTCAGCGCTCATGGCGGAAGTCTATGCGGTTAGAAAGAGTCTCGAATTGGTCTTAAGGAATGGCTGGTCGCCCAACTCTATTGAAAGTGACTCGCAAGTTCTGACATCAGTTATAAACGAGGGGAATCAGCTATAAACGATGGTTCCCCTAGTTCGATTCAGGAGGTCCGTCCAATTTTTGAGGATATAATCTTGCTCCTAAACCTCTTCTCACATGTGAGGGTAGTGTTCATTCGTCGTCAGGCGAATTCAGCAGCTCATCATCTTGCTCAACAAGTGGTTAGACATTTTTCGGTCTACCTCGCTCCCGGAGTATCTAGATTGGGTTCGGGTTCGAAGTCAACAGTTTCCTTTCAACCCGGGTATCCCTGGCGAAACCAGGCAACTCTAGTTCTGGCCTGAACTCTTAGTTCTGGCCTCAGCTCTATGTAGTTTTCCTTTTTGTTGTTTGTAGGGTTTGTCGCTTCTTCAGGTATAATACATATACCAAAAAAAAAGTTAATTGTTTGTGGAAGTATCGGTTAAAGCAAAGACATGTGTAACTTGATTGGTCAGAGTAGGAAAGCCTAAGAGTAGGTTAGCATTCCGCTAACCCATTTTGTTCAAAGATGTTTCGAACCACTCAATGATGGAAAACAAATTTCTTAAAGGGAAGTAATTCAAAACTCTTGATACCTACTATCGAGAGCTTGACCATTGCATTGAACATCTAAGAGCGCCAAGGTACAAATGCTTTAAATGGTGGGCCCCATTTAATGCTTTACATCATTGAATGCTCAATCTAACGGTCTAGTTCTAGATAGTAGGTACTATGGAGGGTTTTAAATTACTTCCCCGTTTAACACGATTATATTATCCCACCATTGTATTAAACTAAAGCAAACCCCCCCTCCCCCCAAACAAGCAATCAGATATTAAGAAAAAAAAATCCGGGAAATGTACGTTCGAACAAGGCTTAAGGATTACACACCATGGCCGGTTCCATTGGTTTTGTGTCTCCCTTTGGGGAGGTGGACTTGTGTTCGAGTCTTGGTGTGGTAGTTGAGTGCCCACCATGAGTGCTAACCCCCTAACCTAGGTAGATAATTAGGACCAACCAAAAAAATATAAACAAAACAAAACAAACAAATCAAGGGTTTAAACATAAAGGTTTCTTTTCAAATTGATTTTGATAGTGTTTTAAATCCGGATGAGACCGGACGGTTGAACCGTTCTGAGAGTGACCTGGTTCTTAACCTGAGTTGAATGAATCCCTAAACTATTGTCACCATAATAATTCAATTTCCTGTCAATTTGCTGAGATCAAATCATAGCCAACTGCGATTGAACTCAGGGAGAGTTCAATCGCACCCATAGGTCAACACATGTCCTTTTTAACCAGGTCAATAGTTAAGATTTACTTAGCCTTAGGATTCAACAATCTAACCTTAGTTTTTGGGAAAAAAATTTTTTAATTAAAATTAACTTTGGGTTAAGATATTTTAACTCTAAGGTTAAATATTAAAAAAAAAAAAAACATTCTAAAAAACAAAGTTAGATTGTTGAACCCTTAAGGGTTACTGAATCTTAACCATGGTTAATAAGGGTTAAAAAGGGCCCATGTTGACCTGTGGATGCGGTTGAAATCTCTCCAAAGTTCAATCACAATTGGCTCTGAATCTGTGATTCGATCTCCAATTTGCCCTCCCGGTCGGTTCAAGGATGCCACCCTTCCATGAGGGTGTTGATTATTAGGAAGTTGATAAGCAACTGTAACGAAAAATCTTTACCTTATTTAGAAGAGCAAAAAGGAGAAGATTAACTCGTTTGATATGGCTGGATGCATGTGCATGGACTAGATTTTCAAATGCCTTGCTTTTTCTTATGAATCTCATAATTTTTTGTGAGTTGCTTTTGGCCATGAGAAACAAGAAACAGCTAAGAACTTTTCCTTTTCTTTCATTTCTTAGCGTAATGAAGAAAAAGAAGAAAATTGAGGACTTCTAAAGTGGGGTGAAGACACTTTGGAGCTTCCTTCAAGCTTCCTCTCGAAGAAATACACCCCCCCAGCTCTCTCTCTCAGCTTTCTTCCTTTTGAGTTGGCTTGAAAATTTTCTTTTGAATTTTGGGATCTTAGACTTCACCATCAAGGGCCTCCATCACCTAGGCCTATAGGAAAAAAATTCCTACTTTTCCATGGTCTTCTTGAGATTAACAAGAAAGCCAACATCAAGGCATTCCACGTTAGTTATGGAAACTCCATACTTCAAACTCCAGCACAGTATAAGCGATATGCACTCCCAATTTGGGCTATCAAAGGGCAAGGTCGGGACAAGGTCAGCCCTGACTCTAACCTTACCCTAGTCTTTCAAATGTCGGGATTGACTAGGCCTTAGCCCTATCCTCAAGGATTAAGGCAAGGCAGGAAAGAAAAGCAATAAAAAAATTTATCATTCGAGATGACAAGATTTTTTTCTACACCTACTATTAACCCAACTGATTATTCAATTAAATTATTTATAATAAAATAAAATAAATTTAAAAGTAAAAGTCAAATAAGTATAATAATAAAATTAAAGAGTTGGAGTTAGGATAAGACTGTCAAAAGGATGGAGTAGTGGTCAACCCTAACCATGCCCTTACTTACAAGGGCAAGACCGGGCCTTGCCGTAACCCTTCAAGGGCTTGGATTGACTAGGTCCTAACCTTGCCCTCAAGGGCTGGGCCAGGCACAGGGTACCCTTGTTATATGTTTTTTTTTGACAGGCCTACTCCTAATCATCTTGGCCCTCAGCTTCTTCAATCCACATAATTAAATAGATATGTCACCTCTTGAATTTATACTCTTCCACACCCCCGCCTCTTGCGTGAGTAGTAGGGGTGTGGCCTTTCACAGGTGGAGGTCTGGGATCTAATACCCCCAAAGGGTAAGAGTTGCAAGAGCTCCACTGCCCCAGCTAACTTCTGACTGCTCTACTGACATAGGTAAATGATATCTGGTGGTTCTGTAGGGCCCTTCAAAAAAACAAAAAAAAATTTACAGTCTTCCAATATACCAAAAAAAAAAAAATTACAGTCTTCCTAACAGTCGAGAAAAGTACAAAGCTCTTTCAGATCAATGAAAAAAAGACTGATTGAGTGCTTAGAAATATCCTAGAAATGCCACCTTAGGACCTTGTGTTATATGCATGTAAAGGTCACTGGTCTTCGAATCCTGCTTACCCTTCAATTTCAACTCAAGAATTTATGAAAATGCTGACAAGTATACTGTACACAGAACATATACATGTTTGAATAAAAGCTGCGCTTCTCCTGCTGAGAGCGAGACGAAAATCCATCCCATCTCCCCTTTGTCATTTCCCCAGTTATTGGAAATGGGTTGAGACAGAGTAACAAAACTGGCTTCGAACAGAACCAGCAGGCAGCAGGCAGCAGGCAGCAGGTAACCACTCTTGAGATTCTCATGATCTTGGTATTTCCGGTACCACAGATTCGGTATATGCCGAGAGGCTACATCGAAAAATGCATTAGCATTGATTTGATGGGCCCAAACATCATTCCTCCTTATGTCTAAATGGTCTTCTATCTAGAAAGGGAGACAAAAAGATAGCAGCTATATGGGGGAACCATGGAAAACTGATAAGTCATCCTCTAGTTGTGGTTGTCATAAGTTATGTTCTTGTTATATTTCCTGATTCAGAATCTGCATTAATATGTTGGCCACTGTTGAATCCACTCATGGATGTTCTTGTCCCCCGAAGAGGAAAAGTGGAGTTATTTACAGTAACCAAGTTCTCCTGTATGGACTAAGCGGCCTTTGCAGCGGAAAATTTGTTGTACCTTTGGTGGTTGATTCAAAATTAATTAAATAAAAGAATTAAATATTAATATATTTAATTTTACTATAGCCATTAATGGCTTTAATGGTAGGAAACGTTTAAAAATTTATTATCATAATTATTAGTCACTAATGTGACAGTTTTAGAATTCCAAAAACCTATTTAGTTTTCTATATATATCATATGTAATATCCCCTCTTTTTGTAGGAAAAATAAGAAAAAAAAAAGATTAGAAAAGAGTTTTCTCAACTATAATATTTTCTTATGTTTGAGAATTTTTCTTTTGAGAGATTGCTGGGTAAGAAACAGAGTAAGGTATGCGATTATAGGTTATGCACGCCTATAGTTAGGGTTAGATTTATGTGGAGCTGTTGTATCCTGGAGGCATCGTGTTTGTCAACCCAGTGCATTTGTGGGGGGCGCGAAATGTCTTAAAGAAAGCGACGTGATCCGCGCCTCACTTCACACGAACTACCAATGCTCTAACAATTTTTCAAGTGCAGGAATTTCTGAAATAAAAGTTGTTATTTTGTTCGAGTTCTTCAAAGACTGTAATTTATGTTGGATAGCGATTCCAGGTAATTTATCCCTATGGGAACAATAATTTTAAGACATTTCTTATCGCCGATTTCTGGATCACCCATCTAAAATTTCTGCATGGTAAAGTGCATTTGTGTTATCCCATCTAGAACTGGGAACATGATCTTAACGGGCACAAACCCTTGGTTTGATCAATTGAGGATCTCCTCAATCGGCCATCGCTAACTGAGAGGGTCACACGGCTGTCTCACATACTCCCAAAATTCGTTGGATGTCATGGGATGATGGATACAGTAGTAGTAAAGGAGAATATTGGGTTAATGCTTCTGAAAAAAAAAAAAAAAAAGAGAAAAAAAAAACTTTTCTTTCCTCATACGTGAAAGACTTTAAGTGAAAGAATAGGTTAGGGGATGCTTTGGTGTAGCACACCATATCAATAGATTTGACAAGTCTTGAAGGCACGTTCGTAGTCAAAGGATGAGATTTTACTTGGATAGAAAAGTTATCATGTAAGACACACGTCAAAGGATGAGATTAGTTTCTCAAGATTGAGATGTGGAAGGACTTACCATGTTTGGGGACACGCAACTTTCGTATATATTAAAGGAGACTTGGAATATTGTTTTCTTTTTGAGCCTTACAATTGCTTTGAAAAGGGAACGGTTTAAAGAAACGTAAATGGAATGAATATGGCATGATGTGAACGGATGGCATGATGTGAAGACATTGAAGCTCTCCTTGGCAAAAGGAACATCTGCATCGGCTATAGTGGGAAGCACTATGGTGTGAAACAATCACATGTTTTCGTGCATTAGAATGCAATTTTTTTGAATTAGCGTGGTGGATAAGAAGCCTGATCTTTGATACTTTTGAGTCGGTGTGCCTCTCGAGATATGGAGAACACAGTAACGGATGAGTTGCGGTCAGAAAAATCTGGAGTTGCACACACGCATGGGTAACACTCTCAATGAACGGTCAGATCTCTTAAACTCAATTTTTATATTTTCAGATGATTGTTGATAGAATTACTTGTGAAACTACATGCTATATTTTATTGTCATATATAATTACATGACTTGATAAATTGCAATGACTGTAAATGGTTGGACACAAGTAAGAGGATAAATTAACTGAATATATGGAAATTAGAGAGGTGAAATCCTAAGTTAAATTATTTTAAGATGTGTAATTGTTTAGTTATTGTAATGACTAAATAATTTTAAAATAATATTATTAGGATATGACTGAATGAGATGTGCCTTTATAATGAGGTAGATAGAATTTAGATCTTGATCTATAAAGTGAGTTAGAATTAAGAAAAGATTTTTTGAAAATCCTTTTCATTTTAAATTCTAAAAATAGTAGAGGTTAAGATAAATTCAAAATTCAAAATCTAATTGGAACTAGTATTTTTAATACTAGTGTGCTCTTATCTCCAAATGAAAGAGAGGGTGCAAGACAGAATATGAAATTTGGAAAGATCCAAATTTAAATTATTTCAGAACTTGGGGATATTAAGCAATGGTTAAATTTAATTATCCTAAAATAATTAAATTATGACCTACACTAGGAGATGTGTTTTTACTGGTTATATGATTAACAGTAAAGCTTATAGATTCTTAGGCATTGAAAATAATGTTATATTTGAATCAAGTGAAGCTAATCTTTTTATTCTGAAAATAGTGGGAGTTTAAAACTAATGATCTTAGTTCTAAAACTCTTACATTAATTAATTCAGATGAGACTGAAATTAAACAATGAAAGAGTAAAATAGCTAAAAAGATTAAAGATTTTGGGTCTGACTTTTATCCCTATAATTTAATAATTCACTAAATGATGATTTAGATGAAGAAATTTATATGGATTGATAATAACTAATGAATATAGAACAAATGAAAGTAATATGTATATATTACAAATATAATGGTGATTGTGGAGTAATCATTTGTTTATATGTAGATGATTTACTGATTTTTGGAACAAATCAAAAAATCATAAATGAGACAAAAGAATTCGTGTCATTCCAATTTGACATAAAGGATATTGGAGAAACAAATTTAATTATTGGAATTAAAATAATTAGAATGGATGATGAGATAAGTTTATTTCAATATCATTGCATTAAAATTATTATTAAAATATAATCGTTACGAATGCAGTAATATTTTTACTCCAAATGATCCTAATGTTTATCTATCGTCCAATGAAGAAGATAGTATAAATTAAAATGTATATGCTAGTGTAATTGGAAGCTTGATACATGCTACAAACTGTATTCATATGCAGTCGGAAAATTAAGTGGATCCACTAGTAATCCTAGTAGAGAGCATTGGGATGCAATTAGCAAAGTGATTAAATATTTAAATATTTAAAGAAAATCATAAATTCTGATTTTTATTATGGGAGATATCCTTCTTAAATTGAAAGATATAGTAATGCTAATTGGAATTCTATTTCTAATGAATGTAAAATAATAAGTGGTTATATATTCATAATTGGTTGTGGTGATGTTTCTTAATATTTTAAGAAACAATTGAGTCTATTTCTACTATGAAATCGACACTAATAGATCTAGCTTAGCAGGAGAAGAAGCTGAGTAGCTTCAGAACTTTTTGTTCGATATTCCTTTTGGAATAAAATTATCCCTGTAATTAAAATTAATTGTGATTGCAATGTTGCAATAAGTAGAGCTAATAACACTCGGTATAATGGTAATCTGGAATTATATTTGAGAAAAAATTTCAAAATTATATTCGAGAGAATTCCTACGAGATGGAATTATAATTAAGAGAATTCCTATAAAATGGAATTATATCTAAGAGAATTCATAAGAGATGGACTATATTTGAGAACTCCTATGAGATGGAGTTATATCTGAAAATGAAATCAGATGGCCAAAAATTTTGGCAAATCCTTTTACTGAAGGCCTAGTAAGGGAAGAATACATCGAGGGGAATGAGACTTAAGCTAATTGAAAATAAATCAACTGTAATGGTAACCCAATCTGAAGACTGGAGATCCCAAGAACATGTTTAATGGGAAGAACAAGTTACAGAGTGGTTTGAGGTGAAGCACTATAATAAGAGAATAATAGTAATAATATTATTACTTCCCGAGTCTCTTCCTATGGTGTGAATAGTGCATAAAGTATATGACGATTAGAGGTTGAGGGTTTCCTCTTAATGAGATCTATAGCTCTATTGAGTGGGATGTAGAGTCACATAGGCATCCTTGATAGACTCATCTATATAAGTGTAGAAGTGGGGCCGCTTCCTATGAGAAATTGGCTATTTCTCTAGAGCACTTATTAAACCGGGATATAGCACATGGCCGAAAAGTGCTGGCTTAGACACCTGTAGACTCTGTAAGAGTTAATGTGTTTAAGGTATAAAGATTCATCACTAAAAGAGCTCAGTTTTGAATACCAAGATCTATGATCTATGGTAACTGAGTATCTGGTAAGAATTTTACTTTAAACTATGCAAATGTTTAAATCTATGTGACACCTTTTGTTTATGCATTAAATCTAATTTTACCCAGCAACTTTATTTTTTCTTCGTGGTTTTATTATTTTTGAATCAAGTGGGGGATTGTTGTACCTTTGGTGGTTGATTCAAAATTAATTAAATAAAAGAATTAAATATTAATTTATTTAATTTTACTATAGCCATTAATGGCTTTAATGGTAGGAAACATTTAAAAATTTATTATCATAATTATTAGTCACTAATGTGACAGTTTTAGAATTCCAAAAACCTATTTAGTTTTCTATATATATGTAATATCCCCTCTTTTTGTAGGAAAAATAAGAAAAAAAAAAAGATTAGAAAATGGTTT
The DNA here is from genome assembly GCA_015143295.1 of Tetracentron sinense. Classification (NCBI taxonomy): domain Eukaryota; kingdom Viridiplantae; phylum Streptophyta; class Magnoliopsida; order Trochodendrales; family Trochodendraceae; genus Tetracentron; species Tetracentron sinense. Next base: position 7,561,135 of record CM026573.1, read on the forward strand.
TCTCAACTATAATATTTTCTTATGTTTGAGAATTTTTCTTTTGAGAGATTGCTGGGTAAGAAACAGAGTAAGGTGTGCGACTATAGGTTATGCACGCCTATAGTCAGGGTTAGATTTGTGTGGAGCTGTTGTATCCTGGAGGCATCGTGTTTGTCAACCCAGTGCATTTGTGGGGGGCGCGAAATGTCTTAAAGAAAGCGACGTGATCCGCGCCTCACTTCACACGAACTACCAATGTTCTAACAATTTTTCAAGTGCAAGAATTTCTGTAATAAAAGTTGTTATTTTGTTCGAGTTCTTCAAAGACTGTAATTTATGTTGGATAGCGATTCCAGGTAATTTATCCCTATGGGAACAACAAAATTCTCGTGCTATTGAGCTCCTCTCCATCTCCCCTCATCTGATTAACAAAAAAATAGCCCCAAAAGTAAGGAAAACCAAATAAAGTGTCACAAACAAGTCTCACCAAGATAACTTAGAGAAAAATCAACCCAATCAAATGACAGAAGCCATCTGATGTATACCTGGGCCATTTGCAATAGATATTCGACTTTCAAAAAAAAAATGCAATGTACCAGATGATTTGGAATTTGGGATCATCCCATAGGTCATATTTTGACATGGGATGGTGGACCATCCCCTACATGCCATGAGTAAAAATATAGTGCTCATAGTCTAACAGTAGAACTATTTTCAAGAGGGAAAAGAAGAAATGGCTTACAATACAATTAAAGCTGCTGGATGAGGAAGATCCCCCCATCCATGGATATGTCATATATTATTGAGCCAAACTGACATTGCCTAAGAGCACAGCCCACTAACATCCTGACAAAAGTTTAATATTCAAGGTTGTATGAGGGTAACTCAAAAGGAAATGAATAGGAACATACATTGAGGAGTGCTAGCCTGAGTTAGGATGGGCAACAGCGCACGCTGGTGCGCTGTTAGCATGCGCTGTTGCCCCTTTGTGTCTTACAAAAAACGGGGCTCATTTTTTTGATTCCTAATTTACCCCTGTTGAACGTGGGGCCCTCCTTTGTAAGATACAAAGGGGCAACAGCGCAACAGCTTGCGCTGTTGCCCATCCGAACTCGTGCTAGCCCTACTTTCAGTCAACCCTCCTCTCTCTCTCCACCAACCACCTATACATTTTGTAATGATTAAAGTACTCTCATACCAAAAAAGTGGACAAGTGGTTGGTAGAGGGTGAGAGTATGGGTTGGCTGAGAGTAGGGGTAGCATTCCTCTAAGAACATTAGATAATGACGTTGTACCTGTGCATACTACACATCCACAGACCACAAAAGCTTGCTTTTACGGAGTAACTCGGGGGAAAGCCCCAGTTTTGTTGCTTCATTGAGCACTCTTTCAGCTCGTTCCTTTTGTCCCAGCCACCACAGTGCTTCTAGAAGTGCATTGTAGAATCTCAATCCCAAATTACAACCTTTGGAGTTAAATTTTTCAAAGACGTATGTTACCATCTGCTAGTTAATTAGAGTCATCATCGAAATCTCCTTGATCATCCGTCCAATCACTTGATGAGCATTGGATACCTTATTTGTGATCATCTCATCCTGCAGCTCGTAGGCATCATCCCATCTAAAAGTTAATGAACTTTAATGGTGAGACAATTAACCAGAAAGGTTAATTAAGAAAAGGAAAAGAATTGCACACCATGGTGGAGATTATATATATATATATATGAGAGAGAGTAGGGAAGCCCAATATCATATTTTAGGCATTTAGCAGTACAGTTCTTACAGATCGTTTCTTATATACTACAAGCAGAAATAAGGGGAATCAAACAATTTATACTCGTCATATAGGCTCTGCCCCCATTTAAACGTAGTGCCACAACTTTTAAATATGAATAAACATGTAACATTATTATTCAACTGGACCTTGTATGTCAATTAGAATTTATCTGAAATATTGTCATTTTGTCCTTAAAGGAAATACTGATCTCGCTTCCACAGGAAAGTCAAGAGGCAACATTAGGAAAGAGTTAAGGTCGTTGATATTACTTTCCTATTTTCCTTTCCTTTTATGCATCTCCATATAGTTATACATTGACGTAGATGCTATTTATAGAACATTTTGTAGTAGATTAATATACCATTTTTATGGTCAACTACAGGAATGTAATTTTGTAATAATTTTCCTTGATAAATAAAACATTAGTGGGCATTTGCATCTTCTCATCACGAATCAGTGAACTACAAAGCAGAGAGAAATTGACATGTGAAAAGCATGCCAATTATCTAAGTTCATTAACCTCTTTTAAAGTCTGATCTTTATTTTTAAATAACTCTCGTTTATGTATGTTGCATATGGTATATGCCAACTATTATGGTATGAAACTCTAATCATATATAAACTTTATGTTAATACACTCAAGTTAATGTATATGAACTTTAAGCTTTAAAGTTTTAACATACATATATGTGTTGCTTAAAGATTCAATATTTTCCAAAAGTAGTGTACTATCATATATGATTAAAACCATTCATACAGGCACATCAGCTGTGGCTCAGGATTACCTCTGTCACCCGCCCGAGCTTAGCGCTTGGGCATCCATCCACAATAAGGCACCTGGTATTTTTAAACGAAAAAAATTCAGTTGGGCAGAAGTCAAAATGATGGGACAGAGTGAAATGACTTCTGCCCATGACTTTCTCCCAGGTGCCTTATTGTGGGTGGATGCCTGACCGCTAAGCTCGGGCGGGTGACAGAGGTAATCCTGAGCCATCAGCTGTATGCTGTGCTTAGTTCAAGAGCCGGTATTTATGCATTAATTAGTTCTCTTTCAACCAAGCCAAGCGTATCTTTGCTTTTGTACGGGCTCTAGAGTGTTTGTCACCCACTCATAGGAGGTCACAAACTGGAAAGCATTAAATGCAGCCTACCACTTACTAGGTGACTCATGGAATATATCAACTTCGTAATATAGTTGATATGAAATACTTTCTAGCCTATATATACTTAATGTGCTACTATGTGCTTCTGATTGACACATCCTAATACCAATACAGAAAGGTTCTTGATTTTATAGAATCTTTTAAGTGAGATCCAGTCATGCTCATTCAAGGTCACCTTTTTTCTAAAACATATCAAACATTGGAATCCAGACCAGTGCAGTTCCAACTTCCAAAAAGAGGTGTCATACTTATTAGCTGCCCACTGCCTTGAATTGCCTTTAGTGCAAGTGTGGTTAACCAGACCGGCTGTGATAGATATTGTTAGGGATAAAATTCGTAAAATTAATTAAGCGTTGAAAAACGAGCTAGTTTTTGTTGTTAGGTTCACCAAAGAGTGACACGTGGATCATGTGATTAAAATAGAAGAATGACCCATTGTCTGATGCACAACATATTCGTTGCGTACTTCGCAACGTACACGTAATCTTGTGAACAACGTTTCCGATGTGCTTTTGACAACGATTCCATTGTCTGGTGCACAACGTATCCATTGTGTTCTCGACAACGTTCCCGTTGTCTTATACACAACGAACCCGTTGTCTTCCGGACAAACATGTCAAAATCTCATTTTAATGCATATACAATGGACTCGAGCTCGAGTCAACAACGAGACCGACTCGCAGGATGAAGTGATCAGGAAGCGATCGTTTTATTCTGACAAGTAGGTGAAAAGCACTGTCTTGACATTTAATACTGGTCACTTCTGCGTGTTGTCAGAAACAAACCGACTGAACTAATAGTAGGCGTCCACGTGTGACACGTTAGGTGACAGATCTGTCTGACATATTTGGTAATGAGTGTAGAATACGTGGCATGAGCATCGATGACCATCCATGGGCATCTATGGACATTAAGAGCTTAACCTATAAATACCCCGAGAAATTTAGTGCATAAGGACCAAGAAATCTCTACTCTTTCTCTCTCATTTTTCTGTGCTTATTACTATTCATCATCTTCTACATCTACTTACTTTGGCATCGGTGTACAAGTCAGGGTATCATACCCTTCAACTCCTACCTTCAGCCAGTAAACTAGAATACTTGTAGCAGCTGCCAAGACGTGTTCTTTCCGGTAATATCCCCTTCAAATATGATAACCCGATCAGATGTTGAGACCTAGAATAAATGGCCATGTAAGAGCTGAGAATTTAACTACTAAATGACATCAAGTTATTTCCACTCAATTCAAAAAATCCTCAAACGAAGCCTTCACCAAAGGTATAAGGATCAGACATAATTCAACATCCTTGTTAGAAGTAGCGTAAAAGGTCCATAAGGCCCTGCATAAGAAGCGAAGCGATAGCTTGTATAATTCTTTAATTGTAACCTAGTGTTAATGATTCAGTTGTGAATAAAGATAACAACTATCCTGCTTATGGCGTTTCTGCTGTGGCAAAGTGTGGTTGAATCAACCTAGTTCAGGGGTTAGATGTCAATCATTGAGAAGTCTGTCATTAGTTTAAAGCTTGAAACTTATCCACAGTCCAGAAGAAGTCTGTGTAGCCTATTGTGCAACACTATCATGTAACCACCTTATTCTAATTATTCTTGTAAACTCCATCTTTCTGACTTCATTTTTCTTCTTCCTTGTGTTTTTTCAATTAGAAACTAATGCAAGAATATCGGTCATCAAGTGAAGAAAGGAGAATAGAAGAGCATGGCAACTGTAGCCACAAACAAAGTTTAATAAAATTGTAACCTATTGTTGTCAGCATATATTAGAAGCAACACCTACTACCAAGGAAAAACCAAATTATCACCGTCATCATTATCAATGCCTTACCCCAAATATATAGATTCGGCATGGGCAACAGCAAATCAAATTGTCAAAAAAAAAAAAAAAAAAAATCAAAGCACATGAAAGCCAATCGGAAGTTTCAAGGTTAAATACCAGAAATGTATGAAACTTCTTGCCCATCCATATGTCAAAACTTAGTTGCTCTTGTTGTTGTCCTAAAATGACAAATTCCTCCTTATTGGAGCTTGCATTCAATAGTCAATCGGGTTGAGGCATTGAAGAACTATGCTTATTCTTTGAACATTACTAATAATGATCTAGCATACAAAATGTTTCCTTGATAGGTAATTCACTCATGTAAATATGTAACCTCAGTTAGAAGAATGATTGAATTGATATACAGATCATCCATCTGAATCTCAGATTCAGTCACTTCTTACATTAGCCTATCTTGTGATCTACACACTACAACAAACTCATGTGTGAGTTAGGATCTCCTACCTTTCGGTTGCTTTCTTAACCAAATTATATCTCTTATGTTTCTGTTAGTTTCAGATTTCCAAATCATGAATGATGATCAACATGTTAAAGCACAGAAACAACACAAAAACAAAGGTTTAAAAAAAAATGAAAAAAAAAAAAATGCAACAGAACATAATGAACACTGACCTGTCACTCTCTGCATAAACGGCCATAAGCATATGGTAGCACATGCCGCTAGGTAGAATTCCCGAAGCTTTAATTTCCTGGAAGTGCTCCTTACTCTCATCAACAAGACCAGCGGAGTAAACACTTAAAATTGCCTCAAGGGTCTGCTCATTGGGATCACATCCTGCCTTTTCCATGTTAACATAAACTTTCACATCTTCTTTGACATGGCCTCCCTTCCCAAAAGCTTCAATCTCAACATCGAATGAATCCATGTTCCGTGCAACACCTGACTCACCCATTCGCTAAAAGATCGTTTCAGACTCCTTATATATAAACTATAAAATCCACCCCTTGCAACTGAGTGTATCAAAGAGTTATAGGTTTCACTGGTTGGTTTGCTCCCCACCTTGTGCATTGTGTTAAATGCAACATGCATTGTGTCAAATGCAACAAGAGCTTCCTCATATAACACAACCTGTCCATTTGCTTCAACAACTCCAGTATAAGCCTTGGTGCTTGCTGCCTTCATGTAGCCCTCCTTTTCCGCAAGCAAATATCAACCCCTCATACGTCTCCAAATTCGGCTCAACATTCTCGTCCACTACTGTGGGCAGTGAAATCCCACCACCCATTGCGCAGGTACTTGTGCACCTGCACACACTTAATCATTGCCTCACGAAGAGGCGGTTGTGATTCACACGTACCTATGGCACGTGCGGTCCTTGTAGCCTGTCAGCATTTAATGATGATGTCATCCGGTGATGAATCTTGTCCTGGGGGGCCCTTCTTTTGTTGGCTTTAGATTGCCAAATTTTCTCATTTTTGGAAAGGGGATTATCCATGGATGTCAAAGTGGTTGTCTGTGGTTCTCTCTCCCTTTTGAGAGACCTTTGTCTGTGGACTTTGACCACGGAGTTGCTTGGACTGGGGTCCAGGAGGTGGGCCTTCTGTCCGTGGACCTAGCTTGGGCTTGTCCACGAATGATCTTGGACTTCTGTCCGTGGGCCGAGTTGAAGGTATGCCCATGGATAGTCTTGAATTTGTCTATGGATAGAGTTGAATTTTTGTCCGTGGACAGAGTTGAAGGTCTTTCTGTGAGGACCAAAACCTTACGGGATCCTTCTTGAGTGTCAGCCTCTGAGAGGCTGACACGTGTCTAATCCGTGAGGACCAATAAGGTTTTAGTCCTCATGGATTAAACATGTGTCAGTCTCTCAAAGATTGACACTCAAAAGGGATCTGTGAGGTTTTGATCCTTATGGATTTGGCACGTGTCATCCTCTTGGAGGCTAACACTCAAAAGTCATCCGTGAGGTTTTAGTCCTCTTGAGTGTCAGCCTTCGGGAGGCTGACACATGTTCAATCCATGAGGACCAAAACCTCACGAATCCTTCTTAAGTATCAACCTTCAAGAGGTTGACATATGTCCAATCTGTGAGGACCAAGACTTTAATGAGGATCAAACCTTATGGATCACTTTTGAGTGTCAGCCTCTGAGAGGCTAACACGTGCCCAATCCATGAGGATCAAAACCTCACGGATCCATTTTGAGTGCTAGCCTTCGAGAGACTGACACGTGTCCAATTCGTGAGGCTGGTACTCAAAAGGGATCCATGAGGTTTTAGTCCTCACAATCCGGGTTTACCAGGATTGGAAGGATAGTCCCCCACAAAATAATAAACTTTACACAACAGTGGAGGTAATTTGACAGAAAGATTCAAGATGTCTACCATATAAAGACGCTTGAAATTTGCGTGTAAAACCACATCATGGAACAAAGTGACCGCCTCCTTAAAACATGTATGAGAATATTATAAGCATCGGCATCCAGCTTCGTATTGCTCACCTTCATCTCGAGGAAAAAATCCTGAACATCATCATACCTCCCATGCCCCCATACAAATTCAACAAAATACCAAAAGTCAGTTGCATTTGTCATACACCTCATGTCAAATTTAGGGTGGGGGATGGGTCAGAGGTTAAGTTTTGGAAGGATGTATGGTGCGGATCCACAAAGCTCCGTGATGACTTTAGGTCTCTCTTTTACTTGGCCGTGGATAGAAATGCTCTTGTTGGGGATTACATGGATAAGAGGAGTAGTGGGGTAGTTTGGGGCCTTGCTTAATAAGGATTTAAATGATTGGGAGGTCGGTGACTTTGGCAGGTTACTAGAGTGATTGGGATCCGCCCATTTTGGAGCTCAAGGTAGGGATTGCAGAATATGGACTAGAGGCAACAAGGATCGTTTCTCAGTGAGATCCCTAGCACAGTCAATCGGGTTAACCAAGTTCGGCTCTTTTCCTCATAAATTTGTATGGAATTCCAACATTCCTTCAAATGTATCATTTTTTATATGGACTGCATCTTTGAATAAAATTCTTACCTGTGACCACTTGAAATCAAGAGGATGAAGGTCAACTAACCCATGTTTTTTATGCATTCAAGCGGAAGAGACCATAGATCACCTTCTTCTTCCCACTGCTCATGAGATTTGGGGTTTCTTCCTCTCCCAGGTAAGTGTGGATTGGGTCTTTCCCTCTTTCTTTCTGAACTTCTTATCTTACTGAAATTTGGTTGAGGGAGATGGTTCAAGGTTGACTATTTGGTTTGTATTGTCAGGAGCAATATCTTGGGTCATTTGGAAAGAGAGGAACAAGAGAGTCTTCAAAGACTCTCATTTCCTTTATTCCTCGTATTTGTTCAAGAATCCAGTTTATGATATCAGATTGGTGTGCTGGCAGTCATGGGGGTAGGGATTTGGGAGTTTTGCTGTCATGAATAGTGGGTGGGTAGGGTGGCTTGCCCGTCAATGTGAGGCCATCATTGCAGCGGCCAACGGGTCCATTTCTTTCTTCCCTATTGGTTCATGAGCTTGTGAACTTCACTTTTCCCTTTTCGCTGTTGTACTTCTGTTTTTTCTTTAATATATAGCCTCAATTACAGTTCAAAAAAAAATTTGAACCCAACCTCGCATAACCCTCTAACACCACATTGTATGACGCGATATCAGGAAAATTCCCCTGAGACTCCATCTCCTCAAGAAGCTCAGATACCTTCTCGAGCTTCCCCAATTTCCCAAATGTCTCGACAAGATAACTGTGTGTTACTGTAATATCAGGAAGGAACAATCCCAGCCTCATTCATAATCTTAAAAGTTAAAACACTATATTTGCCTCATTGCCGAGACCCCAACTAGCACAGACACCAAGCAATGCATTATAAATTACAAGATGTAGCTGAAAGCCCTCTTGTCGCATCTGAGTAAACAAACCGAAAGCCCCCCCAATCCAATCCAACCCCAGCACACGAATTAATCACAATATTATAAGTTAAAATACTCTGAGAAGTCCTATCTCTTTTCCATTTGTTCAAAAGGCTCTAGTGAGGACTCATACTGACCGTTAGGCATTGATTAAGCAGTGAACAAGAACACGCTGTGGATGACGCCATGGCCCGTGGCCAGGAATTTCATTAAAATATTTTAGCGCAATCCTTCTCGACCCAATCCAAGCGACGTCAAGCAGTTGGGTTTCCGAGAATCAGCTCTTTGGTTTTCACTCCGGCTTTTCCGGCGCTGTATAGGAGTCTCCAGTTGCCGGAGAGATTTGAGTTTTTGGCGGGAAAGAAGGTTTATTTCGAATTTGGTTCGGCAAGTGAGGTTATGAGCATTGTAGCAGATATAGTTGGGTGGGGGCATTAGGATATGAGGGTCATTTCAATGTTTTTATTCGCATGAGCTTCGACAAATTTTCGTTTGGGATTTGAGAAGGATCGAATCACATCCAATCACGATTGAACTCAGAGAGAGTTTAATGGCAACGGAGTACCTCGGGTACCACGATTGAACTTAGGGAGAATTTAATCTAACCTTATTTTCTCGAAAAGTATTTTAGAAAAATTAACCACATGAATGAGTGATATCATAACCAAGTTTAATTTTTTTTAAATGTTTCTTGTATAAACTAAGGTTAAATTATTCAACCCTAAGTATGAGTGAATCTTAACAACGGTTAATGAAAATCAAAGAGGTCATGTGACGAGCTTGGGAGGTGTGCATGTACCACTTAACAGATTGTGTAATGCATGCTATCACATCCCTAGTTAAATGTCTTTCCACGCGTCATGCAAAGAGTGGTGCCCCGAGTGTGAATCTTGGGCATCTGCCAGAGGTAATCCGCTATCGAATTCAATCACACCCGCAAGTAGGGTTGTATACTATAGTAGACCCTCTTGTAATTAATAACCTTGGTGGAAATAAATTATATTAATTATAAGAGAATATTATATATAAGAATCACTATATTGGTCCACAAAAAACAAATTAATAATTTCTTTGAATGTATTGTATTTTCCATATAAGTTTCATGTATGTATAAATATATAAGGTTAGTATATGATAATTTTAGTGTGGTAAAGTTAGCATCTTTTTCAAAGAGAAGAAACATTTTTTTTTATTTTGAAAAGAGACAAAATTCCTTTTGAACTCTATTTTCCGTGGAATTCTCCCTTTAACTTTTGTTAATTATTTTGAAGTCCTAATACAATAATTTTTTTAGTTTTTTCTTTCTAAAATATCAAAAACAATTTTATCCCTTTCTCTTCCTATACCTAAACCATCATAAAGTGTTTATAAGATTCATATAACTATGTATTAATATAGTATAAAACCTCTCTTATAATTAATAATATACTAGAATTTTCTTCAAAAATTATTAAATAGCAAGTATAAAAGATTATTAATTACACATTACAGAACCAAGTTGGTTCTTTACAGATTTATTAATTATTAGAGATTATTAAGTTATAAAATATTAATTATAAGAGGGACTATTGTAATCGGATTTGGATTGGATCTGCCTAGATCCGAATCCAACCCGCTTAAGAATCTGACAAATCCGAATCCAATCCGAAATTCGTGGGATTATGAATTACTCAATCTGAATGCTATTTTGATTACTTATTCAAGATCTGAATCCGATCCAAATCTGATTAACCTTATTATATCTAAAAATTGATAGTTTACTTAAAAAATTTTAAAATTATGATTAACACTATAGTATATTTGTAAAATTATATAAATATTATTATTGTTATACATATTCTAATCGATTCGGATTTTAATCGGTTCTAAATCTGATCCGATTATAATCGGATTCAAGATCTCGAATTTGTATCCAATCCAACGGATCTATAATAGGATTAGGATCCCGTTGTCAGCACCCCATTTTTACACCCCCTTTTAACCTTGGTTAACCAAGTTAAATACAGTTAGCTCACCCTAATCCTAGGACAAGCCCTAGATCAAACTCATACCTTAGCCCTAGACCTAACCCTACCCTAAGCCCTAGCCAAAACCTAGGCCAAAGCCCCACGGGCTCAAGACCCATTTACAAAAGCCAAAATCTAAAAAACCATAGAACCAAGTCCTTTGTGGGCCTAAGCAAGGGCCCACCAACCTTAGGGATCCACTTGGGTGGGGCCCACACCTTTAAAATTTCAAAAATAAGGGCACCAAAGTCCCAAAACAGCAACCCCCATAGTGCTTTCAACCCACATGTGCGAGGGCATGACCCAAATTAGCAAAGCCTTCAAGGTGTCGGCAATGGGATTATCGACACTCTCAACTTTCACTGTTTTGAGAGTGGCGGTAATCCAATTACCGCCACTCTGGTAAATCTACAAAATGCATACATTGACCTCCTTGGACCACCTAAGTCCCTTTTTCGGTGTTCCCCACGCCAAGTTTAAACCCTACACTACCCCAAGCCCTTGCCTAAACCCTATAAATACCCCTCTCCTCTCCAAGCTTAAACGACTCCAAAACCTCCATAGAAAAATGCTGCTTCGGTCTAATCAGCCACACCCTTGGTCCATCTAGGCCTTAGCCTTTCACCTGAGACCACCTGGGACACTCTTCTAGCATCCTTAGTATTGCCCTAAGCCCCCTGAGCCCCTTTGTTGCACTGCCACCGTACATCAGTATTGCTCAGCCACTGTGAAGCTCAAACCAGGAGGGTAGGGGTCTTCCCTACCCATTTTTATTTCTTGTTTAATCATTGTAAATCCCTGGTCATCTTTTAGGGGTATCTCTTTTTCTATTTCTTTTGTGTTTTTTTGCTTTAGCCCAGGAACAGAGGTCCCCCTACTCCACCGTGGGTATGGGGGACCCTTGAGGGTTGGTAATCTCGAGTGCAAGGCCCCTCCTAAGCGTTTGGAATCTCCCCTAATCTCCCAGAGGGCCCTCAGTCTATGAGGAATCCCTTGGGGGAGTCACAATACAACCTCTGTGGGGAAAATATTTGTTTTTTTGAGAATTTCAGTAATGGCGGTAAATTAATTACCGTTAGTACTGAACTTCACTGTTGAAGCCCATTTAACCATAGTTAGCTTGACCCCTAGTCCAATCTAGGGGCATGGTTAGCTTCCCCTAGGTCTCTTCTATCTTCCCTAAAATTTCAAACTCTAACTCACTTTTTAACCATAGTTAAATCCCCTTGATTTGCATACTGTCAAGAATGGCGGTAATATAATTACCGTCATTCATGATTTTATGTAAACAGAGCTTTGGGCCTACTTCAGGCCCATTTTTAGACTATTCTAGGGCCCACTGTTGGTCCCCCGGACATCTTGGTATACCTCTGACCATAAACCTAAGGGTCCTTGACCCTTGGTTACCCCTTAACCTGAGTTAAAACCTCTGTGAAAACCACTGTAAAAATGTAGTGAATGGCGGTAGTTGATCTACCGCAATTCCAAAAATCCCTTGTTTTGGAATGGTAGTGATTTTTGGAATGGCGGTGGACCATCTACCGACACTCCTGATACCTGTTTTTATTTGGGCTTTGCTATGGGCCCAGCACTGGTGGGAGGCCAGTCTAAGCCTTGCCACGTGTTTTGGGCCCCACTTTTGACTTGACCTTTTGCTTAATTGGGATTACCTTAACCCCGGTCACCATCTTAACCATGGTTAAAATGCTTAATCTTGGAAAAATCCCATAAAATACCAAAAAATTAGAAAAATATAAAAAGACTAAAAATGACTAAAATCATGCTTGCTTGCTTGCTTTCTTAACCATGGTTAGCCCCCTAATCATGGTTAAAACCGCAGTTAGACTTAACCTTACACTTGACCAACCCGATCAACTAAACCCTAGCTTCCGGGATAGACCCTTGGCTACTCAATGCACACACACCCCTAGCCTTGGTACGGGCTCATGTGCCAGAACTACGTTCGGTCTGATCTCATCCCCTATGTGAGTACGTAGGCAATCCAACTCGGATTCGATCCTAGTTTAGCTTAGCTTTCTATCTTTTTTGGATTAGTGTTTAATTAAACACTTAGGCATTCTACTTAATATCGAGATTAAAATTTGGCTTAAATTTAGGAAGTAGGTAATCATTGAAAAATGGGGGTCCTGGGATGCCTAATACCTTCCTCGGGACTTAATCGAACCGCTTATCCTAATCTCAGTTTAGATCATTTGTCTTATCCAAATCAAATCTCGGGACCTATCTCTCAAAATGAATAGGTGGCGACTCTTAGTAAAACCTTGCTTATGTGAGTACAAATCTCTGTGCCCACACCCGTCTCATCGGATTCGGATTGGATTCGGATTGAGATCCAATCCATTGACAACCCTATGATTGCATGTGAACATGTATCCCTTTTAAACCTTATTAACCATGGTTAAGATTCACTAACCCTTAGGGTTCAACAATCTACCCTTGGTTTTTATAAATTTTTGAATATGTATCCCTTTTAAACCTTAATTAACCATGATTATGATTCATTAACTCTTAGGGTTCAACAATCTACCCTTGGTTTTTATTTTTAAAAAAATTAAAAAATTACCCAAAGGTTTAAATTTTTTAACCTGAGGGTTAATTTTTTCTAAAAACCAATGTTAGATTGTTGAACCCTAAGGGTTAGTTAATCTTAACCACAATTAATAGGGATTAAAATGGACATGCGTACACCACTTCACCTATGGGTGTGATTGAACTCTCCCTTTGTTCAATCGTGATATGCTGTGAGGGGTCTTCGGTTGCCTTGTTTCTCTCAAGCGAGGCTGTTGATTTTCAGTCCGGATTCTCTCTAGCAGAACAGTCTCTGGCTTTCACTAGGGAATGACAACTATAATTTTTGAATTTTTTATTTAAAAAACTAGGGATAGAATTTAGAACTTAGAAGTATCAATCAATCGGTGTTAAGTTGTGAAAAAAAATGAGTGGGACTAGCAAAATCTTAATATGTGAAAGTTGAAGGGTGGACAAATGGTTCCCGAGACACCTCACGAAGTTTCTCACCCCCCTTTAGGGTCAACCCTGCACGGGATTTTCCTGGACTTACCTGGTGTGGCGGGTTGCGGGCTCTTGTCGTACCCTCAGGGATTAGTCCTGACCCAAAGGGTTAGGGACACCTTAAGTTACAAAAAAAAAAGAGAGAGAGAGAGGAAAGATGTGGGCCATGGGGGACGACATTTAAACCATAGCAAGAGGCGTGCTAGCCCTACTTTCAGCAAAAACCAACCTGTTAAGCAAGGATGTGTTGGTTTTTGGTTGGGAGCAGGGAATGCCTAAGAGTAAGGTTAGCACGACTCACCCCTTGTAAATAGCAAAAATTCTCATATGTTTAGGGGGGGCTAGAGCTTACGTCCCCGGCTCCGCCCCTCTCCCCAACTATTAATATAGTATAAAAAAATAAAAAATTTTAGGGGAGGCTTCAGCTCCCTTGGCCCCATGAGACTCCTAACCTAACTGCCCTGGCCCCATGTGGCTCCTCCCCTAACTGTGGTAGCACATGCTTTTTCTTATTACCATTAGAATGGGTTGAAACCATAAATTTTTATTTAACAAATTTTTTTTTTTAACTTGTTGAATGGGTAGCAAGGATAAGTGTCAATCAAGGTTTGAAATTTCGTTAAAATTTCACGAATTTTCGGTTTCGGGCAATCCTAACGACATCGAAAATGAGTTTATTTCGAAAATCAGATTTCGACCGAAATTTCTGAAATTTTCGAAACTAGGTTTATTTCAAAAATCAGATTTCGGCCGAAATTTTAGAAATTTTGGGTCAAATTTCGGATTTCGAAGATTACGGAATTTCGGCCGATATCTGATTTTTTATTTTTAAATAGATTTTTTTTTTCTAATTAAAATTCTGAAATATTTCAAAATTTTTATTGAAATTGCATAAAATTTTGAAAATTTATATATTAATTTTAAAAATAAAATAATAATATTTACATAAATATATAAAATTGTCATAAAATATTTTTTAACTTATATATAATAATAATATATATATAATTAATAAAATATTAATATTTCGGATTTCGAAATTTTGCCGAAATCCCACAATTTTTTGGGATTTCAGTTTCGGGTTGGCTGGCCGAAATCGTCGCAAATTTCGAAATTAAAAACCTTGGTGTCAATACCACAGTGAATTTGTAGATCTGCGTTAGGACTAGCACTCTTCAAATAATAATAGAAAACCATCTAAATAGTAATGCATCAACTCGACAAGGCCTCGGATTGTCTCTGGCAAAGCCAGAAAGGGCTCTCGGGGTTCCATACATTGTGCAAGAGAAGTCATTTCATTTTCTCCCCATTATTTTGACTTCTCCCCATTTGATATCTCTCACCCTTATTCTCACACTTATCGTCACATGTCTTATTATGGGTGGAGAAGTCAAAATCATGGGCCCCATGATTTTGACTTCTCCACCACTTGTCACCTATTCTATGGAACCCCGAGACAACCCCTTTCTAGCTTCGCCAGAGACAATCCAAGGCCACCTGACAAATACAATAATCAATCTCGCTTTCTAGCACGCAATTTCCTTCGAATTGAGCACAAAAGAAACGACATACTCAGGCCCGTTTGGTTGCACTTTCGTTTTCTATTTTTAAAAACAAAATTTTGGAAATTCTTACACAAAACAAGTTTGGTAAACTTGTTTCTATTTTTGGTTTTTAAAAATTAGTAGTAAAATTTTTGAAAATCAAGGTAACAGAAAATTTCTGTTATCTCTGTTTTTGGAAACAAAAAACAAAAATAGAACCACTATGCACTACCACTCTAACACCATAACTACTTCACCACCAACACCACTCTACCACCACCACCCACCACCTACCACCCACCACCCGACCACCACCACCAACGCCACCAACACCACTCAACCAACACCAACATCACCACCACAGCCACCACAATCACCACCACCACCCATCACCACCACTCCACCACCCACCACCACCACCACCACCACCCCACCACCCATCACCACCACTCCACCACTCACCACCACTGCCACAACCACTTCACCACCCATCACCACTCACCACCACCACCACCCATCACTATCACTCCACCACCCACCACCACTCACTACCATTCACCACCACCACCACAACCACTCCACCACCCACCACCACTCACCACTCCACCACTCACCACCACCCACTACCACTCACCATCACCACCACCACCACAACCACTCCACCACCAACGCCACCAACACCACTCAACCACCAACACCACCACCCATCAGTATCACTCCACCACCCACCACCACCACTCCACCACCACCACCACCACCACCACCACTTACCACCACCACAAGCACTCCACCACCACCACCAACGCCACCAACACCACTCAACCACCACCACCACCACCACCACCACCACTCCCCACTACTATGGATTGGAATTGCTTATTCATTATTATATTCATCATATTCTTCAAACATGTTTTTTTGTTTTTAGTTTTTTAAAACAAGTAACAGTTAGGAATGCTAGAAAAATTTGAAAACAGAAAAAGAAACACGGAAGTGTATCCAAACGGCCAATCAATTAGCAGGAAGAGTTAACCGGCTAAACCCTTGCTTCGTAAGGTATAAAAGGCAAACAGAGGAAAAAAAGCAAACAAAGGAACCGGTCTTTCTTTTGTCGATGTCACACAATAGATTTTTGAAATGTATAAAAGAGCCCTTTAACTTTATTTTTATGGCTTTGGATTCCTTTTTCACATATTCGAGAAAGTTCTTTTTGCCCCCTCAAAGTAAGGAGTCAAATCCTCTACGGTGATAAGCGGATTTGGCAAATCCGGTTATCACCCCTAGAGGTCCCGCGTGTCTCCTTTGACACCCTTTAACCATGGGTAAGGTTCACCCACCCCTAGGGTTCACCCATCCATCCTTGATTTTTTTTTTTTTAATAGATATTAATTCTTTTTTTAAAATTAAAAAACTGTTTTTAAAGTTTTTTTAATATTAAAAACAGCTTTTTAATTTTAAAGAAAGAATTAATATTTTTAAAAGAAAACCAAGAATGGGTAGGTGAACCCTAGGGGTGTGTGAACTTCCACACGGTTAAGGGGTGTCAAAAGAGACACGTGGCAACCTCTAGGGAGATAACCGGATTTGCCAAATCCGGTTATCACCGTAGAAGATTTGGCTCCCAAAGTAAACTCCCAAATTGTTATGAGAACCCCATGTAAACCTCCAACTGCTCGGGTTTAATTAGGTATAATGAGTTCATACTTCATTCCTGAGTGAGTTAAGACAAACCCTACTATTCTCTCTCCAAGTAAACTCTCAAAGCAAAGAAAAAAGGTTGAACTTCATTCTTATTCGCTCATTCTTCATTCCCCCGTGAGTTAAGGCAAACCTTAACTATTCTCATTCTCATTTGTTATTTCCTCATTCTCCTGCGAGTTAGGGCCAACTCTCCCCTCCATTTCCTCATTTGCCTTTCTTGTGTTATCGTGGTGCTTCAAGACGTCCATTTACGTTGGTCATGGCAACAATTGCGAGAAGAGTGTTTCTACCTCAAACTCTTTTATTTGCAAAATTTAAATTCCTTCGATACTATCTTATTTCCACATTTACTTTTGATTTTAATGACATTAATATTGCAATGAAGAAGCTCTAGATTGCCATTTACAAATGAAAAATTGTGAGTCCCAATCGAAATGTTGATCGTTGATTGAAAAATGACGACGATTGCCTTTTATTATGATTTGTTGAGAGGAAGTGTAGAGCTTGCTTCGACTGAGCATCCAGTCTTTGGTATTTTCGACTTATGTTGTTTAGACCTAATACTATTAAGAATAGGTGTGGGAGGCTACTGTAATTTTTTAGATCGCAACTTTGTAATTCTTAGGGATGGCAATATGACCCGCCCCACCTCTATTGGGCGGTTTTTTTTTCAAATAAATTAGAGGCGGGGTGAGGATGGTATAAAAAATAAAGACCCGACTCGGTTTCGGGGTGGGAGTGGTTTTAGTATACCCCGCTCTAGTGCCTCGTCCTGTCCCGCCCCGGAACCACTTTAATAAATAAATATATATACATATAAGGCAGTAGGGATAGGGCTGGGCTGGGCTGGGCGGGGCGGGGCGGGGCGGGGCGGGGCGGGGCGGGGCGGGGCGGGGCTGGGGATTTTATAAGCGGGGCGGAGCTGGTTTCACCATATATAAGCCCCGGTCGGGGGGTAGGGCGGCTTTATAATCGGGGAGGTAGAAACCCCCGCCCCGCCCCATTGCCATTCCTAGTAATTCTCCTTTGCTCCATATCATAGTGAAATCTTGGCGACTACGTGAACGTACCTCAACTTGAGGGAACCACGCAAATCTGGTGTTCTTGTGTGCTATTTCTTGTTTTTTTTTTTTTTTTTTTTTTCTGTCTATTTTTCGTATCTCACAGATCCTGTTTAGGATTCATTCCTTAACATTTGTTACTTTTTATTGATTGAATAACCAATATTCATTAAGCAATCACCTTTTTAATCATTGGTCGTCAATTTATAGGGATGGACGTCAAAAAATCGATATTGGGAATAAAAAGTAGCGATCGACTCATGGTTTTCAGTGACCGCCCTTTTTAGCGATCAATAGCCATTGCTACTATAAATGATGATCTTGATTGATTCTCTCTTATACCACCTCTCCCTTTCTCCAATCCTATCTTTCCCTCTAATTTCATCTCTATCTGGCCTTCTCCATTACCCTCTTTCCCTCTCTAATCATTTCTATGCTCTCGCCCTCTGAGACTTCTCTCTCTCTCAACCTAGATCTTCATCTCTTTCACTTCCACTCCCACATCCCTGACCCCCTCTCTCACCCCTACATCTATAACCTCCCATGTTTCCAATATTAGGCTCAATGGCCATAACGTTCCTACATCTCCCACTTGGCCATAAGTGCCAAATATCTCCCACTTGGCCAAGTGGGGGCATTACATATCATAAAACTTTTCTCATCTAGAAAAGATATCCACTATAAATATATCAAAGCCATGAGGTTTTCATAATATCATTGCATATGCCCTTTATGGTACAATCATGAGATTTTCCCGATGTACACAGATATGCCTTTATGCTACAATCATGAATTTTTCCTAATGTACACGGATATGCATGTTATATTACAATCATGAGGTTTTCTCAATATATACGGATATGTCATTCATGCTACAATCATCAGGTTTTCTCAATGTACACGGATATGTCCTTCATGCTACAATAATGAGGTTTACCCAATGTATACGGATATACCATAAATGACAAAGTCTGAAGTTCAGATAATAGTCAAATATACTTATGTTTCTCATAAGATTTACTCCCACTAATCCATGGATTTACCATTGTGAGCACACACACCTTCATAAGATTTTACACACTTTTTGTGGTTATCCACTCATGACAAAATAATAAGGTGTTAAATAAAAATGCAGATATACAAATATATATCATATGTCATAAGGTTTTACACGCATTTATCAATATATTTCTCATTCTGAACATATACATTATCATGAAGTTTTACACGCTTTTACAGGTGTGCCTCTCATGATAAGTGCCTTGGAATTCACCGACTTAGGCGTCCCTAAGTCATATAAAGCCAACAAGATTTAAAATAATTATGCACTTCTACCCTTATCAAGGATTTTACAATCAGATCATCTGAAGGTAAGAAATTTACATTTACCTCATCGTTTTCAACAATATCTTGAATGTAATGAAATTACAAAACAATATGTCTATCTTTGGAGCTATTAACTCTATTTAAAATTTAGTCTTATAGCAATTTGATGATTATCATAAAACAAGTGAACTAGCACGCCGATTTTACCAAACTGTATATTCTTTATGAAGTGTATTATCTAGACGGTATTAAGATGAGACAATATTAAAGGTAAACCAAGTTTTATATGAGTACAAAGACATTACATATTTATTTCTTACTTTACCAAAAAATAACAACTCTTCCAAAGAGGAAAACAAAACTTGAGGTGGACTTTCATCATCCTTATCCCCAACAAAATGAGCATCCGTATATCCATGAACTTTAAGTTCAGCAGCTTGAAATACAATTTAAGATTCTTAATTTCTATTAATAGCAACATAGGATTCCTTGTACCACTTGCCAATAAGGCATCACATACATCATGCCTTCATAATTTGATAAGCCTTGAAGTTTTCTCAACGAAATACATGTGATTTACCATCACATTTACCTTTTCAATATATGACTATTATTATTTTATATTATAGGTTTTATCTTATATTTTAACTTCATCAAGTTTATCATCCTTAAATTCAATAGCTACAATAATTTAATCCAGAATTTCTTGAGGAACAGTATGATAGCTGTAGACACCCAATTTTGCACAGTCAAAGACCCATTTTAGCTCGAAGAATCGACAGATGAACTCAATAAAGAAAATCTGAACTCCAAAATAACCCAAGGTCAAGCCAAAGTCAAAGCCCAATCTAAGCCTGAAAGAGGGGTGAAACTCATTCTTTTAAATACTGTTTAAGTTTTTGGGAGAAACTTTAGTCCCACATCGGAAAAAAACAAAAAAACCCTTTATTCTCGCTATTATAAAAAGGCTCTCACACTTCATTCTCCATTAACTCAAAAACATCCTAGCCTTCGAAAAACTTTGGAATCTCTACCACTTGGAAATCATCTAAGAAAACCCCAACCTTTGGAAACCCTAGTGGAGAAGAGAGCAAGAGCTCATATACTAGCCCGGAGCAAGATCGGAGTTCAGATTTCTTTACTATTTTAATCTTAGGTGTTTGGAGCGTGAGATCATTAGAGTGCGATCAAAAGAGGTTTGCAACATTCCCATCATCTCTTCTTCTTCTCATTTAAATATTTTCCTCCTAAATTTTTTTATAAATCAGTCCATTGATTTCCCTCCAACCGGTCGTGAGGAAGTGGAAATCCGGGTGAAGGAAAATTTAGGAAGAAGGGGGTTTTCACCTCTTTTCTTTATTTACAGCCCTTTATAATTATCTAAATCTGTTCTTCCTCTATTTTCCCATAAAGTAATTCAGTGATTTCCCTTTAAGCGGTCGTGAGGAAGTGAAAATCCGGATGAGGGAAAGTTTAGGAAGAAAGAACTTTCAATTTCGTCAATTCTATATAGTTCTTTTAAAAAAAAAACTTTTAGTTCCCCTCTTTTCTACCAAAGCAGGTGCGGCCTCTCTCGATTCGGTCGATGAGAGAGTTTGACCATCATTGATTTAAGGAAAATGGGCCTTTCACCGCTCAAGTAGAGAGAGTTTTTCCCGATTCGGTCGAGAAGAGAGAATTTCAATCTCGAAATTAAAAAAACAAGTAGAGAGAAAATCACTCCAATTTGGTCGAGGAGGGGTGGATTTCCAATCTCGATATAAAAAAAATAAAAAAAAAGAAAATAATTGTTTAAATAAATTAATAGAGAAATATTAAAAGATAATCGTCGTTCGATGGATGAGGAGGGGTACCTAACACCTTTCCCAACTCATAAGAGAATCCCCGAACCCAATCTCGGTTCTTGAATCGAGAGTTTTTATCGTGGGTGACCAATCACACCCATAATCTTGATTAGTGGCGACTCTAAAGATCTCGGCTTCTCATTAGTATGAAAAATACTAATGTGGGGAGGAGATCGACCCGGGCCGGCTATCGCATAATAGCAAAAGGTAAAATTTTGAGTTCTCCACAACCATCGGGTTACAACTTACCACACCGAGATCAGTATAGATTTGGTCTATATATAAATCCATTCATAACAGTCGGATGTCTTTATTCATTCTGGCGAAACGCCCCTCCATCAATGTGGTGACAGTTACAAGAAGGAGCATTGATATGGTAGGTTATTGGAAACGCTTTATTAGGCTCAATAGCCATAACGTTCCTACATCCAACCCACTTTATTTCTCTCCCCTTTTAAAACCTTCTTCTTCTCTCCCACCAATGAGAGTTATGTTGCAAAAAGAAGATGATGAGAAGATGGAGGTTATTTTTTCATTATTAAAAAGTAATAAAAATGCTCCCAGGTGACCATAAGTAAAGCTGAAGAGAAATGCTAACCGGATATAGACTTCCAAATTCTCACTAGCGACAGTGTCACTACTTATCTGTCTTACTTTGAGAATTGATATAAATTATAATTATTCTTTTGAAAAATTTGTTTTCTTAACTTATTGAACGGATACCAACCCTACGTGTTGCTAGCACTCCTCTAAATTGTATTACAAAAAGCCCATACATGCATAGGGCCATATAATATGTTGAAAAGTCTAAGGAGTCTTCTTATCTTCTAAAACACCTTGCGGTAATTTTGTCACTTCACCCAAAAAGAACTTCTACAAATTTATTGGGGTTTCTTCTTTGTGAAGTGATTTTAAACTCTCGTAGTACCTACTATTGGTAGTTGGACCGTTGGATTGAACATCCAATAGTGTCAAGCATTAAGTGAGGCCCACCAATTAAAGCATGTGCACCTTGATGCCTTTGGATGTTCAATCCAACGGGCCAGCTCTCGATAGTACTATCGGGAGTTTTAAATTACATTCCTTTTTGATAATTGGGAGAGGCAAACCCAAGTTACCCAACTAATTGTTGTCCTATTCACTGACCATATTTGTTTAGTTTGGGTTCCTAAGACTCACTAAACCGAGTAGAACACAAAGGTACCCTTGGTGAAGCTGTGGTTCATTTTGGATCAAAATTTATTATCTAGAATCAATTGTGATAAGAATTGATTGTGTATAAATCAATTGTCAAATTAATTACAATATTATTTGGTTCACACTTTGTACATAATCAGAAAAATGATTCTATGCAAATAATTCTGTTTGGTTTACATACATTTAAAAATTGATTTTTTTCAAAATTGAAGAACTATGACAATTGTCTCTTAGGTAGTTATATTTATATATAAAAAAATCATCTTTCAAGATCACCCTCCTTCCCGATTTGAAATAAATTAATTATTGGAAAATCAATTATAGTAAATTGAATTTTTCTGAGTGAACCAAATGAGATTCTTGAGTCTAATATCACTTACAATAAATTTTAAGTGATGAAATCGAGAAAAAAATCCGATTCAAAAACCCCCCTTAATCTCCGTGCTAGTACATATTGTAGCACCAAGTAGGCATGACCAACGCCCTTAAGATTGTAGCACCAGTGGGCTAGCCTATTCAGACGTTTAGGGGTGTAACCCGTTTTGGAAAATGGTCAACCTTTGCAGGAGTGTTTGGTTGCTAGTATAGCTCTACTTGTGAGTTCGACTTTCTTGCAAACAATCACCAGTTAGCAATGGGCCGGGCCGGGCCGGGTCGAAAGACACATCCCAATCACAACACCTTAACAGCCGGGCCGGACTAATTACAGTTAAGAGATTATAATTAAAATTTTAAACCGTTGGCCAATTCCAAAGCAGCGCCGCAATTATCACCCTTGGATTCGTTAAAACACGCGTCTCAAAATGCCGTTCAAATTTCAAAATTGAAAAACGTGTATAGAAATGTTGTACGAACTCAAAATTTAGGCCGTTCAAAGCTCCACCTCATCACCATTTGTGGGCCCCATCTGTACTTCAACCGCTGAAACAAGTTCGTCACTTGATGTTGTAATTCAAGTCATTCGAAGGGGCAATCGGGTAATAGCAACAGAAATTTCAGTTCATAACAGACATCTGCAAGGGAAGGTAAAACACCAAACAGCCTCCCTTTCCACAACCTCGTCTGCACAGAAAAACCGAAAACGCCCTCCTGGAGATGGAGGAACCTGAGGTACAAAATCTTACCCACCAAACACACCCTCCGGCGCCAGCTCCGGCGCCGTCTCCGGCACCATCTCTTTCTGCACAAAGAATTTATTTTTCAATTTTTATAACCGTTTTTGGGACTTTTTTAGTTTCAGTGAAGAGGGGTTGTTCTTCATATGGGTTTATCTTGGTCCTTTCAGTTTTCTTTGTATTGGGGCTTCTATTATTCCCTATTTGATTTCTTGAGGGTGTTGTTCTGCAGAAAATGGCGGCCTTGAAGAAGTCTTATGCCGATATAATCCTCAATACGGCGAAAGAGGCGGCGGCTCGTATTATGGTATCGGAACGTAAAGCCCTTCGTTTTCAGCAGGACCTCTTTGCTGCTAGAGAAGAGGGGCTTAATATGCTCATTCGCATCAAACAAATGATGGATTCTAAGGTAATTTGTGTTTTGGGGTTTGAATGAGTAAGTGGGGTTGTCATTGTTTTGTTGTTGATTGTGAATTTTGATTTTTAATGCTCAGATGTTGATTTATAGTTGGATTTGAAGTAGGGGTTCTATGATACTAGTTTATATGATTTAATTAAATAGGATTATAGGTACTGTGTGAAATGCCTTTTTGATATAAAAGATTTCTCTTTTTTTTTTTGGATTATATCCAGTAAAATTTGTTTGAACATATAAATTAGAGCTCATTGATTGTCCATTCTGCTTTATAATGATTTTTTTTTGCTGATTCTCTGATTTATGCTGTTCTACCTACTTACCTGCTTGTTTTGCCAAGAACGATTGACATAGTTACCATACCATTGTGATGGTTGGATTTTGGAAATTGGTATTGTTGCCATATGAAGATAGGGGCATTTTTTTTTTTTTTTGGATGCAGCTAATAATCTAGTTTTTCATGCTCAGATCAAACCAAACATGTAAAGAAGTCGACTCCCAGAGAACTTTCCACATGGAAATTAGCTCAATGATACACATGTATATTCTTTATTTGATCTTCATAACAACTAGTACTGGTTTGATTGGAGATATTTTAAACGAGAAACTCTAGTGCCTTAAGATCAGGTTGATAGTATGTACAAGTCCAGCTCCCAAATTATTGACTTAGAAAATATGAGCCACATAATTTACTTCTTAACTTATTTGTTTATGTCATTAGCTATGTATGATATTCATTGTGGTTTTACGCTATAGCCAATGTCTTTGCCAGCATATATAGTCATCATTTATGCATTCAATTGGGGAACTTCGTTTCTTGCACACATTGCGGAAGGAGGCAAAAATTCCTCCTGCAACCTTCTTTTTTCTGGCCGTCGTTATATATATATATATATATATAGTGGTCTTGCTACCGTTCACGTATTGCGTGAAAATGGTATTGACCACCCGGACTCTTTTGTTCATTGTTTCTTTAAAACTTGGGGTTATCTGTGGTAATTTACGAGATAATGAGAGTATTTCATCTTTTTGCTTGCCTATTTTGTTTTTTCTCTTCTGGTGTTAGGATAAGAGAAAGAATTTGAACACCTCACTTTTTCTTCCCTATTTTCTCTCTTGTTTCCTTTTTCTTCTTTATAATAAGATAAAAAACTAGGCTCCTGTACATCAAGTATTGGAGAAGTTTCCTCCATTACCAATAATGTTGCACCACCTAGCTACACAAATCAATTTTTATACTTTATTTTGTTTTACTTTTTCTAAAACCCTAGTTAAGCATCAACCCAAAGGGTTAATGCGGACCTAACTAGAACGGTGTTGGTGCTGGAGGACACTTGTAGTGGAACACCCAAGTCTTCTTCCTATCCAACAATAAAAAGAAAGAGAAAAAGTAGGGAATGAAAGAAAAAAATGGGAAAGAAAAAGATGAGGTGCCGTGAAATCCATCAAAGAGAAAGACTTTGTTTTTGATCTTTTTCTTTAAATATGGAAAAAGACTAAAATTGCCCTATGTTTAACATTTTTACTAGGAAAAATATGACTTAGTGGACGCTACGTAAACGGTAGATAATCCATATGTAAACATGCACATGCAAAGATGCGTGGGTGTGTCAAATGATCGCACTACCCTAAATTAGCCAACTGTAAAAGCGAGCAGCTTGGGGGTTGTGTAGCTTGGAATTGGAGATTAACTATTTAGATGTGACTAACAATTGGTATATGATCTATTTGAGGAAAATGTGGAGAATATGGGAGAGGTAGTGGGATTACGGGTAAATGGAAAATGCTAGCCATCTTGCGAGCTATTGTTTCTTTCCGATGGCGAAAAAGGGTAAAAACTGATAGATGAGCTCTTTGAGGAAAAACATTTAGTAAATGGGGTAGGCAATGTGATTATGTGCACGAGTAAAAGAAAATGAAAAAAAATGCTATTTGTCTTGCAAGTTAGTGTCTAAGCGTAATGGAAGGGTAAATGTTCCTTGAGCTGAGGGTGCTTGTCATATATTGAGTGCTTTAGATAAATGTTGCTTGAGCTTGAATGCTTGGAGAATGAGCGTTTTGATTGATGAAATGATCACTTGAGTGAAAAAAATAACAAGATAGCAAGTAGCTATTGATGCCCTTGAATGTTTGGGTGACGTATGTGTTTGGATGTATGCTTTGAGTGGCGAATACTGCAATGAGCTAGGTGATCGAACAATCAATTTATTTAATATTCTCTTGGAAGAGAAATGAGATCAGGGAGATCTCCTTTGATTGAGATTGTCCTTTTCAAAATGCTGGCCTTTGATTAGCTTCCTCAAGTCTTCCTGAGCTGGTTGGTGCCTTGGTGGAGATGACAAAAATAATTAAGATGACTGGCACCTAAAATTTGCATTGAACCTACTTAATCATGGTTAGGACACGTGTCTTAAGCATATCTTTGAATATCCTTCTTCATTTAGATCTTCCCGTTAGAGAAGATTAGAGTTGGTGAATTATACAATGATAGCTTTCAATGACTGCCACCTAGACCAACTTTTCACCGTTCTCGAAAATAATGCCCCTTGATTAGCATATATTTGCACCACATGGCACCTCGCAACTGCTCCACAATTAACGATCCAAATTTGGCCATGCGTGCGCCACGTGATGTATGCATGTTCTTAATGGTTGGAGGCTTAAACGGCCGCTATATGAAATTCTAATCAAGTCCTTTGTTGAAGAGGCAACAGGGCACCATCATAGTGGGCTGCATAATCAACTGATTTTTACCCCCAACAATTATGAATATTCTGGGATTGTAATGAAGCTTGTTGATTAAATATCTTGATTCCATTATCGTCTTTGAGATGTTGGTCTCACTTTGCAAGCAATGAATTGCATTTTTTTTTTAAAATTCCTTTGATTGATGGTCTTGCTTCTTTTCTTGAGCATGGAGATTATAATTAATTAATAGCACCCCTAGTTGTGACTAGATTTTCCATCCAATGTTTATTCATTTCAAGAGGAACTCTTTAGACAATGTAAGGGTTATTTTAGGATGTCTTTTGGAAGGAGCATAATTGAAGAATGAAAATGCAAGTGCTGGATGCTTATATAGCTGCTGTGAATGTTAGGAGGTGTAAGGATTATTATTATTTTTTGATAGGTGGTGTAAGGATTATATTGATCTAAAGATTGGATTCCGTTTACACCAGTGAAGCCTTCTGGAAATGTAGTTCACCAGAAATCTCTATTAATTGCTTGATCAAAGGCAGAATATTTGAAAAGCAAAATGATGCACTAGATCTATTAACTTGAGTGTGGTTTGTTGTAGACTGTAAATGGTAAACTTGTAAGGTTGGGATTGCATTCGTAACTTAGAGCGTGGTTTTTTTTTGTTAGAAGGAATATTGTATTAAGTAGGAAAACTAGATTGAGTTATACATGTGGGTTGAAATTCTCATATTACAATATCCCTTACTGCCACCTCTCGGAGTGTTGAAAATGGATTTGGGATGTTGCTGGGGTGGTTTGGTACTTTGTAGTGCCGGAGTGCTCGTTTTGCCAACCAGTTTGCCATTGCATTAGCCGTACAACGGGCATATGCATACTGGAGCGAAGACAAGCTTAGAGCCATTTCTCGAAATCCCACACTGTAGATTGATCTACAGTGGGAAAAGCTTTGTGAGTCACAGACAGTCCGGATCTAAGGATCTACAAATCAGAATCGAGGATTAGTGTTGGTCACCTGTGTTGTAGGGCAAGATGGATTCCTAGTTTCAGTGCTTGGGCTTCTTTGATGAGGGGAATGACAAATTCTACTCTTGATGTTGCTGGCTGCCTATATACTCCATGTAGAATCCCTTGCTATCATGGTAGCAACTCTGAGATGCAAAGTATCCATTTGCTGAAAGATCCCGTTGCGGTTAATCTTGACAATACCTGAAGGTGGCAGAGTCCAATGAGCTATCGGAGGTTGATGGAGAGTAGGACGTGGCTGGTTTGGAAGGTGTTGTTGGGCTGCTAGAATTTCCTTTGCATAATTATGTGAGCCCTTTAGACCAATGTTTTAAAGCCCGAAAACTCGACTCGACTCAGAACCTTGCCGAGTAGAGTCAACTTGGAAACTCGAGCAAAACTCGTCCGAGTAATGACACCTAAAACTCGAACATGTATAATATTTTTCTAATACTATATATATGGTATAAATTCAAATTAATGATAAAACATGCCTAAAATGAGATATATAATTCAATATATACTAAACACCCTCCTTCTGTTTCGTATTTATACGAAGGGTGGGTAAAAAAAACATAATTTGTCACTCGGATAGGCCGATTTACTCAATTTTTATTATTATTATAACACATATCGTACATAACTTGGGCGAGTTACTTGCTTTTCAGCGTCAGTTCTTAGTTTTACCTCCAACTTCGTGATGCCTATTTTAGTCCATCATCGAACAACTTAGGAGGAAAACTCCTTATTGCGGTGGCAATTGCATATAGATATCCTCGTGAAGATCTTCACACGAAAGAGTATTGGATCCTTAATCTGATGATCTGATCTGGAAGTTGATCTGACACATTTCTCTATGAATTGATGATAATTTGGATTCTCTACAATTCAGGATCTAAGTTTGATTTCTAAAACAAAGAGAACAAACCAAATAGAGAAACAGTCTAAATAAGTTAGGTTTTGTGATCAGAGGAGAGGGAAAGTGTTATGAAGAACTTTGAATTTACTGAGGTGACTTGAAGTTTTCACATAGAGGAAAAAAGGGAATTGAGTAAGAGGGAATATAATTAAACTAAAATAAGTGGGCACACCTCTATTTATAGAGTTCACGAAATGAGATATTTCAACTCTGGCATACTTGTCACCCCTGCCATTTTCTGTTATAACTAACAAGTTTAAGACACCATGACCAAATTTCGTCCAAAACATATTGATGCCAAGTAAGTTTATTGCATGTTGAACCGATTTGACCTTCAAATGAGGTTTATGAAGTTTGATTGATGCATCAAGACGGCCTTTGTACTTTTTCAATATTATACACATTTTTCCCCAAACATGCATGAGGTCCACAATTTCAAGGGTCAATAGGTTATTGTTGAACACAAAATTGGTGACGAAAATGTCTGAAATATACCGAAATCTCATAGATTCACATATCATGTGTATAAGTGTAATTAGAGCCTTCACCCATAACTTAGAGTAGGTACTATCTTTACTGAGGTTGTTAACCGCGGTTATGAGGGAGAGTTGGCCAAATGGTAGATTCTTCATATCAACATCAACTTTATGTTCCAACAAACCATAATCACCATCATATCCCATGAACTTTGATTCTTCTATTATATGCTCATTCCTTCTGTCAATCCCAAATTTATTCCATTTAGTTAAATTATCAGATTCTTGATCTTGAACTTGATAACTAGTAAGATATAGGTCATCACACTCTATCCTGAGTTTCAGCATACTAGTTGTTGGACCAACTCTTATGTTGATTTTCAAAACAATACTGAACCATTCACGGTGAAGCGTTCGTAAGGGAAGCACTGGAAGCCCATGCGACCACCTTTCATTTTCAAATTGATTTCACAAGTTGTTAATGAATACCTTGTACGCGTCTGGAGTTGCTTGTTCCACATTGAATTCCTCATCGAATTTCGGCGGCTGGATTACTACCATCATGTAATGCTGTATAAAATTCAAGCACAAATACATAAAGTTAGATTCATGTTTGGGTTGAATCATGAATGAGACTGAAACCATTTTTTTTTGCGGGTAAACATCACACATCAGTGGGTAATGTGCGACAAAATGAGATCTTTCAACATGTTTAACTAACATGTTTAAGTCAATTGAAAGCACCTACTAGTACTACTACTAGCAATTCCCCTCTGAAGAAAGTTCTCTATATCCTACCCAGGTTTACTGCCTTCCCGTAAATCAAATGACAGAAAAGAGTGGAGACGCATGTAGGGTTGAAAAGGAGGATGTGTGTTCGTTACCATGAAGATGAGTGTAGCTAGCATCATTTAGGACAAGATGATCAACAAGTCGAAAAATCATAGCCGTGCTTGGGGTTGGGGAAGTGGAATCTCTCCTAGGGCGGCAAAGAAGAAAGTTGGCTTCCTCAGCTTCTGATAACCGGGATTATCGCACATCAGTGGGCAAGAGGCACTTTTTTACTTCCCCGTCAAATTTCTGCTTTGCTACTTCAATCAAGTTCCGATTTATCAAGTAGTACTAGTAGGTGCTTTCAATTGACTTAAACATGTTAGTTAAACATGTTGAAAGATCTCATTTCGTCGTATATTGAGTGCTTTAGATAAATGTTGCTTCAAGGTCAGTTCGTAAGAATATAAGTTGCGATGTTTACCTGCAAAAAAAAAAGGTTTCAGTCCTATTCATGATTCAACCCAAACATGAATTTGACCTTATGTATTTATGCTTGATTTTTATACAGCATTGCATGATGGTGGTAATCCGGCTGCTGAAATTCGAGGAGGAATTCAATGTGGAACAAGCAACTCCAGACGCATACAAGGTATTTATTAATAACTTGCGAAGTCAATTTGAAAATGAAAGGCGGTCGCATGGGCTTCCAGTGCTTTCTTTATAGATGCTTCACCGCGAATGGTTCAGTATTATTTTGAAAACCAACACTAGAGTTGGTCCAACAACTAGTATTCTGAAACTCATAACAGAGTGTGATGACTGATATCTTACTGGTTATCAAGTTCAAGATTAAGAATCTGAGAATTTAACTAAATGTAATGAATTTGGAATTGACAGAAGGAATGAGCATATAATAGAAGGATCAAAGTTCATAGGATATGATGGTGATTATGGTTTATTGGAACATAAAATTGGTGTTGATATGAAGAGTCTACCATTTGACCAACTCCCTCTCATAACCGCGGTTAACAACCTCAGTAAAGATAGTACCTGCTCCAAGTTACGGGCGAAGACTCTAATTACACTTATACACATGATATGTGAATCTATGAGATTTCGATATATTTTAGACATTTTCGTCACCAATTTTGTGTTCAACAATAACCTACTGACCCTTGAGATTGTGGACCTAGTGCATGTTTGGGAAAAATTGTGTATAATATTGGAAAAGCACAAATGCCGTCTTGATGTATCAATCAAACTTCATAAACCTCATTTGAAGACCAAATCGGTTCAACACAATAAACTTCATGTAGTATGTCTCCTATATTGATGCCTACTTTAGGCTAAAAGGTACCCCCAAGAAACCGTCCACTATCTGCAGGGTTGTCATTAGGGCTGTGTCCTAGCCTTCAAAGGGCCTGAACAAGCCAAGCCCAACCCTCAAGGGCCAGAGCGGGACAAGTCAAGGCTAGGGTCAAGGCCTAAAAAAAGAGTTTTTTTTTTCATATAGCGTCATTGGATGCCAGGGGCGGAGCCGGGTTTTTTTCCGCTGAAATACATGAATGAAGAGAATTAATAGATTTGGGGGGTATGAGGCCTGGATTTTTTATTATTTAGTAATGGGTCCATTGAGGTCATAAAATTCGTTAATGTTACATTCGAATGTCTACCCTCATTGGTCCACGCCCCTTTTCTTAACACCCACCAACTGTGGATAAGATTCACTCAACCCTATGGATTAGATGCTTGAAATGTAGGACTCTCGCAATGAGTATTTGGTAACGGAGGTGAGTGTTGGCACTGAAGAAAAAGTCCGACTTTGCTGGCTTAATTTGCTGGCCTGTTGCTGCACCATAGAGCTGAAGGATGGATTTAAGCTGGCCAACCTGTTCTGTTCTAAAGAGACCTTGAGATAAAACATTGAATAATCTGCAAATATGGTAATCTTGTAGGGTTTGCGGCTCCTGAGACATGTATAGGTGGACTTTCTATGGATAGGTAAGACCCATATTGCTGCTTGTACAACAATGTCAGGGGCATACTTGATTAGGGATAGTAAATGAGATTTATTCCGCTACTTTTCCTTTACTAGCATGTCTGATGCTCGGAATAGAATGCAGATCTGAGCAACGCATACTCATTGAGATCAGACTGGGGTTTGATCTGCCCATGGCAAATCAGTTTTCTTTGTGTTAAAACCATTTCCATTGAAGTTACATCCAAAGGCAAATTTATGTTAAAAGATATTTGATATAAATCATAAATTTTAACGCCATACATACACCTACAGAGAATAATCTCGAACTATTTAAGATGTATTCTATTGTAGTCTGCTATATATATATATATATATATATATATATACACCACTTGTTAACTTTTCCCTCACATAAACTTGACTTTCCGCGTCTTATATTGTTTTTGGCGTATTGATAAACTCCCATAAGTCTGTCAAAGATGTTGTAAAACAAGGTGATTCCTGCTTCCATTTCCTCATATTTGTTCCTTGCATCAGGGTAATTCCCATATGGTAAAATGAGATTCTTCTTGCTTCCATTTCTCATATCCTTCTATGTCGAGGTATCTTCTTGGAACAGATTTGAGTTTACAGAACAAGAAAATATTTCCCACCCCCCATTTTTTTTACTTGGCAGCTATGACCATAACCATTGTTTTGTGCTTGTACCCTGCCTGGGTATGTCATACTTGGCAGACTCGGTGTCAAAAGAATGTCACATGAATCTGATTGATGAAAATTCAACGGTGATAGTAAATTCAAGAAAAAGACAGATGTGTTTGGCAAATGGTGTTTTGCCAGACCATTAATCTGGCACTAGATGAATGAAATTTAATAAAATAAATTGGAAACCCTAGTAGATCTGTAGATGTGAGAATTTTATTTCAAAGGATAATCTAGTTGACATTTGGTGAACTAATGTTATTCGAAAGTGATGAAATGAACACACCATTTTATAGAGTTTGGGATGCAAGTTAACTTCAAGATTTGATCCAACCATTTGAAACTATGTCCAACTTAGATATAGTGACCAAATCTTTGTATGCTTAATGTAGACACCCCATTTTTGCACGCCCCGATGATTTAACTCCAAGTGTCGAAAGGCGAGCTTCAAATGACGAGATCCGGACTCCAAATAACCCGAAGATCCAAGGTAAAAGTCAAAGCCCAAACCGAGCCAAACCGAACCAAACCAACCAAGACCCAAGGGATAGGGGCCCGTCAAGCATAGCAGTAGGCCCGCGCCCTTTAGAGGGGCGCGCCACCTATTATGCCCAAGAATCCTTCCCGCGGCCTTTAAAAAGGCGCGGTACGGAAACCCTTATTGGTCTTCGGTTTCCGTGCTACTTCGTTTTCGTGTTTTGGGTTATTTTTTTTAGTCCCACATCGGAAAAAAACGTGAAAATCCTTCTTTTTCATCCTATAAAAGGAGCCTCACCCCAAACCCATAACTCATCTTGGAAAATCCGGAAAGTCTTGAAGACTTGAAAAAAACAGTGAAAACTCTTGAGAATCGGAGGAGAATCCTTTAGGCTTTCAACTTGAAACCTAGGAGAACTCTGAAAAAGCCTAGCTTAGCCCTCGAATCCCAGAAATTCCAGCCATCAACCTAGGAGGGATCTTCACCAACTTTGGGGGGAAATCTTGGGAGTTCGGATCTCGTCAAAGCATTCTCTTCTCTTCAACCACTTGGAGCATCTATAAAGGGAAAATGTATGCCACATCCTCATCCTCTGTTTCTACCCGTCCAAGTCTCTTCTTCCCTCACTTTCTCTGAGTAGTTCGGAGATTTCCCTCTTCACGGTTGTGCGGACGAGGAAATCCGGGTGAAGGAAAGGGCCAGAAAACCAGATCTTCGACTTCTTTTTAAGCTTTTCTTTATTATTGTTAGTAGTTTCGTCCATTTTCCACCCAAAGGTAGGCGGGACCCCTCTTAACTCGGTTGAGGAGGGATGTGTGGCCGTTCGCCGATTTAGGGAAAATGGATTTTGCCGCACAAGTAGAGAGAAACTCATCCTAACTCGGTCGAGGAGGGGTGGCTTTCCAATCTCGAAATAAAAGAAAACAAGTAGGGATGAAATCGCCTTAACTCGGTCGAGGAGAGGTGGTTTTTCTCGAAATAATAAAAAAAGAGAAAATAATTTTAAATTAATTTAATGGAGAAAGTTAAGAGGTAACCGTCGCTCGACGGATGAGGTGGGGTGCTTAACACCTTCCCCAACTCATAAAAGAATCCCCGGACCCATTCTCGGTTTTTTATTTAATCGAGGGTTCTTAATTGTGGGTGACCAATCACACCCAGAATCTTGATTGGTGGCGACTCTAACAGATCTCGGCTTCACATCGGTTGAAAAACACGGATGTGGGGAGGGGATCGACCCGGGCCGGCTATCGCACACTTAAGATTTCAGCTAATCCTAAGAAGCAAATGGGATAGTAAATGGAAAGAAGTTAGCCAAAGTGGTCTTGAATTCAGTACTTATAATTATAGGTTGCAGTGCACAATAGGCGTAAAATTCTTAACCTAGGTTACCAAAGGCAAAGTAAACAGTAATTTAAATGTGTCTGTTGAAAGATTGTATAAGAATACCGTGTAAATAGTAAATACTGTTGAACTTTGGATTTTGTATATTGGTCAGTTTTGGAGATAGATTCCATCCGACATATATTTCCAACTCTATGATCACTTTGCCATGTTGTAGCAGCTTCCATATTCTCCCTTTCTGTTGGGCCATGTCACATCTGAAGTCTAATGCCAACACTATGATCCCTTTGTTGTGTTGTAGCATACAGTTGCAAATTGCAATCTTGTCATTCTCAATGCGTGTTAGTTATGTATAGTTAAGTCACTGTGTTTGTGTTCTCAATGTTCTAGTGATATTGGAGTGCTACCAGATTAGGGTTTGTTCTCTAGTTAAGTAGCTAACGATTGTGCTGGAGACGATGAAAATTGCATAAGCTGTTGAATTTATTTGAGTTTATGGTGATTGTGAATGATATTACATGACCATTTCTGCTTCATGGTTTTTGGTTCATTCTCTTTATTTTTTTGTCTGAGATTCTCCATTAACTTTGGAACATACGTCATCTGATAAATTACATTCTTTATTATAACGTGAGAAACTCAACTATTTGTCTCCTTTTAGAGAGTTTCTATAAGGAATTCCGAATTCATGAATATTTGAGCTTGCATCAGAAAGAATTCCGAATTCCGAATTCATGAATTCCGAATTCATGAATATTTATTTATTCTTGAATCAATTCTGGTTTCTTACCAATGAAACATGAAAACTATATTTCAGACCAATTCAAACAAGGTTCATGAAAGATATTAGGCTTGCATCAAAAAGAAAATCCTCGCTTGATTTTGTTATTACCTCGAAGAGATTGAGTAATTCCTCAGAGTATTTGAGCTTCAAATTCAAGGAGATTCCCTTTTTGTTAGGCAAAACGAGGGTGTCCGGGCCCCTTAGAGCACCCTTACTAGTCCACGTGCAACACCCCCCAAATCCAAGAAGATTCTATAATAATATTAAATCCATGAATTTCTTGCACACTTTTTTGGTAGTAAAAACCACAAAGAAGAGAGGAAAAAGGGGGTGTTTGTGTTGGTGGAACCCTACGTGCTTATTCAAACAAGGTGAAATTTACAACCTAGAATGGGTGGCGACGTGGCATAAAAGCCTTGCCCATGCAAAGCTACCTACAGTTACAGAGCAATCAAAAAATTGCAAATCAATTATTTTATTCAAAAGTTATTGCTCCTGATCATGGTTTTAAAAAACGCCGAAACCGTTACCCGATACCGTTACACTACGTATAGGTACCGTAATGTTTTCCGACACCCCCCGGGCAATCTGCTGAAGGTAAAACGATATTATTTAGTGAAAAAAACTTTTTAAAATCTTATTACTTCTTCTTTACATCTTTTTTATTTTATTTCTATTTATTGTGATTTTTTTAAGCAAAAAAAAAAGTTGTAAAGGCCGAAACCGTATCGTAATGGCATACCGTAACAGTTTTGACCGTGTTCGTTATGGTGTCTGAAACCGTTTTTTTGAACTATGCTCCTGATGTTAAGTAGTCCTATTTGGTTGTAGGACAATTCATCTTTGCTTACTAATGGAAGACTTGTTCTCATAATGAATTTCGCGCACATGCTTGTGTTTGTGAAATTAAGGGATTTAATATATATTCGCATTTCGGTTGTGGAACAATGCATCTTTGCCTTACTAATGGAAGATTTTGTTCTCAAAATGTTCTTGCACATTTTTGTGCTTTGGAAAATAAAGGGAAATAATATAAATTAGCGACTTGGTTCGCATGGAATGGCATGGTCCAGAGTGCAAACTTGGGACTGTTGGGAAGAGTCATCATAGGCAGCACTTGAATGTGTGGGATTCTTGGCTTATTTTGGTCTTTTTGTGAGTTTGTGACCATAAGATCTATACAGGAAATCCACCAGTAAAGATACTTTTTGACCCTGTAGATGAAAATATTTTTTAAGACTAAAATATGAGACTTTTTTTACCTGACTTTTGAGTTTTAGTAATGTTTTGACATAGTAGAATTTATAAAAAATTTAGATTTGAGAAATGCCGTAGCATATGCAAGTTGAAAAATTGACCTAATCCCTAAAAATCGGATTTTCTTCTTGAATTTAGGAATTTGGATCTAGGATAATTTTTATTGAATTCAAAATTTCAAATGGGGGGCGTAGAACCTTATTTACATATAAATATCTGAAGTAAATGAAAGTAAAGTTTAAAACCATTTATTTAAATCATATTTATATGTAATAAGTTGATGAAGCTATAAAACAGGCTAAACAAAAGAGGTCAGGCGGCACCCACCTAGAGAGGCACCTAGGTGCTTAGGGTCCAAAACTGCCTGGTCGACCGCCTAGGTGACGCCTTGATTACACTGCTCCACCCTCTACTCTCTACTCTCTAGGTGATTGGTAATAAGAATCTTATTCAAAGTTGCGGACCAGAGGAAGAGAAATACCTTTGAAGGTATGCATGGGAACCATACAACCTTATGAGAAAATGAGGCTGGGAAACAGGTCCCATGGTATTGGGACAATGACCAAGCTCTGGGATAGATACTTCCATGCTAAATCAATCGCGCACGAAAAGAACAACCCCCATGGAACTGTGACAATGACCAAGCTTTTGAAAATCTGCTTCCGTCCTAAATCTGTTGCGGATAGACTGAATAGACTCAGCTACTACCATTAAGTTGTCTTGTCGGGGACTGCCTTCTAGCATCTCCAATTTGTCCCATGATCACCATATTTATTCTGGTCGTAGCTGTTACTTTTATCAAATAAAATGATGAGAGTCCTGATTGTCCAAGCACAAATAGCATTCATCAGATTCAAATTTTATCTGGGGAACTTGATTCCAAAGCTTTGAGTTTTAGAACCTCTAATTTCCATGAACCACATCTTTTGTGCAAACACTTGTAAATAATCTATACAATGTTGACCATTGTTTTCTTTTTTGCAGATTGCTGAAACAGATATAGCATCTTTGAGTCATCGAAGAAGGATTGAAGAGCTTGAAGCACAGCTCCTTGAAGCAGAGGATACTGTAAGAAACCTTAGAACAGAGTTGACAAGAGTGCAGGATGAATTGGAGAAGGTGAAGAACAACCCAGTGCAGCCTTTGGATGAACAAATTGCAAATGGGGATGCTGCTTTCCAGGAAGATATATCACAGGACAACAAACTAAATACTTCTGACTCCATTTTATGCCCTTCTTTGGATTCAGAATCTGGGCCCATACCAATGTATGACATAAAGAATAGACATATGGATGAGAGAAACACAGACGATGCTGCAAAAATACAGATTGAACCCTCAATTGATTATCCTATGGAGAAGTATTATTCTGGTAACCCTGATTTAGCCTCCATAATAATGAGAAGCAACGAGCCTGAGCTGTACAGAAATGGATGTACTCAGAGAATTCGAGCATTAGAAAGGAATGTGCAGGATGGGAAATTGCCTCTTACCGGACAAACAGATGGTCAACACTCGCACATAAAGAATGAACTGATCATCAGAGAGGATGATAAAGGTGAAGGAACCTGCACTGTAGTCTCCCCCAAGGCTGACAATATTGCTATAGTGGAGAAGAACCCAACCGAGGTGAAAGAAGCAAAGCAGCTTGATATCAGCTGTGACCAAGGTTCAGCCATCAAGTTCTTTCACACTCCAAGAAGAAGAAGATTAGCTAGATATAGGAAAACCAAAGCTACAAAGTCCAGTTGTCTTCCTAATCAGGTCATGAAAGCTTGTGAACTATCTGTTCTTTCCAATTCAAAAACTCATCCATATCCGGTCAATAACATTGAATCTGGTGATCTGCCAAGGATAGTTGAAGATGAGGCGCAGAAGTATTCAGAATCCCATTTGGCTCCGGGATCACCATTGAATACAACTGGCGTGGATCCTCAGCCAGGATGTGTGGATGGGTCTGAAAGTAATACAGAGGTTATTAAAGCCGGAAGTGTTCAGAATGCTACAAATGAGGACATGGTGTTGGTAGATGATTCGGCGTTGACAAGACAGAAAAGTGAAGCTGCAGAGAGTTCAAGGTTTCCAACTTGTAAACCGAACCTCGAGACAGTTGACATACCATCAATGAATTCTGGTTCCAAGGATGAGAAAACATCGAAAACAACTACTGGAGCTCCTACCCAAGTTGCAAATGATAGGCTTCTCAAGTATACATTCAAGAGAAAGCGGAAGAAGGAGATCTTGAGCATCCTGGATGAGAACACCTCACTTGAAAAGAATACTTTGAAGATGACAGGGGATAAGCAAAATGGTGCTTTGGAGCCACAGAAGTCTAGCTTAATAATTGAATCATCTCGACATAGTCGACGACTGGTGCAGGTTGCTCGTCAGGTTGGTGAATTTTCTTTATCTCTGTTAACTACTTCTCAATTGTATGCCCAGACCTGGTTAAATGATCATGTTGTTTATTTAAGGTCCCTGTTGTGTACATCTTAATAGTTAATACAGTATTTGACAGGCTCAGCCATAGATCTGGCACATGTAGGGGTTGAGTCTCAATATGAGTTATGCTGAAAATTGGTCCAATTGGATGACACTCCAATCTGTTACATTCTTTGGACCATTATGAAAAGGGGAAAGATTGTTTCCGCGTGGCAGAAAACACGCATGCCTCTCCAGCTCGTCATGTGTCCATTTCGACTCCCTTTCTGTGGTTACGATTAACTAACCCTTAGGGTTTGTTTTTAGGGAAAAAAATTTAACCCATGGGTTTGCAAATCTTAACCACAGTTAAAGGGGGTTAAAAGGGACACATGGCGAGCTATGAAGGCGTGCGCGTTCTGCTGAGTGGAACACACACGTGTAAAGAATCACGCCCCTTATGAAAAAACATGCTAAAGAGTCCAAAAAATAGTCTTAGATCCATAGATGGAACACCTCAAATGGAAGGCCTGGTTGGATAACTGTAAAGATCTGATATATGGCAATGGCATTCTTTTGAATGGATAGAAAAAAAAATCTATTCCCCCCGCAACACACAAAGAAAAAGCTGAAGAAAAAGTAGCTTTGATTTAGATGATTTTAAGTTAATATTGGAGTAGGTGATCATTTGAAACCAATGAAATGGTTGGCTTCATTCTCTGCATGCATATTTTATCCATCTCATTCGTAAATTATACGCCCTACTCATTTGGGAGCTTAATTTCCATCATTATGTGTTTATCTGATCTATATATTAGGTCATTACTTCTTTTTTTGCTGTTTAGACATATATATGACTCAAGGTTAACGTTGCTACATATTTATGCTCTTTCATTAATAATTGTATTCTTCTATTGCACAGCTCATTTCTCTTTCGGGGAAAAGATGGTGATAGTAGAGTTGGCTGTTCCTTACATCCAACAATTATTAAGGAAGTTGAAGTTGAGAGAGAATCCGAACGAAAGTCCCTTCTGCAGTGTATTTTTGGAATGTGCTCCTTAAAGAAACCCAATGGATTGGCAGCTACTTATCAAGAGAGTGAGGGATTCCCGAGTAATAATGTATGACCAGTATATTCAATTAAGTAATGATAATTGCTGCATTTTTGTAAATGTCTTCTTCCAAATTACGTGTTATTCGACAAACTCTACTCTCTTGTGCTCATATTCTCTTAAATTGGCATTAGTTCTTTCTTTCCGCAACCAACCCATGACTTGGATGATGATAATGATGTTATATCTTTTAGCATAGAGTGGCTATGAGGCTCTGTTTTAATCTCCCAGTGTATTGTATGGTTGATGAACTGGCTGGCAGAATTATGTAATGTTCTAAATAGGAAAATAGTCCCCTCCTCGGGCAGAGGAGGGGATTTACCGTCTCGCCCCATTTTTGTGCCACGTGCTCCCTTTTTACTTCTTTTCACTGTAGTTAAGATTCACTAACCATTAGGTTTAAAGCTTGTTAACCATAGTTTAAAGGGGCTTTTTGAGGGCGAGGAGGAATAGTCCCCTCCTCGGCCCTAGGAGGGAGTATTGCTCTTCTAAATAAGGCATATATTACTGCTTTTGTTCGCAAATTTGTTTTG
Source organism: Tetracentron sinense (assembly GCA_015143295.1). Lineage (NCBI taxonomy): Eukaryota > Viridiplantae > Streptophyta > Magnoliopsida > Trochodendrales > Trochodendraceae > Tetracentron > Tetracentron sinense. The sequence goes on from CM026573.1 coordinate 7,601,488, forward strand.
CGGTCAATGTATCAATGGCATCTCGAATTTGTTCTTTGCAGGTAGCATGGAACAAGTGGATGTAGAAACTTGGAAGGTAATGGAGGATCTGGGAAAGAAGAAACCATCCGAGAAGGTCACGTTTTATATCCGCTGCCGCTTTTCTTGATGGATCAACCTCTTGTTTCAACCATGACTTCTTTCTTGCGAGCCTTCATTTTAATGGTATCCTCGGTGCCACCAGCTTGAGTCCTGTAATTCACTGTTTGAGCTTTGTAGTGGGAATGGTGCTTCCACTGTTCCCATTCTCTGTACATAATGTTGTGCTTGGTAACAGATTCATGTCTATTTCTAGATTAAGAGTAAAATGTGAACAACTTAAAACTGGTGCAAATATAATCTATACAAAAATAATATCTTGTATGGACCACAAATTTTCTGGCCGAGCAACTATCGACAATGATGTAAATTCAACTCGAGACATTGAGCTATTGTCTGATTAATTTGGTCGAGCAACTATCGAAAATGATGTATTTTGGCCAGGACCACACCTCAGGAAGGAAGTGAGGTCTTGAGTTTGATTCCCTTCCCCTTATTAGTCACCCTTACCCTATGTTTGGTCGCCGAGAAAATAAATAAAGACATGGAAAAGAAAAGAAAATTGGAAAAAACACAATTAAAAAATGTATTAGAAATTCAAAATTTTCTTTTCTTTTCTTTTCTATGTTTTTACTTATTTTCTCCACAACCAATCATAACATTAAGGATTTATCCTTTCTTTCTTGGTGTGTGTGGATTTGTTTTGCACGTGTCCAGAGATGTAGTCGGTGTCCAAGGTAGGGCTTTCAATGGATCAGATCTTGATCCGGATCCGATCTGATTAGACGGGATCCTAATCTTATTATATTATAGATCCGTCAGATCAGATACGGATCCAAGATCTTGAATCCGATTATAATTGGATCGGGTTTGGATCTATAGTGATACGATCTGATTAAAATTCAATTCGATGATGATGATGATAATAATAATAATAATAATAATAATAATAATAATAATAATAATTATTATTATTATTATTATTATATAATTTTACAAAAATATTGTAGTACTAATCATAACTTTTTTAAATTAAAATATATATTTTTAGGTATATTAATGTTAATCGGATTGAATTCGGATCTTGAAATAGTAATCGGATTTGGATTAGATAATTTATAATCTAGATCTCGGATCGGATTCATCTAGGCATATCCTATCCAAATCCTATCCGTTTACAGCTTTATTCCAAGGTTTGTATAAAAGGGCTGGCGCCTTTTGAGAGGGAAGCCATCGCCCATGCTGCGGCGTGACACGAAACATCATGCTGATCAACTTTCCACCATCCATTTGTCACATAAGAATCGTGCAGGCCATTGGATTTCTGTAAATGATTGAGGTGCATGGCAGATCGTGCACCACAATTACAGTTTAACCATGGTAAGGCAAAGGCTTAGAGCTTAAGCTACTGTCACAAGCAAGAGCAATGATAAGATAGCGCAATGAAATGGCGATTTGTCTCCCCAACTACACCTACCACTTCTCTAGAGAATTCATCCACGTGATTATTGACGAGGAAGATTCTTAATATCAAAACCAGATATGACATTTCAACTCTAACCATTTGTCTTATCCCTCTTGTTCTGGAGTACTACATTGGAACTTAGTGATTTGGTTCCTTTCAAAATTTATAGGGTGGGTGAATCTTAACCACAGTTGAGGGCTGTCAAAAGGGACACGTGGCAACCTCAGGAGCATAACGGGATTGGGGAATCCGGTTATAACTGTAGATGATTTGGTTCCTTTCAAAATTGAGATGAGCACCGAGTAGTCACCCTAAATAAAAAATATCACCTAAAAGGATATAGTTTGAAAAGTTTTACCAAATAGGGTATGTACTCCAATATTACCCTTATCCGTGTTGGGTTTTATATGCGTAGCTAAGGGGTTAATATGTCAAAAGCATAACCTATTAGGTAATAAAAATACAAAATATGCCTTTTTTGATAAATATATTAAAAGCATGCCCTTTTAGGTAATAAAAATGCAAAGCATGACCTTTTAGGTGGGTCTCTCCATTATAACTTTTTTTGGGGGTACATTGTTTTGGAAGATTCCTAGTTGTGTCTTTAGTCAGAAATCCACATGATTTTTGTTGTACATTCACAGGAGTCGTTTCATTGCTGGTTGTCATGTGTTCTTAGAAGCTATGGTTCATAGCAAAATAGGAGTACTGCCTGGCATTGTTCATTAGCATAAAAATCATAAGAAATTGAAGGTAAATCATTATTATCATTCAATAAGCATAAGAAAAACACCAATCATGTTGCAGGATTACAAATTATGTATGAATTCTCTAACACTATCTATGTCTATGGCTTCTTTTGGATTCCATAGATATCGCAAAACAAAAACAGAGAAAAATATGAAACAATGAGAAGAATGGCTGTTTGTACATGTGATTTCTATTACATGGGCATACAAATATTTGTTACAGAAGGGATATCTCCCAGGGCAGAAAGCCAGAAACTGGATCAGCCAAGTTAGCCATGACCAAGTCCTTGAGGCCTGTGTCCCTGACCTCACAGAATTGGAGCGGCCAATTCGGCGGTTCAATGGCCTCTGTGCCCAGCCCGGGTGCCCTGTCTTTTGACCTCTCATTCTGATTCTCCTGCCAGTCCGCGACATAGGCAGCTACCCTTCTGAAGAACTTGGCCCTGAATGCTTCCCAAACCTGGTACTTGTAATGGTTTATCACAGCAATCCTCCGCGGCATGTTCAAGTACCTGTATCCCTTTCTCAGCCGGAAATGATGTACTACATTGAGTAAAGTATCATCGAGCGCATCCGGGCGCACAATAGACTTATGCCTCTCCGGACTCTGGAGCCGGCAGGTGTACCCAACAGTCACTCCCTGTGAAGGGGGTGAGTTCAGCCTGGATGGCCCAAAGCTGTGACAGGCCATTCTGATTTCTCCTATTGTTGTTCTAGAGGAAATATTTGTGACCAGTGATCGGAGGGAATTCTGTCCCCGATATCCCAATTCCCCAATCACCCGGCGGGGGAAGGGGAAGGGGAAGTAGAAGAATTCATCAACATCCATGAATCCTACCCACTTGCATTCATCCCTGGCCTTGAGAGCACAGTGGGAGAATCCAGCTTCTTGGGTCTTAATCCATGGCCAGACATGCCTACTGACATTGTAGTCTCCTCGTTCGAGCTCTGCAATTACTTCCTTAATGCCGTCGTCACTGTTATTGTCATAGATGAACCAGCGTTGGACGCCAAGCCAGGCGTGGTAGATAATCCATTCGCGGAGGAAAGCGGCTTGATTCCACACCATGGTACAGACACAAAGCTCATATCTTTCCTTATTTTTCTTCTCCTCAATGAAATTAGAATGGAAAATCTTGGCAACAGAAGGTACAGGTAGATCATGAAGAGAATTGGTTCTGGTTAGACCAATGGTGACTCGAATTCCATGAGCCCTTTCTGGGTATTTTTGAATGCTAATAGGTAGCAAGCACTGCACAACTTCTTGTGCAGCTGATACAGCCTTGGTGGTGAGTGCATATCTGGTTCCTCCCTCCAAATTCCCCAAACCGAAATAACAGCTGAATTGGGTTGAATCTAAAACCTTGTTTGGCCTAAGATTCAACCCTTTTACGAACACCACCACCTTGTCCCCATTCAAAGCTGCACCATAAACCACCATGTCCCACGAATGAACAGACCAATCCACCAGTGACACCCCATCATCCTTCAATTTCCTCCCACGCTTCTGCAAATTAACCACAGCTGAGTAATTCATCGGCGGAAGCGCACACCGAGCAATCGACCGAGACTCATCGAACCCATCCAACGACAACACCGGTCGGAGAACCACCCGACTCCTTTTCTCGACCCCCTTATCTGAATTATACAAGAATTCATGGTAGACACAGTCCAAACCTCCATTACTATGCAGATACAGCAGCGACAATTCGCTATTCGAAACCAGCAACAACACATGGTCTGGAAACAAAACTTGATCCTCCACCTTCAATGAAACTAACCCATTATTAGCAGAAGAATCTTGAATAGAATTGGTGAGCGACGAGGACGGGAATGATGATAAACTGGAAAGTATGAGAATTGGTCGAAAGGTGGCTGAGCTAATCCAGAAAAGAAAGGATAAGAAGAAGAGAAAGAAGAAGAAGAAGAAGCAGGAGAAGAATAGAGGCCGTAAGGAGGGAGGTCTGAGGAAGCGCTTTCTCTTGCGGCGCTGCAGCTCAGATTCCATTTGTTTTTAATGGAGGAAGTACAAAGGGGAAGAATGGACTTGCAGAAGTTCCGACACTGTTGTTTGTCGGAAGAGGAGAAGATATATATAGGGAAATAGTTGGTGAGCATTCCAGCCTCAAACAGCATTCATTGGTATGCCTATCCCTGCTCATGTGTGTGTGTATATATATATATATATATATATAGGGAAGGGATCCATGGACATATGGGAAAAAACATATAAACTCATATATAACTAGATCCGTCCGATCAAATGATCTAACGGATACTCTTCTATTAAACTTTTTAACTCCTAAGGGCATTAAAGGAAATTTTAATTTCCTTTTAAAAGACCACGTTTTCTCTCATTCTCATCCTCCCTCTTCCAAAAGAAGACGTCTCTTAGTATGCTGGGTTTCAGGCGAGGGATTCCATCCGGCGGTTTCAAGCTCTTACTCCGACAAATTCTAGCTATTTCCGGCCAAGACATTCTTTCTCTCTCTCATCAATTAGTTGAACCGTGCTTTCTCAAAATTGGAGGAGGAAGATTGAGAGTTCTTGTTAGATCTATCCATCCTCGCCATCCCTTCCCATGTGTGATCATGGACACCAGATTATGACTTCTAGAAATAGGGGTGGTATAATCGCATAGCTTGCCCATGTTTTGAGTTTTTTGAACTTGGTCTGAGCCTAGGGTATTCCGATGGTTTCGTAAATGGTATGAAGAAATCCATTGATTTATGGTGTCGGCGCCAAATTGGTGGTTTCAGATTTTTGGTGTCATTGAACCCCTGGGTGCATCTATATTGTTATATCAGATTGTTCATGTTGGGGAAGAAATTTTGAACAAATGGATGAATCGTCATATTGCGGCTCATTTGCTTGATAAAATGCCCGAGTCAACCACAAACGACAATAAAACTATCAAATTTTGAAAACAAAGTTCCTACTAATAAGTGGCTCCAGAATGTAAGTTGCCCAGCTACATCCCCTCCTTCACTTGATATGATGTAGGGCTGCCATGGCTACTTGGGCCTTGAGCACCCGAGATGTGTTATCATTTGATTTTAAGTTAGAACACTCACCATTCAGTCACATCATTCAGTCACATGGAGAGAGAGAGAATAGAGAACATGTTTTCTTCTCTTTATTAGGCTTCTAAGAAAGGAGACGGGTCTTTTAAAGGAAACTGAAATTTCCTTTAATGCCCTTAACAATTAAAAAGTAGAGTAGATTGGTATCCGTTAGATCCTTTGATCGGACAGATGTAGTCATATGTGAGTTTATATGTTTTTTTCCATGTGTCCACTGATCCCTTCCCATATATATATATATATATATATATATATATATATATATATATACTAGCAGAGATCCCGTGCGATGCACGGGTGTCAACATTTTTTTGAGTTCTTGTCAAGCAGAAAGCTTTCAAATCATAGATTTCTAAATACTCAACCATTGTATCAACACTTGTAGATGGATAAAAATGATAATTAAGAGAGGATATTTATGAGTCTTACTTAAGTAGAGTTGAGACTTGGAGAGAAAGAGGAGGTGTTTATTGAGTAAAAGAATATATTGGGGCATGGAAGAGAGTTAATAATGGAGAGAGAAAACGAGAAGTTAAGAGAGAGTATTTATGGCTCCCACTATGTGATGATGTGGCATCACAAATCTTAAAATTGAGATAAAAGAGAATGCCACTTAGGCATTCTATTTCTATAATGTGTATCCTAGTAGATACTCGTGCGATGCACGGGGTGCACAAAAAAAATTAAGAGAAAAAATAATTTAAAAAAATGAACCTAATTAAAATAACTTTTAATTATTAGTAAGACCATTAATAGAGGTTTTGGTACTCCCCATGATTTTTATGACTCATTTAAAGAGAAAAAATAATAAAAAGGAACCTAATTAAAATAATTTTTAATTATTAGTAAAAACATTAAAAGAGGTTTTGGTACTCCCCACAATTTTTTCTGGCTCATTTAGTAGAGGGAGTTTATGAATCGGTTGGGACTTGGATATAAAAATTGAGAGAGAAAATGGGGGGGGGGGGGGGGGGGTTAATAAAGGGTGTTTATGAATCAGTTGGGACTTGGTAGATAGATAAGAATGGAGAAAGAAGCACGGGGAGTTAAAAGAGGGTATTTATAGCTCCCATCAAGTGATGATGTGGTATCACAAATCTTATAATAGAGATCAAAGAGGGATGCCACATATGCATCCTAATTTCTTTAGTGTGTGTATATATATATATATATATATATAGATATATATATATATATATAGAGAGAGAGAGAGAGAGAGAGAGACAGACGCATGGATTCCATTTGATAACTTAAGGCATCCACCTATTGGTGGACTGTGGTAAGTATTTAAGAGGGGGGCATCCACCAATAGGTGGATGCCTTAAGTTATCAAATGGGATCCATGGGTCTGTTAACTATTTTCCATGTATGTATATATATATATATATATATATATATATAGAGAGAGAGAGAGAGAGAGAGAGAGAGAGAGAGAGGGAGGTGTTAAAGGTGAAAGTGAAACAGTTGCTGTCGGATCTAAACCCGGGTTACTATGCTTCTTTTTAAATGGTTTGTGGGTTGGAATATCTGTCCGGGGTTTATTGGGTCGGGCATTTATGTATGGGGAATGCTATTGCTATCCTCTTTCTTCATCACTTTCTCTACGAGACCGATAGGTGTTCTCACTTTTTCCTTGTGTTGATATTTAAATCCTTTTTCTTTCTTAGTTTTAATCGGCGCATAAATAGCCTGAGAAAATTGAGGACGCACATTGGTGCATTGGATACAGAGAACGTGATGAAACATGAAAGAAATAAGGAGAAGATAGGGAGTGATGTTAGAGTTTAACCTGAACAGTGGTTCCTTATCTGTCAAGAGCTTTCATTCTGACGAAAAATAAGAAAAATTTAGCTTCAGTGTTGGAAATGCTCTAATAGCTTATACACCCAGCGATGCATGGTTCTAGAATAGTCAGTAATCAATGGAAGAAAGAATTGGGGGAAAACATACAAGGCAAATTGAAGTTTGCATTTCAAATTCAACAATTAGGTTAAATTTTATTTATTTATTTTTGTGAGCTGGAATGTTCAACAAACCGAACTTGAGCCCAGTCTTAATTTCATTTACTCAGTTTGATTAGCGCTCGATTCAGCTTGAGTTTTGCTTAGTTCAAAATACTATGTATATATTATATATATTTTTATAATACTACTAGTGGATGGCACGTGCGCTGCACGTGAGAGCGAGGGGTAGGAGTTAACCACAGTTAATAAGATTTAAAAGGGACATGTGTTAACCAGCGGGTGCGATTCAACTCGCTAGTGGTACGTCCGATGCACATGAGAGCGAGGGGAAAGAGTTAACCATAGTTAATAGGAGTTAAAGGGACACGTGTTAGCCTGCGGGTGCGATTGAACTCTCTCCGAGTTCAATCGCGATTGGCTGTGATTGTAAATAGATAGATGAGCAAGGGTTAGTTTGAGAATTAAAGTAAAACATTAAATCAAAGACAAGCGGTAGTTTGGGAATTAAAGTAAAACATTGGTTAAAACATTAAACCAACGATTTGTTTTTATATGAGGGTAGTTTGGGAATTTCGGAAACATCAACTACAAAAGCCTCACATTATAATAGTAACTAGCGGGTGGCACATGCGATGCACGTGAGAGGGAGGGAAAGGAGTTAATCACAATTAATAGGAGTTAAAAGGGACATGTGTTACCCCGCGGGTACGATTGAACTTGCTAGTGGCACGTGAGAGTGAGGGGAAAGAGATAACCACAATTAATAGGAGTTAAAAGGGACATGTGTTAACCCACGGATGCGATTGAACTCTCTCCGAGTTCAATCGCGATTGGCTGTGATTCTAATAAATAGTTGAGCAAGGGGTAATTTGGAAATTAAATCAAAGGTAAGGGGTAGTTTGGGTTTTAAAGCAAAACATTGAATCAAAATTTTGTTTTTATATAAGGGTAGTGTGGGAATTTCGGAAAAATCATCTACGCCTGCCTCACCCATTATGATAGTAAAGATATAGTTAAATCAAGGACTATTCACAAATTTGATTTTTGTGTATAGTTAAATTAGTTTGTGTATTATAATTTAGTAATAAATAATGTTATTAAAATTATGTAAAATTACTTTTAAAAAAAACAACCCTAAAATTAAAATTAAGCTTGAGCCAACCAAACTGATTCAGCTTGAATCAAATACGAACTTAACTCAATCAAACTTATTCAAGCTAAACTCAAACTTGAACTTTCTAAGTTAAACATGTTTATATCAAGCTCTGTGTAGAAAATGAGAGAGTGCAATAGGAAGAGAGTTGGGGTAGCAAATCGAACTAGACAAATAATGCTCACCAAATGAATAAAAAGGCCTCGATTGTCTGGCAAAGTCAGAAAAGTGATCTCGAGCAACCACAAAAAAGGGAACATGTGGTGATAAAAAGGGGAGAAGTAATTCCATTTTCTCCCCATGATTTTGACTTCTCTCCACTTGAGGTCTCTCTTCCTTTATCTCACCACTTTATCGTCATGTGTCAAATAATGTGTAGAGAAGTTAAAATCATGAGGCTCATGAAATGACTTCTCCAGCCACATGTCCCCTATTTTTGCGGTTGCCTGAGAAGAGCCTCTTTTTTGGCTTTGCCAGAGAGAAAAATCTTGCCCGGAAAACTATTGGTTGAAGTTTGAACCAAAGGAGTGCAAAAAAAGTAAATCATTGATTCTTTTTCGGCAATTACTTCAAGGTAAAGAGAATGTTGTACAAAGGGGAAACATAATCTAGGATGCAGCCTAATCCTCCACGTGACAAAATTATCATCCAAACACACTTTTTGATGGGTCCTAAATGAGCATGGGCCTACTGTCCATTCCTTAATCACCTTGCGGCTTTTGGAGAGTATTGCTTTTGGAGAGTATTGATTAGGTTCTTATTATTTGATATCAGAGCCTAACATCACTTTTCAGGTTCGAGTAATGGAAATAACAATGAGAGAAAAAAAATCTTAAGAAGTTTCCTGACTATAAAAAGAAAAATGATTCTGATAAGAATTTAACCAACATTCCAAAAACCCTAGAGTGATTAAGTGGTGGAAAGCTAGGTCCATTAGTGCATATTTAGGGTTGTAACACACTACCACTTGAATTATCGTCAAAGATCAATATGATTGGATCATCTCATCAAATAAATTTCACTCTAGCTGTAAAATTTTATAGAAAAAGAAGTTTAACATCAACTCGAACCTAGCCTTGAACCGTGACCACGGAAGGATCGCATTCTCAATTAGTAGATACTATCTAGAGTTTTTAAACATTTTCTTTTAGAATTTGTAAAGTCATTTTAGAAGAAACAATTGCTCGAACATTGCACCTTTCTCATTAAAATAGAAATTTGTGATAAATCAAGTTGTGATAATAAGATGCAAAAAGTTCATGTGAGTCACTTGTGGCCTCCGCCTAAACAATTTGTCCTGCAAATGGAGCGAATGTATGATAGAGGATTGGAGCTAGCAAAATCCAAGTTTTTTTTTTTTTTGTGTAAAGTAAACCCAATATTTAATTACTGTAAATGGGTATTCCCGGTCTCTTTTCTTTCATCGTTCGTGGTTTCTCTTCTTTTTAGGGTCAAAACATACTCACTCAGGGCCTGACTTTCGATCTCTTCTTTCGTGTGCCTCAAGCAAGAATCTCAACTTCTACTTTCCTCCTTAAGAAGGTGTTTGCCCACTTCGGAAGGTGTTTGCCCACTTCTGGGATGCTGAACTCTAGAATGCGGATTTATTTTGGAACATTGTACTTGGTCACGCCTAACTAAAAACATCATACTTGTTACCAAACACACCCATTCCGATTGGTTGCCTCCATATAGAGGTGCCATTAGGCATTATCCACTCGGCCTCATATTCTCTCTAGCGAAGCCAGAAACCACCCCTTGTCTCAGGCAACCATAGAATAGGGGACAAGTGTTAGAGAAGTCAAAATCATGAGCCCATGATTTTGACTTCTACACCCACTACATGACACATGACGATAAGGTGGTGAGATAAAGGGGGTGAGATATCAAGTGAGGAGTAGTCAAAATCATGGGGAGAAAATGAAAAGACTTCTCCCCTTTTTATCGCCACATGTCCCCTAATCTATGGTTGCCCAAGATGGGTTTTTGGCTTCACCAGATAAAATCCAAGGCCTATCCACACTTGCTAAGCAAAGGAATAGTACTGAAATGGATTTGTGGGGCCGTTTGGATTGGACTTTATTGGTCATGCCAAAATTAATTGTGATAAGAATTGATTGTCTAGAAATTAATTGTCAAATAATCACTTTTACAAATAATAGTATTCGGATTGACTAATAAAATCCGATTCAAACGGCACCTAAGATTTAGATATTGCATTTAATTATTTTAATTTTCTCAAGGGGTTTAGCATCTGCAAGCCATGGCAGATAACCGCTCATCCATCAAAATCCTCCCATGCACATCTTCGTACCATCAGACTCATGGCTGAAACATTCTATGGGAATGATTGGGTTCACGGGTATCAAATACAATAAGCTCGTAAGAATAAATGAATTATGGGGAAAAATATGAAGGATGAGATATGTTTGAAATTTCTTAAATAGATTAAGGACATAGAAGTCTAATTTTAACAAATTTTCTGCAAATGTGTAGGAAATATCATCTATGCATATTAGAGTTACAAGTTTAAAGATCAAAGGAGCTCTTACCTAGTTATTACTTTGGAGGTAACCTCTACGTCAATTTAAAAAAAAAAATTTGATTAGGCTTTAATCAAATACTCTAAAATTTGAATAAATTTTAATTTTTATATAAGGTCTAATTATTTAGAGTTATCAAACGCCCAATGTCATATGTAGATGGTGAACAATGTCATCAGGCCACTAACAATGATATGGTATGTGACACTAGATAGCATTGTTGTCATCTACATGGGTCACACTCCTTACTTTAGCCCTATTAAGAGCATCTCTAACATTAAAGCTAATTTTTTTTTTCTTTCAAATGGAGAGCTCCTTAAAAAATGTCTCCACCTTTGGAAAGTGCAACTCCAATATCACTTCTCATTTTTTTCCTATTCATTCACACTCGAGTATCACAGGGTTTCAAAGGTCTTATTTAAAAAAAACAAAAAGGACACTTCACCTAAAAGGGCATGTCTTGCTTTTTATTACCTAAAAGGGCATGTCTTACATTTTTATTACTTAAAAGGGCATGCTTTCGACATATTTATTAAATAGGGCATCATTCACATTTTTATTACTGGAAAGGCATACTTTTGACATATTTACCCTTAAGCGATGCATATAAAAGCCAAACACTGTAAGGATAATATTGGAATACATATCCTATTTAGTAAAAAAATTCAATCCATGCCTTAAGGAGTGATTTTTTTAGTTTAGAGTGATAAAATGGTACTTAACTAAAAAGAAAATTTGAAAAAAATTGTTAGGCGATTGGAAATGCTAGAGCGTTTTAACTTTCCATAAAATGGCGATTCACTTTGCTTTCATGCTCCTTAATGGAGCTTGTTTAGGGGCAAAATTTGCTCTAATAGCTCCTTATTTGGCATGTTCTGGCAAATTACAACATTCAAGTAAATGTATCACTTTGAAAAAACAAAAAATAAAATAAATGTATGACCACCTAAAATCAGAGGGGGGTCTCTACTACTATTAGTCAACTCATAAGGAATGGGTTCGAGGACGAGTGGCCTTTCCTTCCATGGTAAAGAACAGGCGTATGCGATATAAATAGCTAGTGGCATATATTTTAGGACTAGGTCGATGATCTTGATTCTTGGTCTTGGTAAGTCTATTGTTCATTGATCTCCCCAATGCGAATCTTTCTTCGCCAAAGTGGAAAGTTTGGAGAAAGGTTGATGAGGTTGTCTTTCTTCGGACGAGTAGAAAGTTAGGAAAAGGATGATTAGATGATCCCGGCGAATATCATAAGAAATATGTGTTTGGCTCACTCTTGTTTGTATGAATGGTTAAGTTTATGCCCACTCGTCCTCAGAGCTTTGGTTAGAGACTACCCCTACGACACATACGGCATATATGCCTGTGTACACCTACCAAGGTCTTGGTTTGAATGCAGTAAGTACGCACATGGATATGTGGCGTCATCCCACTGGATGGTAGCAGTCTCTCACCAGCACGAATTGGAGAAGATCCCCATCTAATTTGGTAATGTGCACAGGATTAATCATAGCCTCTGGTGTCCTTTAAAAAAAAAAAAAAAAAAAAGCCTTTTAAGCCTACCAAACCATTTGTACTAACTTAACTCTTAGGCCTCGTTTATTTTTTAACTTCATTCTTTGTAAAAAGATGAGCTAATGAGAGTGTGTTCACTTTTCTCAAAAGCTGAAACCTCTCATTTCAATGAAAATTACCTCTCCTTTCAATGAAAATTAGTGGAATTCACCCTTGTTAGCTTCTCTTAAAAATCAAAATTTAGACATTTATGCACTAAATGAACAACAAACTTTACAACTCTTAACTTTCATAAAGAAGTCGAGTCAGTCCAGAAATTTATCCAAACATAACGTTAGCCTAAACAAATAAAAGATAACACCTACAACAACCGGGAAAAAAAAAAAGAAGTCAAACCCATTTTTACCCTCGGCCAAATATTGAGGGATGAATCAATGTTAAATGTTACATGTTGGGGTAGCCAACTGCACCCATCATCTCTTACCAAACATGGAGAAGATACATGAAAACCAGTGTTGTCAGAACCGGACCGGCCGGTGGAACCGGCCCCCTAGCCGGTTCCCAAAACTCTTAAAACCGGTATTCTTTAAGAACCGGCTAAAACCAATAGAACCTGGGGAAAGATTAGAAAAAAATGAAAAAAAAGAAAAAGATTTTCTATCAAAAAATACACAGTCGAACCGGTGGAACCTGGAACCGACTACTCTACCGGTTCGATGCCCAGTATGATTCTGACAACACTGTGGAAAACCCTTGTAATCGTAAATGCCTCATAGGCAGGAGCGGAGCCAGGGAGGGGCTATGCCCCCCCCCCAAATTTTTTTGAAATCCCTTGTTGTTTTGGTACGAATTAGTGGGCCTCTTAACATTTTTTTTATTTTTTAGTATGCTAACTTTTTTGTCATATATATAGTGGGCACTCCAATGGAGTCTAGTTATGCCCTTTAGGTCGCCACATGTCCTTATTGACATCCCTTACACCCTTTAACTATGGTTAAAATTCACCCACTCTTATGATTCACCTACCTATCTTCGGTGTTCAGAATTTTTTTTAACCTTAGTAGTTAATGAATTTTAACTAAGGTTTGAAAATTTTTTGATATTAAAAATAAAAAAACCCAAGGATATGTGGAGTGAATCTTAGCCACAGTTAGGGGGAATCAATACATGACGACCTCAATAACATTACCTGGGAAAAAAATTCTCAAATTAGAAAAATTACCCCCAAGTTTCATACCCTCAAATCCATAAAAAAATTTTATGCGTGTATTTCACCACCACTCCCCCCCCCCCCCCCCCCCCCCCCGGCGGCGGCTCCGCCCCTGCTCATGGGGCTCTGCTCCACCTTATCCACCACTAGATTCTTGGTTGTCAATTCATTCATCAGGTGATAATTTTACATCCTCGTGGGATCTATCGAGTGGTTGGTTCGTCTTAACCACTTAATCCCGCGAACCATAGGTGCAGCAGAGGCATCTCTGGATGGTTTCGCTGGATTTAAGTGGCTGGCTCTGCTGGGGGACCTTTGGGCCTGGATTTTGTGATTTTTTAAAAGGCCCAACCCCAGCTCGATCCCTTCACAAGAAGGTTTTGAGGCCCAAATTTGGCCAATTGACAAACCTACTCCCAAGTCCCATCCTTCCACCCAGCTTTTTTTAATTAGCAGGTCTAGTGGGACTGTTATGAGAGAAATCAGTTGATTACGGGGCCATGTTCCTCATCATCATCATCATCATCACTATGCAAGCAAATTTCTTTTTACATAATGAAGAACAAGAAATAATAAGCGAAGAGAAGAAGATGAGCAGAAACTTATTCCCTGTACACATTCACTTTCTGGTAAAATGGAGCAATTGATGTGATTCACATGCAGACTTCTTCTCTTTCTCTCAATCTCAGGTTTTACAATTGTAAAGGAATGCTCCCTCTAAATGAAGGATGATTGAACGAGAATCGCCCTGATTTCCTATTTTGCACTCCTCTCGGTGGGTTAGATATTGTTATAGATGTGATTTCATCTTCAAGGGATGATGACCCTTGTTGTTCTTTGCCCCTCAGCCAAAACCTGATTATTGGAATAAACACAACTTCCATCCCAACTATGCAGATGATCTGAGAAATGGCAAGGGAAAAAGGTAAGCATTTCATTTTTTCATTTTTTGATCGGCAAAGCAGGAGCAAAAAAAATATCATAACAAGAAACAAAGGTACAAGATAAGCAAAAGGGGTCACAAAATAATGAACCCACAGTCTAAAATACAACATAATAGAGTGGGAGAGAGAGAGTGAGAAGAAGGAAAATGACTAGACCTCTCCACGCTGGGTAAGGTAGGCATGTGATCCATGTAGGACTAGGGCTGTCAACGGAGCGGATAAATATCCGGATCCGATCCGAATCCGAATCCGTTTAGTCGGATTTTTATCCGAATAGGTATCCGGCGGATCGGATTCGGATAGTTTTAGGGGTATCCGTTTATAAACGGAGCGGATATGGATAGTGGTCGGTCCGCTCCGCTAAAATATCCGAACCGTTTAACTTTGTATATAACTTTGGATACCCAATCTAACCCCTCATAATTTTTTAAGGTATGTAGGTTTTAGGTGTAAATCTTCAACCATAGGAGGGTATGTATGTCATTTGTAACCACTTATATTAGGACCTGACTCTTCAATACCCCGATCCGATAATTTACAGGATAATGCTAAGTCCACTTTTTTTTTTCATCCATTTCCCCTTTTTAAACAAGACAAAAAAAAAAGTAGTGGGCCCTACAAAAACTACTACATTTTCTTGTCTTCTTGGGTCAAAAAAAGGGAAAAGTGGATGAGAAAGAAAATGGACATAGGATTGCCTTGATTTACATGCTGAAAAATCTTAAAGAGGTTAAAATATTAACACTTGGAAATTTTATGCTAGTTATATGGTCATTTCCCTATACCCTAATTTGGAGGTCGAGCAAATTGAACACCTGGACCCATACCCATAGACAGCACCACTGCACCAGTACTCACATCTTAGATTATAAATAGGTGGCCCAGACTCAAAACACTATGAGGTTATATGGAGTCATGTAAGCATTGTATACAGAATTAAAGATATAAATGACATAAATAAAATGGAGATTGCCAGATAGAATTAGAATGGAGTTATAAATCGATATTCTATTACCTGCTGTTTATGTCCACTATTCATATACCAGCAACATGTGAGACCATATCAAACCTGTTACCATTGCAAACTTGTCTTAACCCAGCATCATGGATAGTGTTCTTTGGCATTCTATTCAAACACACCTCTGAACTCCCCCTTGACTCACTGCGAATCTCTGCCAAAGGATTCATAACAAATCCACCACCACCCTGTAGCCGGAATCTCCGATTCTCAAGCTTAAATGTTTCGTCCCTCCCATCTTTATCAGGCATGTTGTGCATGACAGCCGATGATGGGGTGCTCCCAGTAGAAGAGAACCTCGTTGGGTACCGGCCTTCTGCTCTCCTCCAGAACTTAGAACTCAAGAATTCTGTACCAGGTAACTTGCAGCATTTGTTTCCTGAAGTGTCGGTGTTTGACATGCTTCCCGTTGATACCGCCAAATCGTATGAGATTTCATCCAGTTTCATCTCTAGGCCATGCACACGTGTCTCCAGGGAATGCATCCCTTTTTGTGAGCTCCCAATGAATTTCTAAATTCAAGAAGAGAACAGAAGCATGATATCAGCAGGGCTTCTTTACAGTTAGTGCACTAGTACATAAATCGATATATTGTATACACCATGGACTAAAATATTGGAATTGAGGTACTTATCACCCCCCTTGAAAACTAGTATGTATTGTCCAGAAATAGCTTATGAAAGTAAATGCATCATGCAAGTCATCTTGAGTCTTGAGACAGGTTTGTTACAGAAGATGACATTCATGAAGAATATCTTAGGGCCACCGTGGTTATACAATTATATCTAAGGAGTATACTTGATATATGATTTGAACTTACAAATTCTAGGCAAAACGTATCACAATGCAGAACTGCCAAAGTAGAGGCCAAAGGATCAGTCTCCCTGTATCAGAACTATCTAGAAACCGAGAGAAAATTTTCCAAATGGAACTGTAAGAGCAGAAGGGACTAAAATAACAGGTTGTAGGAGGAATACGAGGATACATACAATTAACAACTTGGAGGTTGTGATTGTATGATAGTTTGAATTTTACTGCAGATACAAGTCTCATGTGGACAATTTCCAACTTAATCAGAAGCGACAAAGGGTGTTCTACACTCTGGTTTAATAATCTCTTCATGAAAGCTTAACCTGTCATGAGATAATTTACCAGCAAGGTGTTCAATCACGGGGTCAGACTGCTTTGGGCCCGGCCAAAACCATAATGATATCCAGAAGATTTAGCTAATACACTGATTTTGCGTAAGACTTGGCTGGAATTGGTCAGAAAATTGCTGCCAAAATTGAAATTAAATTGCAAAATTTTTAAACTTATTTACCATGCCATAAACCAAGGATTGAGCAGGAAATAATATAAAATCCACAATAGAAACCAGAGAGGATTTTGAAATTCAATGCACAGAAAAGCAGCATCAAAACAGAGATCTACACACATAAGTTTTATTATATAATCCAATACACGGTAACAAAGTACTGCAGCGAAGGTAAACAACCTGTCAAATAAAGATACCTGGAGGAGATCAAACAGACTAAATTGCTGGTTCTCGATCTCAATAAGCTGCTTGCCGATCAAAGATAGATCCTCGCTGTCTTTGTGATTCCAATAGAGTTCCTCAGTAGCATTGCTGCCTACAACAGCCGATCCGGTGCTCTCCTTCTCATGAAATGGAACCACGCGAGAACCAGACCTCAACCCACCAAATTTGTACCCCTTGTCACATTTTTTATTGAAGAGGACACGTTTTGTTTCAGGCCTTGATTGCCTATCACTCTCATTCTCTCCTGATTCCGGAACTCTCCCATTTCTTTCCTTAAGATCATGGGGAATAGCAATTTCAATTTTCCAATCAGAGGGATCCTTACGGTCCAGCTTACGGAACATGACTGGACTTGATTTTCTATCATTACTTTTCAGAGGACTTCTTTGTCTGGCAGTGGTTGCAGATGAACTATCCGGCGGAGGTGACCTGCTTGTGGGAATTGTTTTCCTCCTTGTTTGAGGGGTTTCAAAACCCACACTACCTGAGCTTTTGGAGCCAGGTGGAAATCTTCCATCGCTGACAATCTCTGTCCCCATTATATATTGAACAAGGTAAATAAAATGACATAAGATTTCTCACCCATGGATGTTAGACAGTTAGAGTTCAAGAGATTCAAACAAGACAGGAGTAAAGGAAACAAGAACAACGAAAGCAAATTAAGGGTTCAAGTCTAATAATCAAATTGACCAAATTCATACAACTGTGACCAAAAAAAACTCCTCTCTTAGTATCTAAACAACAGAGATGCAAAATTATTCAGAAATTATGCAAAATCGGATGAATACCAGAAGTAGCTCATGCTCCAAATACATAAATTAATTAAACAATTCTCCCTAAAGAAACTGTGAACAAGAACCAAACTTACGATAAGACTCAGAAAATGAATGTTTAGCAACTAGCAGTAAGCAATCAAAACAAATACAATGAGCAAGAACTCTCACTACCTCTCGAAGAAGATTTTGATTGTGGTGAAGCTGAAACCTCATCAGAAACACCAGGAACTTCCTTCCAGACCTCCAACATCCGACTCATAGTATCCCGAACAACCTTAACCTGTAAAATCAAAATCGAATCAGATCAAAATGCATGAAAATGAACAAAATCAAGATCCACATCAATCTGCAAAAGAAAAATTTCCACAAACCTTATCAAATCTCCGATTCTCGAACGAAGTTAAACACGAAGACTTAAACTCCGACAACAGATCCTTCTCCACAAGAGCCAACCTCACAAACACCTCCGCTGCAGCCTTCCTTGCCGCCCAATCCTCACTACTCAAGAACTCAACCAAACAAGGAATCAAATTCCACAACACATTCTGTCTCGACGCACCACCAGAACCAACAATGCTGCCAATGAGCGTCAACAATGCCGGTTTCGCCTTAAAGCTCTCACTCCTCAGCAACTTCACCAGTCTAGGCAAAAGCCTCTGCAATTGCGCCGGCTCCGGATCAGCTGCAGCCTCGATTGCAGAAGAAAGACAAAGCGCCGAACCGATCTGCGAATTGTAGTCCTGTTCAAGTAGAATCGCCTCCATTAATGGCTTCAAGAACACCGAGAAGCTCGGCTTAGTGATCTGCGACGCCATCGCCGATACCGCATCGACGCACGCCGATCGTACGGCGGAGTCGGAGTCCCGGAGCCGGCGAAGGACGTTGGCGAGCATTTTGGAGAGGAAAGGAGAGAGAGAATCGCCGTGGGTTTCGGAGAGGAATCCTAAGAGACGGACGCATTGCTTCCGCACCGGAGATTTCTCGGAGGAATCGGTGCCGTAGATGCAGGTGAGGAAGGGAGAGAAGGAGTCGTGGGTCAGATTCCGGGCGATTGATTCGAGTTCGGTGGTGGCGATAGCGTGGGTGTCTCGGTCGGAGAGCTTGTTGAGGCAGGTGACGATTCGTTGTTTTAGATCCCGAGTTGAAGCGGTTTGAGGTGGACTGGGTGAGGATCGTTTCGAGAGAGCCATTGCCGGAGGAAGGGGAGTATAGTGTAGTGTGTCAGATTCCGGCATTGGCGATTCTATATAGATGCGGTGGCGCCACCGGATTTTCCGGCAACATTGCAGAGTTTTTGGGTGTTTTGGATGAGGATTTGTTTTGAGTAGGAGAGAGTGTCTCTCTCTCTACTTTTAAACGTAAGAGAGAGGGAGGGGGTCGTTGGGGGAAGCAATGGTGGCACTATTTTCACTTCACTCAAGGTGGTTTTCTAATACTTCTACACGTATAGGCATCGCTGGATTTTTTTTTTTTTTTCTACTTTATCTTTATTTTATAAAGCAAATCCTCCGCGGCGATAACCGGATTTGTCAAATCCGGTTATCACCCCATGAGGCCTCCACGTGTCTCTTTTGACAACCTTTAACTGTGGTTAAGATTCATCCATCACTAGGGTTCATCCACCTATCCTTGGTTTTTAGAAACAAAATATTAATTCTTTTTTTTTAATTTAAAAAAACTGTTTCAGGGTTTTTAAATATTAAAATATTTTTTAAAAAATTTTATTTTATTTTTTCTAAAAACCAAGAATGAATGGATGAATCTTAACGGCAGTTAAAAGGTGTCAAAAGGTACTTGTGGAGACCTCAATGAGTGATAACCCGATTTGCTAAATGTCTCTTGTTTTAATCCAAGTATTTATGAAACCACGTGTTAAATACAAAGAAGAGCTAAGTTTTACAGGGCTGAGCGGAGCTCCCCTTTGAATACTATCACCTTACTAATCTTATAATTATGATTTATTGCAAAATTGGACCAATCCCTTTTATTAATTATAAATGTGTCACGTCATAATGAAAAAAAAGCTCCACTTCAACCCGTGAAGCACAGCTCCAACCAAGATTAATCTCTAATTTTTTTTATGAGAAAAAAACATATTAAACTAAGCAAGGTGATGCTTTTGCTTAATGAGCTAGGATTTTCTCTGATCGGTGGTGATGAGGAGACCGCCGGTACCAATACGAAGGAGCCACACATCCATTTTGTGTGCTTAGTGAAGTTTATGCAGTAAGCACACAAATTAATGTCTTGACTGGAGTGAAGGGTGTCTGACGCCTTCTTATTAGGTGCTAACAATCTCCTCCCCAACACCAAATGAAGAAGATCTCAAGTCCAACAAAATTCTTCTTACTCCTTGTTAGTCATTATCCGAGGTGGAGTAGAAATTCTTCTTTGGGAGACCAAAGTATGTGTATTAAAAAGGGTGGATTTTATGGAAAATGATCAAGCGTGCCCCAAATATTATTGAGGTTCAGAGTGATAAATTTATTTTTGGGAGTTATTATATAAATAAAAAAAATTATATTTTAATTTTTTAGTATATATATATATATAATTTTAAAGGACTAAATCTTTTACATAATCAACAATTACATCTTAATTTAGGGGCCTCTATGTAAATATTAGATATTATTAACTTTTTTAATAAATCATTCCTATAACATAAAAAAAATTACGAAATCTTTGGAGGTCATGGCCCCTTCCCCCCCCAGGCTCCGCCCCGGGTCATTACTAACTACTAGATGGTTATTATTACGTAAATTATAAAGGAATAAAAAAATATTTTCAATCAATATAATTCTCACAAATAATCATTTTTATAAAAAATTAAATATATTTATTTTTATTATTAACAACTTATATATATCATTTTTTTCATGTAAGCATCTCAATGATCTTTTATAATTCTATAAAGACTATTGTTATTAAGTTTCACTCTATTAAAAGTAATTGAAACTAGAATAACTCTTATTTTTGGGTAACAATATCCTGTAACTGATGTAAAACAAGTGGCAAACGATTTCTTAAAGCGGCAAAATAAGTTTAAGGAGAGTCGGAAGTTAAAATATGTACCTTAAACTTCAAACGGCCATAACTTTTGATTCGGACGTCGCCTTGGAACCCACGAGTACTAAAATTGAAGATATCGACAATCCCAACGTTGTGGGAACTAGTTACACTAGTTAAGCTCATCGGAAAGCCCAAAAAAGAATGTTAAATGGTCTGAATCTCACTTTTTAGAGAAAATTTTCTATTTTTGGCAAATTCTGTTTTAGGTCGTTTGAAGGTATTTTGATTCTCTTTTTGTTTTTAAAAAAACTTAAATAATTCTTTTAAGACTTTTGGTAGAGTTTGGGTCAATTTAAGATTTTTACTATTTCGGGAATTAGGGTTTTTTAGGAGTATATAAATACTCTTGTAAGCAAATTGTAACATAATTTTTATCAATAGAATTTCAAATTTCTCTATTTTCTTTGTGGATTTAAGGATTATTCAGGTTGAAGACGGTGTTCTTCTTTTTTTTTCACAAGTTTTATTATGTTAGGTAAGATTGGGTTTCACAAAATCTTCACCGTATGATCTCTAGACTTTTTGTTGGACCATGTGAATATGAAATAGTTAGGGTTATTGAGTTGGTACTTACCAAATTGGGGTCTCTCAACCAATTTACCTGCCTACTTACCTAAGCACATGTAGATCTTGTAATGGGTTTTAACCTTTTAATTAAAAGAGGGGGTCAGTTAACCCGTGAGTTGAGTTAAAATGCAATAATGGAAGAATAAAGGGGGAAAGTTAATGAGGTAGTATGATTGCATATCCCGACTTAGGGGAGATAGTTCAACTCAATAAGTTAGAATCACGTGACCACTCTGCACAAGCACAACAGCAGTTTGGCAGTTTGGCTATGTGCTGTTGTTATCATATTTGCCCTGTCATCGCTTAGGAATTGATACAATAAACATTTTCATTATTATTATTATTTTTTTGGTATGAGAGACACAGTTAGGCCGCAACCCCGGTTAACAAGTCAGTATCTATTCTAAGTTAAAGGCGGTTGGAGAGTGTAACCCACTCTCATCCTTTCAGGAATGGAACCCGGAACCTCCTTCCTAAGGAAGTGATACACCTACCACTGGGCTATTCCCAGGGTGTGTATTCACTTGGAGATATCTCGTGTAAAATAAGTTGATTAATTTAATATTAATTTAAAATAAAAAAATTTAATTAGTTAATATTAATTTAATCAATATTTTAATGGAGGGTGATGTTCATGTATTGTAATTCATTTCCATGGTTTTAATGCAATGCAGTAATTTCCATTAAAAAAAAAACATTATTCTTGTGGCAGCTGACCAAGCTTTAATTTAACTATCTTGAGCTGGTCGCAAGAATTCTGCTCCATCATCAACCAAAGTGTTTTAGGCATGACCAGCTAATCACATTTGATACAATACTATTATTACTAATAGCGAAGAAATTCAAGAAACTATGTATAAAATAGTATCTCAATTAAAAAAAATTATCCATGATGTGGCAAACACTCTTGAATAGTTGTGAAGGACTAGTACCTCCAGTCCCTATTGGGAGGGAGGGGGTAGTGGAGGGTCTCCGCCCGGGAGGAGTTGAACTCGAGACCTTGGGATCTCTCGCAATACCCGAGCCAACTGAGTTGAAGGCTAAGTTGAACCATTTTTATTAATTCCCTAAACCTCATAGAAAAGTAGATGGCAAATTAAGTCATTAACCTCTTAATTTTGTTCGAGTTTTTTTAAAAAAAATGGCAAATTGCGATCCACGAGTTAAACAGTTCCTTTGAAGCTAAGTAGCCAAGGAAATACTAATAGATTGTGTATATAGAAAATGAAAAATTGACAACAATATCAGCTTGTCACTCTGAGCCACAGCAGTGGTATTCTTTTCAATGTTATGCAGTGCCATTAGTAAAAAAAAAGGAAAAAGTGTTTATCATCGCCACATGAGTATCCCATTTTATCATTGACACGTGGTCGAGTAGAAAAATTGTATTTGGCTATCAATCACTATCCGTGTATATATAATTGTAATTACTATGGAAAAATACCGGTAAAATAAAGAGTATTTTGCTTGGTATATAGTGATTTTTCTTTTTTTTTGGGGGGGGGGGGGGGGGGGGGGGGGAAGTAAAAAAAGAGCACTCTTAAGCTGGCATTCATTGCTATATACGCATCCATTTTGCACTAGTCACATTAATATAGCTTACTTTTGGGGCAAAGGCAGAATAAGAGAATCTAAAGACATAATCTGAAGTACTGTGTACTACTGGTTGAGTGATCTAAAGTTCTGAACAGCTGGTGAAAGCTAATTTTATATGACTACATCTCAATCCTAAACCAGTGAAAATGTGTATAAGGGGATATCAACCCTTAAGACAGACCATTTTGAAGTGGTTGCTTGAACTTACCCTTATGGAACCTTAGCGGCTACCTTAAGTCTAGCTGCGTGTGTTTATAGTTTGTTTTAGTTACATGATATATTTTCAACCAAAAACCAGCATCTACTCCAAGAGAGGAAGGTTCACCAGAAAAAAACTCTGAGAGGAAGAGGGGGTGAAAATGTTGAGTGAAAAGAACACCGATAACCCCTGAGGGTGTAACCTAGTGATCACTTGGACCAACCGTAAACCCGGAGGTCTTGAGTTCGATTCACTGGCTCCCCTCAATAATAGCTGCATGAGGTGGGGGTATTCCCTATGTTAGCCCGTGGGATTAGCCTGAGCTTTCAAGGCTCCGGATATCCACGATAAATAAATAATAATAATAATAATAAAAACAAATTTTAAAGAAAAAAGAAAAAAAAAAAAGGGACAGATCTTTAAGATGAAGAGATATATTCTGGTGAGCATGGTGACAAAATGTGTAAGGTTGATTAGAATAAAAAGTCCCTTCCTAAATGTCACTTGTCTCCTTCAACCAAAAAAAAAAAATAATGTCACTTGTCTCTCACTTTTCCTTTAAAAAAAAACTAATTAATTAACTAAGTTTTAACTCTTACTGCTTAATTAACTAGAACTTTAAAATTAACTAAGTATGGGTAGTATTTTATTTATTTATTTTGTGGGTTTATTCACTGAAACTGATAAATAATGCATTTTAGACCAGACTTAGGCTTCCTTAAGTTTATAACCGGTCTCAAATGGAGAGAACATCCATCCATTTTCCATCCATGCTAACGCAAATACGAGCATTTATGCGTTGTTATTATTGACGTTAACATGGATGGAAAAGTGATATATTAAAGAATCTCAAGTCTCTTGACGATTTACTGTCTAATTAGAGAGGAGTGTTATTCTGATCTCAAATACACACCACTTGTGAGATAATTTCTACTGCTTGCTTACTTTACTTTATCGAGTTGCATAAATAGTCTGTAAGATTTTGCTAGACCAGTCACAAATCTTTCGGAAGACGCAACTGGGTGGCTACAAAAGTCAAACATTTTCTTATTATTATTTTTTAAAACTGTTAAAATATGAAACATCTCCACGTGTAAGTCCCAATCTTGCGTTTATGGAAAAACTTGGAGTAAATGCGACGGGGATAGCACTCCTCATAGCCAGTATGGAAGTCTATTTTATGTGTGTAAGTGGGCACATAAATTGTGTGCTTGGGATGATGAGAGTGTGCCAATACACTAATTGTGAGTATATTAATATTAATTAAATTATTCATTACAAATTTGAGGATAATTTATACTTTGACTAACATACCCTCTTGGCACACTCTAGACTGCAAAAAAAAAAAAATTATATATTGGGCACATGAGAAATCTGTGTGCTCACTTGCACAGAAAATGGACTGGCCATTGTACTGTGGTAGTATGGATTTATCAAAGCATTTAAGACAATTAATCCTAAGATTCCCCAAACAGAGAAATGCTAGGCAAATTATGCCAGAGGACAATTAGGGTTGAATTGAGCCGGACGGGTCTTTTGTTTTGTTTTGGCTCGGATTCCAAAGCGCTTTATATAATTTGGGGGTGTTCTTCATTCCTTCACTTGTAAAGTACTGGTTGTGGTTAATAAATTTGCTGTTCATTAATTAAAAAAAAAAAAGAGTTACAATGCATCACATGCAAGCATAATCTAGGTAAATCTTAGGGTTTCTTAGGAAACAGGAAGCAAAATTATAAAAATTTTAGGATACTCTAAAAGCGCATAGGGACCTCAACATATTCCAATTAAATTCTGGAGTTTGCTAGGAAGTTTGTTTTATGGGTTAATGAGGTAAAGTAACACCTAAACACACACACTTAGATACGAGGTTACCGCTATGGTACTGTAAGGGTAAAACCAGTCACTCACTCAAAAGAACTTGACAAATGGAGGATTGTTTAACTCTTATAACTTTATGTGAAGTCTAAGTACCCAACGCGAGGAAGTATACTAGAGTACACACATTTAATCCGTGATGTTAACATTTTTCTAAAATCAAAGATGTCATATAGTAATCTTAATGGTTAATGTTGACATTTGTACATGTACTTCTCATTTCCCTTAAATTCTAAGATTTTTTAAAGAGTAGTGATTACCCGCCTAGCATTTGACTACATAATCAAATGCCTTATCATTTCATTCCCTTTAACTGTAGTTAAACTTAACCAACTTAAAGTTAATTATTATTATTATTTTTTTAAACCGAAGTCAAATGGATGAACTCTAGGGCAAACCATAAACCCAAAGGTCCTGAGATCGATTTTGGGCTCCCCTTAATATTGGATGTATGGATTGAAGGTTTATCTATACATCATGTGAGATTAGTCTGAGTTAAGCCAATGATTACCCACATTTACCAAAAACAGAAATGCCTAAGGTGAGTGAATCTTAACCATGAGTGCTAAGAAGGATTTCACCCACTAACTTTGGACTGCTGAAAAAAATTCTAGGATTTTTTAAAGAATAGTGATTACCCACCTCACATTTGATAATCAAATGCCTTATCATTTCATTCCCTTTAATTGTGGTTAAGTTTAACCAACTTAAAGTTAATATTTTTAATTAATAAAATCAAAGTTAAATGGATGAACCTAGGGGTGAGTGAATCTTAACCATGAGTGTTAAAAATGGGTGTAGCGCCAATGAGAACAAGACATTTTGTTATATTGTGGAAATGCACAATTTTGCAGTAAGTTAAGTATTTTCTGTTTTTAAAAAGTTAAAATACCCTAAATCTTTATTTATGATGCGTGCGCTAATAGTCATGCACATCCCTAACCGTACTAGCATGATCTGTTTAGCATTTTTCTCAAGTGAATATGTTTCTATTTTTGTTTTTTTTTGGTCGAGGGTAGGAAGAGAGAGAATGAGAACAAGATGGTGAGAGAGATGTTAACTATGCCGTTTTTGTTGACCCAGAGGCATACTCCATCTGGTTAGCGGGGCCTTGGAGGGTACGCGGTCACATGGGAGGAGGTGGGGATGTGACTGGCCATTCCGTCCATCTCCCCTCCCCCCCTCTCTCTCTCTCTCTCTCTGAATTCCACTCTACTCTTCCATGTGGGCTTTACTTCTCTAGCGACACCATCACGTGTGAGTTCAGATGAGTAACAGCGCCCTTGTGTCCGAAAAATTGAAGGCCCCACTCACTGATAATGTGGGGGTTACCCTTTATTGAATTTGGGACTCATTTTTCAGATAAAGGAGGCAACAGCGCAACAAGTGTTGTTGCCCATCCAAACTCCATCGCGTGTAGGTGTGAGTTGGGGTGCAAGAAATATAGAGAGAAGGTTTTTTTTTAATCTCTTACTAACCGTAATTTGGTTATATCTATTGCTAACCGTGTTTTGAAAATCGGATAAGACCGGCCGGTTGAACCGGTAAAATAGGAAATCGACTAGTCAACCAGTACTTAAAATTGGATTGTTTTATTTTTTAAAAAATGGCCTTAAAATTGTGAATTGGAAGAATAGATCAGTTTGGACTAGTAATAAAATTGATAAAAATCTAAAGAACTGACTAAAAAAAAAAATATATATATATATATATATATATATTTTTTTTTTTAATAGTAAAAGAATATGATCTAACTGAACAGATTGAACAGAACAGGTTGAACCAATCAAACTGAAAATCAGTCACTCAGCCAATTTGACCATCGATCTAGTTATGTAAACATTGATTGCTAGTCCGGAAGTTATTTAGAGTTAGGAGGTTAAGTTAGTATTCATGATGAGCCATATTAAGACTCTAACTTGGAGATACACAACCACTGGGACAAGCCCATGGTGTGTTATAGGTACAAAGACATTCTCTAAGTCTTGTCATGTGATAATGGTATTCCTCGATTTTAGTCCTACCACATGTTTCTCTTCTTGCTTTAAGGGATGATGGATGGACAAACAGAGAGACGGAGATATATATGAGGTCGACCTGGCAGGGTTCTTATCACAATTTCAATTTTTTATTTTTTTGGATTTGCGTCGAATCTTGGTAAACTAGGATGGCAAAACAAAAGTTGTTGAGGGGGAAAAATACCGGAAAGGACACACGTCAGTTGCAACTGTTCATCTCTGGTTTACTGGTAGAAGGTAGAAGTTGGAGGGTGTGATACCCTGACCTGTACTCCGATGATAAAGTAAGTAGATGAAGAAGATGATGAACAGTAAAGCAAAGAGGAGCACTGAAAAATATGTCTATCTTTCGATCCCTGTAACACTGAAAGTCTAGGGGTATTTATAGGTTAACCTTGGTATGACCATAGATGACCATAGATGCCCATAGATGCCCATACCACGTGCCCTGCACTCATTACCAAATATGTCAGTAAAATCTACCACCTGTTGCATCACACGTGAAAGCCTACCATTAGTTCAGTCGGTTGAGTCTGACAGCACACAAAAGTGATCTGCATTATATGTCGAGGCAGTGCTTTCGGCCCACTTGTCAGAACAATCAATCGCCTCCTGATTATTCTCTCCTGCGAGTCGGTCTCGTTGTTGATTCGAGCTCGAGTACGTTGTATATGTCTTAAAATATGACCTGGACATCCTTATCTGAATCACGACGAGTTCGTTGTTCAATTAACACCAGAAACGTTGTCGAGAATACAACGTCTACGTTGTGTACAAGACAACGAATACGTTGTCGAAACCACAACGAGAACGTTGTTTCGCAAGACCACGGATACGTCTTTAATTTGTACAACGTGAACGCTATGCATCAGATACTGCGTATCTTTCTATTTTAAACACGTGACTCAAACATACGTCCACGTGTCACCTTCGTGCACAAAACAACAAAAGCCAGCTCGTTCCCCAACGTTATACAGTTTTACGAATTTTATCCCTTACAGTTGTCATTCATGAACATGACTATGACCTCACATTAGCTTAGCATCTCTCTGTCTCTATATCTCAAAGTCTCATTTGGTCTGTATGTGTAAAAGCATTTATGCCATCTGATGGATTTACTTTTTCTGGATTGATAGATCTTAATCATCAACTAACTACTTGAATGTGGGATGCAACCAAACTGTGGATCATAGGACTTCCTTCACCTAAAAAAAAATATATCAAATGAACGGACACCCATCCAAAATCACATTCCCATAATAATTTAGTTAATTAGGTGTAGATAATGGGCAAGAATACAAAAAATGGATACCCCATCAAGGAGAAAGTCTGGATCTGCACAGACATTGCATTGTTGGACAGTAGAGATGATTTTTTATATGCAAATTCCCATGTTTTGTTTATACAAAAGAACTGTCCTAGGAAAATCGTCTTTACTATATAGTAGGTCAATGAGAGAGATTCATTGGAGATTTTTTTAAGTGACTTTTATTAGATGAGGAATACTGTTTTCTACTCTTAATCTCAGTCAACCAAATTTCCCAAAACAACCTTAAAACACTTCTTTAACATTAAAACACAAACTTTTTAAAAAGATGGTACACTTGATTAGCTAAGGCTATGAGTAAAAAAGGTCCGAGAGTAGGCTCTAGAACTCCTCCCTCCTCTTTACTGCATCATGTTACTGTTTGGATGATGGAGAGAGGGGTTTTTGATACTGTTTTGGGTGTTTGGGGACCATGTGGTACTGCTAATGGTTGTGGTGGAACCATCCCTTATTGGGGTTGCTCTTTCATGAATCTGTAATTTATCATTTTACAGAAGATGGTAGAGAGCATTATGTTTATTATGAACCTTAATAATTCCACATGGAAGCAGGAGACCAATCATGGACTTGTCTTTGGCTTCATCTCTGTTGTGGGAACATTTGGTATTTAAATAGAACTAGTTTTCTTTTATGTACGTTTCTGTTATTTAGTTTAGTAATCACCAGATCTTATGAACATAACAGAAATTTATATTTTATACCTATTTTTGTAATACAGGATATGAAAAAATTTATAAATATTATTAAGTCATCTTAAATTATAAGAAATTCAGCAATCAGAAACAGCCTTTGATATTTTTTTTAAAGTAGGTAAATAGGCAAGCAGGCTTACCTGCCAATGGAACATTGATTAGATCATTGTATTGTTGCAAGATGCTATTTTTGTGAGCTGTGATCATGTGCGAAAATACACCGTAGCCACTGTGTACCCATAAACCCAGTCCTAGACCATCCAAATGATGAGCCCATGGCTCGATCTACCAACTGGATAATAGAGATTATTTCTTACACAATCAAAATGCTATTTACTATGAGGGTCTGTTCTTTTGGTGAAACACATAAAACTTGACACTTTGTACTCTGTGATGGTTTCATTTTATTGCATTTGAAGTCTGATGGGAATTGCCACCCAAGAGAAAAAACATTATACATCTAGTTTTCAAAAGAAAATTCATATTACCCAATGATAAAACTTGCAAAGTGTCAGATTTTATAAGTCTCCGCAAAAGCGCGGACCTTGAAGAATCTTATTTTTGGTAAGGGAGGGTATCCCAAACCCTTTTAGGTAAGGACTAGTCCCTTCAGGTGTTCACACCGACCCTCAGAATTTTCCCTACAGAGACACGTTAAGTCAAGGGGTGGGAGTTGAACACATAACCACAGGGAGCAAACCCGGGATGGTAGCCAACTGCACCAACCCTTGTAAAGTATAAGAGCTAATCTTAATTCTAGAAACTCAACAGATTATGACTATCATATATAGTTGTTCTCTTGTAAGGGATCCATCTAATGGTGGGCACCATTCATCCTCCCCAGCACCCAATACATTACACAAGAGATACTGAGAATGAACCATTCATTGACTGTTTAAATTAGAATTCTGGACTTTCACATCTGCTTCTCTGCATTTGATGAGGCTAAGGCCTAAGCAACATGGAATTGCAAGTCGCGGGGTGCAATTCCACCTTAGGCAGCAAAACAAATTTTATTTTAAAAAAGAAACTACCAGCTTATTAATTAATAAGAGAAGTGAACTATATATGGTTTTTCGCACGTTAAGCAACATCGAGAAGCATTTGTTATCATTTGAGGACTGGGACCTGTGGTTGTGTCTGATATTGAGAGGTGAACTATCGATATAAAGACTAGATTCATCCAATTCAAGAGTATCAATTTAGTCGTTAATTTGTTTTCCATTAATTTCTCTGGAATTCATTCAATACAGTTATCTTGCTTCAGCCAACAGTGTTTTATATAATTAACCTTAACAACTGATTTCCAAAAAAAAATAAAAAATTAATAACTGATACCTTATGAACAAGAAATAACAGAACTGTGAACGTCCCAAGACAATTCAGAATCTCCGGAGAAAATGTTTTTCTTTTCCCTCATATGACTTTTAAAAACTAAAAAGAAAATTAAAAGGACAAAAGAAATTGTACAAAATCAAATGAATAGAGAAAACAAACACAAACAAAAACAAAGCTGAGTTACATGGGTCGGTGTTTGGCCCATGTCCACGGAATGAGCCCCTACAAATTCAATATATTCTTAAAGAAGAACTACAACTCCTACAGTAGTTGTCACCTTTCATAATCTAATTTGATTCCAACTATATATATATACTAGTAAAGATGTACGTGCAAGGCACGTATTAATTTTTTATTAATAAAAATATAATATAACTAAAATAAAAATAATATAATTTTATATTTGTTCATCTTATGCTCCGTTTGTTTTGATGTAAAATAGAGGAAAACAAAAGAATTCCACAGAAAATGTCATTTTTCTTGTGTATTTTCTTGACATTTTCCATGAATGTCATTTGTTTTCATCTATTTTACATCAAAACAAACGGAGCATTAGATAAAAGATTATTTAACCAATGTGAATTACGTGTGCATGAAAGCTGCAATTCATGCTTTCTGCAAAAAGCATTCTCAATATATACTAATTGAGAGTTATCTTTTGATTAAAATTTATAGAGTTTTATTGTATTACAAAGACTAATGATGAGAGTTATCTTATAATTAAAGTTTGTAGAGTTTTACGATATTGGAAAAACTAATGAGTTATCTTCTAATTAAAGTTTATAGACTTTTAGAATATTGATTTTACTGGAAATAAAATCACGAGTAACAAAAATTAAATGTCA
This sequence comes from Tetracentron sinense, assembly GCA_015143295.1. NCBI lineage: Eukaryota > Viridiplantae > Streptophyta > Magnoliopsida > Trochodendrales > Trochodendraceae > Tetracentron > Tetracentron sinense. The sequence continues at coordinate 7,633,052 of CM026573.1, forward strand.
GACTATATTATTAAATAATATAAAATTTTACTATTTCTTGAACTCTATTACTTAGAATGCTTACAAGCCAAAACAAAAGTACTTATTAGTCCAAGATCGTCCAACTTGAAGACTGATGGGTCATGACCATAATGAGTATATAGCCTACATTTGTTCAATTCATTCAATAGAATGGACATGCATATTGGAAGTATGACAAGCATCAATTGTTACATCGTTTGCAACTTGAGGCTTATCTAACTTAATCTATCAATCAAACATCCAAGACATTTGTCTTTTTTTTTTGGAAGGTAAGCTGATCCAACACAAGTATTTTTCTTGCTTAAAACCAGACAACCCCCTCAAGAGTAGAAAATAATGCGATTTACAACTTGGAATGTATTTGGTTCTTGGACTAAAAATTTTAACGCCTTTTCCATGAGATTCCTAGTCGAATCTATATCCAAATTTGGCCAAATATGGTTTATAATTTGCGATTAACCATGAGCAGATGATTGCAAAACATGTTAACCCTGCAGTTTTAAGGATAAAAAAATAGAACAAACATTTGAGTCAAGCATGAATGACTAATTTGATAAGAGAGTAGACCTTGCGCTACAAGAGCACCATTCTTCTAACATTAACGATGCTAGAGATGTTGCACCTTAAGCACTCAGCCCAAGAAGCCATGAGGTGGTGGATGTAGGTGTGTATTTATCAAACATTCGATAAAGGAACATAGGCTATTAACAAGTAGAGTTGCAGTTTTATATTGGTAGCACACAAGCATGATCAGGTAAAGACTCGATGCCCACGTCTCTACTAATGTAGAGACTCGAATTTTTTTTTCATGCTTTTATGCAAGTATTAAGGGTATTTTAAGCTTTATCATATTTTAATGTGTGTGTATTTATATCTAATTAGTGTGGTGTGATTTAGGCTTAATCAAAATTGTTAAGAGAGGGAGGCTTTAACACACCATGAACTTTAGGAAGCTTTAGTTTTGTTATCGTTTATCGGAATTGAGTGATTCTTGAACTATTAGAAAGGTATTGGAACCCTCTTCGAGGTTCGTGTTTAACGTTTTTCTATATTTTTAATCTAAGCTAAATCAAAAGTGGGTTTTCCGATGTTTTGTCTGATGACAGTCCACTTGTGAGCCTTTAAAAACTCAAAATTAAGAGTTGTATAAAATACTAAAGTTGTTCCCATTCGAAAGACGAGTCCAACACAAGTTGAATCGTCAAAATCCGAGATCCGAGTCAAAAGTTATGGACCAATTACCAAAGCGGGTTTCTGTCGAAAATTCCTAATTTTGCCTGTAGGTCCGATCGATCAGCCTGAACCCCAAGGTTTTTCCGATTGATCGGGACTAAACTCCAATCAATCGGTGCGCGCGTTTATAGTTTTAAAAATTCCAAAATTACGTTTTTTTAGAGTTTTTAACCATTGGGACTATAAATAGGGGTCCTATTTGAGGTTTTAGAGTATCCTAACTTATTCTAAACCTAATTTGGCAAAAGGGAGAGAAAACCTAGGGTTTTGAAGGAGAGATTGCTTAGAGAAGAATGAGATTGTAAGGAGATTACAAAGAGAGCTTGGAGATCTTTCTCAAAGCTTCCTCAAATCATCTTGGAAGCGATTTGGATGTTTTGTGAATGTTAATATAATAGAAATGATAGAAATAGAGATTACATGTATTTTTTCCCAATTTTTTATGAAGTAAGCTATTATGGATGAAAATATGATTTAATAATGTGGATGAAATGTATGGTGGATGAGAAATACTATGGAGGATAAGATGAATGTGTGGATGTAGATTGTATTTGAGTTGTATGGATGAATTATGGTTTGATGAAATGTTGAAAACGGGAAAGGGCAATGGATTCATAAGCTACGTATCTAAGGTGTTTGTGAAAATGCTTGAGCAGATAAATACTAATATATTACTATGGAATTGTTAGAAATTGATTATGAATTGTGTTAAGAATCATGATTATATATATATATATGTGTGTGTGTGTGTGTGTGTGTGTGTGTGATTGTTTGTTAAGTTATGTCTAATTACTTGCATGGTAATTGATATTCAGGAATGTAAGAATTTAAGGAAAAATCTTTCAAACCGGGAATTCTCTAACTATATGGTATGAGACAGCATAGTGGAGTTTCCATGGTGGGAGATCGGAATCTAAACAATTACCAACTCGAATGTTAATTACGACACTTATGCACAAACACACATGTATGTTAAGATAAGAGTCTCACAAGTCACACATATGGACCACAAGTATAAGCATTGCATACGCTTGTCGTTCTGAATAAGCTCAATGAGAGATCTGAATAAGTGCATGTTCTGAATAAGCTGCTCAAGACTCATAAGCATAAGCATGACATACGTATGACATTCTGAATAAGCATGACTTGGGCATGGTCCGTATCCTCCAAGAGCGGCATGTCAGTTAAGTAATTGCATAGGCATAGTCCGTATCCTCCAAGAGCGACATGTCAGTTAAGTAATTGTATAGGCACGGTCTCTATCCTCCAAGAGCGGCATGTCACTGTATGATCTGAATAAATGCATAAGCATAAGCATCTCGTAAGCATGTGGTCTCACAAGCATAAGCATCTCATAAGTATGTTGTCTTCTAAGTCTAAGGTTCTCACAAGTACACGAGTCAATGTGATGATATAATGTATATGAGCACACGTTTTTCCGTACTCTGATTTTGTAATTATGCTATTGTTATGGTTCTAACTAAGTGCAGGTATATTATTATTGTTTGTTGGATTTTATATACACCGAGTACTTTTGTACTCAGTCAGACTTTTGTCTTGGCAGGTTTAGAGCAGGAGCACACGGCGGAGCCTTGGATTGAGAAGGCATACGTCAAGGAATGAGGAGAAGGTGAGCCTTCCAAGGAGGGAGCTAGGGGCTTGGATGGTTACACCTACTAGTTCATGTTTTGTTTTGTTTAAGAGATTTGTAATAGACTTTTAATTGATGTTGCTCATTAGACTACTTTACAGTTAGGAATTAGACTATTTTGTTTATAATGGGTTGTATATGTTGGCTATAAACTTGAGCAGGATGGTTTGAGTTTATATATCGAAATTTTATTACTCTAATTTTTGGAGACTAGTGTAGAAAGCCTTATATGCATAAATTTTAAGCAGGTTTAGGTAATGTGACGATTCCAAAGTCCTATTTTAACCTTGTAGGATTTTGAAGTCGTTACAACTAAAGAGTCCACAACATAACCAATTATCTATAATCTTAATCCCTTAAAGATAAGTAAGAATCTTTTAATCAAATATTTCTAAGTCTCTATTATTAATAGAGAGCCCTTACCAATAATAATAATAAAAAAATAGGCTAAATTTTATACTCAAAAGAGTTATAATAAAGTAAGGTTAAAGTTATGATCAAATCTTTCATCCCCCTTCTACGATTTATTCAATTCTAAACAAACTATACTTGTTTATTAAATTTTGTAACACATAAATTTTGGTATATCATAAGTTATTTATAAAATAAAATAAGTTAAAGGATAATTAGGTCAACATAAAGTTTTGCATACTCCTTGTACTTTTATTACTAGAATGATAAATATATGGTAGTAAAAGTGCACGTGTCTTACACGTATAATTTTTTCATTATTAAAATATAATTTAGAAAAAAATTTATAATTTTTTAATATATTTTCATTAGACGCCACGTTACTCTCTTTATATTAAATAATTTTTAATATAATATTATATTTTATATAAAATTAATGGAGTAATTAAATTTAATATTTCTTATATTAATTTAAATTTAATATTAGAAAAATTATTTATCTTTTCTTTTGTTCTTCCCGGGTTCCAATCCAGAATTTTTATGGTCATTCTCATAAGGGTCGATCAATCGGGGTATGGAAATTATAGGAAGATACTATTTATGGTTGTTCTCCCTTAAATATGGTAGAGCCCTAAACCAACTCTCCTTTACGAGAGACTCTCTTCTCTTCTCTATTATTATAATGAGAGAAGCGGGGTTAAAAAATTGGTTGATTTTTTTATAATATTCCTAATAAATCCTAATTTTATGGTATCTTATTGTGAATGTAGTTAGTAAGGTAATTTTTTATATTTTTCCTATTTTATCTATAACTCTATATAAAAAAATTAAAATATTATGTTATCTTATTTTACATGTGACAAGTTAGTAGGGGGTATTGAAGTAATCAACTACAACTAACAATAATCCCTTATATCTCCACAATTCCCTCAAATCTTTATCTTTATCTCCTTTCATGCTCCCTCCTTCGTCTCTCTCAACGAAGAGACACACCCTCTCTACGTGGTAACTACTTTTCAAGAGAAAAACTAGGGGTTTTTAGTTCTCAAAATGTCTAACGTGTTCCTCACAATCTCACAATTTTTTATATCTAAAAAGTCTCTCAAGTTTCTAAACCCAAAATATTTTTTTAAAAAAATTTCAAAATGCCCTCACTAGGATCCCTCTCCCCAGTTTCTCTCCCCTTCCCCTCTCTCTTACGTGCATCGAACGTGCCGCCCACTAGTTCTATAGAAATAGAATTCTTCCCTAACATATGGTAGAGTCCTAAACCAACTCTCCCTTAGGATTCTTCCCTAATGTGGTAGAGTCCTAACCAACTCTCTTTTAATAATGGGTCCCACATAATATTAAATAATGACTTAATTAAAGTTTGACTATATTATAAGTTATGTATTAAATAAATTAAGTTAAAGGGTATTTACGTCCGAGTGAAGTTTTGTATACTCTTTGTACTTTTATTAGTAGAATGATATATAAAAGATTCTTAAAGTATCTTATTCGGATCAGGTCCTTGGGTCGGGTGTTATGTGTTAGACATGATACTCAGAAAAGTCATTTTGATTACTAGACTCTTATTAATTTGATTAATAAAGACTTCTTCTTAATCTATTGTGTATTTATTATGGGTAATTGACTATGATTATAAGATGATCTATACGATATGAGATATCGATAAAGGTCTATAGGATATATTGTAGGAAAGTTATGTGATTGGATTATCACAGGCATATATAACTTTCTGGTTCCTTATACCTTATATAGTCACAACTGTGGGTGAAACTGAGCACTTCACTTATATGGCTGCCAGAATGTTCAGATGTTCCCAATAGTTGAGATGTAGTTCTATCTCGAACTATTGTAGTGGAGATTACACATCAGTATATGGGTGCTTGAATATACACTGACTGATTGCATTCAATGAGAGACTTCTTGCATAAACATACTATCAGATAGTTGGTCTCTCATTCACATTGAACAGTTTCAATGATCCTTAGATCTGATGTGTTTATCTATGACTAAGCAGTGATCAGATTGTTTTGATTCCACCAATGTATTTTCTAACTTAGGGAATATAATATAGTGACAGTTGGATAGTCAGAAAGCTGTTCGAGTCATGATGAATTTCAAACAAGAAATCCATGCTCATTAATTTGAGAAATTATCCAAGTTCCGGATAAGACAGTTAATTAAGTTCAAATCTTGCGCATGTGATTTTGAAATCAAAATAAGTTTTGAAATATACTTTTATTAAAAGATATTATACTTATAAAAGGATTTTATCAAAATGTTTTTTTATGAGAAATTGTTTCTCATGGCTTAATTATAAGTCTTGGAAACCCGGATGTACAATGAGCTATGAGTTAGATAGTATGTCAATTTCGAAGGCCCATTAGGGATAATGTATTTGGAAGGATAAATCGAATTAAAAAATTCATATGGCGGGATCTGTATTGGTTAATGTTTATACATTGAGATTCAATTGCAACATGGATATCTCACGTCACTTGCAATTCCGATGTTTTTCCTGTTTAGGGTTAATAGGATAACATTGGGTAAGTCAGGATAAGAATGTTCCAGAGCAATCTGTGGAGATGCTCACATAAGAAATACAAGCTCAATAATTGATTAAATGTTAATCAATTATTTAAGTGATTAAAAGTTAATCATTAAATAAATAGATTAAAAGTTAATCTATTGTTTAAATTAATTGTTAATTTAAATTAAGGAATTATTTTAGTAATTATTTAATTAACATAATTAAAGGAGAAATGAGTTTGACCCATATCCATAAACCCATTTAATATGGACCTTTAAAATGGGCCCAAACCCATGGATTAAAACCTTAGGGTTGGGCGCCCCCTTGGAGTAATCCTAATTGGATTATGATTAGGTTAATTGAATAATTGTTAAAATATAATTCCTTTTATTATAGAATTAAATTCTAATTGTTGGAATGCAAAAAGAATTAAGAAGAGATGAAATTGGATCCAAACTAGGAGTCCAAAACTTCCCTTTGCTCACGCTCCTCTTGTGCTCACGCCCACCCCTTTGGTTGTGGAATCCGACTAGGATTCTTCCATTTGTTGGTTGTTGACTAATCATTTTATTTGAGGAATCCTCAATTAATAAGGACTCCTTAAATGGTAGGTTTACTATAACTAAAGTAGTTATAGATAAACTAGGATATTGTTTAATTAATAATAAGAGTTATTATTGATAAACAATTCCTAAGGGATAAGATTAAGTTGGAGTAGGATTAGGATTGGATCCTAGTCTATAAATACACCAACATCTAGACCATAAGGGAGAAGATAATTCTCCAAAAAAATTTCTCTCTCCAAACCGTGAGCCCCTAGGGTCTCCCCTAGGGAATTTCATGAGCTTCAAAGGGTGCTCTAAGTTGGGTTTTGAACCTTAAGGTTGTGGGTGATAGAAGGTCTACACCATTGCTTCATCTTCTTCCTCTTGCTTCACTAATTTCAAAAAGAGATTCTAAAGCTTCGTGGGGATAGCGAAGAATAAAGATCGAGTTTCGAGAAATCTCTACAAAGAGTTCTGACGGTTCGAGTGGATTAATCTTCACCGGTGAACATCATTCACCGAGGTGATATGACTAAAACTTTTATATAGTATTTGATGCTTTCTATGGTGTTAAGATCTAGGGGATCCAGTTTCCGCATAATTTTTTTATCTAGATCCTTATTCATTATGACCAGGTCTTCAGTTCAAGTCTCGTACAAACAACTCAGTCTGGAAACTCCCCCGATCCCCCACTAAGGAAGACCCCCCCCCCCTCGGACCCAAGCAAGGGGCATGTCCTCTGCACCCTCATTGGGGCTTTGTCTATAATACTTTCCCTGCACTGCTTTGCAGAATACTGGACACCTATCATAATAGAAATCAGCATGATCATCATCTCTAGATTAAAAAAAATGCTTTGATCCCACCTCGGGTAGGTTCTATAACAAAATTAAGGTGAAATGATCGAATAATCGTGAGAAACAAATAATAAATGACACATGAGGAACACAATTACACAAAAAAAAATACTATATTATTTTAACCCCATGTGTGGCATGTGCCCCCACTAAACTTTTGAAAAACTAGATTTTTTTTAAAATTTTCTTAGGACATAGCCATGGGAATGGGGCAAGTCCTCCGAACTTAGAAAGTAAAAGTCTTTTTTTGAGTTAGGATCCTATTCAATCGCAATTGAACACTCCTAGAGTTCAATCGCACCCACAGGTCAACATTTGTCCCTTTTAACCCTCATTAATTATGGTTAAGATTCATTAACTCTTAGGGTTTAACAATCTAACCTTTGTTTTTAGAAAAAATAATTAACCTTAAGAGTTAAAAGTTCTTAACTTGAGTTTAAAGGGGGAGTTCAATTGCAATACGACAAGATTCAAACTCGTATTTTTTATACTAAGTTGTTTAATTATTTAATTTGGCATAATCATGGGGGCAGTTGTCTCCCAAAAATATTATACTATATTATTTAATACTAGCAGAGACCCTGGGCATCGACTAATACTCTCTACATTCTCTCTCTATCCCTCTTATCACAATCCCCTAAAATCCCTCCTATGGGTATTGAAAAAAAAATCCAATACTCTCTACATTCTCTCTTTATCAATCTTATCACAACCCCCAAAAATCCCTCCAATGGATCAACAGGTCTCTATATTCTCTCTCTATCTCTCTAATCACAATCTCCTAAAATCCCCTCAATGAATCCATACATCTCTACACACTCTATCCCTCATACACAACCCTTAAAATTATTCTCCTTTTAGAGGTATTACGTCAGCACTTATAGAATTTCAGGGATTATAGTTTAGATATTAAAGATGAGTCTCATTTCTTTATATTATAATATAGATTTGCATAGTTGTGTGACAAGGTGGCAACTGTCTCTTAAAATTAAAAAAATAAAATATATCTTTTATAAAATTTTATTTAACTATTTAACTGGGCATAACCAGTAGACAAGGAGATGATTATCACGTAAACAAGGAGAAACAAAACTCATAAGATATGTACAAAATGTATGGATGAAACTGCCAAAATCTTAGGTATAAATTATTTTCGCAGCTTTGCCCCCAAACCCATCACCCTAGATCCAAAATATTTCGTTCCCACTTAATTTTTCTCAACAAAATTTATCAATAATTACTACTACTTTTAATCAGTCATAGGTGCCCCTATCAGAAAATGCTAGCTCTGTCCCTGCTTGTACAGACTATCTACCCACAAAAGACCCCAACTCTCCTATTTGGAGTTAGATTTACCTTAGAGACATCCTCTCTTGTTTTTTTTCCGTCCTTTTAACTATGAGTAAGAAGCTTTAACCCCTAGGGTTGACACTTCTCACCTTGGTTTTAAGAATAAAATCTTCAAAAATAATAGGTACAGTCTCTAGTGACGAGTCGGATCCTGTCCAATCTTGATTGAACTCTCCTGAGTTTCTCACAAGTCCCTTTAACTGTCCTTTAATCATTAGGGTTAATATTTTAACAGCGGGGTAGTATTTTTACCCTTCACCTCAATGGATCATCCGCCAATCCTTGGTTTTTTTTTCAAATATTAATTCTTTTTAAAAATATTAAAAAAGCCTTAAAAACTGTTTTTAAATTTTAAAAAAGAATTAATATAAAAAAAACCCAAGGATGGGTGAGTGAACCCTAGGGGTGGATGAATCTTATCTACAGTTAAGCGGTGTCAAAAGAGACACGTGACTACTTCAAGGGGTGTCAAAAAGGACACGTGGCCACCCCTAGAGTTCACCCGCCCATCCTTGGTTTTTGGTTTTCTAAATATTAATTATATTTTAAAATAGTTTAATATTAAAAAAGTCTTAAAACAATTATTAAATTTTAAAAAAGAATTAATATTTAGAAAAAAAAAAACCAAGGATAGACGGGTGAACCATAGGGGTGAGTGAATCTAACCCCACTCAAGAGGTGTCAAAAAGGACACGTGGCCACCTCAAGGATGTCAAGAAGGACATGTGGCCACCTCAAAAGGGTGTCAAAAAGGTATGTGGCCACCTCAAGGGGTGTCAAACAGGACACGTGGCTACCTCAAGGATGTCAAGAAGGACACTTGGCCACCTGAAGGGGTGTCAAAAATGACACGTGGCCACCTCAAGGTTGTCAAGAAGGACACATGGCTTCCTAAGTGTATCAAAAAGGGCATGTGGTCACCACAAGGGGTGTCAAAAGGACACGTAATCACCGTGGAAGATTTGATTTCATTTAAAAATGAAGAGTATATGAGAAAAATAGAAAATAACAACTTTAGAGAATGTATTTTTGGTAGTTCATACCTTTTTATCACTGACGGTCAATTGGTGGAAAGAAGGGGTATAAGTGTCAATATCTTGAAAAATAGGAATACCTAATGTATTGAAATCTCAGGGGTCTATGTTTATTTTCGTCAAACCTCAGGTTGTACATATCTTTTCTCCTTTTTCTTTTTTTGTTAACGCTTCTAGGGTTTTGACTTTTGTTGCTTTACTTATCCATGTTAGAGGAGTACTAGTACAGGTTGACTGAGAGTAGGGCTAACATTCCTCATAAATATTATATTGCCTGTAGAATCAAATATGCAGATTTCAAAGCTAAGGTGGAGGTTTTATTGAGAGGACATGGGGAGCTTGTTTCAGGCTTCAATGTCTTCTTGCCCTATGGAAATGAGATCACCCTTCCTCAGCCCCCATTGATGAAATCCTTTCATGTTGAATCTGTAGAGTTTTTTAAAAAGATTATGGAGGTGATAATTCTAGCTCATTGTTGATTTTTGAGGAACCAAATTTGCTTTCTAGTGTTTCTAATAAATGAGTTTTTGCATCTAGACGTTTCAAGGTAAATGTTTATGAATCTTTTTTATTAATCTTGTATGAGCGTGGAAAGGAGAACACACCCATCGTCGAAGTCGGCCGACAGGTATATTTGCATCCATTAATGTTGTCAAGCCACATTGTTGATTGTTTCTCTGAGCTTAATTTCATTCTTCTCTTCGAAGGTTTCTGCTCTTTTCTGTAACCATCCGGATTTGTTTAATGAGTTCCTGCATTTTCTACCTGATCCATCTTCAACAGATCCATGGCAGCATGTCCCATGGGGAAGGAATTCTTCTGCTAAGGTTCTTATTTTCCCTGTTTTATTTCTTTCGAGAGTTTCATGTGAACTTTTGTTGATCCGCAAGCTGACCACCTAGTGTATATACATATAGAAGGGTTTCTCTACAATTTAATAACCGTTAGAACTGCACACATTGCATTCCACTAGTATGTGTGTATATATATATATATATATATAAAAGAGTCAAATCCTTTACGGTAGTAACCGGATTTGGAAAATCCGGTTATCACCCCTAGAGGTCACCACGTGTCTCTTTTGACACCCCTTAACCATGGGTAAGGTTCACCCACCTGTAGGGTTCACCCACCCATTTTTAGTTTTTTTTTTAATATTAATTTTTTTTTTAAAAATTAAAAAACTCTGTTTTTAGAGTTTTTTTAATATTAAAACAGTTTTTTAATTTTAAAAAAAGAATTAATATTTTTTTAAAAAAAACCAAAAATGAGTGGGTGAACCTTATCCATGATTAAGGGGTGTCAAAGGAGACACGTGGCGACCTCTAGCGGTTCGAACTCGAGAGATTCTCTCGAGAGGATCCTGAGCCTTTTTTTTTGGGTTATAAAAAAAAAAAAACGCGGTTTCTCTATTTTGTTCGCTCATTCTCTCTCTCTCTCTCGTAATCCCTCCCGTTCTCTTCCTTAATTAAGGAAAGGAAATAAAAACAGTTATTCCTCTGTGCCGAACTCACTCTCTCTCCCAACCTCCTCTCGTTCTCCCGAACCCGAACCCGAACCCGAACGCACGGCTTGCTGGTCCAAGGACATCCCATTCCAGGAACTTGGCGCTTCAAGAATATCTCACTCCACGCACAGTCCATCCTAGCAGACGTGTGGAATCACGTTCTCCCTCACTCCACAGCCCACGCACAGCAGTCAGCCTCCTCTCCTCCACGACTGCAGCAAGTACACCAGGTTAGATTTTATTCTTTTTTTTAGCTTAATTTAATTACAAAATCTGATATGATTTAGTTTAATAACAATATAAGTTAGGTTAGATTTTAGGTTCGTTGATTTTAGGTTACTTAAATACTGATTTGAATTATTTTTAATTTAGTTTAATAAATTCAGATTTTACTCAATTTAAATTCAGATTTTAGTTGATTGTTGGTTATTTTAATTAATTTAAATTCATAATTAGATTTTTAGGTTAGTCTAATTCACTTTAAATTTTAATTTTAGGTGAATTATTTAGTTTTAAATTCTGATTTTAGGTTTGCTTTATTAATTTTAATTCTAATTTTAGGTTAGATTTTATTTATTTTTTAATACTCATTTTAGGTTATTTTAATTCAAATTTAGGTTAGTTTCAATTCTAATTTTAAGTTATGTAAATTCATATTTTACGTGTTTTAGGTTAATTTTACTCAATTTTAATTCAGATTTTAGTTGATTTCATGTTATTTAATTGTTTGTATAATTTCTCTTCTTCCACATTTTTTTATTGGCATTGCTTTTATATTTACAGCAATCATTGGTATTAAAATTCTCATTAAAGTCATGAAAACAATAGTAGAAGATGAAATAAGAGACTTAAGTGTTGTGAAGGCAAAGAATATAGTAACTCACGTGGATAAAGATACGGAAGATGAAAATAGGTCAAACTTGTACTACCCTAGCGTACCAATAGATCAAAAACCGTGCATCGGAATGGAGTTTCAATCAGTAGACAGTGCACATGATTTTTACAATGCATATGCTAGAGCTACGGGTTTTAGTGTACGGAAAGGTAGTACATGGTACAGAGCAGAATCAAGTTTTCAAAAATTCACTTGTTCGAATGATGGTATTCGTCTCCAAAAGCATTTAGATAGAGATGATACTATGAGAAAGCCAAAAAAAATAACAAGATGTGGGTGCATGGCGAAGATAAACTCTCAAATAAAGGATGAAATTTATAAAGTGTGTAAGTTTGTAGAGGAGCATGACCATATTCTAAGCACTCCGTCAAGGAAACATTTGCTTCGATCTCCAAAAAAACTTGAGTGAAAATTCAAAGAAACTGATTAGAAGTTGGAACAATCTGGTATAAAGTCATCTCAGTGTATAAAAACTTAGGGTTTTTTTTTTTTCTGCAAATCATTCTAACCATGAATTAGAGAAGTCGTTTTTAGGGTTTTATAAAAATAGAGATGCCAACAAACCTGATGAAGAGAGGTGTTGATGACGAGTTCTGTCTCGGTCCGGAGAGAACGGAGATGAGCGAGAGTCGTGCGGTGAATGGACCCTGGTTTCAAGCTAAAAACCACGGTTTCACGAGGGAAAAGGCAATGGAGTTCGGGACAGAGCATGATTTTAAAAAACGCCGAAACCGTTACGTAACGCCCGTTACGTAACGGTTTCGGTGAACACCGTTACCCGTTACCGTTACGTTACACCTACATATTTTTCTTATTTATTTTTATTTATTGTGATTTTTTTTATTTTTTAAGCCAAAAAAAAAAACTCCGTAAAGGCCGAAACCGTTACGTAACGGCGTTACGTAACGGTTTCGGCCGTGTCCGTTACGGTGTCCAAAACCGTTTTTTTGAACCTTGGGACAGAGGGAAAAGGAGAGGGAGTTCGGGACAGAGAGTGAGGCGTGAGAGAATGAGAGGAGAGGGAGAGGCATGAGTGAGAGAATGAGAGATTGTGGTTTTAAGGCTTTTGGCTTTTTTTACGCTGGTGGTTTTACACCTTAAAATTAGTGGTTTTGTTTCAAGGGCTAGATTTAAAAACTATTCTTATCCAACGGCCATGAGAAGTGTAGCTTACTAGAGTCTCTAGTAAGCTATGTTGACAGGAACGCTACTCTATATATATATATATATATATATTTAGGGTTGTGACAAAGTAATCTAAAAAAAGTTAGGTTATGTATTGAAGATAAAAAGATTGAGATTGTGGAGTTCGTAGAAAGACCCAGATGGGAAAATTTCCAGAGAGAGGAAAATGGGAGCCAGGAGGAGCTGATCAAGGCTCAAACAGAAAAACTTGACCCAATTACTAAAAGCTAGGAATTACTGAACATTGTGGGAAATACAAGAGATTCTGTTGAGATGTCTCTTTCAAGAAAATCAACCATAGGTTGATCGTGTCCGGTCGGAAAGAAGAAGGCAAGTAGTGGGGTGAATTCCAAAAGCAGTGAGAAAAAAAAATTGTTCGAGGAACTGATGTGTTTGAGATTTGGAATCAATAGTATAGGGAAACTAAAAATTCCATCTGAGCCAATGAATCTGCAGCTGTGGTTTCTTACTTTAAATACCCAGTAAAGTGTTTGAGCTTTGGACCTATCTACCGCTCATGCCATTTAATTAGGCTAATTGGGTTGTGTTTAGTGGTTTAGTTGCTAGCATTTGTTCTCAAGGAAATTTGCAAGTATATGCTAATGTATTTCTCTCATGATTCACTTGTGATATGGAGCCTCTTTGATTTTCGAGTATATGCTAATGTATTTCTCTCATGATTCACTTGTGATATGGAGCCTCTTCGATTTTTGAGTTTTATATTGTGTGTCTGTGCTTGGGTGTGTACGAGAGAGATAAGTTTTGGTTGAAAGTGAGAGTTTAAAGTTTTGGGTGAATAAATGCATAGAGAGGGAAAGGGGTTTGGTTGGAAGTGAGTTTGGGTGAGAGAGAGAGAGAGAGAGAGAGAATTGGGTGCAATTTGCAAAGGAGATATGCGGAGGTAGAGGTGTTTGGGAGAACACGAGTTTGATTGCACATGCAAATTAAGGAGATATGGGGAGACAGTGGTGGGAGGAAGGAGTAAATGGACTCATGTGTTTGGGGGTAACTCTTTTTATATTATTATATTGCCCGAAGCAAATGGACTCCTCTCGGGGCCAGCCATCAGGTTGGGTTTATCCTGGCCATTAACTTTCATATGGTGAGCGGTGGCCCTGCCACGTGTTGAGGGGATTAGTCGGCCAAAGGCTGGACATCCTGACCAAAAAGAAAGTATATGTGCAAAGGAGATATGGGAAAGGTGTTTTGGTGATTATGGATAGGTAGTTAGGAAGTAACTCTCTGGATATTATTATATCCAAAGTTGTATAATAATAATGTTTTATTATATTTAAACCCTAAAATGCAAAGCAAGAGGTCCATCTTGCTTAAATATTAATAAATTTTGCCAACATATATATTTTATATAGAATAAAAAATTATTTTATTTAATATTAAATATTATTAAATTCATAATATTATTATTAATTGATAAGTAATAACCTTTAATTAAAAAATTAAATCAAATTATGAAATTATTTTCATAATAGATAATAATTTATCAATTAATTAATCAAATTAATCTTTATCTGTACTTCTAATCTAATATCAAATTGCCATTAAATTTATTTTTGTATAATTCTTTATTTTTCTTTTTTTTTTGTTTGGTCCTATGCATCGCACGGGGTGTTTGCTAGTTTGAATTAGATTACTATCTCCTCGCTCTCTTTCTTTCTAATTTGGGAGCTACGTTTGGACAAATAAATTTATATTGTTTTGTTACAGATTTGGAGAAAAACACAGACGGAAATCAAAACTTTTGAGAGTAGATATGGAGAAACAAACTCTTCATGATTCGTGTGCCTATCTGAAGAACATGAAGTGCAGATTTCGGGATAAAACGGAGAATTACAAGCAGTTTCTTCAACTCGTCACATATTTCAATGCAAAAATGTTTGATCTTCACTTCACTCCACTTTGTTTTTTTTTTTGGTTAACGTTTATAGGGTTTTGTTGCTTTACTGATACATGTTATGTTGCCTGCAGAATCAAGTATGCAGATTTCATAGCTAAGGTGGAGGTTTTATTGGGAGGACATGGGAAGCTTATTTCAGGCCTCAATGTCTTCTTGCCCTATGGATATGAGATCACCATTCCTCAACCCCCATTGATGAAATCCTTTAATGTTGAATCTGCGGAGTTTTTTAAAAAGATTAAGGAGGTGATAATTCTAACACATTGTTGATTTTTGAGGAACCAATTTTGCTTTCTAGTGTTTCTAATTAATGGGTTTTTGCATCCAGACGTTTCAAGGTGATGATCATGTTTATAAATCTTTCTTATTAATCTTGTATAAGCGTGGAAAGGAGAACACACCCATCACCGAAGTCAGCCGACAGGTATATTGCATTCATTAATGTTGTCAAGCCACTTTGTTTATTGTTTCTCTGAGCTTAATTTCATTCTTCTCTTTGAAGGTTTCTGCTCTTTTCTATAACCATCCGGACTTGTTTAAGGAGTTCCTGCATTTTCTTCCTGATCCATCTTCAACAGACCCATGGCAGCATGTCCCATGTGGAAGGAATTCTTCTGCTAAGGTTCTTATTTTCCCTGTTTTATTTCTTTTGAGAGTTTCTTGTGAACTTTTATCGATCATCAATCTGACCACCTATTTATAAACAGTTAGGTGGCGTTTGGATTGGATTTTTTTGGTCAAAAATCAATTCTGATAATATTGATTGTGTAAAAATTAATGATCAAATAATAGTGTTCGGAGAATACAAAGTTGAGACTTACCTACGCATTCTCCGAACATTATTTTTGAAAAAATGATTATTTGACCATTAATTTCTACACATTCAATTTTACCAGAATTGATTTTTGGCTGAAAAAATCCAATCCAAACACCCCATTAGTGATTAGTTATAAACGGTTAGGATTAGGGAGTATATTTGGGAGTACCCATAGACCGATTCTTATATGTAATGTTGCCTGCAGAGGGGGAGAACTATTACTTCACATGTTCCTGACCATGGAAAAGCATTTATGAAAGTGGACCATGAGCAGAGGAAGCGCCCCAAAAAAGATAAGCAGAGAATAGAGCTTGGTGCTTTAGTATTGGATGATAATCGGGCATTTGTGACGTCGGAAAGGAAACACATGTGCAAAGACCAGTATAAAGAATGTAAGCTTAAATGGGAAGATGCAAGGTAGAATACTTTTTTGAGATTTTCAGCAATTATGTTCTTTTCTGTCTTCTTGAATAATTTGTGTGATATGAGTACTACGTGGCCCTTTTTTTTCAATACTATTTAGTTCCATGGTTCTTTCATATCCATGTATAGCTAGCAATAAGAGAAATGGGGAAAATGAGTTTGGTGGCTGTGCAATTTTAACTGTGTAGAGAAGAGTCTTTCATCTGATAAATGCTACTCAGTGATTTCTTTCTACCTTTTTCTTCTCAAGGCAAATTGATTGCTTGAAATACTTTCTAGTATCTTGATCTGTAACAGAACTTGATAACTGTGATTCTGCATGAGTTCTTTGTCTTGGGCCTCTTGGCAATTAGTGATGTTATTCGTTTTTTCTTGATTCCAGGTTTGAAGTGGACTTGGTGTTACTACGTGCAGCAGGAACTATTACGGCTGTAGAGAAATTGTTGGACAAGATCAAAGATAACGCATTCACACTTGACAATCCAATAAGTATTGAGGAGCATTTTGCAGGTTTCTACTCTCTCTCTCTCTCTCTCTCTCTCTATATATATATATATATATATATATATATCCATCTTTAATAACCACATTTTATTTTTCTTTCCTTTTGTAGCCATTAATCTACGTTGCATCGAGCAAATATATGGTGAATACGGGTTGGAGGTGATGGATGCATTGCACAAGAATCCAACTATTGTATTACCTCTTATATTAACTCGCTTACAGCAGAAAAAAGTGGAATGGAAAACATGGTGCTCAGGTTTGAATGAGGTTGCTGGATAAAGGGTGGAAAGAGATGCTTAGCGCAACCCAATAATTGAGCTTGGGTTGTGACATTTGAGCAATGCGACATCCAACCGGACTTTGTTTATGCACCACTAATTAAGTATTTGTTTATTTATTCATTTTTTTGTATCAATGCCTTGTAACTTTTGTTGAACATATTTTGTTCTTATTGTGAATTACACATTACCAGAGAGTTTACTGAATTTGGTTAGCAAGCTAAGTCATCATATTTAGATTACCACATGACTTCTTTCAGGGAAAAAAACTTAATTGTACAAGCTCATAGTGACCTAACCTGACTCATCACCGTCTACCGGAATTGGGCCAAGGGTTGAGAAATAATCCCTCAGATTGAGCTTGAGTTGGGCACCTGATAGATACTTAGCCTCAATCTTGCAGCAGTGAAAAAGTTATATTATTAGAAAATGTAGCATGAAAAATCTGCATAGCCAAGTTATTTTGTATTACTGGTACACTGACTTGAGTTTCTTGTCATTGGTACACATGAAAATGCAGGGGGGTCAGGACCAACCATTTGAATAGGCCAACAAAAAAAATGTCTTGTAAGCAGTTTGCAGCTCTAATAACATCAAAAACATTGGCCTGAATTTTGGCCTTTGTATTGCTGAGTTTGTCGAAAGCATCACCCGCCTTATCGGGACGGTATTGTATAGACACAACGACATTGACAAATACATTATGCTGTATGTAGACAAAATGACAACAGACTGATCATCTCAATTGAGCCACAAGGGCACAAGTCACGTTTTACTTACCACCTCACACTGTCCTTATGAATTATCATATTGATACTAAGTTACTCAATGCAGTCAGTAGCGAAGAAAACATAGTAAAATCGTCAGGAAATGGGAAAGTAAGATGAACATCTGGTCCTTTTTAGTTCTAGTTTCTCCCATTTAGGCTAGATCTTTTTGGAACAGCACAGTGGACATGAGTGATCAACACTTTTAGCCAAGGGGCGGAGACAGGATTTTCTTGTAGAAAAATATATCCGACAATTTGAATAGATAATATATAAAATAAACAGTTTATTTATTGAACTAAATGAATAATTCGAGAAATTCAAGAATAATCCGCGATTTTTAAAAAAAATATTGTGACTATAGGAGAGGGGGAACAAGCAATGATAGTAGGTGGAAGGCCATAAGAGCAATAGCTCTGTTTTTTCAACCGACTTTTGGTCTGTTGACTATGTTCTTGTGTTGTTACTGCATTCTGTTTATTTTGGATGTTCTGGGCTGTAAAAATAATTCTAGCTTGCGGCCTGCTCATAATCTTTCAAACTTTCTCCATCCCCCTTGTTTTCTGGTGGATAAAATGCTTGCTTTGAGCAGAGTTTTTTAGTTTTTAAATTTTGTTCCAATTTGATGGGTTGGGCTCTTTAGATGAATTATCAGGGGACTCGGGATCTGAGGAAAAAGTATTATGGCCATCTGATTATTTGATCTATGATCTTAGTATTCAGGCTTTGCAATAGCCCGAGCCAGATATTCTCAGGCATGGAGATCAAGGCTATACATGGCTTCCATGAGCCAAGTTTTGCTGATCAATCCCGACGTTACGGACGGCAGTGAATGGAGGAGATTTTCATGGACAGCCATAGTCTCCAATAAAGCAATTCCAACAACTTTGTAGAGGGAGAAGCTTTTCATAGAATTGAGGAGCTTGCCATGGAAGTGGGGATGCAAAAGATTTCAGAATAACATCTTAAGAGATAGATAGAACCTTCTCTTTAACAATCCTGATCAGTCCAAAGCATTGGGGAAAAACACCTTTATAATGAAAGAAATTCTCTTAAAGAAGAAGAAATCTAATTCCTTGAAAAGTTATAGTTGCCTTTAAAATCATACTGCTTTAAATGGAGGATATACTTTACAACTAGGTTCCATTTTTCCTGTTCTAGGTGGTTTTATTTTAGGACCCATATCCACCTAATGGTTCACAAACCAGCACATTTGATCAATCGTCATGATGGTATGATTGATTCTATATCTCGGGGATGTAGCTCATGCAAGAATCTTGCCGTCGATCAGTAAAGCAAGAAAATACCATAAAACAATTAGCTATTTTCCTTCATTAATAACTTTTAAAAAGTAGTAAATCTGAACTCTCTTCTTTTTCATATTGGAGTAAGCATCGAGAAAAAAAATTGCATTGCAGTCTGAGTTGCACCCTTGGATGTAAACAATCTATAACAAGATCCAAACAAGAAACCATGCCGAAGAACAGATCAACGAAGTTCCTGCACCAAAACACCAAATAATCCAGGATTAAGAACCCCATCAATCTTCTAGCAATAGGAAGCTATTTTACAGATACCCACTTACCGATCTGTCGTGGGACGAGCCTCAGACTATTGCTCCAAGATGCTGCGAAGGAACAATCTGTTGTAGTATTTATCCCACTAGCACAGTTACATACAAAAGCATTGTAAGTACCAGTATACCCGCACAACCCCTTACTCCTCTCGCAAATGCTACAAACACTTGGATAGTCGTTCTTGAGGCTAAACTTGTACTTGAGAGCCACCCCATATTTCCAACGCTCCGGGTTGGATTCTTGGCCATTGAAGCTGTAAACAGAAGCATAAGAAGAGCATTGCAGCTTCTCTAAGTCCATTTCAAAGGCCGGACCGAGATCAACTGGTGCATAGACACAACATGTCGAGATAGGGAGACTAAGTGTGCTGATGGATGGGCAGGAATAGAGAAGACTACAGAGAGGTGCACCATCATTATCACATAGAGGGACAGTAGAACCGTTACCGCCATTAGAGAGGTTTTTTGATTTGTAAAGAGGTGACGAAGATGTTGAGCAATCGAGTAGAGCAAATATATTATCATCAAGGAATGTGAAAGGCGCGTCCCAGTCTAGGCCAAAGCCTTTACTCGGCTGTGTCGATGAGCAGGTAGACATGGATGGGTCTTGGATGTTTAAGACCTGATTATTGTAGTCGATGGTATCGATAGGGTAAGAGCCAGTGTGGGTGGTTATGGTGAGCTTCTGTTCATTGCATGTTACGTACTTTTGGAAACGCGGATCACCGCAGCCTGGCCCAGTGCCGAACGGGTATCGGATCGGTTGGTTGCCACATGATTTTTTGCAGGCCTGAGATGAGACTAAGGAGGGTAGGAAGATGAGGAAGATGAAGGGAAGGAGTGTGATGGAAGAAGAAGGCTTGGGCTTCATGTTGATGGTCTTTGGGAGTGTATGAACCAAAGGAGATGCAATGTTTTTAAGTGTAATGTTTATTTATTATAGCAAGTTACCTACCTATGAAGTCTTCCCCTTTGGGACTGGGAGAGAGAGATAAAGAGAGCATCTGCTTTTTGCTTTTTAGGGATTGATTTTGGTACTTTCGGTGTAGTCCAACTTTTTATTAACTTTGCACCGTGCTTGTTATCAACTTTGCTTTCCTATTGAAACTTGAAAAATGCGCTTGCCAAGCGTATTAGGTTTTGTTGAAACCAGCCTCCAGGACCAGCTTATTTCAACAGCAATATTTTAGACTCTTCCGTCTTAAGTATTTATATACAAGACTTTAATATAAGTACCTCATCTCTTTTCAGAACAAAAGGGTATTACCACTCTCTTTCCAACAGATCCTCGCGGAGAGGCCACACCCTACCATTGGAGCAAGCAGCAGGGTGTTGCCAAGCCTAGTTTGTCTGTATGATATGCAAGCCTAATTTGTGTAACCGTGAAATTTTTAGGGCATCCTAGTGATACTTTGGGAATGTACACCATATAAACATAGCTTCTACCTAACCCTAATAGGCTCTATCCTCATTTTAACAAACAGATCCAAGTGACCCAGATGCTATAATGCAGATAGTAATTATGAGTTATGATCCTGCAGGATGAAGCAAAGGGGCTGGAACATCTCAAAGCCAACAAATATTATTATTATTTTCTGTTACCATATCAACTTCAAGTAATTGTACATTGATTGCATAAAAAACAGACCAGAAAGAGCTCCCTACAGACAGTAATGGTGAATAGCTACCGACGTGAAAGATGACTAACCTCCTATCTACATAATTCTCAGCTTCATCTTGCTCCCTGCTAGAAATCGCTGAATAAATTACATTGGGGTGGCTGCCCGCATATGCCATGGAAGGAGAACTCAATAAACATAACCCCCTTCATGGGATTATAAAAAAAAATATTCAAAATTATTTATCATACACTCAGCTTCCCTGAGAGGATTACAAACCTCGATTTCCAGAAGCCTACAGGAGAGCAGATTCTACAGAGAATATCTTAGAAGTTGTCTGTGTCTTCATCCTTCATTATCATGTCGGGGCTGTCATCGAAACAGGCACCTGGGGCAAGCTCATTTAGGTCCAGATATCGTCTCTTTTGTACACTCTCAACTTCTTGTCCTGTGTTATTTGTTTCCTCAGGTGTCCGGCTTTGCTCTTTCTCTACTGTCTCATTGTAGTCTTGAACCGGTTGATCAACTTTAATTTTCTGGTCATCCTCATTGTGCTCAGATTCTTGACTTCCCATCGAGGATTCCACGTTGCTTGCCTCTGACTGTCCACCCGATGAATTAGACTTCTCAGGTTTCTTGGATTCAGTTTCCGAAGCTGAAAGCTCATACTGTTTATAATCAATATGGTTTCTGGTGGATCTTTTGCTCCGTCTCAAACCTGACTGGATCTCACCAACTGATCTTAATTTAGTCTCCCTCCTACTGCGACGACTAGGCAATATCTTAGATCGGCGGGGCTCGTCGGTATCCTCACTACTACTTGAAGAATCTTCTTCTTCTTCCTCTTCATCCTCATCTTCAAAATTTTCTTCTTCCCCATGGTACTCCTCATCTCCGTCGGAACTACTGGACACCTTCCTCTGTTTCCGGCTTCTCAAATACTCCTCATCATATACTGCTTCTCCAACTATATCATCATCACTGTCAAAGTCTGCCTCATTATCTGAAACAGCTTCAACAAACTCCCTCTCTGAATATCGCTGAGGTCTCTGTCTTCGCCGATTGCTATATGTTCATGAGTATTCAGTGAGTACATAGATGAGCATATATGGTACCAAGTGACTTTCAGAGACAGAAAGGACAAAAAAAGTTCACACACCTGCGATCCAGCGGTCCAGATTTATGCTCTCCATCAGTTTCTTCATTATCAGTTGACTTCGGGGAAAGCACGTCGAAAGATACATGTGGAGGGGTTTGTGAAGAACCATTCCATCTACCATTAGTTGAAGCCTCGGGTTTTGAAACCACCTCTCTTTTGACAGCAGTTTCCGGGGAGGGCTGTCTCTGCCTGAGATATAAGAAATTAAGAATACACCATAAACTTAAGTCGTCGGAAAATCCTAGTGGCACAGAATAAGAATAGCATTATTTCACTAAAATGTAATCCAAGAAGAAAGAGAGAATATTGTATGGTCTAGGTGATGAAATCCATACTTGGTTATCTTAATAGCCTCAGTGATGGACCGGTCATAATCATCTGCAAAATTGTACGATGTAACATTCAGTTATCCAATACATAGCCTCAAGACAAGAAATGCATAACAGGAAGGTAAGACCAAAAGCATTGTCAGAGCATATCAAAGGAGTGGCTCAATCATTATGGTCAGAGGCCCACAGGATTACTACAACCTGCAAAATCTTACAGCACTGATACATTGCCTAGGTTGGTTTTGTGTTTCCAACTTACTCTACACATTTAGAGATCAAACTCCATAATGATTTGCCTATATCTCACAAATTTGGAACCACTAATTCAGGTCATGCATACCCAATGAATTTTGGAATGCAACAGTAAGATCCTATATTCCCATCACTAGCTTACACGTGATACATTTTTCTTTTTTTCACATATAGCTGGTACTTGACATATGCTTATTGGTAGTACAACATCTGCTGACTTAAAAAGTATTATGATATTATGACATAGAGATTAACTATGAACAGGAACTCCGGTTGAACAGACAACCGGAGCAACCCAAAAAAAGCCTTGGGCTGTGGTAGTCTGATAATTACAAACACAAAGAAGGGTATTTTTTAACACTAATTTTTTTCCATAAATACCCCTTCCCAAGGCCTTTTTTGGGTTGCTCCGGTTGTCTATTCAACCGGAGCTCCTGTTCATTGTTAATCTCTATGACATTACATTTTTCAGGGGGTAATCACAGTTCGTACTTAATAGTATAGTTTTATTCTTTGAGTACCGTTCATACTTTTGGTTAACATAGTACGATTACAATTTTTGATCGACTTCCAAAGCATAATACATGCTAAGAAAATGAGAAACTATGAGGTACATTAACGAACATGGATTTTCCTATATTGGATGTTGTGGAGAACATGCAGCAGTGAATGGCAGGCCCTCAAAATCTCCAGGTTAAAATGTCAACCAGGTCTGGTGATCTTGATATGCTAACCATCATACCTGGTGCAAATGCAAGGGGATTGGGGCCAAGGCCAACCATTAGATAGGTTCAATCCAAAATATTTCAGAGGTAAGGTGCCATCCAGAGATGTGATTATCATATTTCCTACCAGCCCCATTGTTTAGATAAGTCAAGGAATATACAAATAGGAAGTCAAGGAAACTACAAATGATCCAGAGAGAAGGAAACGTCAAAAGGGTGCACTTTCACTATAATCACACTAGGTTGGTTAATGACCACAGATCTCCTAGGTGGTAACTGTCAAAAGTGCTTGGACCACACATCCTCCAAAGTTCCCAACAATGGAGTTCCCTATTTAGTGAATGCAGCTGAGGCCTAGGTGATACCCGTCATGTTCTTTTCTTAGGAAAAATAAAACACGACAGTAAAAAGAACCAGCAAAATAGGGGAAAACAAGTCAAATCAAAAAGTGAGAAATAATGAATGTGTGATGAATTTTACTTTCTTCCCACATAGAATTTTTAATAACTTTTTGTTCATACTATTCATTGGAAATTCTTCAAGGAATCGAGATCCTTCCAAGAAGTGTCACTTGGTGCTGTCTGATGCTGAACATATAATCAAGAGAGAGAGAGAGAGAGAGAGAGAGAGGTCCAAATTCATTGCTGTTACCAAAAGTATAGGTGACAGGCTTTCTGTCACGAAGAGAGCGTCCCAACACAAGCCCATCCGCACTCAAAAAGCTATCAAGAAGGAGAGCTTCTCTATGCTGTTTTTTCAGCAACCTCTCTTTCCTCTGTCAAATAATAATTAAGAACAACAATTAACCATTAGAGAAACATGCCTGGCTTAACCACAGCAAATAAAAAGAATACATCATTTTTTTCATTTCAGGAAAAAAAAGAACTGTTAAGAGTAGTTTTGAGACAAGAAACAACTGGACCAATAGAACTTCACTCACGAACATTTATAGAACCCATTACATAAAGATTTTTTTTTGAAGAATAGTTGAATACCTTATGGATCTTCTCAATCTCAGGAAGCATATCTATCTTTAATTTCTTCCCAAGTGCAGCCTCGGTTCTATTTTTACTTGAGAAAAGTTTCTCCTGCGAGTAAATGGACAACATCATATGAAAGAAAGGAACATGTGCAGAAAAGAGCAAAGTGACATCATGTATGCCTTTAAATGTCGGGCAACAAATTTGGAAGTATACTAGCTGTCAGAGTAGGACATAACTTACTGACGGTTATTGAACAGTCAAAGAGTAGGCAATAATTCACTGACTATTATTGAGAGCTTTACACTTCACTGACTGATATCAAGAACTTCACAATTCACTGACTGATATTGAGAGCTTTACGGTTTTAAGCAGCATTCCAGGTAAGATAAAATCTCTTCTTCACTTGGATAAATTGGGTATTGGGAGCCTCAGAAAGGTTTCAATCTAGTAGTTTTTATTTATTTTCTTTGGGTTTGTAGGGGTAAGGTTTATGCCCCCCCCCCCCCCAATTTTCTTTCATCAATAAAACAGTAGGGGTCTGCCAAACCCCCTCCTACTGAGAGGCTTTAAAATTTAAAAAAAAAAAAGTTGCCAAAGAAATCGGAGTTGGAAACTAAAAAGAAAATCTATACGAAGCTACCACAGCCACAAATATGCACTTAGATACAGATATATACTGCAATCAGGGACTAAAACTTTGCCATGGAATGCAGAAATATATGGAAATCAGAAAGCAAAAGGATGGTCACCAATTATTTTTACCTTAATGGCTAAAGATGCAATGCTATGATAAGGAAGGACCCTCGTGAGTAGAAATTAGATATCTTTTCTATCAATAGCGTGTGGACAATGCCATTTTTTAAATCAAAGCTTTCACATAAAAAGCTTGAACCCCATAGTTGATAGAGTTTCAATGAGCATAACATCCAATCATTTTACTCTCTATATAAAATGCAATCCTTCAACCTTTAAAGATTACAATATAGGATCTATTGGTAAGCACAACGATTATACTCTATCAATACTCTAAGGGTGTAATTTTGTCAGTCTTTTTTTTTAATTGGTGATAGACGAAATATATATAATGGTGAAGAAGAGAAGTACAAGAGGGGACCAAGGGTTCACAAAGGAGTGAACCCAAGGACGAGCTAACTTAAAAACACACACAATGTGATAAGGGAAAATTACAACAAAAAATTTAAGCATGCTATGTTGAAGTTCTCCCGGATGGAGCACCACTGTACCAAGAGATGTCCAGCTCTTTGGCAGGTTCTTGCATTTGATGAGGGAGTCTTCAAAGACCCTTGAATTTCGGTCTTTCCAAAGAAACCAATCCACCGATGCAATTAGCAAGGGACATCCTTCGAAACCCTCTTCTTGCAAATGCACCAAGAACGTACAAGATAAGAAGTTTCAAAAGGAATGGGGGAAGAACCAGCTGATTCCCAGACGACCAAGGAAATAACTCAAAACCGTTTGAGCAAAAGGACAATGCAACAGGAGGTGATCAATCGTCTCTTCAGTGGCAAGGCATATAAAACAATCATTGGTCATCTGCCACCCTCTACTCATAAGATGATTACATGTTAGTATCTTATTCAAAACTGCAAATCAAAGGAAAAAAGATACCTCGGGAGGCAGACCCACCTTCCAAACCGATCTATAAGGGAAAGGGTGGCCGATGCTAGGGAGTGGAGCCTGATAGAGGGATCTCACTGAGAACTGGCCTTTGGTGTCTCTAGACCACAAACAGACGTCCCTAAGAGTGGGAAAGGTGGAAGCTTGTAGGATTCTGGAGAGGAGGTTTTGGAAGCTATCCAACTCCCAATCATTGAGGTTGCGCCTTAGTCGAGGGCACCAGACTCTATTGTTTGGGAGATACTCTATGTAGGATTCTACAGAGGTGGATTTGTCAGATGCTATGGCCCAGATTGAGGTGAAATCATCGCGAAGGGAGGAGGAGCTGCACCATTTGTCTATCCAGAACCTGACCTCATTATCTTGCCCAACTCGATAGCTAATGTTGGCAGAGAAGTCCCATCCTTTCATAATGCCTTTCCATGTTGTGTGTTCCATGTACTACTAGGGGATCCCAGATGGAAGATGGCCCGTACTTAGATGTGATTACCCTTCTCTAGAGGCTATCATGCTCAGTACCAAATCTCCAAAGCCATTTTCCCAAGAAGGCCTTGTTAGCCAAGGAGAGAGGGCGGATGTTCAGGCCACCCATTTCGATTGGTAGGCAAATTGTTTTCCAATCAACGAGGTGGTATTTTCAGTTGACCACTCTCTTGTTCCATAGGAAATTCTTATGGATTTGTTCAAGTTTTTGTACTACCGAAGAGGGATGAAGAAGAGGAAGAGGAATTAGGTTGGGAGGCTCTGTGCACTCTCTCAATGACTAGGTCCCAGATTGATTTGGATTTAAAGGGGGCTCCAAGTGGGAGACCAAGGTATTTGGGTGGGAGGGAGCCAATTTTGCAGTCTAGTATAGAGGCCAATACCGGGAGGTGAGGGACGTCGCCAACCCCAAAGAGTTCGCTTTTAGAGAGGTTGATCTTGAGTCTAGATACTACTTCATAGCATCAGAACAAAAATCTGAGGTGGAGGAGTTGAGTGCAGGAGGCTTTGCATAGGATTAGGGTGTCATCCGCAAATTGTAAGTGGGATATGGATAGGGGTGGATCGCCCCTTCCGATCGAGAAACCTGAGATGACTAATTATGACGCTCTGGAGATCATTTTGCTAAGGGCTCCAATTACTATGATGAAGAGAAAGGGTGAGAGGGAGTCTCCTTTTAGAAGAACCCGATAGGAGTTCCATTCTCAAGGACCGAGAAGAAGACTGGGTTATAGCATGCTTTCATCCATTGACGCCAGCGAATCCCAAATCTCGTTCTTTGCAACAGGTAATCGAGGAATTCCTAATTGACATGATCGAAAGCTTTTTCCAGATCAACTTTGCATAAGACCCCGGGGGAGCGCAAACGAATCCTTGCGTCCACACATTCATTCGCGATAAGGATGCCCATCTAGGATTTGTCGTCCTCCTACGAAGGCTCCTTGCGGGGCCTGGGGTTGTCCCCTTTCATGCTTTTGATGGCACTTGAAATTTGGTAATATATGTTTTCGGGGATATATTGCAAGATATATAGTTTATCGGTGATATTTGGGAAAAAAATGACAACAATGGGGCAAAACTTGGAATTTTGCGGAGGAACTTTAGAAAATGTTAATATACCTTTGAGAATAAAAACATTGGAAAAAAACAACAATGTACATAAGAGATGCAATGGGAAGGGGGCAGAGATGTGTATTGACGACACAATGTATGACTGATTTGTATTCCTAAATCATAACTAGCTTCATAAAATGTTTCATTCATTTCTCAATCAATCATAAATATATAATTCATAAGATTCATAACAATATAAACATATATAATATTAATCCAACCCACTCCAAGAACTACAACTAAGACCAAAAGGAGTTGTGCAAAGGTGTGACTACCACCGGCACTAGCCAATGAGGTTGTATACCTCTATACCCATATGGATGTGACTCATACACAAAAACATATCCATATGGATATTGGCCTACTGGCTGTGTATAGTTATGTTCTTGAGAACACAATTGTCACTGACACTGCCAGATAAGTTGTACCCCTCATATCTATACGGCTAATACCAAAAAATATATCCATATGATCTTTTTTGAATTTAAATTTGAGTATTTTAAATAGAGGGTACACATAATATGCTTAATTTTTCTTTCTGAAGCTTGGATGTAAAGTCATTTCCTGCTAAACTGTTAGTTGGCTTTTTGACCCTATCGATGAAAATATTTTTAAAGACTTAAATATAAGATTTTTTCATTGGATTTTTGAGTTTTAGTAATGTTTTGATATGGTAGAATTTATGAAATTTTAAGATTTAAGAAAATATCTTTAACATTTGAAAGTTGAAATTTGAGAAATACCTTAGCATTTGAAAGTTGAAATTCTCAAAAAGGCGCTAAAAAACGGATTTTGTTCTTGAACTGAAAAGTTACCTTTTATTTTTCAGGAATTTGGATCTAGGATAATTTTTATTGAATTCAAATGGGAGTATAACCTTATTTATATATAAATGTCTTAAGTAGATAGTAAATGATATTTTATATAGATAAGAGAGAGTGAAGCAATGAGCTTCACTCTCATATCCAAGGCCAAAGTCTTTTATAAAAGAAAAAAAAAACATATTTTGGTCGATATTGCACGATATCGGCGATATATCGTCGATATCGGCAATGTATCTTCGATATGGTGTAAAAAAATTTAAACAGCATATAAATGTGTCACCGACCAGAGATATCGATAAATAGCGGCGATATATTGATGATATTGTCAGTTTTTTGAACCTTGCCTGCGAGCTATGTCCTAGAGAGATAGCAGTGCAATGAGTTCCACAATCACATACATGCAAAAACCACAAGAGGTCTCAGGTGATGATGATACCCACTTCACTTAAATTTTAGTTTACTGATACTAGATGACTTTGAACCACATCATGGCTTTATGCAGTTATGAGTTTGTTGTGTACCCTTATTATGTAATGCTTCTCTTACTTGGGAATATATTACTTGCCTTTTAGAGTCTCAGACATGCGTGATAGCTTGTCACTTGTTATTGATTTTGCTTTTCCTATTTCAATGATTTTTTTTTGTTACACAATTTCTGAATGTGAATTGATGCTTAATTTATCATTTTAAAAATTTCATACTAGATTTCCAATGTTTCCTTGGGCTGCGTTTGGTTTGTCAGACAAGAGTTTAAGAAGAGAAAAGAAAGTGAACTTTTATGTTGTTTGGTTTGCAAGCAAAATGTGAGAAAATATCCAAGAAACTTTCTGGAGTTTGGTTTGCAACAAAGTTTGCAAGAAAAAAAAATCAGAAAATTACATATAAGCAACCCAACATGAGCTTGATCTAGTGGAAGACAAGGCTTTAACCTTTTATACAACAATTGGTAAAAGTTGATATGTGACAGTAACGCAGCTGTTGACAAATTAACACGCCGATTACAGAAAGTGGAATTCTTCCATTCAAGGGATAAAGAAACAAAATGAAAATCAGTATCTTTGGAGTCAATAAAGGG
This sequence comes from Tetracentron sinense, assembly GCA_015143295.1. Taxonomy (NCBI): domain Eukaryota; kingdom Viridiplantae; phylum Streptophyta; class Magnoliopsida; order Trochodendrales; family Trochodendraceae; genus Tetracentron; species Tetracentron sinense. Next base: position 7,662,760 of record CM026573.1, read on the forward strand.
GCACTGGAATGGGTTCTTCTCATCTAATTTCACAAGCATCATATGCTTAACCCAAACAACTAAAAGAGAAAAGGGAAAAAATAAACAATCTCCCATAACAAGACTACAAATCAAATGAATCATAATTTCACCCCAAACTGATCCCTACTACACAACACATTAGTGTCCTATTAACAGTAGTAGAAGAAGATCACAACTCCTAAGTCCTAACCAGTCTCTTTTTCTATTTACTTTCTTTCACTGTCCAATCCATGTATCTGTCTTTCTTATCTTCAACCCTACTTTAATTAGGCCAGACTACCTGCTATGCCATTACTCATACTGCGTTCCATGTGAAAACCAATATCTTTAATGGAGCTGATGTCCATCTTGAGCGGAAATTGATGTCGCCTGAACCCAGCCAGGGAAGTTGGAAAGGAAAGCCACCCTGCTGATCCCTTTTCTGGTATCCCATTCTTCTCTACCCCCCAATGGGCTCTGCAACTGGGAATTCACCCTTGCAGATTCGTTGTCATGTAAATTCTAAAGATCTGCCCCCTTTACTAAAGAAGTGATCCAGGATCCTCCACCCTACCACATCTCAGAACAGGAACTCTATCGTCGGCATCCAGGATCCACAGATTAACAGAGAAGAGGATTACTGGAAGAGAGAGAACGATATAGATGTGACCCTCGTTTCACTGTCTTTTCAATGCAAGTGAGTGACGGTCAGATTGCAAACGAGATAAGGAGATCATAAACGACCATTGGAATTGCAATGGCTGAGATTGAGAAAGGGAGTCATGTGAGAGGATAGGGTTTCAAAAATGCTTTTCAAATTTTTTGATAAGTAACCTTGAAAACCCCTTGTCCAGCACTGCTAAATTATAGAATTGGACATTACTCGGAGAGAAGAATAACCATAGTTGTAAAGGCAAACAACATATTTGTATAATTATAATTAATTAACTGATAAGGCGAAGTCCAGCAGAGTATCAACCCTAAAAGCACATTATTAACGAAATTCTCTCTAGAATATATGCACTTCCATACATTATAAATAGCATACACCAAATCAGTAACTTACAGAAACGTCTTGAAATTCATCCAAATTAGTTGCAACTGTTTCCCACTGGCAAGATACAATAGGAAGGGATGGAATCCCCTTTGTCTTCACCTTCTTCACCTCAACTTTTCTAATCTCCCGGTACAACCGATGACCAATTACGGGATCATCCTCATACCTACATCAAAGATAAATGTACCTTATAAAGCCCATGCTTCATGACAGTGCACAATATAAGAAATCCTTTCAGCAAATTTATATATTGGACATACTTATCAAGAGAGAAGGAATTCATATCTAGAATCAGAACAATAAGAACAACTGCAAGGATGTAACATATCAAGCTCGATCAATGATTTATCGATATTACAAGCTTAATTGATTTACCAGTATGAAATTCCGAGTGAATCGCCCCCAATTCGTTCTTTACGAAATGCTGAAAGTTGAACGCTATGCTTTATAGAGTTATCAATATAGCTTCGTATATCTTCTTGCTGCAAAATGAGGAATCTGAAGTCAACTATCCTCACAATATGCATACAGGAATATTAAAGTAAAATGAATAAAGCATGGACAAAGGCTGCTTTCAGAAGTAATCAATATCAGAACAGTGGGCCAGCACTGAACAGACGGTTTAGGTTAAACAGATAAAGAGTTATTTGATGATACATTTTATGTCTTTCATAGAATCATCAATGTCATTCACATAATTACTTGCTTTAGAATTAGAATAATAACATGGAATGGATAAATCTTAAAGTTACAAAGCTTCAATTACAATAAGACGAAAATACATCTGCCTTTTTTTTTTGATAGGTAAAGAGGTATTTTATTAAAAGCAAGGGGGGGAGAGAGCTACTTCCCTAGGATCACCAATAGTGAACCTGGGGAACACAAAAGAGAAGATACAAACCGGCTGAATGCAAAACATAAAGATGAAGATAGGAACCGTGCAATCAAAGTGAAAATATATTCCCCCATGGATCCTCCAAATCACCCCCAACGGAACCCCAGGCTGATACTAAATTGTGCACCCTAGCTTGGATGCGGGAAGTCTCCACGGCAGAATCCTCAAATACTCATCTATTCCTCTTCTTCCAAAGGGACCAAACAACTGCCCCAGGGAGGAGAGGCCACACATCCCCTGCTGGCGATGGGAACCCCCCTGACAACCAACAAGATAAGAAACTTCGGAAGGAGCCGGGAAAAATCCAAGAGATGTCTAGATGCATAAGGAAAAATGACCAAACCTCTCTTGCTACCGGACAATGAAGAAAAAGGTGATTGATTCCTCTGCTACGGGCACATAAAACATCAGTTTGCTAGTTGCCAACCTCTATGCATGAGATGATCCAATGTCAAGATTTTATCCAATACCGCCGACCATAAGAAAAAAGATACCTTCGATGGAATTCTTGGGAACCAAATAGCCTGATGAGGAAAAGGTGGTAACAGTCTGGGATGCATGACTCGCAAAAAGGATCCCACAGAGAACCTCCCCTTGTTGTCTAAGGACCAAACACAGCTATCCCTGGTGAAGGGAGACAGGTTGACCTCCAAAACGTGAGCTAACAGACCTAGGAACTCCGGGATTCCCGGTCTAACAGGTTGCGACGAAGGTTAGGGGCCCACACCAGAGCACCGTTATGCCACTCTTGCATTGCTAAATAAAGCTTGAGCAAAAGCTAAAGTTAGTAAAAGATATAACGAGTGTTTGGTTAATTTTTGTTTTATGGTCATCGACAATGAAGTGACTTGGACTTTGAGGCTGAGAAGATATATGAATGATTGGGAGATGGATGAACTTTTGAGGTAGTTGAATCGCCTTGGCTTGATCAACCCAAATCTGCTAGCCAGCAATACTATGGTGTGGATCAAGAACAGTTCTCATTTTAGTCTTTCTTCTAGGCTCTTGGTGATACCGTGATAATCTTACATCCATGTGTCCTTAGCATCAATGTAGTCAAGGTGTCTAGATGATTAGGCCTGGCTAGGCAAGCAAGGCAACACCTACTAAGCGTAAAACTAATAAAATTATGTATGTATATATATAATATTAATATATATATACATATTACATAAATATGAGATAATTTAATTAGTTTGAATTTTTCTAACTTCTAAGGAAAAAGACGCCAACGAAGTGAACAAAATTGCGTGTCCTTGTAATTCTCATTGCCAAAAATTACAAAATTCCAGTTAATATAAAAATAATCCTCCTTGATTGATTTGCACTCCTTTTAAAAGGGAATAAGAAATAAGCACAATGCTTAGGGAAACATTACAATTTACACCAAAAGAAAAAAAGGAAGAAGTTTCACATTGCCCAAGCCACCCAGGCAATAAATAATTGTAATTTATGACCCAACAGTAGGTACTTTTTCAAACTTGACAGCAAACAGCTACTCAAGAGTAGTGTTAGAACTACTCAACAGTAAGTCAGTTATGAGGTTGTATGCAACTCTATAACATAGAACCCAAGACCTTCCATACGTAAAATCAGAATAGGAAAGATTGTCCAACGGTAATCCAGTTACAAACAAGGGAAGTAGAAACTATGCTGAATACACCCAATCCCATCCTTAGCAATGATTTTAATACTAAAAAAAATGCAGTTTCTTCGGTAAGCAAAAACCACAGTAGTTTACCTGTAGCCAATTCAAAGGGAGAGAGAGAGAATGTGTGTGTGTGTGTATGTGTGTGTGTGTGTGTGTGTGAGAGAGAGAGAGAGAGAGAGAGAGAGACGGTACCTCTTCTTCTTCAGCGAAAGGAATACTCTTCGGTCTTTAGTTTATGTAAACTCTAAAGGTGTATAAGGTTTTAATATGGTTTTGAAAGAGGGGCTTGATAAAGTTTTAGAACAGGGTTTTAATAGGACCCACCTAAGCGACCACCCAGTACCCAGGTGCCTCCCAGTCAAGGTTCAAAAAAACGGTTTCGGACACCATAACGGACACGGCCGAAAATGTTACGTAACGCCGTTACGTAACGGTTTCGGCCTTTACGGAGTTTTTTTTTTTGGCTTAAAAAATCAAAAAAATTCACAATAAATAAGAAAAATATGTAGGTGTAACGTAACGCTAACGGGTAACGGTGTTCACTGAAACCGTTACGTAACGGTTTCGGCGTTTTTTAAAACCATGCTCCCAGTAAACTCCACCCGCCTAGAGGGGCGCCCAGGTCATTATGCTTCCAAAACATCTAGGCGATGCCTTGACTACACTACTTAGCATGCTGTTCAGAATCCAAGAAGTCCATCAAAGTTTCGTTCTTCCTTTGGACAGCCCCCTGGATAAGATTCTCACTTCTAACCACTTATAAAGTAGAGGGTGGAAGCTAGCCAATAGATGCTTCTTAAGTTATGTCTATCAGTCTATGAGAGGAGGAATTCATTCATCATTTGTTGTTTCATTGTCATTTGTAAGATGGCCTTGATAAATTTCTATCTAGGTTAGGATTCAGTGGGTCTTTTCTTTTAGTTTCCTTAATTCCATTTTTAGCTGGGTCATGAGAGATCTAGATGCTTCCTTGAGTACAGTCTAGCACTTGCTTTGTTGGTGTGTTTGGGAGGAGATGAATAGAAGGGTTTTCAACAATCTCTCATGAACTATTGAGGGTATTTGGTCGAACATTTCTAACAGCACTCTTGATGCGCAATTAGGGAGGATTGTGCAGATTTAGACTTGTCCCTATTTCTTTTCCATTGCTTAGGGGCCTGTTCTTTGGGTCAATTGGTCCATGATCCTCTTTGTAATTTTGTCGGTTAACTTCCTATGAACTTTCTCTTATTCTCCCCCCCCCCCCCCCACTTCTAATATATATTGCTTTGCCGAACCCCCAAAAAAAAAAAAAAAAACAATCAGCATTAATGCCATGTCTATCATTATATAATAACTGGATATAAAATCAAAAATCAGGTAGTGTTGACACTTGGCAATGCACAAAGAACACTCAACATTGTCTCTAAAGTTTGAAACACAATTTTAGGTGTTAGAAATAAAAATCAACATTATAAGAGTAGGACTTGGCAGAAAATAGGCTAGATGGCAACTATCGAATATATATCTACGAGTTATAAAAAGACAGGAACTATATTCATAAATGACAATACCTCAACACGGATGTCACACAGTGCTTTCAGTATCAGTACACGAGTCCCAGGATCAAGTGACTTATATACTTCAACCTCCGTCCTTAACAAGTTAACATTGTAAAGATGTCAATTGAGAAACAAATTCATATATTTGTGTACTCATAGCATGCAAAACTACTCACCCATGTGATGCAACAATGGGTATCTCCCCATCCGCAACCTGCAATAGTACCAAGCACATGTTAGCTCAAGATTCCCAAAAAAGGGGATCTCATTCACGTTGCAACATTGTCCAGTGACAATATCAAGGAGTAATTCTCACCCAATGCCACCAGTCTCTCAACTTTCTGCATAACACGGTAACCCAAGTAGCACGCCCAAGCGCCATCCGCGTAACAGGAGGGATTGCCTATGACAAAATTAAAACGAATTGATGTGCACAGCAAGTTACAGTAGCATTTCTGCCATAATATTAGATAAAATAAAATTTTACATTTTGCAACCCCAATGACATGAATTATAGCAGCGTCATAATTATAAATAAGGCCATATTGCATCCAACATATTATAATAAGACAACACAAATTTCCTGGTTAAACAGGGGATATCATACAAAGTAAGAAATCCCTTCTGTAAACCAGAAACTCTTGACAAAACAGATCACTTCAACAATCTTGTTTTTTATTTTTTATTTCATCGGTAACCAGAGAGCATATATATAAGGAGAAAAAGCAATTACAAAAGCGGTTCACAAGAAGGTAAACAAAAACTAAAGGAGAGAAAATGGACAAAAATTTTAGCATAGATATGTTAACACTATAAGAAAGTAAAAACTGCATAAACGAAACGATAAGATTAACAAAGCAGATCCGCAACGCTCAAGGCTAACTGCCTACAATTAGAATGTCTCTATCCGGATGGACAAGCCTGCCTTAGCCGATAACCTATAGCCAAAGGAAGAGAAGCTGGTGAAACCTCACGTAGATCTAATCCTTGAGAGATACAATCACATCAAAAACTCTACGGTCCCGCTCCTTCCAAAGGAACCAGGCTATCACCCCTAGGAGAAATGACCAAGCACTCGGAGCAACCCCCTTCACCTTAGCCCGGAGGCCAAGGAGCCAACACGATAAGAAGCACCAGAGGGTACGGGGGAAGATTATGAGCACAAGTGGAGATGCAAAAACAGTGAACCTCACCATAGGGACAATTTGCAATAGTAAACTATGAGGATGAAAAATCCATGTTTTTCCCACAAAGTAATCAAATATATTACATTGAGCCTGAAGCATTGTAAGCTAGTTTACTATATGCAACAAGATAGTGAGGAGATTTTTTTGTTTTAATGATGTAAGGCGGGATTGAATCAAAAGGAGAAAAAAAAGTTAAGTGATGGGATATACCTCTATTTTAAAAAAGGCATGTGGGGCTTAAACCTCAAGGATAGGCTCAATGAGAGCACCTCCACACTCTCCCACCAAAAAGGCATTTTTTTGGGTCGCCATTTTAAACGGCGTACTATGTCGTATTAAGTTTAAAACAACAATACTCATAATAAACGCATTTTCCATATTAAACTCATATAATGCGAGTACAAAAACCTTATTTAAAAAAAAAAACTATAGGATCACCATTTGAAACGGCGACTCATTATTTTTATCCTATACATATTGTAATTTATTTTTTCTCTCATTCTCATTTAGCTATTTGAATCATATGATCATAGTAACAAAGTTCTCGAATAATTCCCGAATTGTACCCGAACTATTCATTTTTTAAGGGGTGCCGTTTAAAAAAGGCTTCTTTTTCCCGAACTAACGAATAATTCCCGAACTGACGAATTATTCGCGAATAATTCCCGAACGAACGAATTATTCCGAACTTATGCCGAACTTATTCCGAATGAAGATTTCTCACAAATTATTCGTTCATACTTATTCATAATTCTAAAATAAAAATTAGGGTAAAATGAATTTTCTATTAGCAATAGAATTATTACTAATAACTCGAGACTTATTTCACATTGAGAAATCTTCATTTGATTGAAATCGCCAACTGATAGAAGAATGAGAAAACTCTATTCGAGTAAGCTATTTTAGGATTTTGATTACATTTGATTGAATTGAAAGAAAAAAGATAATTTTGCAAGCTGGTTAGTCTGTTGAATTTCCACTGAACTAAGAGAAAATAAGATTTGTGTTATTTATTCTGAGCTATTTCAATATTTTGCTAAATAACTATGTTATGCTAAATAAATACACTCATATATTGTTTTTCTGATTTTATCTATTCAGATTATTTTTCTCGTTTTTATATATTTTTTAATTGCTTATATAATTTGATTTGCATATACAAACATGTAATCTAAATTATTCTTTTTTCTTAAATTACATAAAGCTTACTTAAGCCTTATGTAATTTTTTTCTTGAGTTTGCGAGTTTACATAATGCTTGTTTTTTAGAAATTGGAATAAATGTTAACATAGTAAGAGATGTCAATACATATAGATTCGTAGATGAATTAGTTGGCATCACGTTCTTATTTTTTATAATTATTAATTTTTATTTTTTCGAACTTATCCCGAACTTAACCCGAATTTGCCGATTTTTTCCCCTTTTTTTCGAACTTAACCCCTGCCGAATAATTCCCGAATCCGAACTTTGTTACTATGCATATGATAGGGTTTATTGTTTTCAAATATATTATTAAATTTTATGTTAGGGTTTGAACTTTAAAGTTTAAAACTTAAGTGAGGATTTGAATTCATGTTAGGGTTTGAATATTATGGGGTTCTAGTTTAAAAGATGATGGTATTATACTTGTTTTTGAATGGTGAATTATGATATTTTGAGAGCTGTATAATTGCAATTCTTTTGTTGAATAATGATTTTAAATGATTGTTAGTAGTTGGTATCATGTTTCCTATTTAATTATAATTATCAATTTTTTTTATTTTAAATCTTGTACTTTTCCCATGTTTTTGCCGTATAAACCCATACTTCCCAAACGGATCATTGCCATTTAAAACCAGTACCAATACTTTGTGAATATGCCTCCATGCTTACATCCTGATGCTCATGAGGTCACGCTTCACATGAGGCACACATACCTCACGTGTTAAGACTCGCCACACAGTGTTCTAGCCAAAGATTTGGAGCTTTCTTTCTTTATTTGTTAAACAAACATTTCATTTATTATGTTCAATGTATTTAGGATTTTCAAACACTTTTGAATTACATATTGGACTTTAAAAGGATTTGGAGCCATTGGCCTACAATGGAGTTTTTGTGACTTACTTTATGACCATTTATTAGAAATGAAAATCTGCCACACATGAATTGATGATCAAACGTCATTTGTTTTTCAATATGTATACAAAGAAAAAGGTAAATTTTCCACCACAAAAGAATTGACCAGACGAAATTTGTTTTCAATGTGCATGTAATGTTCTATATATACATAAATATGTGTGTGTGTGTGTGTGTATGTGTGTGGGATGTGTGTCTTTATATATGCATTTCTTTCTCATTTCTCAATATTTCTACTTTAAAAAAAGGTATACACATCGTGGCTTACGCCTCACACATCCTTGCCTCATGACTTCGCCTTTCAAAACACTAGAATGTACAAAGAAGGCCAATTTACACTTATAGTGGAGGAAAATCGCCCAAGTTATTGGTGTTACATAGCGATAAATGCAGGAATCAGCTCTTAGCAGGCCGTTGCTATGTTTCACTTCAGATCATTTCTCACCTTCCAAATTCAGTACTAAACATGGCCAAAATAGCCAATAAAAGACTAAACATGACCAATTTATAGATACCAATAAAAGACTAGACATGGCCAAAATAGCCACCCAACATATATGGTAAGGTATGATGAAGATGCACAAAGTAAAAACCCCAGCCTACTAACTGACAGTCAGAATAACAACGAATTTGTGAGAGTAAGCAGCCTAGAAACTGAGAGCGACTTACTTTCTCAAAATTCAACAGTCCATTTCCTGTCATGTGTTGATCTACGTTAATGGGATGGGGAAAGACTGTGATGCTTTGTCCTAAAGACCTAAAACACATGAACAACTACCGCAGTACTCTAGTGCTCACACTGAAACTCAGCTATACCACATAATCACCAAATTCTATCATTGAAAACCCTAAAACTAACAAATTATTGAAATTTTGTAGATAATTGTGGCAGCATACCCAGTGCTCATCAGGCAATTGCCTGAAGTCCAGGGTCATCATAAGCTTGCGAAACTCCTTGGAAATATCCATGCAAAACCATCCCATCTGGATGCATTATCCCTATGAGAAATTGAGTTTGCAGTCACTCAGTCTTAATAATCAGGGAGTGAACCACACGAAAGCAGAGAACATATTCAACTTGAAGAATTTGTAGATAATAAGTCAAGTCAACCAAAGTATGTAGCCACCAAAGATGCTCATGTTCATGGCAAGCCAGAGACAGACTCCAACTCCAAATTTCACCAAGGCGAAAAAAGGAAAAATAAAAAGATGAAAGGTTATGTCAGGACCATTGAACCCCTTAAATAAAGTAATCTAAAGAGAGGTCTCTTCGATGGAGGCATTCTCAAACACTTTGATAAGTATCTCCTTTTCAAGGGAAACTCTATAACCCTTAGGGCTTGTTTGGACGATAGGAATTGTGGGGTCAAAATTAGAATTGGGAGATATGGATTCCAATTCCGATGTTTGGATGCCCCGAATTCATAGGAATTACAATCTCCATGGAATTGAAAATAAGTTCAATTCCTATGTCCCATTAGAATTGCAATATCTACCTAGGAGGGTAGGTATTGCAATTCCAATTAGTAGGAATTGAGATCTTTAAACGCCCCCGACAACTTTTTGTTTCTTTCCATCTTCTTCTCAAACCTAACATTTTTTCATCCATACACTAGTGACGGCGACGACATCTCTCTCTCTCTCTCTCCTCTCTCTCTCTCTCTCTCTCTCTCTGCAATGAGACTAGGCCAAGTTCATGGTTGCCAAGGTCGGAGCTCCGCAGCCAACACCAACTTCACAATCGCCGACTTCCTGATCTTCCGCGGCAGCTTTACCGGCATGATACCAGAAGCTGGTTTTATGTCTGAATTGATTCTTCTAAGGTTTTGATCATCTTTTTCTTCTGGGTGTTTTACATTTTGGGTTTTCTCTGTTGTGTATTTGGGCCTCTGTTTCTTGGGGATGTAAAATTGTAGTGATGGAGGGAAATGGATTTACTCTCTCTGCCACACAAAGTCAGTGGGGATTCTAAAAGGAAGTTGCAGGAGCCGATCAAAAGGTCCAAACTTCAATCCATATACACTCTTTAAGCCTTACCCTTAAATTTCCATAGATTTTTGCCCATTTTCCTTTATCTATTTGATTTTTCTATTTCTCTCTCTACATTCCTCTTGAATACTTCCGGTGCGACTGGATCTAGGTGTTTTTAAATCTTGGATTCCTTCAATCCGAAAGAGAAAGTTTGGGGGTCTTATTAGGGTTTTGGATTTGAGAGAGTTGGGGTTTTAGATGTTAAAGTTGGGAGTTGGATAAGTTTGGCTTTCTTGAAGTGTTGCTTGTTGTTTGTTTTGAACTTTTGAAGAATTCGGTTTGTTGTCGTTTTTGGGTTCTAAGACTTTAGAGCCAGAATACTCGAAGAGCTTTCCGTAGTAGCCAAATAGTAGAATCCCAATACATAGGAATTCTAATTCAATGATATTGTAATTCTAAAGAATTGCGATATCCACAATATTGTAATTCCTGTGATCCAAACATACCCTTATCTACTTTAAAATCCTTACTGAAAATTTATTGTGCATCCTCTTCTTTCATGTTTTCAGCATGCATTAAATTTCTGTGTTATATAAATTTCTTAGAAGAATGCACGACTCATCGCCCCTTTTAAAAAAAAAATACAAAGATAAAAGGGTGCTGTAAGGATCATTGAACCCCTTAAATAATTAAGATTTAAAAAAAGGTCCCTTTCACAAGAGCATTCTACAACTCTGTAATAAGTATTTCCTAGTCAAAGGAAAGCTCTAAAACCCCCTTTTCTACCTTCCAAAAATTCATTAACGAAAATTTAGTGTATGCCCTCTTTCAAGTTTTTAGCATGCATTAGCTTTTAGTGTCTTTGAATTACTTAATAAATACATCAAAAAAGTTAACGGGGGTATTGTAAGAAGCATTGAAACCCATAAATAGCTCGATTTGAAACTGGGTCCTTTTCACAGGAACATTCTCCAAATCTGTGATAAGTATATCCTATTCAAAGGGAAGCTCTATAATCCTTTTCTACATCTAAAAGTCATTCATGAAAGTAGTGTCATCTCTCATGTTTTCAGCATACATTAAGGTTTTGTGTCAACAAATCCATAGAGTAAGTGTAGACAAAGATGAGGTTGTTGAGATTTATGAGTGGAAAGACCAATGAAGGTAAGATAAGAAATGAGTGCAGGGGGTTGGGCTGTTGGCCAGGACCACACCTCAGGAAGCGGAGGTCCTGAGTTCGAATCCCCCTCCCTCTGTTGGCCACCCTCGGGGAGTTATCCCGTCTTACTTGGTGTGTGTGGCTTGGGGGGTGTTGCACATGCCTGAGGGAATAGTCAGGTGCTCTAAGAGGCCTGAATGCCCTCGTTTCCAAAATATATATATATATATATATGAGTGCATTCGGATAACTTAGGAGTAGCTCCATAGGTGATTAAAAAAAGGATAGTCGATTAAAATGGTTTGAGGTTTGAAATGTTCAACAACGGCCAGTTTACGATACATGTGACAAGAAGCGAGTTGGTGCAAGTTGAAGGCTCTGAATGGGCTAGTGGAAGGCCAAATATTTGATAGCACATGCTTTGGATGAAGTTATGGATTTTCATATAATTCATGTCGACTACCACTAATTTTTGGGAATAGGCACTGATGATCATGATTGAGGGTTTTATTGTTCTTTGAATTTCTTACAAGAATGCATTCCAACTTTTTCTTCTTTTCTTTTATTTTTTTAATGGTAAATGATCAATGCATTAATGAAAAGAAAAGGACGTGCAGAAAGATTCAAGCATTTTAACTTTAAATTCCTAACACCCAAAAAAACTAAGAGAACCATATTCTCAATCGACGAATATGGTTAAAGGATGCATTTTAACTTAACACTCCTACTCCCCATATAAAACTAAGAGACGAATTTCTCCAGTAGAATTAAGCTATCAACAGCAAGTGCATAGACAAAAATCATATTCTTTCATCTGGAAAAAATGGAACTTTACATAAACACTTACTCCGAACGAACAGAAAGAAAACTATAAACAAAAGAAAGGAAACATTAAGGCCACAACCAAAGTGTTGATTTTGAGAGGATTCACATTCCCACTGACATTGAACTTAGTTCAAAAGTAAATATAGCCTTGATGAGCTCCAGACTAATGAAAACAATCATAAATATATTGAAGAAAGTAAGAACCTTCCCTAAATTGCATGAACTCCAACTTCCGGGAAAAATAATTTTCGGAAACTATTCAACCAACAGAAAACCAACATAAACTCAAAAACCACTAACTTTTCACTTATGTACTAACCTTCAACAATGGTATATGTATATCATCCAAAGTACCATTCGGCGTAATCAAAGCAGTTTCAAGCTCCTCCGCCGAAAATTCAACCGAAATATTCAGAAGGGGCCAAAAGATCTACATCAACAACCAACAAAACTTAAGCCCTAGCACTAAAACATCAAAATTAAACCCAAACAGTGATCAAAACAACAACAAAAATAAAAACTTTAAACGCTCACATGCAAGAAATTAAGAAGGGAAGCCAATTCCCACATCGACCGGAGATTCCACCGCGGCAATTGCGAAGGCGGGGGCGAATTAACCAATGGCGTAATGATCTTGCTGCATTGCTGCAGCTCGTCTCTCTCCTTCTTGGTGGGACCGGGGTTGCGGTCTATGGCGGGAGCCACAGAGTGGAGCCGAGCTGAGGATCGAGAAGTACATGCGCGTGGCAGGCGCCCTTTTCTCTCTATATGATTGTTATTGTTCTTCTTCTTCTTCTTCTTCTGCCACTGTTCTTCCGGGGAAGATCCCTCGTCGTGGATCGATGTCGAGGCTTCTTCGGACATAGTCGAAAGATCGAAGGATTTCAAATTGTCCACAAAGGAATCAAGCGAGAGATCGAGGGTTTGCATAAGAAAAAAGGGGTGTTTTTAGGGTGGAAATTGAAGAGAACAGAAAAGGGGAGATTCTGAGACGGGAAGAAAATGGAAGAACAGTGACCCAAATCATCATCGCATATGTGTTTGTTTTTATGTCTGAGAGAAAACAGAAAAAGCACGCAGAGAGGAGAATGAGATTGCAAAAAGAGGGGGAAATTGGTACAGGAAGAGGAGGAGGAGATGAAGAAGGACAATTCCAGGAGTTTGGTCTGGGGTCCGGTTATTTATTTAACCTGGGTTAGTGTTTGTGGTTAGTCATTTCTCATTTCTCATTTCTCATTTCTCCTTTCTGGGTAGTCCTAGATATCTGGTGATTGCATGAATCTGATCCGTCGTAGCCATTGGTTTAGAGGGCCTATAATACATCACTAAATCAGCCCATTGGAACAAAGCAACTTTTGGACCATATGACATTAGCTTAAGACCCAGACCAACCAAGTTTCAGGCTCACAAATGCAAGCCCATAGTCCTGAAATGTTTCATTTTGGGCCTAATGTCTAACAGTTTGATTTTCTTTATTTTCTGTTTTGAGGCGTGCTAGCCCTACCCAACTTCTGCTTTATAGTCAAACTTGTAACCTAATTTTGATGCCCAAGTCCTAACACATTAGAATCTCACAAACTTTGTAAAAAGTCACTGTAGAGCTCAAAAGATTTTTTTAAAAGCCTCTGATAGCTTCTCGATTGAATATTTAAGAAAAAAAAATTTGTGGCCTTTTGAAATTGACTGTCTAATTCCTACTAAGAACGACCTCTTTTCACGAATTTATTTATTGTACTTTCATTTGTGATTTCATCACAGATTGTGGAGAGTTTTGACATTGGAAATGACTGAAGATAACAAAAGAGGAACGTGGATCTCTAAGTCATTGACTACAACAATACGTTTGGATTTATTTATTTATTTACCAAGATATCTATATTATTGGTTGTCTTAAAATAATTTATGAATTCAAGAACATGAAAATTGGCTAACCTTGTACAGTGAATGTGGGATAATGAGATGATTAAATTAATTCACATTTATAATTAGCCATGAATTCTTTCACGAACACTTATATGTTAGGAACATTATTAATATGACAATATTACAAAAGGCCCTAAGTTGATTAAGGAGCAAAAAGCTAACTCATAAACTATTGGGATCGTACCATACTATCACGCTTTGCAGTCGACGTCACTGTGACCCACTTTGTGATGACTTTCACTGACTTTTTTCTTTTTTAAATAATCTGTGACATTTACGTAACTCTTTTCCTTGGACACTTACTTGGCCCTGTGGCAACTTGGTAGCCCCTTTCTTTGGTAGTTCACTCTAAGACTGAAACTCGAAATATTGTAACAGCTCCAATACCAAAAAAAATGACTCATTCATCTTCTTATGCACTAATTACTACAAATTAAAACTGGACCTTGGGAGGTCAACGTAGCATTCCGGGGGGGGGGGGTTTTAGGAGGGTTTGATAAAATGGTTGAGAGAGAGAGAGTGAAGAGGCGTGTGGGCCTTCCAAAGTGTTGTGCCCCTTTCTCTTGGTAACTTTTTCAAACATTTGGGTGATGTCATTGGAGGGGGGAGATTGAAAACTCTTACAGTCGGGGGAATATAAATATAAATTTTAAAAATTTTTAAAAATAAATATCTGTTTAAATTTGTTTAAATTTATCTCCTGGCGTAGTGCTCACTCTTCTTCTCCCCAATCTATTTCGAAAAGACCTGTTATCCCAGTATCTCTCTAGACTCTCTCTTCCCGTCTCACCATCTCTTCATTCGCACCTACACAACTCTCCAATTTTATGAGTAACTATCCGATTTTATGAGTCGAAAGGGTTCAATTAGTAGCTATTAAGGAAAGTGGTGTGATCGAAAACTATTTGGGGACGTAACTCCTCAAGTATTTGACTGTTGGGGCCACATATACCCTTCCATACTTACGGATACCACTATTCACATTCTACTCTTTAGGTGAAAGACACAACCTTTCAGCTGAAGAGCGATTTTAGTAGATGGTTGTTGGTTGTTTTAGATTTTTTCAAAAGTTGGGGGTGGACATGTGAATTCTATCTATCTGTAAGTTTGGAGGGTTATGACTCTTGGTAAATGGTGTAACCAATCCTTGAAGGGTTAATTCTTTGAAGCGTTATGACTCTTGGTAAATGGTAACTGTGTTTTTGTATTTCAAACATGTCAGAGTAATTTGTTTGGGGAGGTACGCGACTCTTAGAATATTTGGCAGGGGATGCAACTCTTCACTTTTATATATATGTTGTCAAAGGGAGAGGAGACGTGGTGGATCCGGAGGTTGTTTGGAGCTTCAACAAGGAGAGGAACGCTACTGTTTTGCGTCTTCTCTCTCAACTGATGCCTCCCTGTTTGGCCTCCTCATTCAATGGACATTTGCTTTGAAGGATTCGCTTTGCTTTAGCCATTTGAGGGATTCAAGCGCTTGTGCCCAGTTAGCCTATCTTTATTATCATTTTTTTTTTTAATTCAAATGCTCAAGCGCTACCCCAGGAATTGTTGGAGTGCATCTATTGTCTGGTGCTATCTAAGAGATGGAAACACAATAGAATGTTTAGGTTATCTCCTTATCCCCTCCCCCCTCTTCATCTTTTTTTTTTTAAACTGCGCTACTGAAGGTATGCGTTGCATTTAATGAATGCTAATATTATTTTAATTCAAAGGCAAATTAAATAGGTCCACGCTAACGCCAAACACTTTGTTTATGATCCATCCATGATACGGTATATCCTTGATTGATCTATGTCTATACCTTTTTGTTTTTTCTAACAGTTTAAATTACTCTATGATAGTTATTTCATTTGTTTGTTTGTTTATATGTGTTGTTTATCTTCTCTGTCTTTACAGATATGTCATGTGTTTGGTGTTGCAGTACATGATGAACATGGGCTACATGGCCAGAAAGCATGATTACATAATGGGGCGGGCGACCAGGAGGATGTCGTACACCTTAGGTTTCTATTTCGTTTCTCATAGTTCTTTCTTATGCATTGGCACTATGACATATTTATGTAGGACACGTAGCAGCCTTTAAAAGATGAGATTAACTATGAACATGAGCTCCGGTTGAACAGTCAACCGAAGCAACCCCAAATTTGCATGTGCTTTCATAGTTAATATTGCATGTGCTTTCTTAGTTGATTGTGTCCACGATTTTTGTTTAATGTTTAGTCACTGGGTTTCTCTGATTACAGGCTTGTCTCTGAGAACTAAACAACACTCAATTGCGCATCTCTGAGGGGATGGGCTTGACTGATCATCAGTAGAAGTCGTGCAAATTACGAGGTTTAAAACAATAAAATTTATCTGTTGTCAATAATTTGTTTGAAAATTGCAGATATTCTACTAATGTTGTCACAGAGTTTGTAATGTTATTAAAGAAAATGATTCATAAATCTAAGTACTATTCTATTTCTATATGATTGATGGTATAAATTTCTGCCTATAATTTTAGTACAAAAGTCCACCCTCAAATAAAGGGAAGTTAAACTGTAATTTCAAATTTATACTCACATACATTTGTTTTTCTGGTTTGTTAGCTATCTAACTTAGTAATTAATAATAGCTCTCTTTTTTGTTTATTTGTATTATTTAATTTATTTTGTCTTTATAATATGTGTTTGGTGATGGCATCACATAATAAACATAGCAAGGATGACATAAGGACGGTGTTCTTCATGATGCACACCTTATGACTGGGAAAAACAGGAAGGCGGAAGGTTCACGATATTTTTCTGAATAGGTTGCTGACTGAAGTCAATTCAGAGATAAGACTAAGGTTAAAGTCAAAACATTTGAAGGAAATGAAACACCTTAGCAGCATTCGAGTGATTAGGTGGAACCTGGTGTACATAATTTGATTGCCTCTTAATTTAGGAGATGGAGATGTGTGAGGTTTCTTACTATTGTTCCTCCTGTCTGTATAGTGATTAAGTTGGATTTGTCCATGTATTATTGTCTTTCATTTTTTCTTCTTTGAAGCATCTGAACATAATTCTTATGGTTTATACTAAAGAAGCATAATGAATATTTTGCCCAATATGGGAGGGTTCTAAAGGTGTATATTTGCTTGGACAACTGGTGGTGCTTCTCACCATTCTTTGAACAACATTTGTTGTGGGTCACTTTAATCACTTAAAATTATCTTATACTACAATTTAATATTTGTTCCATATTTTAATCTTCCCAAAATTTTCCATGCTTTAATGCTTGCCCCAAATGTTTAAATATTTTCTTGTTTATTGTTCATAATTTAATCTTTGAAAGCATGATTAAAATATGTGGAGTTGCACAAACAGACTTTAGCTCTCCATATATTGAAATATTTTTACTGAAGTTACACAATGAGACTAGAACTCTCCTTGTATTGTATTATTTTCTCTGGAGTTACACAATGAGACTATAACTCTCCATGTAATGTATTTTTTTTAAATATATTTCTTAGAGCATTCCTAGCAGCCTCATCAAAATTTACTCACCCAAATAGTCAAAACTCACTTTTTTCTATTTCTTAGTTTGAAGAGACTGCTGGAAACCCATTTTTGCAAATTTTAGTGTTTTGACTCACCAAAATAAGGCTGCTAGGAATGCTCTTAGATGTAAACCAATATTATTTTTGGTAGGTTTCTCTTTAACTTAATTGAGTTTAGGACTTTTTGGTATGTCATGAGAGAAATATTTTGGAATTTTTCCTTGCTTCCAATTCTTTTAATGTAATACAATTACTTTTTTTGGTATATACTAACCCTATTACTTAAACATTTTTTCCCTATTTTAGTTTCCGTGCATCGCATGGGCTTCTAACTAGTTAATAAGTATGGGGTGAAGCACCCACAATAATGTTTTTAACAATGGCCACCGATCTTTGGAGTTTCATTGTAAGCACCCCGATTTTAAGCACCCCAATTTTGCACCCATTTAGTGTCTTTTTTAACCCTTCAAAAGCTTTTCAAAATCCTTTAAAACCATTTTCAAACTCTCTTTTTCCACACCTTCGATTTTCAAAAGCGCCCCTGAGGTGTAAAATGCCTATGTAGAGCAAAATGACCAAAATACCATTTTTTTGAAATTTATCAATTCAATTTCGGTTGTTTTCAGGCACAAATCGGACTCAAAATGCAAAATCTAGCTTTCGGGGAACCAAGGTATGACACATGGCACTAGAAGAAAACAAAAATATATATTTTAGCCTCAAGGGGGGCGCTACTTCAAGTAGTGCTCACCCCTAATGGCTCCCTACTTTTTCTGACTCCTGCCCCTGTCGACCTCTTTTGTGCATCCCATAGGGGAGGGTGCTACTTCAAATAGCGTCCCGCCCTATTTGCACCTCTTTGTCGCTCTACTGTTCACACCACCTTGCTTTTCAAAAATATTTGGAAAAGTGCGCTACTTGAAGGAACACCCCACTATTTTCAAACCTATAAATACCCCATCACTTCTCTCTTAATTTTCATTCAAAACCTCTCTCTCTCTCTCTTCTTTGAAAAATCTCTGCTTTTGCAACTTAGCAATCCCAAGAAAGTTGATTTCAAAGAATCAATTCTCAGGAGCTGATCTTATTTCAAAAATCATTTGGATTTCCCAAATGGTAATATTTATTGGCCCATGTCACTTTTAGTCTTTGTTTTACTTTACATAGGCTTTAAACTTGATTTTTTAATTGCTCTACTTTTTTTTTTAGTGCTTAATCTTTGCCTGTATTACTTGCCAGACCCAGCCGAATATCTGCCCGAACTTTGGTTCAAACCTAGCCTACTATAGCCGAACCTCTGTCCGAACTTTGGTTCAAACCTATCCTATCCTAGCTGAACCTCTGTCTGAACTTTAATTCAATCCTAGCCTACTCTAGCTAAACCTCTGCCTAAACTTCAGTTCAAACCTAGTCTATCCTAACCAAGCCCTTGTTCGACCCTTGTTCAAACCTCATCCATTGCTCATTGGTATAAGTCTAAATTGTCCTGCTGCTCTTTGGCACGAGCTTAAACTGCCTCATTGCTCCTCAGTATGAGCTTAAACTGCTCAAATGCTCCCAGATATGAGATAAAATTATTGAGCCTCCATCTAATCAACTTAACCCTCGCTCAAATAAATCAAATTATCAACTTCTCCTAGAACTAGAGGAGATGGGATCATTCATCTCTGATTTGTTTTCTAGATTACAAATATTATTTTGAGTAAGTGAAAATATCATTCATCTCAGTCAATCATTCCCCAATTTCAGAAACCTCAAATTGCAAAACCCTAACAATAACATATATATTTGAAGAAGAAAAATAATAGATACAAATGAATCAAAGACAAAGAAGAAGAAGAGGGTGGAAAGAACCTGTGTGGGCCGTGTCTTCTCCAATGGTCGCAAGCTCCCTCTCCTTCGATCTTCTCCTTTTCCAAACCCTTTGGCTGATGCGAAAGTTGTATTTCTTTTCAAACTTAGGGTCTTTTTTTATGAAACAAAAACTCTATCATAAACACTCTGCACAATCAGGGCAATTAAATCTATTGTTTTAAGCAGTAATAATCAGCTCCACGGCCTATTATGTTCTTCGTTGTTTTTAATGCAATCAATTTCATCATAATCGATTATTATAAGCAAACCGAACGCAATGATTCGTCACCGATTATCATGAAATCAATTTTAAGTGATTAAATTGCTTAAAATAATTCAAACCAAACGGGCCTTAAGCATATTGTACTTAACTCTATCATAGAAGTATAAGATTTGAACAAGAAAAAATAGGATATCAAAATATTTACTTTACGATGATGAAATAATGTTAAGCCACAGACAACTAGAGTTGTTGTAATGATTAGCTGAATAGTGATGAAATCTAAGTAACCAAAGTGCGGAGCGGGAGCAAGAGCGGGACCGGGAGCACGAGAGCATCAATTTCAATTTAGGTTAGGGCTGAGAGCACTGCTATATATATATGTGTGTGTGTATGTATGTCTGTATGTATGTATACTGATGGTTCTTGAGAATTACTTGAACAAGCAAATATATCTTTTTTCACATTCTAAACTATAAGAAACAATTGATAAAACCATTCATTATTCAAATTTGTAGTCACATTAAATACGGTGATGATTGATATATTAAATGTCTCATTCCAAATTCAATTACATGATCACCAATAATTAACAAACCTTACAAGAATCTTGAAATTTACAAAAGCAAATAACAAAATACACCCCACTTAACATGAAAAATAAGAATAAAAATGAAGCCTTACACAAAACTTGTGTTCTCTAAGTAGGTGATCATCTACAAAAATCATAAACAACACTCTCTATAAATCATAAACCGTACTCTACAAAAATTGAAACCGCGCTCCCAAGGTGAGGATGAGGTTTGAGAGTGGGAGCAAGGTTCAAGTTAGGAAGTTTGAGTTACTAAGGATGAAATAATGTTAAGCCACGAGAAGTTAGAGTCATTGTAACGGTTATTAAAACCAGTCTGGATCCTCTTTGACAGAAGCCAGAGAAAATGCCTTTGGCTTTCACCAATAATGCCTACTTTTTGAAGTCGTTATTCTAATAACCAAGGGTAGAGATATATTCTAAGGGTAAAAGATTCTTAAAGAGTGATGTTTATAGAGAAGTAAACATCACAAATGCAGCTGCCCCTCTGGCTCAGGTGGTTTAGGTGTGGCCCTCTCATGAGAGTGGTCTTGAGATCAATCCAGGGATGAGGAGGTTTTGATAACATGACAAGCAAAGTTACACTCACCAGTTACTAACCCTAGCTACTAAAGGTAGATAAATTTAAATGATGCCTTTAACAAATCTTGTGTTTCAAAAAGACAATTTTTAACAAGTCTTGGAGTCTAATAAGTTTTAGGGCCTTTACGCCCTTTTGATGGGTTGTTAAACCCTTGGTCATTTATATCTACAGGTTAATATTATACCCTGGGCCAAGACATCTTTGGGGGAATAGATAAGACTTTTTTTTGATAGATAAGACTTGTGGTTTAGCAAGCAAGGTGGACAATCGCTAACAAAGGTAGGCGCCTTCACACACCAAAAGAGGAGGTACAAGCGGGGGTGTTTCCTTTGTACGTCAGCCTACTTAGAGCATGTAGAGAGAAAATGTCGTTGCACGATACTTGAGGTGGTGGCATAAAATATCCGAACCGTTATCCATTTGTAGATATCAATTTAGCTGTTACAAGATATTCGGGATTTAATGTGCCTACGCAGTTCTATAAAAGGAAATAGTTAACGTACCCATGAATTCCATTTCCAAACCTAAGGCACCACCTCATTGGTGAATTATCGTACCCATGAATTCCATTTCCAAACCTTGGTTTGCTTTTAAGAGAGGGGGGGGGGGGGCATCCACCAATGAGGTGGTGCCTTAGGGAAATGGAATTCATGGGTACGTTAGTGTAGGTGGGACTGGTATCAATTGATCAAGCCATTATCCTGATTAACGAGTCTTTGATTCACCTTAGTGTTCTCTTTTATCTTAAATATGCTCTCCCATCCCTTTCTGCTACAAGTCTACCCGATCTCTTTTTCTTTTATAAGTCAGTATGGTCATACTTAAGTTTAGACTACTTTGTGATCACCTTTCTACCTTTCAGTGTGCTTACATAACCATCTAACTGAGCTCTTTCAAAATCAATCATTTACACACCTTGTAACAAAAACAAAAAACCAAATGTTTGCAAGGACTGAGATCATCATTCTATGTCTCACTCGTTGATTTTTTTCTTCAAGAAGTTAAAAGCATGTGTATGATGGTGACATTCTACTATATGTAGCACTAGCGTTGTTGCCAGGTTGTATCTGCCAAAACATGGGCATAATAGGGTAGGCCCCACACAACAGAGATGGCCCCCATGATTTTGTAGATACAACCGGCAACAGCGCAACATCTAGCGTTGTTGCCCATCCGAACTCTTTTTCTTGGTCACTGTATAACAATGAAAAATATCCAAACTCATTGGATAATGACAAGTGTATTACTTTTTCATGTTTTGAAAATCGGTACAAATCATAATTTTCTTATTAATTTTTAAAAAAAAATCTTGTTGAAGTAGTAGTAATACTAGGTGTTACACCAGCGATGGAAGTTTAGATAAAAATTGAATTTTACATGTAGGGCTAACACTCCTCTAACAACCCCGTCATCCCCTTATTAAGATCATTTGGTCGGGCTTATATAAGTCCCAGGAGATCTCTCACAAGGGCCCAACAAATGGCAGGTTTGGCATAACACTTCTAGAATACTAGTCACAACTTTACTCTTTCTCACTTTCTCTTGGAGAGAAACACCTATGACATTGAGTGGTGAATGCCCCCTCGTCTTAAATGCTCACCATACTCATACAAATTTTAACTAGTTGCCAAAAAAAGTGTTAACCGTTAACGAATGTTCCTCCCATAGAAAAAGTGGAAAAGAAAGAAACCGGCTTAGTACAACTTTACCACCTATATGGGGAAGACCCACAACCACATTCGGTTGGAGCCACGTGTCTTGAAGTTTCCAGCAAAAGCCTAATACAATTGACTCGAATCATTTACCTTACCCTATGTTTGGTTGTCAAGAAAATAAGTAGAAACATGAAAAAGAAAAGAAAATTAGACAAAACCCAACTAAAAATTGTATTAAAAATCCAAAATTTTCTTTTCTTTTCCATGTTTTCATCAATTTTCTCGGCAACCAAACATAGCATTAGTGTTAACTAACGGGAAATTCAAAGGGTATGTGTCGGCTCCCCAATCGTTAAGACTTGATTTTTTTTTTATGGGTCCTGAGAGGACCCAAGGCCCTCTTCTAAGCTGACCGCAGTGTCCCCGTGCCCCTTTTAACACCTCTTAAACTATGGTTAAACTTAATTAAATTAAAATTAATAATTTTGTTTTTTAATTTGTTTTTCTAAAAATCATGGTTAGATTGCTTAATCCTAGGGGATGAGTGAATCCTAACCATAGTTGATGAGTGAAAAAGGGACTGTGGACCATTGAGATCGCCAGGTCAGCTTCTAAGCTGACCTTGGGTTCCGTTTTCCGTTTTCCATTTCCCATTTTTTATTTTATTTTTGACTCGTAATATTCTCCAGTTGTAACTGGTTTTTCCAAAACCGGTTACAACCCCATGAGGTGGCCACGTGTCCCTTTTTACACCCCTTAACCGTGGTTAAGATTCACTCGCCTCTAGGGTTCACCCACCTATCTTTGGTTTTTAGAAAAAAATATTTTAAAAAAATTAATCCTAAGAGTTAGTGAATTTTAACCACAGTTAATAATTTTTTTATTATTTTTTAAAAAAACCAAGGATATGTGACTACCTTAGTGGTGAATCCTAGGGGTGGGTGAATCTTACCACAGTTAAGAGGTGTCAAAAGGGACATGTGGCCACCTCAGGGCTAACCGGTTACAATTGGAAAAGATTACGAGTCTTTATTTTTTGATTTTCAATAAATAGAGCTTGTCTAGGGCTGAGATCTTCCCGAGACGACCGTGTGTCTGACTCTCACGTGGGGGTGTAAAAAAAACAGCATGGGATTCGAAAAACATTCGAATCCCGAGCATAGACAAACGGTCTCATGCTAGTCTCGGCCCTAGACGGTCTCCGTACTCATGCTAACCATTGGGGCATCCTCCGAATTTGTACCGGTGAGGGTTTTGGATTGTCTCTGGCGACCCAAGAAAGGGCTTGTCTCGGGGTTCCATAGAATAAAGGACAAGTGGTGGAGAAGTCAAAATCATGGGGCCCCATAATTTTTTACTTCACCGCACATAATTAGACATGTGGTGGTAAGTGTGTGAGAATAAGGGGGATAGATATCAAATGGGGAGAAGTCAAAATCATGGGAATAAAATAAAATGACTTCTCCCCATTTTTATGTCAACTGTCGCAGAAAGTATGGAACCCCGAGAGGGGTCGCCAGAGACAATCCGAGGCCATTGGCGAGGGGTGGACCAGCAATAAGTGGAGGTGCAGGAAAAACTTGTATTATCATCTCATTTTGCAGCTAGTACGTGTAATCAAGTAATAAAATGGGGGAAACGGTGACTGTCACTCCCCACAGAATTTACCAAGAAAGGAGATGTCTGTACCCGATGGTGTTCTTAGGCCTTGTTTGGTTAAATTTCTCATAGAAGAAAAAAAAACTTCTTAGAAAGTACTTCGAATGAAGCAACTCGTAAAGAAGTGTGCATAAGTCATTCTAAAAACATTTACGTTTGGTTTACATATGTGAAAATTTATTCTTGTAATTTAAAAAATCAAAAAATATTGTATGGTTTACACTTCTGAAAAGTTATTCTTAAATGCTTCTATTTGATTAAGTTTTTCTTTGTTTTTATTCCCATTTTTTTCCTTTTGAACAAAAAAATCTCTTCCATTTATAATAAAAACACAAAATAGATGTTTATTACATAGATGGTTTATTAAGATATTTCCAAAGGGATTGAAGCCCTAAGTCGGTTTATAGGTACTCCCATATATACTCGCTAATCGTAACCGTTTATAAACAACTACTAAGGGTAAGGATTTGAGTTGACTAATTCTTGAAGCCCTAACTACTCCATTGGTATAAGGGTGGAGATAGAATCCCAACCAATTGTGATTGAGCTTTGGGAGAATTCAATCGCACCCACAAGCCAACACGTGTCCCTTTTAACCTATATTAGATGTAGTTAAGATTCATTAACCCTTAGGGTTCACCAATATAATTTTTGTTCTCCGGAAAAAAATATTTAACTATGGTTAAGAATTTTTTGCCCCTTAGAGTTAATATTTTTAATAAGCATAATTGATTGGGATTAAAAAGGATTTGTGTTAGCTTGAGGGTGTGATTGAACTCTCTCTAAGTTTTCAATCTCCCCATGTTCAATTGCAATTGGATGTGATGAGTTTTTTTAAAGGACAAAGAAAGCAACCTGCACATGCTTTATATGACTGGTGATCTTCTCCAGTTGTAACCGGTTTTTGACAAAACTGGTTACTCCCCTGTGGTCATCAAATGACCCTTTTTACACTTCTTAACTGTGGTTAAGATTCACTTACCCCTAGGGTTCACCCACCTATATTTGGTTTTTAGAAAAAATATCTAAAATAAATTAACCCTAGGAGTTGGTAAATTTTAACCAAGGTTAACAAATTTTTTTAATATTTTTAAAAAAAAAACCAAGGATAGGTTGGTTAACCTTAGGGGTGAGTGAATCTTAACCATAATTAAGAGGTCTCAAAAGGGAGATGTGGCCACCTCAGGGGTGTAACCGGTTTTGGCAAAACCGGTTACAACTGGAGAGGAATAGGTGCCGCTTTATATATAAGGTGTCAGGGCCAGAGAAGGTTCATACCGGATGAGATAAAAACTAGGTTTTATTTTGTCAAAAAAACCAACCCTTCCGTCAACTTCCTGCAGAAGTGGTAAACACAACTTCCTGTGGAAGCAACCCAACACAGCTTTTTGGAGAAGTGAAATTCTTGACTTTTATTAACTTCGGACTTCCTTGGAAGCCAAACATGGTTTTTAACTTCTTGAAACAAAAAGTCAGTTGAAAAGCCTATCCAAATGCTACCATAATATTGTACAAAACTCCATGATTACTTCCCAAACCCAAAAGGAAGTCGTGATTGCAATGATCTCATTTAGTTTTAGTCACCAACATCATCGCAACGAAGCTGAAAAACATAAAAGATTCTTCCACGTTATAAGAGCAGCTTGCATGGAGAGAGAGCATCTCAGGGATCTTTTCCTCTATAAATAGTGATGCATGTTAGAGAGATTTGAGATATCATATGAAGGTAATTAAACAAGGGAGAGAAAGAGGTTGTAGGGGACTCCCTGTCGCAGGAGAGATGGCACCTAGAGCATTATATCAGTAAGGCCAGGCAATATAATTTGCAGTACGTACGTGCCATCTCTTCTCGGCAGGGAACACCCCAATCTCTACCAAACACCACTGATCCAAGATTTTACATGTGTGTAGGCCACGGTCTTACAACTTCAGAAACCATGTTGTCTAAGTAGCTTGCTAGCGTGTTTTCTTTCTTATTTTCTCTCTTAAACAGTGTCCTAAAATTTGACGAGTTGATTCGAAATTTGGTCAAGTTAACTTGTATTGATTACGTTTCGAGTTAACTCTACTAGAAACTCGAATTCTGTTAAGAAAGACGAGTTATTCCGTTGAGTTGAGTGGACTCCATCCAATCGACTCAGTCGACTCAACTGAGAAACTCCCTTGTTTTTATTGGGCTCGTA
Source organism: Tetracentron sinense (assembly GCA_015143295.1). Taxonomy (NCBI): domain Eukaryota; kingdom Viridiplantae; phylum Streptophyta; class Magnoliopsida; order Trochodendrales; family Trochodendraceae; genus Tetracentron; species Tetracentron sinense. The sequence goes on from CM026573.1 coordinate 7,689,353, forward strand.
TAAAATGGTGAGCAGATGGGAGCTCTCCATGTTGTCTATTTATTGTTTTGGAGTGAATTTCGGATATAGCGTCAAATATGCTTTTTTATACATTAATTTTGCATTATTGTTAATTTGGCTTGTACGGTTATTAGCTAGCGGAACCCTTAGGTTTGACTGTGTGCATTTTGTGTGTGTTTCTTGATACCCTTCCAACAAAATTTTTTTTTGGGTTGTACCGTTATTAATTTTGCATTATTAAAATTGGAATTACTCAATTTTGGATATATATATATATATGACAAATATTGAATTTTTTGTTTTTTTAGTTGTTATTATTCAGACAAGTTTTCGATTCGACTCAGTTAGGCTTCGAGTCTGAGTTGGAGTTCTCGAATTTTAAATTATTACTCTCTTGCTCTCTACAATTGAATCTCAAGAATTACAACTGAAAGTAAATTATCCGATTCCAATACAATATCTCAAAGAGGAATGCTAGTAGGGTTATCAATGGATCGAATCATGATCCCGATCCGATCCGATCCGATAAGCCGGACTTTAGACCCTATATGTGATCCGTCGGATCGAATTCAGATCGGATCAGTGGAATTTCGATTATAATCGGATCAGATCTGGATATAGGGTGATCCGATCCGATTAAAATCCAATCCGATAATAATAATTTTTTAAAATCATTTTAAATATATCTATGTATAAAATATTAATTTTTAAAAAATTAACATTAATTAGAGTTAATTAAGGTATTATTAGATTTTATATTATTAAAATAGATTTTTTAAAAATTAACCTTATTCGGATCAGATAAAATATAATCGGATCGGATTCGGATTGATTATTTCATGATCCGACGTTCCGAATTCGACCCGTTGACAACCCTAAATGCTAGGTCTACTTTCTCTTTAGTTCACTATCTTTGTGTTAGCTCAATTTTCTCAAATACCATGACACTGACAGCATAGGGTGCAATTCCTATCCCTATCTGAGACTCTAGTCAGATAAGGGCACGCTGACATCGAAATCTGAGTGAAACTTAGTTGCAATGACCTTTGTACCACAAAAGTACAAAAAACAAGGTCAAGAGGACCAAGAGCTGCCCACACATTAGAAAAATATAAGAAATAAAATTTTAAATAATGAAATAATAAGAGGAGTGCTAGCCTACTCTCACATTCAGCCAACCGCCTGTCCATAAAGTGAAAAAACAGGTTAAAGTACACTCTCACAGTTAAAGTGCACACTTTATGGACATTTGGTTGGTTGAATTTGAGAGTAGAAAGGGGTGAGAATAGGGCTAGCATTCCTCAAATAATAAATATCAAGTTTTTCGAGACAATATGCATATCTTTTTCTAATGTGAGGGCAGCTATTTAGTTCTTTGCAGCCCAACCCTACAAAGGCCATTAATGCCAAGTTTCATCCCTACCTGGCACTATACTAAATCGTTTGTGTTCTTCCTGTGACCAGGATGTTTAAAAGTGAGGATCAATTTTCTTGTACCATTGAGCCTGACCTTTAAACACCTTGACCACAAGGAAGAACACTAATGATTTGCTTTCATCTGGTCATCTGGCACACTCAGGTTTCTATTACAAAGCTCTAATTTTTTTTTATTCCCAGGAGTGAAACCATAATATAAATGACATAATATAAATGAGAAATATGCCTTCTCCTTTTTGCTAATGGTTGAGTTATTCCACGCGCGCGCATGCAACGCAAAAAACCTTGGCTATGATCCAAATATGCACTTCGATTCCATATCTTCCATGCATGTAATTTTTTTTTGGGTGGTGTTAGGCACACCAATAATTTATGATTGAACCCTATTTTTGTTTTTTGTTTTTTCTCCCTTTTAGTTTTTACTTAGTTTCGATTATGCCACATCACTTATTTTACTGGATCTTACGGAGCCTATTCTATTCATGCACGGCATGATCCGGGTCTAATCATAGAAAAGATTTTAATGACTGCACCCAGAACAATCTTGGCAGGAAAGCCATTCTATTCTCCTTCTTCATCCGCTCCCTCCTTTCTCCATTTATAGCTAATTTTTTGTTTTTGGTGTTTATAAGTAATTTTGTTAATTTACTATCAGAAATTTTTATAATGGGGGTGCAGTTATCCAAAATTGGTGTGCACCTAGCACCACTTTGTTTTTTTTTAATCTTAGTTAAATGATCTCTCTTCAACCCCCCAAAAAAAAGAAAAAATTGAATCATTCATACTCTTTTGGACAGTCAGATATGATGATTTGCCAAGAAAATAGTCTCCTGATCAGAGGGTCATTGCCATTCAATCAGGAAGATTATCAACATAGATCTCTAGGTAGGGCAGACCTACCACCACCTACCTGTGAGCCATTGAAAACAGGCATGCATTGACGATTATGGACCTTAATTGATCAAGACCTTGAGGGAAAAAAAAACGTGAACAGAATCATAATGTTAATCATGAAATTCACTCTAGCTTGTACAAAAGTAAAGAAAGTCAAAATAAAGCACCTTAGGTATAAAATCATCACTTTGTAGATTTTTTCGTTTTCGTTCTCATCTTTCCAAAAGCTACACACTCCTCCATCAGTACCAGTCTAATAACAATCTACAGAACTGGAGTCACCACAATCATAACACTAATTATTTTGGTTTTATGGCAGGGGGGACGGGGAAGGTTCGTGGCGAGTAAACAAAAGGGCAAATACATAGAGACAAAAGTCACAAAACCAGTCCAGCAGCGTAAGAACAGCTTCAGTTCGGACGTGGGACAGTGTACGCCTTACTATTACAGCAGAAGATAATACTCTGCTTCCACCGAAATCCGTATCATTGCCGCCAATCTAAAGGGCCACAGGATCGAGAATACTGTCACTGTTTTCCACTTTAAATAATAATAATAGCTTCCATCTCTCTGATGTAAACTGAGCACAATTGGCACGAGATATGCCTCCTAAAGAGCTTTCATGTTACTTGCACTGCTTTGGGCGGAAATTTTCATTTGATAAGAGAGAGACGATCAGACGTTCTAGCCTTTTTGCTCCAGGACCTGGCCTGAGGGCTGCTGTATTACCCACAACTGAGCATGGATCGGTACCATTTTTTCTGCTCCCGATGCACCACCCTCCAGGAACAAGCATACCTTGGCCTCGAAACAATAGCTCAGCGTCTATTTTGTCTAGTACTGGATCATCTCTGGTGAACTTCCTTGCAAAAGGGGCATTACTGTCAATCATCTTCGACATGTCGTTGAGTGTAAGGTGGTGGGGATGTTGCTTGGGGGGGTTGTCCCATGATATGAAATGCAAATCACTATTAACAGTGGTGTTGCGGAACTCCTGAGCATTACAGATGACGGTGTGAAAGTAGCCTTCTGGCGAGGAGATGAAGTTTGCGTAGTACATGAGGACAGTTCGGGGTAGGTTGTCCCATCCCCATATGCAGAAGTCAATGAAAGGCCGAGAAAGTGCCATCCAAGCGGATCCTGTCAAAGAAAGCAGAAAATTGTTAATGTAATATATTGCCCTGGATCAAGGTAATGCTCAAACAATTTCAGTCAAAATAAAGTGTAGTTTAGTGAATTATCCAACCCCATTGCTGTGAAAATGTGTGATTTGTGGTATAATATAATTCTTCTTAGAAGGCCTTGGCCTATTTAAATGCTGGGGAACACAGGGTTGTCATTAACTTACTTGAATAGTGAAACCATTAATTGTTCATATGCAACCTTAATAAGTTTTTTATCGATAAAAAAAAACCTTAATAAATTTTGTGCTTACTCTTAAGTCTTATGGACCAATGGGATACCTATGGTTTGACACATAATGGATAGTACATCCGGTTTTATAAACAGACGAACTGTGCGATAATCAATATACCTTTGTTTATCAATCCTGTAAAGAGTTAGATCAGTCTGAATGAGCATCACTTCAGACTCATTTTCCGCTTCGGGTAAAGGATAGAACGAGTTCCTTTCTATTTCAGAGCCTAAACAGCAGAGAATTTACCAGGTTGCTTACACAAATTGATATTCTTATTTAAAAAGGGAAACCATTAATAAGGTAGATCACAAATTCTTGCATGGCTTGGTGTTTGAACCATGTTATCGTTCAATAATCTAAACATTGTGATGCTAAAGTCAAAGTGGTTCAAGATTCAAGTTTCACGCACCGTTTCGTGCTATTTGGCAAGATGGCCCTGTTTAAGTTATTCCTTTACTCTTTTGCAGGTAACCTAGGATTGAAACTATGATGTCATAGACTCATAGTTGTGACAAAGCACCATCCAACTTAACAAAGAGCTACAACTCCTAAAAAAGGAACCTGCTATAGGGTGATGCATTTTGTAACCTAAGTTGGAGGAGTCTCATCTCAGGAACATAAGAGATAATTAGAGCTCCAAACAGAATGCAGCAATAGGTAACATAGGCTGTTGACCATAGTTATGACTGGTGTTGACCATAATTAAAGGGAAGTTATGTATAGGGTACGAAGATCGCATCCTAGGAAGCTCACTTCCAACACATTCAGTTTAGTGGTCAAAGAGGGCTAGGGTGCAAACCCTGAGCAAGTATCGTTGGATTGACTTGGTTTTTCACACATATCTCGTGTAAGGCAAAATCCAAGTATAATGGGAGTGAGGTGCCCCCATATCTCATTTTTTGCTTCTCGTTTTCCAATATTTTTTTAACCTCACTTCCCACTTATTGCTTCGGTCTGGTGACTATTTTGTTGGTAGAGAGATTATAGTAGTTTTTCAATAGGAGATAGTTGACTTAGTCTAGTCTGATAGTAAAGAGCTGCAGGAATCAGGATGGAGGAAATTTAGGTGTCAAAATTCATTTATTTGATGGGGATTATCAAAATCATAGTACATGGCATTGGGTGGCTTATGTCCTTACACTAAGCTAGTACGGGACCATGAGACAGCTATCAGCATTGAACAAGGGCTTATTAGAAATCAATCACGTTGACAACGGAGATTCTTAGAGAAGTTTAGAGTCTCCAATACGTCTCTCTCTTGAATTTTCTCATTGTACAAATAAGTTACAAATGGATTGCCTCTAGCAATCTTCTTACAGCTGTAATCTTCCAAAAATAATTGTATACAATACACACATACCAAATATGATGGATCACTCTACTAATAAAATATTATTTCAAAACTATTACCAAGATTGGAAGATTGGTTTCCAATCATACCAATATTGGAAGATCCTCTATTGTAAGATTGGTTTCCAATCGTACCAATATTGGAAGATTCTCCATTGTCAACGTGATTGATTCCTAATAGGGCTCCATTTTAATTTAACTCAAATATGCAACTGCTAAGAATGTTCGAAAGTGTCTTTTGGGATAGCAATACTGCACTAGTCAAACCATAGTTCACATAAACAATTAGGAATCCAGCACAGGGACAAGTATGTGGGTAATTGTACTCTTGCCTAAAGAAGAAATCATGAAAATCTTCTTCTTTTCCTCTTTATTCTTTGTCGGTGCCTAATTCCAATTACTTCAGTTGGTAACACAAATCCAGTTCCACCATTCTAGTCTATCAAGAGTCATATTTTTTGGCTAAAGAGTGTGTTATCAAATCTTTGTCACATCTCCATCCACGTCCTCATCAGCCTTTGCCCCTTTCAAGCATTTAACTTGCACCGACTACTAACCATTGTCATTGGTTTCGTTGAACGTGTCCAAATCATCTTAATCAATTCCTCCTATGTTAATACATATTAGAGTTACTCCCGGATTTTCTTGAAAGCACTCATCGTTTATCTAGTCTTTCTAGTTTTTCTACTCATCCATCTTAGCATCCTCATCTCGACTAACACTATTCTATGAATATATTGCATCTTGGTTGCCCAACATTATGCTCTATAAAGAATAGCTCGTCTTACACCTCCACTTTGGTTACCTATCTTTAATTCTATGGGAAACATCGCCTCAGTCTCTCCATCCTTGTAAATTATATTCTTATCGTAACCTCTTTTGAAAAATATAGCTCCATGAGCAAAGACTCCTAATTGCCATCTTTATATCTGGATCACTTCTAAATTTTACTATGTACACCTTGAATTGAGGTACTGGCTCTGGCCGCTTTGGGGTATTATTTGGCCATCAGTCTTAATTATCGCCTCACTCCTATTCATGTTCTTACAACAGTTGCATGCCTTATATTCTGTCTTGGACCACCTTATTTCAAAGCTCTTACATTCTTAGGATCCCTTTGTAATTCTACCTTCATTTTCAGCAACCTGAGTTTCTCTCACTTCTTGTTACCTTTTTGTCTCAATATTTCACCCACTAAAGTGGATCATCCGACCCACTGATGCTGATGGAGTTGATCAATAAGATGATACACAGGTCCTGTAGCAACTAGCAACTGGTAGTTCCATATATAGAGCGCGTACGTACACACACGCACAGAGGCCCAGTTGGCTATACTTATTCCATAGCTATTATGTTCTTTATATGAAAGTAAGTGCTTCCTTTTACTGTGATTCTTAATATGAGATGAAGAGGTTAAAATCCTCTACAAATACTTCTCTCTCTCTCTCTCTCTCTCTCTCTCTCTATATATATATATATATATATATTGCTATAATATCTGAACCTTATGTTTCATGTGCCAAGGTCAAGGGTACAAAGGACATAAAGGAGACAAGAAAGATTCAATAATTAGGAGAAGCAACAACGAATAAACATCAAGAGATAAAAAAAACAAATAGGACTCATCCACTCCTACTTTCAGATCATTTGTTTCATGCATCACTATATTTCTCAGAAACAAATTATGTTTTGTTGTGCATGACCTCCAACGTTTCCTGCAAATATGACTTGAACAACTATACCCAAATTGTCAAGATATAAATTCGTGACCACTCATCATGGCAGATGATTGCCAAATAAGGACCACTATACTTCTTACATGAATATATAAATAAGAAAGAAGCTGAACTTTTAACGACCACTATCAGTTATCTAGAATGAAAAACTGAACCTGTTCAAGAAGAATCACATTTGGTCCCTAGAGGTCAAAAGTGCAATTTATGGCTGACCTACGTACAATTCTGGCACCTTTCAAGCAGTTTAGCCCAGGTTTCATGATTTCAACTTAGTTGAAGCAATTCCACTTTTTGATACTACCACAGCTCTACTCTAACCTATGGGCTTCTATTCTTAAATCGTACCTCTACTCACATCATAAAACCACCAAAAGGTCCAAAACCAGAGTAAAAATGATGATTTTTGAGATAAGATGCTGGGTAAGAGCCATTGTAACATCATGCCATTTGAAAACAGCGTAACTGGATAGTCAAATATTCACTGTTCAGTAGATTCCAGCCAAAAACAAATGTTTAGTAGATGAACAAATAGACTGATCAAGCAACGACTTCGGCCCAAAAGTCTGATGTTCTTCCTTTCGGCAACAAGATTTGGTTGATGTGAATATGGTCTATATGAAAATAATTCCTTTTATGCAATCTCAAAACAATAATAATAATAATAAATAAATAAAATTAGCTGGTGATATGGTTTTTATAAATTGTAACCTTTATATGTTTCCACTAGTAATTATCTTTTATTAGAAATGCATTCTACTAGATATTGTCACTTTTTCAATAAGGCAATTATATAAGATTATGGTGTCTCTAGTTACTCTCTAGTAATATGGAATATTATGCCAGATTAGTATAAATTTATATTCCCCTGCACAGCAGAGCAGGAACAAAACAAAGGAAACAAGTATATACATATATGTATAACTTATAAGCCAATTACCAAAGAGCAAATAATTCCCAGTTGTCAGTTGATAATGAATTAAAAGGAAAAATTATAACCCAAGATGAACAAAAGAAAGAAAAGAAAAGTTACAGCATTTACCTGTAAAAAGTTTGAAGGCTGTCGGAATGCTTCTCCGCTGCCTAACCCAGAAAACATCAGATTTCTTTGTCATATACAGCCCCGGATCCATAATTATCGGCTTTGCCCGTTGAAACCTACAGAAATGGAACCAATTTCATCCAATTTTCCACATAACTCAAAAAAAAAAAAAAAACAGATCAAAGGCAAAATTCACGTACTCCTTCCACCCAATATCACTAGTATGATCAATGAAATTGAGATCCCGCGGCAAATATGAAAATGTGTGCAGAAGATCTAATACCCAAAACCATCAATCAATCAATTAACAAACCAATTAACCTAAAAATTACAAATCAAACAAAAAAACAATCCGAAACCACTCACCATCTTGAGTAACAAGGGGATAATCAGCAGCACTAAGATTAATAAACCAGTCCCAATCCCCACCTTCCCTCAACAAAATTGCAGCAGCATGAAGCGTATTCGCCACCATTGTTGGACCACGATAGGTAACAAGATTAGCTTTTGTAATCATCCTCACATTTCCAACAGCAGAGAAAACCGGATGATTCTTCACGAAATCATGGAGATCGACCCGTTCTTTCGAAGGAGATTCTAGGTCTAGATGAACAACGTAGCGGTTTAGTGGGTGGTAGAGGGCTTGAAGCGTTCGCTTTAGCATTTTTCCGTCGCCGATCGAGCCGGAGATTAGGTAGGCAAGGCGTGGAGGCGGAGGGAGGGAAGAAAGAGGAACAGGACGGACGATGGACTCGACGAAGACGGCGCCGGAGCCGGTGCGGGAGCGGTAGAAAGGGAGGAGTGGAATTCCGTCCGGCGACGTGAGGGTTGTGAGAAATAGAAGAAATAGAGTGACTAAACAACCTATTGTTACCGGGAAGATCCATTTTCGTTCCAGGTTTGGTGGTTGTCTCAGGTGTAAATACCCCTTCAATCTCTTCATTTCATCACACTCTTTCTCTCTCTATCTCTATATCTCTCTCTCTATCTCTATATCTCTCTCTCTCTCTCTCTCTCTCTATCTTTTCTTGTAGAGAGAGAAAAGAAGAACTGAGAGAAAGCTTCTTACCATGAATTCTGGGTTCTGTGAGGAGGAAGGTTTTGAGGTGCTGTTGCAGAAAAGGAGATGGAGTTTCTCTCTCTCTCTCTCTCTCTCTCTCTACTATCTCTCTCCCTAAAAGGAGAGTTGTATCATGTATATGTAGTTGGGTGGTAGTTGCGGGGACGGGACGACTTGCTTTGCACCCTCCCTCATTGGTTGATCGTGTGTTATTATATTGTAACTTTTAATGATACTCCAATCAAACTGGGGCCCACGGATATAAGATCTACCGTTAGTCTACCTGTCTACCCCACCTATTTTTTGGTTGAACAACACCACCTGATTAACGTGCATTTCCCAAAAAGAAACATTAATCCAATGGTCCCCAGCAGAGGGATTTCTTAAAAGAAAACGGACCCCGGGTCACCTTAGAAGCTGACTCCAGTGACCTCATTGGTCCAAATTTGATGGGTCCCCATCAAACTGCAAAAGCTTGATATACGGTTGTTCGAGTCCTCTAGCCCAGCCCGAAGATTATGATGGTGCAATTTGTTGACCCGCCGAATCGAATCCGTCCAATCTTTTGATGGGTTGAGTTTGAAATATTGTATCCATGGGTTAGGGTTGGCTTCAGGACCCAGCCCCAGCCCTCATAGATGATTATAAAATTAGATATAATTAAATGTTAAAATGATAATTAAGTATTTTTTTTTTGATAGAAATGTTATCATGTAACACACACATACACACTCTAACACCCTACGCGTACACACAACCAGACTTAAGGTAGCCGCTAAGGTGACATAAGGGTAAGTCCAAGCAACCACTCCAGAAGGGCCTGTCTCAAGGATGGTTGATGGCCCATTAAGAATATTATTAATTCATTTATTTTGAATGGTTAGACTGGCGGGTTTAAGCTGATGGTTTGGACTTTTCAACTATTTACTAGACAAGCTTGGGTAGAGATTGAAATTACCCGACCCAAATTTGACCCGCGGAAACCGGGTTGACCGTTTACACTGGTACGCCAATCTCCACTGACGGAAGGTCGGACCCCAGCACGGGGCTCCACCCACATAATTATTTGGGAGTTTAGGTCTAATTATTGGGACCGGTTCACCTACATGTACAGGTATGCTGTGGGAAAACCGTTGTAATATTAGATACTGTGACCTGCGGTTTTAAATATGATTTATGAGTTCAGTTTGGTTTCTTAAAATTAAATCAACGGTTGCTATTAATTGTAAGAAAGGCGATAAAGACATTTAAATTTATTTTATTTTTTTAGCCGGAGGAAAAACATTTAGTTTCAAGTTTCAACGGCCTTACTTTGGTAAGTTTCAATTGGATGGGTGCGTTTTTTTTTTGGGCTCAATTCCATCATATGATGTCAATGTAGTAAAATTAGTGTTGTCCCGACCGGACCGGTCTGGTCGAACAAGTGGAACTGACCCCTTCGTCGGTTCCCAAAACCCTCAAAACCGGTACTCTTTAAGAACCGGTCAGATCCAATAGAACCGGTGTGGGAACCAGTTAGGAACCGATCAGAATAGGAAAAAATTATGAAAGAATGATTTTTTTTTTGTAAAAAGTACATAGTTGAACTAGACCGGTTGAACCGGTCAAACTAGTGGAACCGGGAACTGGCCACTCTATAGGTTCGATACTCGGTCTGGTTATGACAACACTGGTATATATATACTAGTGGGCGGCACGTGCTATGCATGTGTGAGAGAGATGAGAAGGGGAGAGAGACTGGAAAGAGGGATCCTGGTCAGGACATTTAAAGAAAAATTAAATATTTTGGGTATAGAAACTTGAGGGATTTTTTAGATCAAAATAAAATTGTGAGACATGTTAGTATAAAAAGGGACATTTTGAGAATCAAAAACTCTATTTTTTCTCTTGAAAAGTAGTTACCATATAGAGAGGTTGTGCCTCTTCATTGAGAGAGACCAATGAGGGAGCATGAGAGAAGATAATGATAAAGATTTGAGGGACTCGTGGATATATAAAGGAATTATTGTTAGTTGTAGTTGATATTACTTTAACACCTCTACTAACTTTTCTCATCTAATAAGATAACATGATATCTTAATTTTTTTTTATAAGGAGTTATGGACAAAATGGGAGAAATTTAAAAAATTCATCCTATTAACTACGTTCACAGTAAGATACCATAAAATTGAGACTCATTAGGAATTAAAAAAAAAAATTAACCAACTTTTTAACCCTGTTCTCTCATTATAATGGTAGAGATACATTTTTTTTTTGGGTAAACAACTAATATATTAACAAACTGAAAAGATTAAAGAGCTGACACTGGTAAAATAATTGTGTCTGAATCAAAAGGGTTGGATAAAACCAATCTAGAACAAGGACTAACAATGCCATTTTGACTAAGAGAGCTTTTTTACAAGAGAGCTTCATAATTTGTCAATTGAGAAAGAGCTTGAGCGATGGCATTTGAGAAACTCCTCCACCGAGGGGTGACTCAGTGGTCTCTGGGCAAGCTGTAAACTCGGATGTCCTAGGATCAACTTCCCATGCCCTCTCGGGGCCAGCCACCAGGTTGGGGTTATCCTGACTATTAACTTGCATGTTGTGGGCGGTGGCCCTGCCATGTGTTGAGGCGATTAGTCGGTCAAAGACTGGACACCCCTTACCAAAAAAAAAAGAAACAGTTTGAGCAATCGCATTTGAGAAACTCTTCCATATAGCTTTTGCATCTTTCATAATAGTAGTAACATTCTAGTGAATTTCAAAGGTGTGATTGTTCAGAAAATCAAGAATTTGAGAAGCATTCCCTTCTTGAATAAACTTTGACTAACCTTGGGATTCATCTATGGGCGATGAGAGCTTTGGCTTAAAAAATGTGAGCACTACCATGTGACCAACCTTGGATGTCGATATACTATATTAGGATGGTTCTTGAATTGTCATCTTAGTTTTTCTTCCTATGTTCCTACAATTGTGATTGTTACATGTAATCGTGTGATCTCCTTCTTAGCATGTCATGATTCTCCCTAGCCCACACCCATGAGTAGGGCGGAGTCAAGGCAGTTAAACCCTCTATACTTTTGAAAAAAATAATTTAATAGGGCATATCTGTTGGGAATTGCCTAAAATTCTATTTTGAGAGAAATTCTAATTTGGGTGAAACTCCATTATTATTGAGTTATTAGAATTTGGTAAGTCCTAATTTATTTGAGATTAGAATCTGAGTAATATCCTAATTGATTTATTTTAGGAAAGTCCTAATTGGTGTAGGATTTGGTTTGGGAAAGTCCTAATTGGAGTGAGTTTTGGTGGCTACAAATAAGCCTAGGGTGGAGACTTAAGGAATAATCAATCAAGAAAGAACCTAAAGAGGGAGAATAGATAGGGATTGTTCTTGGGTTTATTGAGAAGGTGACTTGAGTGGGTTGTACAAGGGGCTTTTGGCTTGAGTTATGATTTAATCTGAGAGGAGAGTGTGGATCTTGTACTGAGTTTCTCAAGATTTCTCTTAATAAGAAGAATTAATCGGATCTTGACCTGTGGATGTAGGCAGGTTATTGTCGAACCACGTATTTCTCTTGTGTTTTTCCTTATGTGTGTGTTTGGTTTATTCTTTTCTGTCGGTATTATTTTGTTATTTCCCCAACAATTGGTATTAAAGCTATATGTTAGTTTGGACAACTTTCTGCGCAGGAGTTTTGAAAGAAAAGAGGCTTCATTCTGCTGAAATAGTGCAAAATGGAGGGACATACTTTGGAGATGCTCTCACAGTTTCAAATAGTATGAACATTCTTCTAATAAAGTGGTTATTAGATTCAGGGGCTTTGTTTGATGGAATAGTTCAGACTTTGAGAGGGATAGCTTGTGTCCCTATGTTGCGATGAAATCTAATTTCACTTGGCCAGCGATACTTCATATGCTGTTACTACACAACAGGAGGAGGAGTGATCAAAATAAAGCAGGGAAGACGAGAATGCTTAGTTTTGATGAAGGGGAAGAAGTGTGGCAATTTATATCTCCTGGATGGAATACGAACATAGGTGGAACTACTACAAGGTCTGCAGGAATCGGAAACCGGATGTTATGTGGTGGATAGAAAGCTCACCTAGGTTTTCTTTCGCAGTTAGTGCAGAGATGAGTATTCCAGTGAGTTTCTGAAAGGATGGAGATGGTGAAATGCCTTTGGCGGAGAGGATGAGTCAATTTCCTCGTCTGAGGTTCTTCTAGAAATGATGACGGGTTTTCATGCTACACATGGGTTTTGCCTATGTTTGATCGAACCTGGTGAATGGCTTTCTGGGAGGGGGGGTTCGAGGGTGTGTGGTTGGTGGGTCCCTTTCGCAGATGTTTCAGAGATGGGTATGCCAAAATTTTGATTGGTGGGTCTCTTTCATAGATCGTACGGAGATAGGTAAGTCAAACGGTTGTTTGCGGTATTTACAAACGAGTTTTGAGATAATTGCAAATGGGGTTACAAAATTTTGAGAGAGGTTTTGGTTTGAGGTGGAGGTGCTTCCTGGATGTGGATAATGCGGTGTTCTATCTTGAAGGTTTGTTTGGTATTAGCAAATCGATTCTCTTGATTGCGGTAGTGTCGCGGAATTCTTGCCAATGTGAAGATTTGTTGAATGTGGCTTGAATTAAAAGAAAACCAAGACCACCGATCTATCAGTCAGGGTAGCGCCGATTGATCGGTGGGGCGTTGTGAAATATGCTTGGAGCGTCAATCAATCGGCCAGGGTGGCATCGATTGATCGACCAAAGCGGGATTAGTCCGTATTTTTTGTTTTGGAAACTTCTATTTTGAGGAGACTTTCTATTTGTCTATGACTTCTGGTTTAGGCCTATAAATAGGGGATTATAGGTCTAAGGTTTGTGTCGCGACCCAAAATACCCCATAGGAGTTAGGGATATTTTAGCTCGGACCGTCGTATCATACCACCTTGTATGACACATAAGACACATATACTTACCATCCTGTCAGAGTACATAAGTTATAAAACATAGCGGAAACGATTTATAATAAAATACTCCTATAATTCAGTCCAAGTCTGGACCAACAGAACATATCCAAAAATATGGAGTGGACAAGTCTCACTCTCAACATACACAAAATATCAGTAGCATTCCTCTCATCCTCTCAACATAAATCAAAATTGAGCCACTTATCCAGTGATCCATCATCCTGGTAGTGGTCCATAGAGGGCTCCGGATCATAGTATTCTTCCTCTATCTAAGGCTCCGTGCCACAGACATCAAATGGAACACGTGCACCTGCTGAAGTCAATAATCGGCTGAGCATGGAATACTCAGTGATATACAAACTACTAACCAACAGTGACTAATATCATGAACATGCATAAGCTTAGAGAATAACATTCGTGAAAGTAGTTACAAAAATCATTTTCTTAACAGTAGTCGTGTGAAATCAAAACCAGGTAAATCTTGTCATGTGATAATCATGTTCTTGTGAGTTTTTGTGAATTCTTGCAAAAGTTGGGATTCCTTGTGAGCATGCGAGGATCTGAGTATGCATGATTTTCTTGTGAACTTGCGAGCTTGTAAACTTGTGAGACATGACTACTTGTGATTCCATGTATAGTGGGATTCCTTGTGAGCTTTGAAACGATCTTAGAACTTGTCACTTACCAACCCATAGTTTGGCCTTATCACTTGTGAGCTTGTGAGAATTCTTTTAATCAAAACCTTGCTTATGAACTTTTTGATATACCCTTTTCTTGTGAGAAAACATCGGATCATGCGAGACTTGTAAACATCATGCTAAACTTGTGAACATAAGGTGCATATAGTACTTGTGAATATTATGGTAAACTTAGAAAACTTATAAACATGACATCATATTCATAGAATTTCAATACTAGTGATAGCTTACATCTTATATCCAAATCATCATCCAATCAATTCAAAAACAACTTTAAACATAGTGTTTTGCTTTAAAAATAATAGCACAAGGTAGGTAGTAGAGTATATCTACCTTTCTTAGATCAAAACTTTGATCTAAACTAGTTGAGAAAGGTTTGGAAACAAGGATGACTCATTTGTTGAAAATCAACTCAAGAGCACCCAAGATTCCAAGTCCAACAAGCTTTTCCTTCTTCCTCTTTCTTCTCTTCTCTTTCTCTCTCTTTTTCTTAGTGTCCTAGGGTTTGTGAAACCCTAAGACACGAAATTGGCTTATTTATAGCCAAAGGGGATGAGTCAAAAACTCAAACACCCCCCAAAATATCCCAGGAGGTCAGCCATAGGCAAAACAAACACCACCGATCGACCGGTAGAGATGATCGGTCGACCGGTCAAAAATCACCTCTCTGTCCAAAAACCCCATACAAATTTTCGTGCCTTCGGTCGACCAATAAGGAGGTTCGGTCGACCGGTCAAGGTTCGGTCGACCGGATTTTCCTGTTTTTCCTTTGTTTTGCCCTGTGCTTTGCTCTTTTTCCATTTCCTTCTTCTACGCTTATACTTATTTTACTTTGCCTGCTTTTAACCTTTCATACATTAACTTTAACCTTTCATACATTAACTTTAAGTTTTAAATTAAAATAAGGAAGTACCCCTCATTTGAATCCAATAAAAATACTTAGAAATTCCAATTCCTCACAACTCAAAATCTGAATTTCCAGTTTTAGGCAAAAACCAATAAATCCGGTTTGTCGTAACTTTTTCCATTACTCAAAAACCATTCTAACCATATGCATAAAATCCCATAAAATCAACTAAACTTGGTTAACCTATAACCAACCATTACCGGAACTTTTTATCTCAAAATTCAGAAATTTACATTTCATGGTTACTATTCACCGCCCTATTCACAAGCTGTGAAAATGAGATCCGGGGTTCTACAGTTTGTATGATCATGATTATGAGAATGTGAATGTAAATGGCTCTCGGGGGAGAGCGGGTTTTGATCTTGAGGAGAGTCCTAGTTGTTCTCATGAGGAGTGAGAGATAATAGAAAAAATTTAAGCATACTAGAACTTGAGAAAATGTTGAAGGAAGGATAGATAGAGATTTTTCTTGGGTTCATTGAGAAGGTAACTTGAGTGAGTTGTACAAGGGGTTTTGAGCTTGGATTGAGATTTAATATGAGAGGACAGTGTGGATCTTGTATTGGGTTTCTTAAGGTATCTCTGAATAAGAAGAAGCAATCGGATCTTGACTCGTGGATGTAGTCAGGTTATTGCCGAACCACATATATCTCTTATATTTTTTCTTATGTGTGTGTTTGGTTTATTCTTTTCTGTTGGTATTATTCTGTTATTTCCCCAACAATAGCCATATGACAACTCTCGATCTTTTGAAAAAAAAAATTATATTATGTTGTTTAATTATTTCACATGACATAGCCATGGTAAGAGGGCATCTTTCCCTTGAACTTTTGAAAAAAATTGTATTGTATTATTTAATTGTTTAATAGGACATATCCATTGAACAAGGGGCAACCATCCCATAAAATTAGTTTTGAAAACAAAAAATATTTTTATATTATATTATTTTATTATTTAACAAGACATAGCCATAAAATAATGTGACAACTACACAAATTTTTTTTTTTGTTCATTGGAGACCACATGGACCTATAGGCTATTCAATGAGGGGTAGCCTCCCATAAACCCTCCCAAACCTGATGTAGATGGAATTCGACCTCAGGTCTCTGATACGTCACCAAGAGACTTTACCAACTAAACTAGCTCAAAAATTTGGCCGTCAAAATATCCCCCGACAAGAAAAACTAGCTCCACCCTGCTCATTTGCCTTTAAGTCTACGTGGACAACTAAATAACTCACCTTGCCATAAATAGGGTATAGTAGTCATTATCTCCCAGTTAAAGGCAATCTTATTACTCATTCTTATCTCATTTTTTTTTTAAAATAATAAACTAACAACAAACTCACATACACCGCACTTACACACACATCCCTCAATCTCAACGCAAGTCTTTAACCACACACACTCCTCATTCATGTGTTTCCTTAGTTTTCCTCTCATCAGCCTTCACCTCTCACCTGCTAAAGTACCCTTATTCTTCACTAGTTTTCTTTCTTGGGTGTGGATGATGGTTAGTTGATTAGTTTGGCACCACCTGAGCTACTATATTGGGCATATGTGAGATGTCCACTTGCCACATCACCAATGACTCTGATCCTAGGAGTAGTACAGCCCACAAATGAGGAATATTACACCACAGGCTCCAGCCTAACCCAAGAAACAGGTTTCGTCATTAGTCTTCATTGAAGGTGTCCAAATCATTGCAATTGACATTTAGAATTGCCCCAGTGGTGGGGTTTGGCCTCCATGTTGAGGGCGGTCTGGGGATCCAATCCTCCCGGGTGACGAGTCAGCAGGAGCTTCACTCTCCCAAGCTAACCACCAACCGTAGTCAAATGATACCCTTACCAAAATATATATATATATATATATATATAATTAATTTAAATAAGATTAAGCAAAGTTTAATACGACTATAGTCAAATGCAACTTTCCTCTTTCCTCCGTTAGGGTTGAGATCAGGAGTGCAGCACGGGGCATGGCGTTGGCAATTTAAACGGGCATGAAATTCACAATTAAAAAAAAATACCAAGAATAAAGTAGATTGATGGTATATGCATTTAAGTCCTGTGGTTCTGTTCAACTCCCATCCCTTGATTTACCCTAGTGTCCATAGGGAAAAATTTTCAAATGGCTTAGTGTGCACAACCGAAGGGACTAGTCCTTGCCTCGAAGGGTTTGGGACACCCTCCATTACCAAAAAATAAAAAAACATTAGTAACCCTCTTTGATTGCGGAGAAAAAACATGTAAAAGAATATATTAAAATTAGGAAATTAGGAAAAAATATTAAAAAAAATAAATATCCTTTCTTCTATTATTTGTTTTCACCTATTATATTAACAACCAAAGAGGGACAAGGAAAGACACAGGATCTTCTCTAGTTGGTGCTGACGAGGAGACCGCCAACACTCACCCCCAAGACGCTATTAGAGATAAGTTTAGAGAATACAAAATGATGTAATAAGGTGAGATGAGATACACCCATGTCTAGGTAGATTTGAATTTTAGAATAGTAACAAATATTAGATTTGATTAAGATTGTATTTTTATTAGGATTTTATTTGATTATGATGTAATTATGTTTCTATGTTGAGACAGATGATCTCTATATAATCCTTAATAAGGAGTCATTACAATCACTCAAGAATTCTCAACATAATCTTTTTTCTATAAGGTGCCACATAAGCTTGTACACGCCAACCAAGGCATTGGTTTGGTGCACACACTTGGTTGACATGCACAAGCTTATGTGGCGCCTTTGGAGCCAGCATCAACCGAAAAAGATCCAAAGAAAAGGAAAACCAGGTGCCAAAGAAAGGTATATCTCAGTGCTTTAAGGAAAAAAGTTCAGTGCCTTCTCAAACTTCATCCATAAGCAAGATCACTAATCTTTTAGGAAACAACTAAGATCATGCTGCCTCCATATGTTCTTATGTCACTAGCCTGACTATATGATGCTTCATGGTGTGAATAAGTACTTGATCTTTTCATTTCGCAGTTCATCCTATTTCTTATGTAATGCAGTTGAACCAGATGCTTAAGATAACAGAAAAAAGACCAGATAAGATTGCTGAAAGATCAAATTAGAGAGAGAGGGAGAGAGATGTTGCTCCTACTGGTTGTTGCTATGGCAGTATAAAATGCAGTCCAAACAGGAATCCTGTTCCGACATTCCTAGTCTATCAAGAGCCACATATTTGGTTAAGGGAAATGATTAAGTCACTACAAAATATGCCCCTCTAGACGGCAGCATCAGTTACAGGTTACAAGATAAAGCCCAGCAGAAGCAACAATGAAGAACAAAAAAAGAGAACCAGCTCCTTTTGTGGGTAACTCAACCGGATTCCATATGAAGGTGAAGGACCAGGACCCGGACTCGCAACAGCTGTAACATTTTCCTTTGAGCAAGTGTAGTTGCAGCGACTTGGACGAACAACTCTGTACACACCAGTGCTGGTTAAAATAAAGATATCCTTCTTGTTATCCTCACCAAATGAGAATATGTAATCCAAAGCCGGGAGATGACTTCCCGGTACAGATTTGCATTGGATGGGAGAGTCATGAGCACAACTGAAGGGAACCTGGGTAGTAGTGAACTTCCCACTGTTTTCTGGGTTTTCGGAACCAGCCCATATAGCACTTGCATACAAATCTGCATACAAATACCTGAAAATCCATTTGCATTCACGACGGTTAACAAGACTATTCAAGTTTCTACACACACCACTAATCAAATAATCTTATGAATCATCACACTCGGTGGACTAAGCCACTCACCTTCCATACGTGCATGGATCGGTCATGGAACGATAGAAATAGCCACCTATGATTGACGCAGATCCTTCATTTTTATTTATATCAGAGTGGTTGTATCCCATTACAGGGAAGATTGGGTTTATGGAGTTGGTAGACGTATTTCCCCCAGGTGACAGTGGAGGATTGTAAACAAGAGGGCCCTCGTAAACTCGCCAACCATAGTTCCCACTTTTACTGATGATATCCACCTCTTCATATCGGTCCTATAGGATTCTAATGATTGTAAGCAAAAAATGTAAGGCAACTCAAGAACAAATAACATCATTGAGAGAACAGAGAAATTAAAACAGATTAAAAGAATACAGTAATCTAAATGTAGTATATATATTAATACCAAATACGAGAAAGAAAATTAACTTAAGCATTTTTCTCATAATGGTCGTGCACCTCTGATGATGTGAGCCTTGTTGTGCAAAGTGTCTTGCATTTAGCTTGTTACAACTTCAATACTGCTCAGTGCTGAGCTCATTGGGGGGTTAGTGGCCCCCTTATCCAATGGTTCCGGGGGGCTCTGTCCCCCAAAACTTTTTTTGGCACAAGCAGATGCACGCCCATACGTTTTTTTTGGAGATTTCCTAATTGTATTAGGAGTTTGTTTCAAGTTAGGTTTCTAACCGGGTACATAATATAATATTCAGTCTAGGGTTTTATATTCTACAGAGAACAAGTTTGTTTGAGAGGCTGTGAGAGAGTGATCTCTGTAATCTCTTTGCTTTGAACTAGTGAAGAAGGCAACCTCTCTGTTGACGTAGCTCACATTGGGTGATCACGTAAATCCTGTGTGTTCTTTGTCTTCTGTTTTGTATTTGCTGGTTATTTCACCACAAGCCTGATGGGTGCTACGAGCATCAGTCTTTTTAACAGAATGGAATGCTCTAGTTGCATAGTTTAAAGAAAAGCTTATCAATCAAACAGTTGTGATATCTGATTGGGCCACATGCAGTATGATAAGTGCCGATCAAATCAATGGTTTAGATTGGTGAGCATATGGTTGCAGCTAGATTCGTAGAATTAGTTGTAATATAATCACCCTATGTTAAAGAGAATTAGAAGAAGAATCTCGAACCTCCCCAGTATCGGCACACATAAAGTAGGAAGGCCTTTCTGAATCAAAACTACATCTCCAGGGGTTTCTTAATCCTAAGGCCCAGATTTCCGGCTGCAATTCCTTATCGTCGGAGAAAGGATTATCTGTGGGGATAGAATAGTTTCCCCATAGACCACGATCATATATTTCTGATTCACCTGGAAATACATTGCAAAGGTGAGAAGGAATGGTTAACAGAGTACAAGAAATAAGCTTATCAAGTAAACTTGCTTGTTCATCCTACTTGCTTCATAAAATAACAGTGGAAAAAAAGAAAGAAATGTTTGTTTATGAAGGAAATCTAAGACACCCATAAGGTAGACCATAAGGAAAATTTACCAATGGCATATCAATAATGAGGCACACATGCAAAGAGAAGGAAGTTGTAACACTTCAGGTCAATCTATGCGAAAAATTAATCGTTTTATAGATCATAGGCATTTGTTTTATAGTCTGCTTTCTTCATTCTCATTCTTTTTCCAGACAAAATATTGTCATGAAATCATCTAATCAGGTCAATTTTTGGGGTAGGAGAGCACAAAGATAGGGTTTCCCCACTTATTTAAGCCATTGGAACTGTTGGTACTTGGTAGACTGTCCTCAGCATTCCTCAGATGGGCAACTAGTGCTAATCTTAGCATTATCAGTAAGAAAATTTTAATTGTGCTAGCGTTATAGAAATGTAATTGTTTCCGGAAAACTTCTAAGCAGATTCGAATTCAAAGCACAATGGTGGAAATAATGGCAATTGAGCATTTCAAACGAATTAGATAAGATGTTCTGGCTGAGGGACTATAGCCGCAGCGGGACTTGAGTAATGTAATCACTAAGCACTGGTGTTACATTGGTCATCACCCATTGGACACTACCAAGATGAATTGAATCACCCATGCTCTTCCATTTTTGGACTTGGTCAAACTTTGAAGAGGAATGCATAAGGTCAGTCATCAATGAAGGATTTGATCTCATAAAAAGGAATTTATCTTGATGAATAATTCCAACAGTTGTTACATATCTCATAAAAGAAAAAAAGAATGAACAATTGGACATCGAAAGTTCTGTCCTTCCCTCCCTCCGATTTTGACCACGATGGGAAACTTGAAGAGATTTGAAGAATGAAACCCATGATTACTTTGTGAATCCTTGTATCTTTGCTTCTCTTTTTAATGAAACCTATGATTACTTACAAAAAAAAGATTGACTTACAACAAATGTACCAAAAATGAATCTCCAAAAGATTTCCTCCTGAAATGAGAGGGGTCCCTACTCCCTTCCCATCTATAGGCATTGGAGACCTCCCTAAGCTCATATTCAAACTCAATTTACCATATGTATCATAATTCCAACTGATACATCATTGGTGCCACACAAGTGACATGTCTATGTTCTTCCGAGTGGAATCACTCTAGCACTTCTTCATTTCTTAAATTTTCATCTCCCTGCGCATCCATTGAGATTTAATTCATCCTCCAAAATCTTCCACTTCTAGAGTTCAAAGTAAGCCAACAGGCAACAGCAACACTTTGTCTGCAGTAGTCACCTTCCATCACGGCCGAAGTACATAGCATGGTCAAATTCCCTCGGGTGGATAATCTTGTCCAATTCATTAGAAATGCTTTACTAGAATTATTTTTGACATTCTGATTTTAATTTGCATCTGCATATACGTTTTTCTGACATAACCACATTTCTACTTAATTTCTCATCATTATCAATGCCTTTAAATATTTTGAGGTCGGCAAAACAAATCCTGTTCTGCCATTCTATTATTGTGTGTTTATCAAATCTTTCCTCAATAAATCTATCTATGTCATTTTAGTATTCTCTTCCCCTTTTAATACCTTGAACTCCCACCAATTCAGTTATTCTTACCATTAGCGGTCTTCGCTAAAGGTATTCAAATCACTAACCCTCTCAATCAATTCTCCTTATTTCATCACCCATTGAAGTCACTCACTCCCAGATACCCTTGAATGCACACATTTCTGATCATATCTTTTATTGTCTTTGCACTCTACACTAATTCTATTAATGTATTGTTTCTTAATAGCCCAACATTCTGCTCCATAAAGCATAGATATTCTTATCGCTATCATATAACATTTTTATTTTAGTTTGATCAAGATGTAACAGTTACAAAGACCTCCAGAAGAACTTCTCGACTTTAGTGATCCAGCTCTAATTCTGTGGGCAACATCCTCTTCAATTTCTCCATCATTATGAATAATTGAGTCAAGATACCAGAACTGGATACTATGGGATATCTCCTAGTCATCTATTTGTACAATCATCTCCACCTTATTTGTGTTCTTACTAAAGTTGCATTCTACACTTTTGTGACCTGTCTTGGTCCAAATTATTCTGAAACCCTTAGACTTTATGTATTCCTTCACACTTCTAGTTTTGCATATACCCCTGTTTACTATAATCCATAAAAGTCACATCATGTACAAATAACATACACCAATGAACCTCCTCTTGAATACGAGCCATCAATTCATCCATAACCAATGTAAAAATATACGTGCTTTTAGTTGACCCATGATGTAAGTCATGTAACCCTATTATCACAAGGAACTCATTTGTAGCGCCATTGATTGTTGTCAGTTGTCACGGTAGTTACCTCTCCTTCATACATTGTCCTTAATGATTTCAAAGTATTTCATTGGAACTCCTTTCTTCCCCAACACCCTTAATTCTCTAGGAACTCTATCATATGCTTTTTCTAAGTCAATAAATATCATTTAGTGGTCTTTCTTCCTTGCCCTAAACTTCTCTATCAATTGTCTTAGTGAGAATATAGCCTATATTGTTGACCTCCCCTAACAAATTATAGGCCACTTGTTAGTATAAAATGACAATATTGGTGATGAATGCATTTCCAATTCAATAACCCCACAAAATGTAGAAAACTGTTCTCTTTGGGTTTTTTATGAAAAGCTAAATCTGACTCCTCAAGACGCTTGGTTCGCAGCTAAATTCAATTTGAGATATCATCCTTGGTTCCTTCCCTGCAAAATAATTTGAACTCAACCTCAAAAGAGTGTTTTCATGGGAAACAGGAACAGAAACACAAACGATTACAGCACTTCCATTATTACAGAACATTGAGTTCCATCTCTTTGAAATTCATCATGCCTCGAAGCAATATCATACATATAGCCTCCCTATAGGTCTGTCTACGTAGCTTATTTTTTACCTTTGCATTTGACAGTTTCTTTCCTGTATAAACAACATAATCTAATAGAGGACA
The DNA here is from genome assembly GCA_015143295.1 of Tetracentron sinense. Classification (NCBI taxonomy): domain Eukaryota; kingdom Viridiplantae; phylum Streptophyta; class Magnoliopsida; order Trochodendrales; family Trochodendraceae; genus Tetracentron; species Tetracentron sinense. The sequence goes on from CM026573.1 coordinate 7,712,997, forward strand.
GCCAATCACTAGAGTATTCATCTCAGTAAGCAATCGAATTAATGTAATGAATATCTCTGTAACAGAGTTTATTAGAATGTTTTCTAAATACAAACGTGTATAGCTGTATGTTGCTATATTGGTTATCTTGGTTGTCACCTTCCATTCTTATCCCTGCAATCATGGGATTTAAATTCCTTTGTAACTCTATATATTTACTCCCACAAAGAATGAATAAAGTGACTTCTATTCTAACGTGTTTAACATGGTATCAGAGCCTAAACATTCTTCCATCTTCTAGCTTCCATTGCTCCTTGTTTGATCGTTCTTTGGATAGCTAGAGATCTCGTTCCTCCATTGGACGGTGCCTCTCTCTATTGACCCTACTCTGGTCATTATATATTGTTATTATTTTTTTCATCTCCTTCACTGTATGGACTGCATCACCATGGCTTCAGGTGACGGAGATAAAGATGGAGCACCTTCTTCATTGAAATCCACATCAGGTTTAGAGATTGAGACTACCCTCAACAACCCTTTTTACCCTCCTCATTCTGATAACCCTGGAACTATTCTAGTATCTCATCCCCTCAATGGAGATAACTACCCTACATGGTCTCAGGCCATGACTGCGAAAAAAAAATTTGGCTTTGTTGATGGTAGCTTCCTTAAACCTAAGGACTCTTCTTCCTCTCTTGCCTCATGGGAGAGATGTAACAGCATGGTGCTATCATGGCTGTGCAATGCCATGATCAAAGACATTTCAGATAGTGTCTCTTATGCCAATACTGCCCATGAAGTTTGGACAGATCTTTGTGATCGATTTTCTCAAAGCAATGCACCCCGTATTTTTCAACTGAAGAATCTCATTGCCACTCATCTTCAAGAGCAACAATCGGTTGCTTCTTACTTTACCAAACTCAAACAATATTGGGATGAACTTGGCTCTCTTATGCCTATTGCTTCATGCTCCTGTGGGGCATCTAAATCCCTTGCTGCACATCAACAAAAAGAGACTCTTATGCAGTTCCTCATGGGCCTTAATGCCTCTTATGGTCCCATACGCAGCCAAATATTGCTCCTTGATCCTCTACCATCTGTGGCCAAAGCTTATTCTCTTGTTTTACAAGAACAAAGACAACTTGAGTTGCATATTGTTCCTGCCACAAATGACATCACTGCTCTTGCTACTCAATGTCCAACTGAGACGCGTGTTTCACAACGCAAAAACATGCAATGTGCCTATTGTAAGAAGATCGGCCACACACGTGCCCAATGTTATCGTCTCATCGGTTACCCCAAAGGAACCTCACGGCCCCGTACCAACCCAAGAAGTAATTCAGGTTCACGGCATTTTCCTACTATGGATTCGGCTCCTCTTGCTGCTGCTGTTTCTCCTTCATTCACACCCGAGCAACATCAACAACTCCTGTCCCTTCTCACTTTAGGTACCTCACAGTCTATGGCCCATCTCACAGGTAAAATTTTATGTTGTTCCTCTTCTTTTGATCCTTCTACTTGTTGGATAATTGATAGTGGTGCTACAGATCACATTACCAACAACATTTCTTTTTTTTCCACATATACTACATCTCATACTTCTCACAATGTCAAACTACCCAATGGCACTACAGCTCCAATATCTCACATTGGTTCTATTCCTCTTTCCACAGATCTCTCATTAAATAATGTTTTGTGTGTGCCCTCCTTTGGCTATAACTAGGGCTGTCAACGGATCGGATTCGGACCGGATCTGCCTAGATCCGAATCCGATCCGATTAAGAATCCGACTGATCCGAATCCAATCCGAGATCCGTCGGATCATGAAGTAACCGATCCGATTATATATCGTCCGATCCGAATCCGATCCGATCCGATCCGAGTAAGGTTATTTAAAAAAAAAAAAAAATATTTTAATAATAAAAAATCTAATAATTCCTTAATTAATGTTAATTTTTAAAAAAATTAATATTTTATACATAAAAAATCTAAATAATATATTTAAAATAATTAAAAATTATTATTATTATCGGATCGGATTTTAATCGGATCGGATCACCCTATATCCAGATCCGATCCGATTATAATCGGATTCCACCAATCCGATCCGAATCCGATCCGACGGATCACATATAAGGTCCAAAGTCCGGCTAATCGGATCGGATTCGGATCGGATCCGGATCATGATCCGGTCCATTGACAGCCCTAGCTATAACCTTTTGTCTGTACCCAATCTTGTTAGTTCTCTTCAATGTTCAGTATCTTTCTTCCCTGACTACTGTATTTTTCAGGACCTACTAACGCAGAGGATGATTGGAGTGGGTAAAAGACATGGTGGACTCTACTTCCTACAAGTTCCTAACACTCAAGTTGCTGTTAACTCCATCCAAGGAAACTCTACTATTGATCTTTGGCATTTTCGTCTCGGACACCCCTCAAAAGTCAGGCAAAATAAAATCATCTCTCGTAGTTTAGACCTTTTTTATTCAAAACATTGTCATTGTGATGTTTTTCATAGAGCAAAACAATCTCGCCTCCCTTTTTCTGTTAGTTCTATTTCTACTATTACTTCATTTGAACTTATTCATTGTGACATTTGGGATGGTTACCAAACAGCTTCTTTATGTGGTGCCCATTATTTTTTAACATTGGTGGATGATTTTACACGTTGCACTTGGATCTTTCTAATGAGACATAAATCTGAAACCAATCATCATCTCAAAGCTTTCTTTGCTTTTGTCAAAAATCAATTTTGTGCTTCAATTCAAAGCATTCGAACTGACAATGGCACTGAATTCTTTTCGAATGACTTACAAAATTACTTTCGCACAAATGGCATCATTCATCAACATTCTTGTGTGGCCACTCCCCAACAAAATGGAGTCGCCGAACGCAAGCATTGCCATTTGCTCGAGGTTGCTAGAGCCTTGCGTTTTCAGGCTCATTTACCCCTAAAATTTTGGGGTGACTGTGTTCTAACGGCTGCATTCTTAATCAACCGCTTGCCAACATTAGTCTTGAATGGTAAATCACCACATGAAGCATTATTTCACATTAAACCCAATTATGACGCTTTGAAAGTTTTTGGTTGTCTCGCCTATGCTCACAACATCCATCATAAACATAAGTTCGACATTCGTGCTCGTCGTTGTGTTTTCATCGGCTATCCTTTTGCTCAAAAAGCATATCGTCTTTATGATTTAGATAGCCATGAAACATTTACTAGTAGGGACGTCATTTTTCATGAAACAATTTTCCCTTTTACTGCACATGATCATCAACCTGAATTACCTACAGTTTTACCTTTACCAATCCCTTCCCCTTCACCCATTCCTCTCCCTAGAGCTAACCACGAACCAATCATCATTGACCGTGTTCCACCATCACCCGCTGATCTCACTACTGTTGCCCCTCCTATGCCTATTGAGCATGACTCCATAGATGCTTCTATTCCATCAAACTCAGCACCTATCATTCCCACAACTCGTCATTCTACTCGAACACATCATCCTCCATCATATCTCAAGGACTATCATTGCTCTCACCTCATGTCTAACCAGCCCCCTTCAACGTCTTCTACTGCTACGGTCCACAAAGGTACACGTTATCCCTTATGCAATTACATTTCTTATGCTAGACTATCACCCTCTCACCAATCTTTTGTTGCAGCCATATCTTCTGTATGTGAACCCAACAGTTTTAAACAGGCGGTTCAAAATCCTCACTGGCAAGAGGCCATGTCCAAGGAGATCCTTGCTTTAGAACAGAACCACACATGGACCTTGACTAATCTACCTAATGGCAAACAACCCATAGGTTGTAAGTGGGTCTACAAGATCAAGTACAAATCAGATGGTTCCATCGAGCGGTATAAAGCTCGTCTTGTTGCCAAGGGTTTCACCCAACAAGAAGGGCTTGATTATCACGAGACTTTTGCACCCGTCGCTAAACTTGTCACGGTGCGTTGCCTCCTTGCTATTGTTGCTATTGAAGGTTGGTCATTACACCAACTTGATGTCCATAATGCCTTCCTCCATGGGGATCTTGAGGAGGAAGTTTATATGACACTCCCACCCGGATTTTCTAGACAGGGGGAGACACGGGTTTGTCGATTGAACAAGTCTCTTTATGGCCTTAAGCAGGCATCTCGGAATTGGTTTGCCAAGTTCTCTACTACCTTGTTAGATGCTGGGTTTAAGCAATCTCGTGCTGATTATTCACTTTTCACACATATCCGGGGCCCTTGTCGCACATTTGTTCTCGTCTATGTTGACGACATCGTTATCACCGGCAATGATGAAGATGCTATTTCCACTCTCAAGCGTTTCCTTCACACCAAGTTCCACATCAAAGATTTAGGGGCGTTGAAATATTTTTTGGGTATTGAAGTTGCCCGCTCTAAGCAAGGTCTTTTTCTATCACAACGCAAATACACCCTTGACATCTTGCAAGACATGGGCATGCTAGGCACTCGTACAGCTGATTTTCCCATGGAACAAAATCTCAAGCTCACTGCCACTGATGGCTCCTTACTCAAAGATCCCACTTCTTATCGTCGCCTGTTGGGTCGACTCATTTATTTGACTATCACCCGACCTGAGATTTCTTATTCTATTCATATATTAAGTCAATTCATGAGTCAACCACGGCAACCACATTTTGATGCCGCATTATGTGTTCTATGATATCTCAAAGGCACCCCCGGTCAAGGTTTATTGCTATCATCTTCGAGCAGCCTTCATTTATTGGCATTTTGTGATTCAGATTGGGCTAGTTGTCCGATGACACGACGTTCTGTCACTGGCTATTGCACTTTCTTAGGTGATAGCCCCATTTCATGGAAGACCAAGAAACAAGCCACTGTTTCTAGATCCTCCGCAGAATCTGAGTATCGCTCCATGGCTGTAGCAACTTGTGAACTTATCTGGCTGCGTTACCTTTTGGCCGATCTTGGTATTCATCATCCTGATCCCATGACTCTTTATTGTGACAATCAGGCGGCTATTCACATTGCCGCTAACCCTGTTTTTCATGAACGGACTAAACATATCGAGTTGGACTGTCATCTTATTCGGGAACGTCTTCAACAGGGCCTCCTTCGCACCTCTTATGTCCCATCCCGACATCAACGGGCTGACATCTTCACCAAAGCTTTAGGCAAAGAACAATTCTTGTTCTTATCTCGCAAGTTGGGCATTCATAACATTCATGCTCCCACTTGAGGGGGAGTATTAGAATGTTTTCTAAATACAAACGTGTATAGCTGTATGTTGCTATATTGGTTATCTTGGTTGTCACCTTCCATTCTTATCCCTGCAATCATGGGATTTGAATTCCTTTGTAACTCTATATATTTACTCCCACAAAGAATGAATAAAGTGACTTCTATTCTAACGTGTTTAACAGAGTTGAAGATACATAAGTCATTCTCTTAGGCTCCTTCTGTGTACTTTACATATTTAGCATGCATAAAGTGAGGTTGGTAATCGTATGAACTATCAAGTGAGGTTGGTAATGTTGCACTCTAAGTCCAACTTTAGGCCCTGATAAATGATACCAAAACAGTGCTACTCTCTTCAAGTCTGGTAGTTTAAAATTTTAAATCGATGCCAATCCATTCAACGTCAAGTAAAATTTATGAATACGGAGATCCTCTTTTCTGACATCTGGGACACTTTGTACATATATTTGCAAATAAATAACCTATCCGCACCGAAAAGTGGATTATAAGTACTTTTGCAACACTTCTTCTTCCCTTCAAATAAATTAATCTGTTCAAGATGCATCATCGATGGGAAGTCTTCAAGAAAGACTAATCCATAGAAAAGTTGATGAAGCAAACAAAGAAACTACCCAAATAGAGAATTGGATTACATTGAGAAGCATGCAATAGGAACCAGATATTTCTAATTTTCTAATAACAACACTCAAGTATAAGTCCAAATACAGGCCATTTAAGTGCTGATACTCACTTGGCATGTTATTTATGTTGAGCCTCATGATCTTTCCAAGCAAGGATTTCTTGTTTTGGGAGAAATTGTAAGGATCACCTTTATTTCCACCATCCCCCATCATAAAGTATAAATACCCATCCGCTGGTCCAAAGAGAATCTGCCCCCCATGATTAGACGTAAATGGAAGACCCATTGTAAATATCCTTCTCACTTCTAATGGTTTGGCACGTTTTTCCTGGGAAAGATCAAGATAGAATTACATTACAATCCCTGAGTGAAATCACGACAGGAACTTGTTGAGAAGTGTACAGATGTATACCAAGGAAGGCTGTGATGTGGTATCATTAGCAGTAAACTCTGCGATAACGCTACTATACTGGCATGGCTGGGCTCTATTATCAGAACCTAGCTTCGAAGGATCACAGCCCACATCTGAATTACATGAACATCTTCCGGAACATCCTGGCCACTTTTCCTTGTCACAATTAAACGAAGCAAAGAAGCGGCCATTATTTGCAAAGTTTGGATGAAACGCCATACCCATCAACCCCGATCCAGTATCATAATGTACTTCATCAGTTAAATCTATAAAGGGATTGGATTCATCAAGCCCCAATGTTCCTCCTGATCCCTCTTCTGGAATGGTTGCCAACCATATCTTACCCGGTTGGCTAGAGAAGAAGGCACGATTGGACCCATCAGGATGAGCCACCATATTGAGGTAAGATCCATTCCCAATTTTCTCAAGGCACAGACCATTTGGGGGGCGTGGAGTTTCAGTATTATTTAGTGAAACTGGTCCACCATCAAAACATAGTGATCCATCATCAGAAACCCCGCCAAATGCATTGCAGAATATACTTTTTGACTCCCAGAATGCGGTCAGTTTGGAAAAAGTGGAATTAACTGGTACTCCAGCTCTACCTTGTAATGAAGGAGCGAAGGGGGAATTCAATACAGATACATTTTGGCATGAATCCCAGACCCTTTGACAGAAGTCATTTGCTGCACGGTTAGACTGGGATGAATTTACTGAAACAGTGGAATTGCAAAGAATAGGAACTGGCCGAGACCCAGTTTCAGTTTTGAATAGTTCTGATGAGAACTGATCACATCTCTGCAAACCATGAAAGAAATCCAGTAATTAACATGCTGTTTTGGAATTTCGTTCGATGGATGAAAATACATTAAATAACAGTAGTAATACACTGGGAGGCAGTGTACCGTTCTAACCTCATAACAATAGAAGTTGAAATTGAAAACAAGGAAATGAAATACGCCTGGAGAAAAGTGTCAAGGTATGGGGCACTTTGCCTCCTTTTGACAAATATCCTTTCTTCCATTAGGCGAACCTTCTGTCAAAGTGTTTTACAACCAGCAGACTTTTTGTCGACCGGTTGCCATCACCATGGAGAAGACCCAAGTGTCACATTTATGTTGGTATCAAGTCTCTTCAACTTTGGGAAGGATGCCCAAGCGAACAAATATAACACAAATTTTTTTTTTTTAGATAGGCGAGTACGATGAGTGAGTTAGCAGATAAGGACGAGTATTGAACCCAAGTCATGGCTTCGACAATCAACGACTCTATCAACCTAGATTGGCCAAGGAAAAGAGATGAAGACCTAGACAGTCTCGTGGATCATCAATATGTTCTGAAGGCTTGTGAAGATGCATTAGTTCACGTAATAGAAAACTTCTCAGATGTTCATTTGAGATACTTTTTGCGCAACTTTCATGGTAAAACAATAGTGTATCTTGATTCTAATACAAGAATCATGAAATTGAAGTACTAGTTCAATTACAGTTTCAACTTTCAAGAATTTGTTGCACCAGTTAGGATTGATTTTTTTTTTCTATCAAACAACTTTGGATTATTTGATGGCTGGTTCTCCAGAAAGTGAACCTCATAAGGTTATAAATTATATATAAATTTATATATTGTCCTTGCTGTTTGGTTGCAGGGTAAATATTGGCTGCAAGATAATTTGAAGTCCAGCTTTTGAAAGTAGTTACAATTTTGATACATCTATTTTTCATCATCTCTAAGGCATTATCCCCAAAAAACTTCTAGAGCATCAATGATTATACAAAATAAGGGCATTGTCACCAATGTTATTTGCAAAACTACAGATGTGTAACTTGAAATCGGATGATGAATAAGATCCCCATTCCACATATCTCAGATTTCACAAGTGAAACAAGCATGTGGATTTCACATTACATGATAGTAATTTGTAGGGAGCAACTGAAATAAGGCACAAATCACCAGTTATAACAAAGACCAATTAACATAAAAATGTACTCAAGAAGCTAGGGTCAGTGGATTAAGTTGTAAGATGGCATTTCGAGTTTTCGTTGATAAAATCCCAAACTCATCATGCAATCATACTATCACTCAATCAATTCATGATGAATTTGTAATTTTAGAAATCAATAGGAAGACTTCCGCTTAATTATTGGATTAGGCAAAGTCTTACCGCACAGAGAATCGATTTCAGAAGAGAAGAACAGGCAGGATCAGAGACATTCATTGCTTGAAACTGCTTCTGTAATTGCAAATCTTCAGCAGAGTTGCAGCAGACGCTCACATTATAAGGACAAAAGGACAGAGGAGTCTTGGGGGAAAAGGGTGCTCCTATTTCAATTGGAAAAAATAATAAATTGGGGATTCAGCAAAAGAATTGCAAACAAAGCACAAAAAAATTAATTTTTTTAAAAACAAAATCCAAATGGAAGATAAAGACTCACTTAAATCAGTGCATAAGGGATGTGAAGATGAAAAATCAGGAAGCAGCAGTAAGTTACAGAACAGGAGGATAATGGTGAAAACACCATCCATTACTCCAAAAAAAAAACAGAGGAAACAGCAATAACAACACGCCCCTTTGCTTCTATCTTCTCCAAGAGGGTGTTAAGGACCCCAGAAACTTCACCATTTTCAAATGGTGTAAATTTGACTAAATACGACAAAATAAGATAAATTACAGCCAAAAATCTTTCTGGGTTTGAAAATTCTGCCCATACCCAACAATTACAGATAAAAATCTCTCTGGGTTTGAAAATTCTGCCCACACCCAACTGCCTAATCCATTTGTAACTCACTCAGATTCCACTAGCAGAGTTTGATTCTCTTGAGACACATTGCTTTCTTTTTCTCTCTCTTCAAGTCCATGAATGGAAGAGAGTGGACAAATAACAAAACAAAGCTCATCTTCTAGGAGTATTATATTGTGTTTGGGGCCTCAAATGGGCAATCACATGATGATTTTACTAAAAATTTTCAATCTTAATCAAAGATCAAGTGGGTGGGATGTACTGTCATTTTCCCACCTTAACTGGTCTTCTTGGTGTAACTGGTCTTCTTGGTGGGATCACTGGTCTTTGACTTTGGGAAGCTGGCACCCAAAGAGAGGCTAAAAGCAAAGCAAAATTAAAAAAAACTTGGACCCATCTGGAATTACTTTCAGAAAAGTAAGCAAAATGGTGATGCAGACACTCTTTCAGTAGAAACAAACAAAGACAAATTGAGGGATTTGGGCCTTTCTAGCACACAATCTGTCCTTTAACTGAAAATGGATTTTTTTTCCCTTTCTTTTTAGGAAGAATCAGATCATGACATCCTTATCATTTATATAGGATCCATCTCCTCGCCTGCTATGAAAATAATAAAGTGGGTCCAGGCATCCCAAATCATTCAATTGAAGAAGCAGTGACTGTTCGTTACCATTAAAAAAAAGAAAAAGAAAGCAGTGACTGTTAGAACTCTTCTTGTAATTGTCTCTGATGGCTAGACCAGAGACGACAATGAAGGAAATGGAATAGTACTAAGTTGCTGGATTATTTTCTCAGTTTAGTCAGGCATTTTTTTTCGGGTCCAAGTCAAGGATGCATGTTAGTAGTCCAGAAATTGAAGTTGTTATTTCATAAAAGAATTCGACAAAATCAGGGGAGGAGTGAAAACCGGTGGCCAAACATTGTTCAGCAACACCGGCTAGCTAGTGCAAGTGTCAGTGTATATCTTGTTCATGGTTACATTCCATGTGAGTGATTATGTAACAGTTGATATGCCCACCATATTTAGCCCACTTCTTGAGCGCTCTCTAACCCACTTACCACTGCTAACCAAGGCTACCACTGCTAACCAAGGCTAATTGGGGTTGCATCCTAACCGTATTTCGACTACCAAAAAGGGGGGTGGGGGAGGGGAGAAAAAAAAATCCTAAATTTTGTCTAAAAAGTAATTGAACATAAGGTGAAGGTAAACACATGCCTTTCGAATGACAGGAGGGGATCAAAGTCCAGGAGTGACCATTGTTAGATCCCACCAACTGTCAAGCTAACATGTTAGGCATCCAACTACTAACCTTTATTTAACAACGGAAAGCAACTCCTTAGACCCCCTGCCCTCAAAAGACTGGCCAGTTAGATCTTACATTGAAAAGGCAAGAACTGTCTCAAACAGAGTAGGGTCCGAAAGCTTGAATGGGCTATATTGTATGTTGACCAAAACCTTGAAATCCCAATGACCAAGGCCACTATTCAGAAGGGAGCAAGAAGTTGAAAAAAGAATAGCAAAAACACATATGAATAAAGGTTGGATCAAAATTCCCAAGTCTGAGAAATGAAGGGAAACAAAGGTCCATAGTGTAATAAAATTTCCAAGTCTCTCCTGGTAACATTTCTTACCATTCCCTGCATCAGAGAAAAATGGCCTCATGTTACATCACTCTAAAAAAGTGATGGAAAAAAACAGTTTAAATATGTAGCTACGGTGCAAAGAAGCACTCAGCAATACAAAAAGGAGACTCGGGGAAGAGAAAAATTGCGAGAAGGAAATCAAGGCTACCTAAAGCAATAATTCATTCCGCACCAAAAGCCCCAAAATTGTTACAAGCACATTTTTTTTCTCTTCAAAGACATTTATGCTAGAGCCTATGTTCTCTGCACCACTTTTTTCACCACCTACAATCAGCTCAAGTTTCTAGTGCTCCAGGGACCTTCGTGTCTTCCAAAAAGGCCATATACGAGTCCTCTATGCTCTGTCTTTGCAGTGATGAAAAATGCACCAACTCTGACTTCCCAGAAGTCGCAGGAGCTATCAGACAAGGGGCCATTGCCACTGTTGACAGCAATGGCTTTGGTTTTGCTTTCTGAAGAATAGTCTTTCTTCTCACACGTACAGACGCAGGAACCTGAATACAGATCACAAATAAACTAAATTGGGGAAACAGTCCACATTCAGTAACTATTATAAAAACATTAGCAGATTAAGTAAGCTCTGGAGTAGATGCTGCCGACTTGATATACGATGGCTTCTGAGTGGCAGAAGGTCTAAATGCAGCATGGTCATCTTCTTCAAAGATGGGAGGACCAGGTAGAAGTGGTGGTCCCATCATTGAGGGTGGGACGGCTAGTAGACCAAAAGGTAGCCTTAGAATTGGTAAAATTTGAAAATAAATCGAGAAAATGTCGGTCAAGATATGAAAAAATATATAAAATAAGAATACTGCTTATGAAAATTATAAGCAAATATATTTCACATATTATATTTATTTGGGACTTTTTTCAAAAAGTCGTGAATAATTCGTGTTTAATTTGCGACATTCGAGACTTTTTGAAAAATTGCTATTTTTTCAAAAAATGTGAATACTTCTTGAATTAATTGTTCGACGTAAAAATCTGGTATTATTCAGAACTTTTTGCAAAAATCGGAGAACTTCGTAACTATGCTGAGAAGATCCCAAGTAATTGCAGAAGAATGTAAATTCAAATCATAGCTTGGAAAGGATCAGAGATTCAATTCATAACTTCAATAATATCTCATGCATAGAAGTAAATGAGAAACACAAAAGAGAGTTTCTTCACCTAAAGATCATCAGTGCCTCACACTTTTCCTGCAATTTCTCTTCACTCTTATTCTAGAGCCACGTGTTGTAATCATCACATATAAACCTTTAAACACCAACTTATTGCAGATGCAGGCACAACCATGAGAATAGAATATACACTACTAACAAAAAGATCCACTGACATGGACTATAAACTGCAATAGAAGCAACATCATATTACTGTCATTTGCCTATTAAAGAATGCATTTGTGATATAATTACACCTCTCTCTCCTTCCAGCTTCTTTCTATAATGATTCTAAGGCCCTGTTTAGAGAGACCGACGGTTATAACATTTGGTTTGCTATTCAGATTTTGACTTCTTGCTGAAGTGAAAAGTTTCCATGGAAAGTTGTAAGGGGTGACTGTCTTGGGAAGTCGGTGATCCAACTTCCACGGGAAGTTGACAGAATAGAATAGGCAAGAGGGTTATGAACGAATAAAATTTTGACTATTGATTTTAAAGATTAGTTTATTTTGTGTGTGTGTGCAAACTGCAAACCAAGACTCGTTTTGTTTTCAGAATGACTTACAAACTTCTTCAAGAGTTATTTTGTCTGAAGTAACTCTTGAAAAAGTCTCTCTTCTCAAATAAGTCTATCCTAACAAGGCCTAACTTCCTAAGCATTAATCCCACACTTTTCAATCCTTTCAAATTATTTCCATAGTTCTATATTTATTTCACCATTGGAAGTTTTGAACCCTTTACTATATTAAATTGAAGCCTGTCATACAAAGTTAGCATATTATAATCAAAGCATCCATAAGAAGCTTTGATTTGGACCCTCAACAATCAATCCAAACACAAAAATAAAGCCCTCCAAACTTGGCGGATTCCATGTGAAAAATAAAATTTAAAAGAGAGTCTCAACAACCATACCAATTCCACAATTCAGTTCATTGCCTTTAGGAACAAATATATATCATAAAACTAGTACAAAAAAGATGGCTTCATAATATGGAATAAAAGTGTTGCCTAAATTTTAGAAAAATGGAGCCAAGAAAGATCATGTATGACTCAGTCTTCAACTCTACAATTGGCACTCCCGAGTAGGAGTGGATTGGGTCTTCCCTTCTTCATTTCACAACTTCTTATCATGTTTGCATCTGGTGAGTGGCAAAAGTGCGCGTAGGGCTATTTGGTCAGTCTTACCTAGAGCCATCTCATGGTCGATATGGGGGGAGCAAAACAAGATAGTTTTTTAGGATTCTCTCTCTTCTCTTTCCTGCATTCAGTCACGAATCTGGTTTCTGATTTTAGATTGGGTTTCCATCCAACATGATAGGGTGGTCTTTCCTACATTCAATCAAGAATTTGGATTTTGATTTTAGATTGAGTTTCCATCCAACGTGATAGGGTGGATCCGAGTGATTTATGGGGTTGATATTTTCTCGTCTATCTCACTCATCTAAAGGGGATCTTTGCATTCTTTCTGCTTATCGCCTTTTCTCATTCTATATTGAGTTTACGCCCTTGTAAACTTTTTATGTAGCTCTTTTGATTAATATAGCTACATGATCATCAATGAATAAAAAAAGCTAGTCCTTTGACCACACTAGTGTTTTTTTTTTAATTTTTTTGTTGGGTTAGGTAGCTAGTATTTATTATTTACTTTGAGAATGTAAAGCAGTGTTACCTAGGCACGTGGTACGGGTGCCAAATGTTTAGGTGCCAGAGGTGTTTGGCATGACAAGCTCTGAAAATCCCAATATGGCGTCACAGACGTATATATTTTATATATATATATATATATTATAACTCAAATTTTAAAATAATAACAACAAGAATAGAGAGAGGGGGGACCACTTGTCCCCAATATTTTTTAAAAATATATACCAAATTTATAAAAAATACTCATATAGAGAATAGAAAAGAGCAACAAGAGAGAGAGACATACCTATTGATCGTTGTTGGTGCCAATGCTCTCCTAATAATTTTCTCTATATTTCCCAAAAAACTGTACAATTTGACAAAAAGTTCCTAACAATCCAATATATATTTATATGTATTAAAATAGCACGACATACTTGTACCACCACAAGCCTAATCATAATTTTGACGTAAGCATGACAATATAAGCACATACCAAGCAGTGTAGTGTCAGGTCGTGCCAGGGTTCTAGCACAGCTAAATTTGGGAAAACTGAAGTACCTCGGTAACAGATTGAGGTCAAATTCATTTATGTAATTTATGAGAAAAAGTAAAGCATTGTATCTTTTTTCTTAAGAGTTGTTGAATGCAGTTTGAAGCTCTTTTGGGTGCAACAAATTAGCTTTCATTTTCTATGTGTTTGGGCATCAAGAATACATTTTTCTCCTGATTTTTCACTCATCTTCCCTCCAACAAGTTAATATATTCCCAACAAAATAGTATCAGAGCTTGGTGAAAGAGAATCATGGATTCCAACAACATGTTGCAACCTCATCTTCCACGTTTCAATGGTAAGAATTACAATCAATGGAGTATTTAAATGAAAGTGTTATATGAGTCTCAAGATCTATGGGACATAGTTGAGAGCGGATTCAAGAGGGCTACTTTTAGAAGCCCTCACACGCTTCTCTCTCTTGCACTCTAATCCTTTCTCTCTCTCTCCCTCTCCAAAAAAAAAAGGAAAAGAGCGAACAAACACATAATATGAATTAGAATTTGTGTTTATGGACATTCCGACAATTTTGAAAAACTAAAGATCAATTGGCTTTTGGACGAAGTTACAATGGCCAATTTATTAGGTTTAGATGATTTTGTTGCCATTGTTAGTTGAGAGAGACATTGGATATTTGGCATCAGGAGATAGTGTTCTTTGGGATCTACCCACATCATCCTGTAGGTTTCAGAAGGGTGTTTCATCAACATGATTTGGGGACATAATGGGAGCATCCTTCTTTTAGCTATTGTGTTGTGCCTCTTTGATCATCAATGTATGCGGTATCAAATGCAACATTAGATAATAGCCATTGAGGAGCTTGGGAATTATTCGATTAGGGAAGATTTTGAAAAAATTGGTAAAATCAAGAAAAAAAAGAGGGAAAATGTTAGGCAATATATGAAAAAAAATAAGATACTAATCCTGAAAAATTATTAACAACTATTGACTGGAAATTCTTCAAATAAGATAAAAATATTCAAATGAAAGTCGCAAATATTTCAAAAAGCCGCAATTACTTCGTGAATTAATCATTCAACGAAAAACCTAGGAATTATTCAGGACTTTTTAAAAAAAAAACTGGAGATCTTTGTTACATGTTTAGGATTGGCAATAAAGAGGGAGGCCTCCACAAGGACTCATAACTCATCAACCCAAGTAAGTCCACCTGTACAAGCTCTAAGGCGTGGTCCAACTATTACTAGCCTACTATTCTATTGTGCCAGCAAAATGGTTTGTATCAGCTTTCTCCTTTTTCTTATAACGATTTAAATGGTAGCAAAAATTCCATAATTCTGGATGTTTTCAACAGTCATGAGCGATAATTTTTGTCTCAAGCAAACCTCTTTCTACAACAAAACCCCTTAGGCACTCCTAATCTCTGACTAATTTAATCTATCAGCCCCAATCCTATGGAAAGAAAAGCAGAGTTCTGTATCCACATTTTCCAAGTCGGCTTGAGTTTTCTCATTCTGAAGCTACAGAATACTCGTCTATTATACTTTGCTACATCCTTCTAAAGAACCTTAGGTTCACCAAAGAATGGAACTTTGAGCTGGACCTTCAAGAATTTTTGCCCCATCAACCCTGAATAGGATCTCTAAAATAAAGCAGGAGCTCATAGAGAGTAAAGAGGTTGCCCAAGCAAATCTCTTGAAATCCACTAATGTTCTTTCAAAATTCCAATTCCCACTTTAGGACAAAGGACACAATACAGATAACAATCAGAATTTGAATCTTCATTCTTCAATGACGTAAACACTACCCGAGTATAGGGAGATCCATGAGGTTCATCTCTATGACATTAGTCCAGAAACAAGACATAAGTCCCATTAATATTTTTTGCATATGCGTAAATATAGTAGATTTCCCTAATCATAGCCAATAAAATTACCTTTGAGGTGTTAGACTCAAAGTAATTTATCAGCCACACATGATGATAAATATATTTTCTTCATGAGGTACCCTCATCTTGTACTATTTAATTTATTTCAGTCATGTTACTCATGTAGTTCCAATATCTTGAGGAAGAGGTTGCCAATAAAGTGGGTGAGTAAAGAGATGTGCTTTCTTTATTTTATGTGACAATACAATCCAATAAAGAGGATTACTAAAGAGATGTGCTTCCACCTTAGTCTAATGATGTAACTCGGGTCTTGCATTTGTTTTCATTGCCTTTTCTTTCCTAGGTTCACTCGTTGTGAACTCTCTTTGTTCTCCCCTCTTTTTCTTTTTCTTTTTATATATATTGATATCTTGATTCTTGACTACTGATCAAAAATAATAATTTTATAAGATAACAATAAGACCAGCTATGCATTATGTGATCAAAATATTAGTGAACAACAAGCAACATGTTCATAGAATGAGTGTAGCCAAGATGATGATGTTGAGATAGATTAGTAAAAAGAACACTAAGATCTCATAAATGAGATTTTATCCAGAAAGGGATACCTTGGATGGATTTGTTCCTGATTGTGTCAGGATTCTTCTTCAAAATCCTGACCTCCCGCACCTACTTTCTTTCTTTTTTGATCTGTTAACGAGATAAATTCAAAATGAGGAATATTTAGATACATATGCAAACTATGTATTAAGCCATAAACAAAAACAATACATGATATTACTGAAAGAAATTAATATACAAAAAAGGTTCTTTATGGAAGTATATCAAACAAATATTTTATAATCAAAGCTTAGGTCAGATGGTCAATGGATATAGAAGAGCATATGAGAAATTGACATAACCAAGCATTAATCCACCCAAAGAATACTATACTATAACAAACTAAGAGTTTGATACAGCTTAGAATTCCATGGCTAGCTACAACAAAAAAATTTAAATGTGCATACTAATTAGCCAAAATTTTCACATAATAACACATAAAAACAATAACATGGATATCAAACTAGTAAGAGTACAACCAGTGTAGTTAAAGCGTCCAGACGATGCCTAGGCGATAGGGGGTTCCCTAGGCGAGGCGATGCCTAAGCGACCAAAATTTATTTATTTTTTTTACGTTGTATAATATTATATAAGAATTTATGAGTGCCTACCTAGATCATGAACTAGGCGATAGGGGTCCTGGCTAGGCGAGGTGGTGGCCTAGGCATTGCCTATGCGACATTTTGACTACACTGAGTATAACTAACATGATTAATTTTTTTTAATTGATACATGATTAATTGACTCGGGTGAAAAATGGCAAATACCATAATATGTGAAACCAAATGTAATAAGATTAGTGTTGGGATTTGCATAGAATTTTATTTATTGTAAATCTTTATTATTATAGAGTTTTCTTTTTAGGATTAGAATTTGGGGAAATAATAGTTAGTTTAGGATTTGATTTTATGTTTATAAATAGGTCTGGGGTGGATAGGCTTATTAAGTAAGCTGTGGAGATGTGAGTATTTAGGGCTTCCAGGGAGAGCGGGTTGCTCTCACAGAGAGCCTTGGTAGTTCTCAAGAAGAGCAGGTGACTTTAGGAAGATGAGTGGTAGTTCTTGGGAGAACGAGAAGCTCTTGGGAAGAAGAGTGTGCTCACGGTTAATTTTGGTGGCTCTCGTAGAGAGCAGATTCTCAGTATTTCAGAGTAAAAATCCTTGTATCATGTACTCTCGGCATAGAAGAAATTCTTGATTGTCTTTGCCCATGGATGTAGCCCGGGTGAACCACGTATATCTTGTTCTGTGTTTTAAATCTTTTCATATTTGTTTGTCATATTATCATCGAACCACACAACAATCAGAACCAGCTGATATAAATGAGATGGTTTCAGAAAAACTCTACCTGGAAGTCACTGCTAATCTATTGCCACCAACTATAAATGAAGGGGCTCTGCTGTTTTTTTTGGGGTGTGTGCGATCGAGCATAGTGTTGGGGGTTAAACAGAGATGCAGAAACTACAATGGCGGCACTAATAATCGGGCTGCTCAATTCCAATAACCTCAAGTTCTAGATGTGAAATAATACTGTAAGTAAGATTAAGGCATCTAAACGAAAAGATAAAAAATATACTAGAGACATAATGCATCAAAGAAAAACCACTAAGCATTTCTTCCCAATGTATTGAACTTTGTAAACCTAATAATAATTCAATAATAATAAAAATCTAGAGAAATAGACACTATAAGTTTTGAAGATTAAAAGATAAAAAACAAAATGGAAAAATCCCAAATCACATAATCTCTGCATTAGCTTATGCATCCTGAAGATGAAAATTGATAACAACAATAAAAGAAACCCCACCAAAAAGATAGTGAGCTTTACCCTCTTCAACTCCTTTTGTCCGGAGCTCCTTCTTGCAGGCATCAGTAAGGTTCATGACCTTCCCTCCCTTTCTCGACTTCATCTTCGCTCCAACGGTCTCTTCGTCGACTTCAAAACGCAGAAACCAGCGTAACGGTAATAAAACTCTCCCTCTTATTTGTTTCTCTCTCCAGTTTCTTTTGCTTTATTTAGTGAGATAAGTACCATTTGGTCACCCTAAATAAAAAAATATTACCTAAAAGGGCATGGTTTGGAAAAATTTACAAAACAGGGTATATATTTCAATATGACCCTTATTAGTGTTTGGCTTTATATGAATAGCTACCGGGTTGAGTGGTCTTTTCTGATGGAGATGATGCCGTGGATAAATCTAATTTATCAATGTATCTCCACGATCAGCTATGCGGTGATTATTAACGGGGAACCATAGGGGCATATTTCACCATCTCGAGGACTATGACAAAGAGATCCTCTATCACCCTACCTTTTTTCTCCTGTGCGCGGAAGCTTTATCCAATTTGTTGAATCAATTAGTCTCTATGGGCCATTTGAGCGGCATTCAGCTTGCCAGAGGAGCTCCGACTATATCCCATTTGTTTTTTGCGGATGATTGTATGGTTTTTCTTAAAGCAAATACCAAAGAGCCTTTGTTACTAATAGCGCTTCTTGATAAGTATCGGGCAGCTTCAGGCCAACTGGTTAATCACTCTAAATCTAGAATTATGTTCTGCTCAAACACTCCCCGCCATTTTCGGAGGATTATTGCAGGAATTCTTCACATTGGGAACTTGAATATACCCCAGAAATATTTGGGCCTTCCCTCGGATTTTAGAGGATCCAAGAACAAACTTTTTGACCAGTTAAAGACTCGGGTGCTGCACCGGCTTCAAGGGTGGAAGGGTAAGCTTTTGTCTTAAGCGGGTCGAGGCATTTTAATTTAGATCATGGCCCAAGCCATTCCGGCTTATGCAATGTCTTGCTTCCAACTTCCAAAAGGGTGGCTAAAGGACCTCAATGCGGCAATTGCAAAATTTTGGTGGAGTCAAGATCAACAAAATAAAATTCATTGGGTTAGTTGGAGGAAGTTATATCTCCCTAAAAATCAAGGTGGCATGGGCCTTAGGGATTTGGAGGCTTTCAACTTAGGGCTTCTCGCAAAGCAAGGATGACGTCTCATCAAGCAACCTCAATCTTTATGGGCAACTATCTACAAGTCAATATATTTTCTGAGATGTCCTTTTCTTAAAGCCAAGATGGGGTCCCGACCCTCTTGGGCTTGGCGCAGCCTGATGGTAGGACAAAATATCATTGAGAAAGGATATAGGTGGCAGGTGGGTTCAAGGTCCCAAATTAAGGCGGGACCCATGGTTACCAAATGCTCCCCAATTCAAACCTATACCTCGGTCGGGTTCAAACCTTAGTGGCATGTTAGTGTCGGATCTGATAATCAATGAGTCAAATTGTTGGAATCTGCCTCTCTTGGATCAATTGGTGCATGAAGCATCTGTCCAGCTCATCAGGAAAGTTCCAGTAGTGCATACGGCTCGGGATAAAATCATATGGAATTTTTCCAAATCTGGGATCTTCAAGGTCGGCTCGGCTACTCATCTCGCTAAGCAGCTTATTGAGTTTATGTCCCCTTCGTCTAGCTCCGGTCTTAACAGCATCCCAGAGTTAGCTTGGGGAAAAATCTAGAAGGTTCCCATTCCCCCAAAGATCCGCATCTTTATGTGGAGGCTTTGCCACAATGCTATTGCGGTGGGGCAAAATCTTCTAAACAAACATATGAAAGTTGACGCTTCTTGCCCTCTTTGTAAAGAAAAGCCCGAGACCATCAATCATCTTTTCCTGGAATGTTCCTATTCGCGTAGTATATGGTTCGACTCAAGCCTTGCACTAAGGCTCCCTTCAACGGCAGAGCTTTCATTTTCTCAGTGGTGGGATAAGTGGACAAAGCATGCGGAGTTTAGTGCGGGGAACTCTCTGGCCACCCGGTTATGCTCCACTTTATGGTTTATATGGAAAAACCGAAATGAGGTGGTTTTTAATGGAACTAGCTTTAATCCCCCTCATAACATTTCAAGGTTGGAAGATTTCATCTCTGGTTTGACTAAATCTGTTAAGAGCAGCTCTTCTTCAGAGCTTTCCAGTGATAGACATTTGTCCGAGAGACATTGGGTGGCCCCTGAGCCTGGGAGAATAAAAGTCAACGTGGACGGAGCAGCTCTTCCCCATGGTTTGGCCGCGGGTGTGGGGGTGGCTCGGAACCATAGTGGGTAGTTTCTTCTTAGTCATCATCAATCTCTATGGGGTGGCAATAGTAGAGTAGCGGAAGTGGAAGCTATACGTCAAGCTCTTCGAATAATTCTCGATCGTGAATGGCCCTGGGTGACCATTGAATCGGATTCAAAAGAAGCCATTGATTATCTTATTGGTGCTGGCCCCATGCCTCATTGGGAGGTGGAAAATCTGTTGGAGGACATTAAGAGACTCAGTCGTCTCTATGTAGACCCAAAGTTCCAGTATATACCCAGGCTTGCTAGCTTGGAGGCTCATTCAGAGGCTCAATAGGCTTTATTAGATAGTATTCGATTAACAAATTGTCTTTTTTGCTTTCCCTCTTCGACCGATCCTCAAGGGGATTTTGGTCTGATACCTGTGTATTCGGTTTCCTCTGCTCCTTAATGAAATTTTATCTCTTCAACCAAAAAAAAAAGGGGGTAAATATGCCAAAAGCATACCTTTTTAGTAATAAAAATGTAAAGCACGCTTTTTTTGATAAATATATCAAAAGCAAGCCTTTTTAGGTAATAAAAATGCAAAGCATGCCCATTTAGGTAAAGCGGCCTTATTGAGTTGATGGAGTTAAATCTTATACGGTGATAACCGGATTTGGCAAATCCGGTTATCACCCCTATAAGTCGCCGTGTGTCTCCTTTGACACCCCTTAACCATGGGTTCTTTCACCCACCCCTAGGGTTCACCCACTCATCCTTGGTTTTTTTTTTTTTTTTAATATTAATTATTTTTAAAAAATTAAAAAACTGTTTTTAGAGTTTTCTTAATATTAAAAACAGTTTTGTAATTTTAAAAAAAGAATTAATATTTTTTAAAAAAAAAACCAAGGATGGATGGATGAACCCTAGGTATATGAAACATAGTTCTTGAGGTTTAGAGCATCTGCAACCCAAAACTCTATATCTCTCCTCTATTTCGGCATCTCCTCTATATTTAGAGGAGATGGCCCCACTTTAAAGTTATTTGCTCTATTCCTACTTTATAACACTATTCATTTTTATTAAAAAAACCAAGGATTGGTGGATGAATCTTAACCACAGTCGCCACGTGTCCCTTTTGACACCCCTTAACCGTGGTTAAGATTCACCTACCTATCCTTGGTTTTTTTTTAAATATTAATTTGTTTTTTAAAATTAAAATACTGTTTTTAGAGTTTTTTAATATTAAAAATAATTTTTAATTTTAAAAAATAATTAATATTTACAACAAACCAAGGATGGGTGGAATAATCTTAACCACGGTTAAGGGGGTGTCATACGGTAAAAAGACACAATTGGTATTTTAACAAAGATTGAAAGACAAAAAGAGGACACAAATGGTATTATAAGAGCATGAATAGTGTTATAGAGGCCATCTCTATTTTCTCTTCCACCCTCTAAATATAGAGGGTCACTGTAGCAATATAGAGGTCAACCTCTAAATATAGAGCACGATTGGAGTTGGATTTTTCAACCAAAACTCTATATTTAGAGTTATAGATAGCCTTTTCAATTTTGATTTATACCAACAACCAAACACCAGCTTCCACACTGCCATCTACAACCGCTGTTTGGGCTTGGGCTTTTAAGCTCATTTTTTTTTAGTCGCGGTAATACTTATTGTAATGAGGAAAAATTGGATTGTTAAACAATTTAGTTAGACCTCCTGTGGCTTATAAGGCTCAATTCTCTCAATTAAAGATAGGCTCTTTTGTGGAGATGTGTTGAGTTCAACCTTATGAGTTTGTGTGTGTTTTCCTACTGTGTGTTTAAATAATTAGTTTCCAAAAACCTCCTCTATTTCTCTCTCTCTATATATACACTAGCAAACACCTGTGTGCACGGAAAAATGAAAAAAATAGTAAAATAAATAAAATAAATTTTAAGATATGATATGTTTATGTGATAAAATTACATAAATTATTTTCATACCAATTTTTATATCAAATTATTTATTTAAAATAAAACTGTAGAAATATGTAGCTCATCCCACCTCAATCTCTATAATTATAAAAATATATTAATGTTAATTAATTATGATTAATGGGAGAGCTAGCACAATCCATGAGGGGAGGACAAAGGTTTGCAAGGAACATTGTCTTTAAAGATATAAATAATGAGAAAAAAAATTTAGGAAGGTAAGAGATAAATGAAGATGAGTTTTTTTGTGAAAAAACTCCATCTTTTCGGCTATTTGTAAATACCCCTTACTTTTAGTGATTTTGTATTATGCCTAGATAAGTTGCAAATCCACCATTCCATTCATAACCTAGTTAACAGATGTTAAATTTTCTAGGAAATAACTCTTTAACCCTTTTTTTTTATTTCAAAGAGATTCGTAAAAACTTTTCACAAAAGAAATGATTTGAACCCACTAATTGTGGTTAAGATTCACTCACTCCTAGGATTCACCCATTTAACATTGGCTATATATATATATATTAACTTTAGGTTGATTATGCTTAACCACAGTTAAAACGGGCTCTACAAGCTACCACATGTCTCTTTCAATACCCATGGTAAAGATTCACTCACCCTTAGAGTTCATCCTTAACTTTAGATTTTAGAAAAAAAATATAGACCTTAGGTTGTTTATTCTTAAACACAGTTAAGGGGGCTCTACAAGCTACCATGTGTCCCTTTTAACATCCACTAATTGTGGTTAAGATTTACTCGCTCCTAGGGTTCATCCATCTCACCTTGGATTAAAAAAAATTAATCTTAGATTGATTATGCTTAACCATAAATATATAATGAGGGTTAGGCTGGATTGGGCTTTAAGGGGTATAGTCCAAAGACTCCAAACCCGTCCCTCATATCGCTGGGTCTAAAAAAATTTTGAGCCCACTTAAACTTGCGTAACTATGTGAATTAAAAAATCCTTAATTTTGCAACTTTTGAAGGTCGGGTTGGATTGGATGACCTCACAAGTCATGAGAGAGTGGGACAGGATTAAGGCATGGATTATCTCTAGCATATGCCCGAGATCCCATCTCAGGCACCACTCTTTAGCCGATGCGTGGGAAGGCATTTAACTAGGGGGAGTAATAACATACATTGCACATTCTATTGAGTAGTACATGCACACATCCCAAGCTCGCCACATGTTCTCTTTAACATTCATTAACCGTGGCTAAGATTCATACATTCCGAGAGTTAAATAATCTAACTTAGCTTTTAAAAAAATTAACCTTTGTTATGATTTCACTCACTCATGTGGTTAATTTTTTTAAAATATTTTTTTTAAACTAAGGTTAGATTATTTAACCCTAAGGGTGGGTGAATCTTAACTACAATTAATGAATGTCAAAGAGCACACGTGGAGAACTTGAGAGGTGTGTGCATACTCAACAGAATGTGCAATGCATGTTATCACTCCCCTAATTAAATGCCTTACGCGTCAGCTGAAGAGTGGTGCCAAGATGGGTTTCAGGAGGTAATTCTTTGCCCGGGAGGCAATGGATTATTTAACCCTAAGGGTGTCTCCCCAATGAGTGAATATTCTGGAAGTCTTCACTAGGGATTAACCTAGGAGGGTGTTCTAAAATTGAGTTGAGAGAGATGCCATAGTTGTAATATTCATAATCTGGCAAGCTTTACTAGGGATTAACCGAAGAGGATTTTGCTACCCAATTGCCCCGTACTCCTCAACCTAAGAATACTAGAGGAGATACTAACGTCATTTCAACCAAAAAAATTAATTTGGCTTTGTTACCGTGTGCATTAGGGTTATCCCGGGTTTATTCTCACATTGGTTGGGAAGTGGGTTTCGTAAGGGTGTATAAGAGTCCATCAACCCTCTTTAAGACTACCCCTTTTGGAGTGGTTGCTTGGACTTATCCTTATGTCAACCTTAGCAGATATCTTAGGTCTGATTGTGTGTTTAGAGAGTATTTGTTAGTTACATGATATCATTTCAACCAAAAAAAAGACGTACCAACGCTACTAATGGCTCGAAGTAAATCGACCTATGGTAAGGGGTTTGATCGGGATTTTTTTCCTTTCATATATCATAAAATAGAGTTGAGGAGTATTTTATATTTTTAGCTGCACAAACGGGCATGTTGGATCATGCATCTATCTATATATTAGAAAACACTTGAGACGAATTACCGTTAAAAAAAAAAAAAAAACTTATTCCAATTCCAGCAGCTCGGACTTGGATAGTGGGATTGCTGGAAAGAGATAATTCCTTACAAATGGTAAAACATTCCTACAAAGAAGTGTTTGCTTCTCTCATAGGTTCTGAGTCCAATAAGTATCCCTTAATCTGAGCAGCTTGCTCCTTGGGAACGTTAAGCAAGGGATATATTAGACTCCATGTTATTTAAGAGTTCATGATCATGCTGAGAGATAATAGGCATAATAGCCTGATTACTAGAATTATCAACATTGAATGATTGAAATTGTTTGCTGTAAGAGATGAGTCAAGGGCAGGTACCGCTAACAAGAATGAAAGGGAGAACTTTTCATTACAACCGACAAAAATTATGAGTTGCGTCATTGATTACGCAGAAAATTTGTCAGTCAGCAAGCCTTCCAAGTTCAACAATAGTTTGAAAGGGAAATAGCTAAAACCTAAGACATCACCTCCCCCACCCACCCAATTCCGCCTCTTTTCCATGCTACGCCCGTATTAGCATTATAGGATTATTATTTTAATTTCAGGGGAGATTCAGCCCCCCTGCACCCATGTGGCTCCACGCCGTTGGTTTTTGAATCAGACGGCATACCAATTTGGATAGTATGTACTATCGAGTGAGCACAAGATCAATGGACAAAAAAATTCAAAAAAAAATTGAATGGGGAAAAGTCAAAAATGGAGGGGAAAAAAAAAACTTATGGTTAGGTAACCTTTTTTTGTCCACTGATCTTGTGCCGACAAGAGTGTCATTTTCCCTTCCTCTCTCCTCTATGTCAGCCTGACCAAGTGACCAACTCTTTCTATTCAATATGGATTGAATGCTTCGGCTTCAATTGCACCCATAAGCGTTGAGTTCAATTGCACCACAAGTGAACATGTATCTCTTTCAAACAATATTAACTGTACTCTCTTAGGATTTAACCATCTAAATTTATTTATTAGAAAAAATATTAACCCTGAGGGTTGTTTTGTTTTAACAAGAGACTTTTTTAATATTTAATCCTTAGGGTTAATATTAACCCTTAAGGAAAAAATATTAACCTATATTAACTTTAGTTAAAATTACTAACTATTAGGATTCAATAATCTAACTTTTATCTATTAGAAAAAAAATATTAACCTTGAAAGTTAAATTTTTTGTAACAAAAATTATTTTGGTTAATATTAAACTTTAGGGAATAGATTGGAAAGTGTTGGTCACTTGATCAGGTTGGCAAAGAGAAGAGAGGAAGGAGACAACAAATCTGCAAAAGAGAAAAAGGTAATAAAGAGATTTTTTTAGCGGTTTTTGCGTATCAGCTGCTACATTCTTCCTATTTTGTGAATCTTAACCATAGTTAAAATATAGGTTATATTTTTTAATTTTTTTCCTAATGGTTAGTTGATCTTAACCACAGTTAAATGGAGTTAAAATGTGACACGTAAAATTTTTAAAACCGAGGTTAGATGCTTTCAATCTTAATGTTAGTGAACCTTAACCATGGTTAAAAAGAGTTAAATGCACGTTAAATTTTTTTTATTCTTCTTTCTAAAAAGCAAGGTTAGATGTTTTGACCTTAAGGATGAGTGAATCTTAACCACAGTTAAAGAGAGTTAAAAAGGGACACGTTATTTTTTTTAAATCTTTCTTCTAAAAACCAAGGTTAGATGCTTTAACCCTAATTATTTTTTTCTAATTTTTCTTCTAAAAACCAAGGTTAGATGTTTTAATCCTAATGGCTAATGAATCTTAACCACAGTTAAAGAGAGTTAAAAATGGTACATGTTAATTATTTTCTTAAAATCAAGGTTAGATGCTTTATTCCTAAGAGTGTGAATCTTAACCACGGTTAAAGAGTGTTAAGGGTATAATAGTCATTTTTCTTAATAATAACAAATGAAAATCTAACAAAACTAAGGGTTGAGGTTGTTTGTCTACTGGTTTCAAAACCATGAATTAATTTGCAAGACTGTTACGCAAGAATTATTTATTTGCAAAGGAGGTAAAATGTAACAGCGGATATGCAAAAAACTTTTGTTTTTTAGTTGATCTTGGGTCCTATGCAACTAAGCCGACTTAAAGAGTTAGGCTTACTTACGAAGGACCCAACCGGCTCAAGACTCACGAGTTTCCGTTAGTTTGCAATCATCTCATCTGGAAGACATCTAACGCTCACACACTGTTGAGTGTTTTTAAATCACTTCCCATTTCAATATTTTAAATTATGTAATTAATAATTTTCTTATGTTTCGAGTCTTGGATCGGACATCTTGGATTTGAGAAATGCTAGTCTTACTCTCAATCAAACTCTACTCTCAATCTCCACCAACTAATTGTTCATTCTTATGAAAGATAGTGCTTTAACTACCTGATAATGGATAGGTAGTTCGTGGAGGTTGAGAGTAAAGTTTGATCGAGAATAGGGCTAGCATGCCTTTTAGATTTTGAATCTTTGGCTGCAAGGATCATTGCTGACGAGTTCAAGAAACATAGACATAGACAAAATTCAAGTATGTGGACTGTATTGTTAGATCAGGACCGTTCACATTACCCACCTCCATTAATAAAACACCAGCGAGTGGCACGGGTGATGCATGTGAGAGCGAGGGGAAAGAGTTAACCACAGTTAAAAGGAGTTAAAAGGGACACGTGTTAACCCACGGGTGCGATTGAACTTGCTGGTGGCATGTGATGCTTGTAAGAGCGAGGGGAAGGAGTAATCACAGTTAATAGAAGTTAAAAGGGTCACGTGTTAATCCGTGGGTGTGATCAATCGCGATTGGCTGTGATTCAAAATAGATAGATGAGCAAGTATAGTTTCGAAATTAAATCAAAGGCAAGGGGTAGTTTGGGAATTAAAGTAAACATTAAATCAAAGTTTTGTTTTTATATAAGGGTAGTATGGGAATTTCAGAAAAATCATCTATGGCTGCCTCTCACATTATAATAACTAGGCTGTCTCTCACATTATAATAACTAGTGGTTTGGCATGTGCGATGCACATGAGAGCGAAGGGAAGGATTTAACCACAGTTAATGAGAGTTAAAAGGGACACGTGTTAATTCACAAGTGTGATTGAACTTGCTAGTGGCACCTACAATGCACATGAGAGCGAGATGAAGGAGTTAACCACAATTAATAGGAGTTAAAAGGGACACGTGTTAACCCACGGGTGCAATTGAACTCTCCCCGAGTTCAATCGCGACTGGCTGTGATTCTAAATAGATAGATGAGCAAGGTTAGTTTGGAAATTAAATCAAAGGCAGGGGGTAGTTTGGGTTTTAAAGCAAATACGAGAATTTCCGAAAATGAACCAAATCATCTCCGGTGATAACCGGATTTGGCACCCCTTAACCGTGGTCACCACGTGTCTCCTTTGATACCCCTTAACTGTGGGTAAGGTTCACCCACCCCTAGGGTTCACCCACCTATTTTTGTTTTCTTTTTTAAATATTAATTTTTTTAAAAAATTAAAAAACTCTAAAAACAGTTTTTAATTTAAAAAAAAAATTAATATTTAAAAAAAAAACCAAAAATAGGTGGGTGAACCCTAGGGTTGGTGAACCTTACCCACGGTTAGGGGGTGTCAAAGGAGACACGTGGCAACATCTAGGGTGATAACTGGATTTGGCAAATCGTAGAGGATTCGACTCCTTCGGAAAAATCAAAGTAAAGATAAAGAAAGATAAGGATCTAAAATCAATGGCATTATCATCCCACGGTCAAACACGTTTATCAACTAAGTAACGAAAAACAGTACATATCATTTTCTTCTTTTTTTTTCTCCACACCTACCTCAACTCAGAAATTCTATTTATTTATAAATTATATACGCCACACCCACAAACGCCCATCAGATTATCTCATCGCCTATTTATACCCCACACACTGGCTATAGAGATTATCTCCAAAACTTCAATAAAAATTAGTAACCAGATCTGTATCCGAGACTGTGTTTGTGATCGGCCATGGCTACCACTACCAGCGACGTGAAGCTTCTTGGGTCATGGGCGAGCCCCTTTGTGATGCGGGCTCAGATTGCCTTCAACATCAAATCCGTCAGTTACGAGTTGCTTGAAGAGACGTTATATGGGCCCAAAAGCCAGCTTTTCCTCCAATCCAACCCTATTCATAAGAAGATGCCTGTTCTCATCCATGCTGACAAACCCATCTGTGAATCTCTCATCATTGTTCAATACATCGACGATGTCTGGACCAACGGACCAACTATCCTCCCTTCTGACCCTTATGATCGAGCAATAGCCCGCTTCTGGGCTGCCTATATCGACGATAAGGTACGTTCGGATCGTCACGCGCTATATATATTTATGCTTACCGAAAGGAAATGATATATACATCATCGATCTTTCTAATCTACTCGATCGACATGGGTGCAGTGCTTTGCTTCTATTCAGGATATTGCAAGAGGACTATTAGAAGGGGAGGCTAAGAAGGCGGCGATTGAGCAAATGAGTTTAGGGTTAATATTGTTAGAGGAGGCGTTTGAGAAGTGTAGCAAAGGGAAGGGATATTTTGGTGGAGAGAAGATCGGGTACATTGATATTGCATTGGGAAGCTTATTGGGGTGGATCAAGGTGATGGAGAAGATGTTAGGTGTGAAGCTGATTTACGAAGCGAAGGCACCAGGTTTGGTGGGATGGGCGGAGCGGTTTTGTGAGGACAGTGCGGTGAAGGAGGTGATGCCAGAGATTGAGAAACTGGAGGAGGTTGCTAAGTTGCTTCATGCCATGTTCAAAGCTCCTCCTAAGTAAAAAATTGCAACCAAGAAAGAGTTTGATAATAAAATATGAGTGCTACCCTGCTCTCAGCCTGAGCCAGCCATCTGGCCATTTTCATTGTTAAAGCAATCCAATCATTTAAAAAGATTGTGCTTTTACAGTGAGAATGAACCACATGTGATTGGATCGGGCTAAGAGTAGAAATTAAAGGCATGAGAGTAAGGCTAGCACTCCACATAAAATGTAGATTTGGAATTCAGGAGAATGCTAAGGGGAGGACTTGCCTTAAGGTGAAAGTGACAACTTGCCTGTGGCCTGCTTTTTGGTTTTTCATACACGAGTACACGACGCGCAGGAGAGTCCCAATCTTTTTTCTCTGTTTTTTTTTTCCTGAGTTTCCTTAGCATTCCAAGAATTTACGGTATTATATCAAAGGTTAGTTTTTCAAGTAATGTAAAGAGCAATTGGGTTTCTGTATGTTTCTTGTATTTATGTTAGCTGATTGCTATTTTCAGTCGGGAAAAAAAAAGTTTTTTAATATAAGAACTAGTTCAAATTTCTCAATTTTTTTTCTTCTCTATTGTCACTTATTTTCTCTGCAATCAAACATAGGGTACAAAGGGAAAGGAAAGTGATTAGAAATTCTCTATAGCACCTGCTATCAAGAGCTAGGCAGCCTAATCATGAATCCAACGGTGCCCACTGTTTAATGCATATTAACCTTGACTCCTATAACATCCTGGAAAAAAAATTATTATTAATTTTAATTACTAATTACTTAATTAATTAAAAACAGAGGAAGAAACCCAGATCACACCCACAATAGGGCAAGCAACCGTAGATGATTTAGCATCTCTTCCATTTGGAGGCATAAGAACCAATTATTAAATTTTTTTTTTTCTGGAACTCGGGGTGTCCCTAACCCTTTGGACTAATCCCCGAGGGTGCAACGTGAGCCCGCAACCTGCCACACCAGCTAAGTCCGGGTAAACCCAGTGCGCGGCTAGCCCCAAAGGGGGAGTGAGAAATGGAAACCAAGACCTCCCACTTGAGGAAAGGCCTAGGAACCATTGGTCCACCCCGTTGGGGTTATATAAGAACCAATTAGCTTTTGGAAGAAGTTACAATGGCCAATTTAATAGGTCTTGATGATTTTGTTGCCCACTGCTAGTTGAGAGAGACATTGGATATTTGACAATAGCCTTACTTAGATAATAATTACCGAGTTGGAGATTGGGAATTATTTAGTTAGGAGAGATTTTTAAAAAATCGACAAAATTAGGACCACATATATATATATAAGGTGTTGTGTTTTGAATCTTTTCCTATTATTATCAAACCCCAAAACCAGATGAGATATGAATGATGGTCGCATGGAAGTCACTACCAATCTATTGCCACCAACTATAACTGAAGGGGCTTGCTGTTTTTTTTTTGGGGATGTGTGAGTTGCATAGTGTTGGGGGTTAAAGAGAGATACAAAAACTACAATGGCGGCAAAATTAATCAGGCCGCTCAATTCCAATAACCTCAAGTTCTATATGTGAAATAATACTGTAAGTATGACTAAAGCATCTAAACGACAAAAAAAATGTACTAGAGCGATAATGCATAGAAAAAAAAAACACTAAGCATTTCTTTGGAATGTATTGAACTTTGTAAACCTAATATTTATCTTTACTAATATTATAATGGGAGAGGCAGGTATAGCCTAAATTTTCTGAAATTCCTAAACTACCCTTATATAAAACAAACCTTTAATTTAGTGTTTTATTTTAATTCCCAAACTACACTGATCTATCTATTTAAAGAATAGAATCACAGTCAATCGCGATTGAACTCCACCCACGGGTTAACACGTGTCCCTTTTAACCCCTATTAACTATGGTTAACTCCTTCCCCTCACTCTCACGTGCATCGCACGTGCCACCCACTAGTAATTCAATAATAATAAAAATCCGGAGAAATAGACACTAAGTTCAAAGTTTAAAAGATAAAACACAAAATGGAAAAAATCCCAAATCACATAATCTCTGCATTAGCTTATGCATCCTGAAGATGATAACTGATAACAGCAATAAAAGAAAACCCCAAAAAAGGTAGTGAGCTTTACCCTCTTCAACTCCTTTTGTCCGGATCTTCTTCCTGCATGTAGGCGTCAGTAGGGTTCATGACCTTCCTTCACTTTGTCGTCTTCATCTTCCCTTCAACGGTCTCTTCGTCGACTTCAAAACGTAGAAACCAGAGTAACGGTATTTCTCGGTGTTTCTCTCTCCGGTTTCTTTTACTGAAGCTTGAAACACAGTTACCTGAGGTTTTTTTTGGTGGGTCCCTACAGGACCGATACTACATAGTTAGTAGAGTTAGCCGATTAAAAGTTAGCTGGGGGCATCAAGGCTCTTGCAACACTTACCTCTGGGGGGATTAGATCCCCAGACCTCCACCCTTGGAAGGCCACACCCCTACCACTCACGCAAGAGGCGGGGGTGTAGTTACCTGAGGTTTAGTGTAGAACCCGGACCTTGAGGGCCTAGTATGATGAATGATATGATGTATTAAAGCTTTTTAAGAATCTATTTTGTTGTATGGGTGTTTGGAATGAAGTAGGTAAGAGTATAGAATACTCTTAAGTGTTAACAAGGGTTATGTCTTAGCATACCCTCAACTTTGAAAAGCTCTAGTTCGCTCATAACTGATCGGAAGCGATTCTTGAATTTTTGGAAAGTTATTGGAACCCTCTTCAAGGTCCATGTTGATCACTTTTCCGGATTTTGAGTCGAGGTAGAATCAAACGTCCGATTTCCGGAATCGGATCTTCTGCAAAAACGGGTTAATAAAACTCATTCTCATGTCAGCCAGCTTTAAGAGTAAAATGGTCCAAGAAAAAAGAAGAATTGAAAATTGTGCAAAACATAAAAGTTATTCTCCTTCAAAATACGAATTCAACGCAAGTTGAATCTTCAAAATCCAATAAGAGAGTCAAAAGTTATGGCCGATTTACCGAAGTTCGTTTTTGCAGAAAAACTCGCTCGAGCGAGATCCAAACCCACTCGAGCGAGATTGATCAATACCGAGTTTTTGAGGCCAGGGAGTAACTCGCTCGAGCGAGTTGGAAGCCCGCTCGAGCGAGATTGCCCAGAAATGTTTATTTATTTATCTTTTTCACTAGCCTAACACCTTATATACCCATTTTCGGGGGTCCAAGGTATCTAACACTTAGAGAGAGACTTTTTGAGAGAAAAAGAAGGAAACCTAGGTTTCTAAAGGGGGATTTTGTTTGAGACCAAGGAGGAGATCAAATCATCACTTCTTAAAGCTTCCACAAGCTTGAACCTTCTTCCTTGAGCGTGGATATCCATTTCCAAGCTCAAGCTCGTGTTAGATCATCCTTCCACACTAAGATTTGATCCTTGCAAGGTAATTAAAACTACTACCTAGCTTCGCTATGATACAAATAGTAAGTAAAACTATTCTCTAGCTTTACTATCTTGAAATAGTGAAAGTACGATTTTGAATGAGATGCAAGTAAAATTTCTATCTAGCTTTGTTATCCTACCAAGATTTAGTGGGTGATTTTCAAATAACAAATATGATAATTTGGGGTGAATTACATTATGATTAAATGAGAAACTAGGGCTTATGATTTGGGGGTTTTTTCAAGAAAAGGATCAATATAATTATACTTGTGTGAAATTATTATTATTTTCTAATCAATCATGATGCTATGTATGATGTGGTGAAATAGGCTTGAAAGCCAAGATCTTGAAGGTGTGATGTAATGAATACAAATGCTCTATGTTCTAGAAA
The DNA here is from genome assembly GCA_015143295.1 of Tetracentron sinense. Taxonomy (NCBI): domain Eukaryota; kingdom Viridiplantae; phylum Streptophyta; class Magnoliopsida; order Trochodendrales; family Trochodendraceae; genus Tetracentron; species Tetracentron sinense. Next base: position 7,746,183 of record CM026573.1, read on the forward strand.
TTCTAAGTATAACATGATGCCAATATGTCTTGTATGAACTCATATAAATTGTTAAGGCTTTCAATACATATATGTCTATAATGATGTTCACAAGCACTCCAAGCACAATGAGTTTCACACGACCGAGGTTTTCACATAAGCATGGTTTTCAAGAAATCACAAGAAAGGTTTTCAAGGCATTCATAAGTAAGAAGCATAAGAAGCAAAAGCATTGACAAAGCCAAACTTTGGGTTGGTATTCTACAATCGGTTACTTCATGCTCACAAGGATCAAGTCCAAGATCTTGCATAAAACCCAAGGATCATAAGTCTCGCAAGACTTTTTAAGAAGTCATAAGAAACTCACAAGTCTAAGATCTTGCATATGTCTCCAAGGATCATAAGCTCACAAGAAAGCTCATAAGCCCACAAGAAAGCTCATAAGCTCACAAGAAAAGTCATAAGAACTCGTAAGCTCACAAGAACTCATAAGAAAACACGTGACTCACATGCATTCAGAAGAACTCATAAGCATGCATAAGATGATTTGTTTTCCATGAAAAGAACAAGTTTTACGAACGGTTTTCCATGACGGAGTTTTCAAGCATGAACTTGTGATTCGTAATTACTCATGCACTTGTATGTAATATTATGATTATTATTCTTAGAGGATACTTGCATGTGGTATTTTGTTATTTTAACACTGTTAGCTAGTAGTTTTGGCTCGTTGAGTATTCCACGCTCTGTCGTACATGTTATGTCAGCAAGTACACGGACTCCCTTTGACATCTGTGATCAGGGGCCTTGGATAGAGGATGAGCCATATGTGGAGCCTGAGGATGAGGCAAAGGACTTAGACCACTGGCCCTTTTAGAGTGGTTACAGACAGAGAGAGAGAGTACTATTATTTTGTATTTTGATAGGTGGGCATGCCCACCTTTACTCTTGATATGTATTGTACAAACCTGGAATACACATTATGTATAGAAAATAAAAATTGGGTTACGCTTCAGCACTTTGATATGAGCTTCCACATTACTTTATGTTTCCATTATATATATTGCCTTGTGTATTTCACAAGATTGTTTGGTATCAGATATTTGCATATCACGAGCCAAAGTATCCCTAACTCCCAGGGGGTATTTTGGGTCGCGACATTTAGCATTCTCAATTTTTGATTTATACCAACAACCAAACACCTGCTTCCACCATCCTATCTACAAAAGCAGTTTGGGCTTGGGCTTTTAAGCCCATTTTTTTTTTAGTCGTACCAATACATATAGTAGTGAAGTCCCATATCGCTAGGCGATATAGACCTCCCGTGGCTTATGAGGTTCCTTTTTGTAATGATCCAAAATCCTACCTTGACCAAAATAGGAGCTTGAGTCGCCACATTTCTTAAACCTACTTAAAATCTCATGGCAAAAAAAGCATGCTAAACATGAGTCTCCAAAATTGAGAATAACAAAATTTCGATATATAAATCCAAACCAATAATATAGTATCCTTGCACCTAGTTAGTACTATAATCCGTAGCATAATAACATAATCAGAGTGTGGAAGTATACGTGCTCATATACATCACATCATCACCTTGACTTGTGTACTTGTGAGAACCTTAGACTTAGAGGACAATAAACTTATGAGATGTTTGTGCTTATGAGACCACGTGCTTATGCTTATGCACGTATTCAAATCCCTCATCGGGCTTATGTAGATTTCTTATTAGACTTATGCAGTGCTTATGCTTATGAGCCTTAGAGCTACTTAACAATAACCATGCACTCCCTTATTTAGACTTGTCGTATCCCTTATCAGACTTATTTAGATTCTCCTCCTTCTTATGCAGTCCTATCAGTCATAGGCAATGTTTATACTTGTGGTCCACGTGTGTGACTTGTGAGACTCTTATCTTAACATGCATGTGGATTTGTGCATAAGTGTCGTAATTAACATTCGAATTGGTCATCCCTTAGATTCCAAACCCCCGTCAAGAAACTCCATCAGGTTACATCTCCCTGGTTAGAGAATTCTCAACATGGAAGTCTTTCCTCTAAATTCTTACCTTTCTGAATATCAACTACCATGCGATATAATTAGACATAATTTAACAAACAATCACATATATGTATCTTGTCGTAATTCTTTGCATAATTCATAATTGATTTCACAATTAAACCTTACATACATTACCATCCTCCATTCCACATCATTCCATAACTATACAATCCACCTAAACCCATTCACATACATTCCCATTATCCATTCTATATCAATCCATAACCATACAATCCAATTAAATTCATTATCATACATTCCCATCCTCCATTTTACTCATCCATCATGTTAATCATCACATAATAATTCATAAGAAACTCTTGAGTAGGTTATTTCATTGGTTTTTTTTAAATTTTTCTTCTAAAAATCAAGGTTAGATGCTTTAACCCTAATTAATTTTTTATAATTTTTCTTCTAAAAACCAAGGTTAGATGCTTTAATCCTAATGGCTAATGAATCTTAACCACAATTATAGGGAGTTAAAAATGGGACATGTTAATTATTTTCTTAAAACCAAGGTTAGATACTTTATTCCTAAGGATGTGAATCTTAACCACGGTTAAAGGGAGTTAAGGGTATAGTAGTCATTTTTACTAACAATAACAAATGAAAATTTAACAAAACTAAGGGTTGAGGTTGGTTTCAAAACCATGAGTTATTTTGCAAAAGTGTTATGCAAGAATACTTTATTTGCAAATGAGGTAAAATGTAGCAGCTGATATGCAAAACCATTTTTGTTTTTTTTTTTGATCTTGGGTCTTATACAACTAAGCCGACTTAAAGAGTTAGGCTTACTTACGAAGGACACAATCGGCTCAAGACTCACGAGTTTCCCTTAGTTTGCAATCATCTCATCTGAGTGTTTTTAATCACATCCCATTTCCATATTTTAAAGTGTGTAATTAATAATTTTCTTATGATCGGACATTTAGATTTTGAATGTTTGGCTGCAAGGATCATTGCTGACGAGTTCCGGAAACATAGACATGGATAAAATTCAAAGTACATGCACTCTATTGTTAGATCAGGACCGCTTACATTACCCACCTCGTACATACCCCATAAATAAAACATAGGGTCCAAAATCAATGGTCATTATCATCCCATGGTCAAACACGTTTATCAATTAAGTCAATGAAAATAGTACATATCCTTTTTTTTCCACACCCACCCACCCACCCACAAACACCATAACCCCATCACCATCAGCTCATCTCATCGCCTATTTATAGCTTTATACCCACGCACTGGCTATAGAGATTATCGCCCAAGCCTCAATACAAGAAATCAGATTTGTATCCGAGACTGTGTTTGTGATCAGTCGGCCATGGCTACCAGTGACGTGAAGCTTCTTGGGTCATGGGTTAGCCCCTTTGTGATGCGAGCTCAGATTGCCTTCAACATCAAATCCGTCAGTTACGAGTTCCTTCAAGAGACGTTAGATGGGTCCAAAAGCCAGCTTCTCCTTCAATCCAACCCTATTCATAAGAAGATCCCTGTTCTCATCCATGCCGACAAACCCATCTGTGAATCTCTCATAATTGTGCAATACATCGACGAGGTCTGGACCAACGGACCAAACATCCTCCCTTCTGACCCTTATGATCGAGCAATAGCCCGCTTCTGGGCCGCCTATATCGACGATAAGGTACGTTCGTCACGCGCTATATATGCTTTACTGAAATGAAATGAAACATCATCTATCTTTCTAATATACTCGACATGGATGCAGTGCTTTGCTTCTTTTCTTGAAATTGCAAGAGGACTATTAGAAGGTGAGGCTAAGAAGGCGGCGATTGAGCAAATGAGTTCAGGGTTAATATTGTTAGAGGAGGCTTTCGAGAAGTGTAGCAAAGGGAAGGGATATTTCGGTGGAGAGAAGATCGGGTACATTGATATTGCATTGGGAAGCTTCTTGGGGTGGATCAAGGTGATCGAGAAGATGTTAGGCGTGAAGCTGATTTACGAAGCGAAGACACCAGGTTTGGTGGGATGGGCGGAGCGGTTTTGTGAGGACAGTGCGGTGAAGGAGGTGATGCCAGAGATTGAGAAACTGGAGGAGGTTGCTAAGTTGCTTCAAGCCAAGTACAAAGGCTCCTCCTAAGTAAAAAATTGCAACTAAGAAAGAGTTTGATAATAAAATATGAGTGCTAGCCCTGCTCTCAGCCTTTCCTACTCTCACTCTCACTTGAGCCAACCATCTATCCATTTTCATTGTTAAAGCAATGCAATCATATATAAAAAGTGTGTGTTTTTATAGTGAGAATGAACATGTGATTGGATTGGGCTAAGAGTAGAAATTAAGGGTCTGAGAGTAAGGCTAGCATTCCACATAAAATGTAGATTTGGAATTCAGGAGAATGCTATGGGGGAGGACTCGCCTTAGAAATAAAGAGGGTGAAAGTGACAACTTTTTGTTTTTCATGCACGAGTACACGACGCGCAGGAGAGCCCCAATCCTTTTTCTCTTATTTTTTTTCCTGAGTTTCCTAGCATTCCAAGAATTTACAGTTTTATATCAAGGGTCAGTTTTTCAAGTAATGTAAAGAGCAATTAAGTTTCTGTATGTATCATGTATTTATGTTAGCTGATTGCTATTTTCAGTCGGGAACAATTACTATTTTCAGTCGGGAACATGAATCCGACAGTGCCAAGCACCAAGTGGGGCCCACTATTTAATGCATATTAACTTTGGCTCCAATAGCATCCTGAAAAAAAATAAATTAATTTTAATTACTAATTACTTAATTAATTAAAAGCTAAGGAGGAAAACCTCCATTTCACACTCACAATAAGGCAATACAACAGTAGATGATCAACCGTCTCTTCCGCTTGGTGGCATAAGAAATAATTTGTTTTTGGAAGAAGTTACACTAGCCAATTTAGTAGGTCTGGATGATGATGTTGCCCACTGCTAGTTGAGAGAGACATTGGATACTTGAAAATACCATATGAGTGTTTCGTCAACATGAACGTACCCTAAAGATATGTTTGGTTGTCAAGAAAATATGCCAAAACATGAAAAATAAAAGAAAATTTTGGATTTATAATACAATTTTTAGTTGTGTTGTGTCGAATTTTCTTTTCTTTTCCATGTTTTAACTTATTTTCTCGTCAACCAAGCACAGGGTAAGTGTGTGTTCATTTGGCGAGAAAGTAAGGAAAAGAAAAATAAAAGTGTGTTTTCTTGCACTTTTCTTGCGTTTGGTTTGCAAGAACACTACAAGAAAATTACTGCGTAGCGACGGAAAATTTTCCATCACTTATATTGATGGAAACACAAGCCGTTACTAATGGTCTGTCTCTAATTACTTAAAAAAGTTTTTTTTAAATTAAAATAGTTAGTAGCGACGAAATGTTTGCCATCACTAATAGGGCTGATTTAATAGTGACGGAAAATTTCCATCACTAGGTTTATTAGTAACGAAAGTTCTTCATAGTGACGGAATAATTCTCGTTACTATTGAAATTTAGAGTATCTGTAACGGAAATATTTCCGTCACTACTAATATTTATATTAATCAGGTAAAATCAGAATCACGAAAACCTATCTTCCCCAAATTAGTTCCCACTCTCCTCGCCTCCGACCACATTCTAGCCACCACGGTATGCCCCTCTCAATCTCTCTCTCTCCTGATCGCTCTCATTCTCTCTGTCTTTCTCTCTCTCTCCCTCTGGTACGTGCTCGCCATCATTCTCTCTCTCCCTCTTGTGCTCTCTCTCTCGCTCTCTCCATCTCAGTTTCTTTCTCTCTCTCTCCATCTCAGTATCTCTCTCTCTCTCCGTCTCAGTCTCTCTCTCGTGCTCGCTCTCACTCTCTCTCTTCGTCTCAGTCTCAGTCTCTCTCACTCTCTCTGTCGCTCTCTCTATGTCTGTTGCAGGTCCTAATCTCTCTCTCTCTCTCTCTGGGGTTAGGGTTTTCTCTTTTTGTTGAGGAAACCCCATTTGATGATCTGTTTTTGTGGATGAGCTTTTGACCCTGACCAGATTTCGGTGGTTCTTGGTAGTTGAGACTATTCAGGGGCTCCGAATCGACCTAGTTACAAAGGAGGGACAGTTTGCTGCATTTACACCGAGTAAGATGTTCAAGTGCTTGTGCATGTTTTTGCTCCCTCTGATTTGGATTTGGTGGATTTTTGGGTTTCTGTTTTACTTTTCAGGAAAAAAAAAATAGGCTTGTTGGAAACAGGCGAGTTTGATAGTTATTTCAGTCGCTTCTGTAAATTCTATTTATTTAGAGAAATGATTTTTGAGAGTTTTGAAGTGTAACTTGAGCATGTTTATTATAGGTGCTTTATAGTCTATAGATTTATAAATCAATTCAAACACATGAAACATATTTATTTAGTATCTTGTTTGGTTTCTAATGATATTTTTTGATGCAAACAAGGCTGAATGCCCAACTCATTTTGTACATAATTGTTTATTTGGATAGTTCGCTTTCTCCATTTAATTTACTTAAAATTCTGTTTTCTTTTTTGCAAAAAAAAAAAACTAAATTTTCATCCTTTAGTTTTGATGCTTGTAATGATTTAAGACCTTAATTTTGAATTTTAATTTTGATAAGAGTTTGGAAGCAGCTGTTGGAGGCATTGAAAGGAAAGCAACTTCGACTAAATCTATTCGTCTCTGGCCAAAAATCATTGAATCTGCTCTCAAGGTTGGCGGGGTTTCTTGTTTTTACCCTATTTCAGTCTCAAAACTCGTTCGGGTGTGATAATTATAAATTTTGTCGTTGCTATTTTTAGTCGGGAACAAAAAAGTTTTCAAATATAAGAACTAGTTGGATTTTGTCCATTTTTTTTTCTTTACCATTTTCACTTATTTTCTCGGCAATCAAACATAGGGTACAAAGGGAAAGGAAAGTGATTAGAAATTTTCTATAGCACTTGCTATCAAGAGCTAGGCAGCCTAATCATGAATCCAACGGTGCCAAGCACCAAGTGGGGCCCACTGTTTAATGCATAATAACCTTGGCTCCTATAGCATCCTGGAAAAAAAATTATTATTAATTTTAATTACTAATTACTTAATTAATTAAAAGCTAAGGAGGAAGAACCCCCATTTCACACTCATAATAGGGCAATGCAACAGTAGATTTCACTAGGACGCATAAGAAATAATTTATTTTTGGAAGAAGTTACAATAGCCAATTTAGTAGGCCGGTCTGGATGATGATGTTGCCCACTGCTAGTTGAGAGAGACATTGGATATTTGAAAATACCATACGGGTGTTTCGTCAACATGATTTGGGGACATATTTGAAAGTTGAAACATCCTTCTTATAGCTGTTGTGTTGTGCCTCTTTGAACATCAATGTACAAAGTATCAAATGTAACCTTAGCTAGGTAATAGTTACCGAGTTGGAGATTGGGAATTATTAAGTTAGGGGAGATTTTGAAAAAATTGGCAAAATTAGGACCACGTATATCTCTGGTGTTGTGTGTTAAATTTTTTAATATTTGTTTGTCATATCATCATCAAACCCCAAGATAGCGTTTTTCCACATAACAATCAGAACCAGCTGAATAAATGATGGTTTCAGACCAACTCCGCATGGATGTCACTGTCAATCTATTGCCACCAACTATAAATGAAGGGGCTCTGCTGTTTTTTTTGGGGTGTGTGGGTTGCATAGTGTTTGGGGGTTAAACAAAGATACAAAAACTATAATGGCAACACTAATAATCAGGCCGCTCAATTCCAATAACCTCAAGTTCTAGATGTGAAATAATACTTTAAGTATGATTAAAGCATCTAAATGACAAAAAATAAAAATAAAAATAAAAATAATGCACTAGAGAGATAATGCATAGAAAAAAAAAATCACTAAGCATTTCTTGTGAATGTATTGAACTTTGTAAACCTAATAATCCCTTAATAATAAAAATCCGGAGAAATAGACACTAAGGTGGCGATTGGTTTGGATTTTTTTGGCCAAAAATCAATTCTGATAAAATTGATTGTGTAGAAATTCATGATCAAATAATCATTTTTTCAAATAATAGTGTTAGGAGAATATAAAGTTGAGGGACTCAGCTATATTCTTCAAACACTATTATTTGAGAAAAATGATTATTTGACCATTAATTTTTACACAATCAATTTTACCAGAATTGATTTTTGGTAAAAAAAATCTAATCCAAACTCCCCATAAGTTTTGAAGATTAAAAGATAAAACACAAAATGGAAAAAATCCCAAATCACAGAATCTCTGCATTAGCTTATGCATCTTGAAGATGATAATTGATAACAGCAATAAAAGAAAACCCCAAAAAAGGTAGTGAGCTTTACCCTTTTCAACTCCTTTTGCCCAGAGCTCCTTCCTGCATGTAGGTGTCACTAGGGTTCGTGACCTTCCCTCCCTTTGTCATCTTCATCTTCCCTCGAACGTTCTCTTCGTCGAGTTCAAAACACAGAAACTAGCGTAATGGTTACTTCTTGGTGTTTCTCTCTCCGTTTTCTTTTGCTGAAGCTTGAAACATAATTACATCAGGTTTAGCCTTCTCAAATTTTCATTTATACCAACAACTAAACACCGGCTTCCACACTGCCATCTACAATGACTGTTTGGACTTGGGCTTTTAAGCCCATTTTTATTTTTGACTCACGCCAATACTTATAGTAGTGAAGTCCCATTTCGCTAGGCGATTTAGACCTCCTGTGGCTTATAAGGTTTATTTTTCTCTATTAAAGATAAGCTATTTTGTAGAGATGTGTTGGGTTAACCTCATGAGTCTATGTTGGCCTACTGCGTGTCCTTAAAGGATTAGTTTCCAAAAACCTCCTCTCTTTCTCTCTCTCTCTATATATATACACTAACATACACCTCGTGCGATGCATGAAAAAGATGGAAAAAAAAGTAAAATAAATAAAAGAGTTAAACAAATAAAATAAGTTTTAAGATATGATATGTTTATTTGATAAAATTATATAACTTCTTTTCATACCAATTTTTATATCAAATTATTTATTTAAAATAAAATTATAGAAATATGTAGCTCATCCCCACCTCAATCTCTATTATTGTAAAAATATATTAATGCTTATTAATTATGATTAATAGGAGCGGCTGGAGAGCTATCGCAATTAATGAAGAAAGGACAAAGGTCTGCAAGAAACATTGTCTTTAAATATATAAATAATGAGGAAATTTTTTTAGGAAAGATAAGAGGTAAATGATGATAGGATTTTTGTGAAAACCCCCTATCTTTTCTATTATTTGGAAATACCCATGATTTTGTATTATGCCCCAGTAATTTTTAAATCTTTTGCAAATCCACCCTTTCATCCATAACCTAGTTAACAAATATTAAATTTTCTAGGAAATGACCCTTTTAACTTTAGTTATGATTTCACTCACTCATGTGGTTAATTTTTTAAGATATTTTTTTTTTATTGAGGCTAGATTATTTAACCCTAAGGGTGAGTGAATCTTAACCACGGCTAATGAGCGTCAATGAGCACACGTGGAGAGCTTGAGAGGTGTATGTGCACCACTCAATGAAATGTGCAATGCATGTTATCACTCCCCCGGCTAAATACCTTACCACACATCAATTGAAGAGTAGTGCCCAAGATGGGATTTCCGGCATATGTCAGAGGTAATCCATTGCTCGGGTGGCAATGGATTATTTAACCCTAACCCTATGTTTGGTTGTCGAGAAAATAAGTAAAAACATGGGAAAAAAAAAAAAAGAGCTAAAACTCAACTAAAAATTGTATTAGAAATTCAAAATTTTCATTTCTTTTCTATATTTTCACCTATTTTCTCGACAACCAAACACAACCTAAGGGTGTCTCCCCAATGAGTGAAATATTCGGACAATCTTCACTAGGGATTAACCTAGGGGGGGTGTTCTAAAATCGGGTTGAGAAAGATGCATAGTTGTAATATTCGTATTCTGGCAAGCTTCTCTAGGCATGAACCTAAGAGGGTTTTGCTAGCCCCAGTCGCGCACTCCTCAACCTAGAGGAGATACTATCGGGGTTCATCAGCTGACAAAGATTACGAGCTGCGTCATTGAATAGAGATCGAATCACAGACAATCGCAAGTGAATTTAGGGAGAGTTCAATCGCTTCAACAGGTCAACACGTGGCCCCTTTAATCCCTATGAACCATGGTTAAGATTCTCCGAATTCAGGGAGAGTTCACTCCCACATGTCACCACGTGTCCCTTTAACACCTATGAACCACGGTTAAGATTCTTTAACCCTTATTGTTCAATATTATAACCTTAGTTTTTTGAAGAAAAAAAAGTTAAAAAATAATTAACCCTGAGTTAAAAATTCTTAAATAGAGGTAAATATTTTTTTTAATACTTTTTTCAAAAAACTAAGGTTAGATTATTGAACACTAAGGATTAGAGAATCTTAACCATGGTTAATAGGGATTAAAGAGAACACCCGTTAACCTGTGGGAGTGATTGAACTCTCCCTGAATTCAATCGCAATCGGCTGTGATTCCATCTCTATTGAATACGCAGAAAATTTGCCAGTCAGTACGCCTTCCTGGTTCAACTTATTTGAAGGAATGCTAACCCTACTCTCAATCTTAGCCAACCACGTGTCTATAAAACACAATAAGCCGAAATATGGGTACTTTAAAGCTCTTCAGAACATTTAAATGTCTGGAACATTAATATTTTGAAACAAAAGACATGAGTCTCGATGAGAGGGGTACATGTTGGTATCTTGGTCAGTCTGCGGATCAGAGAGGTGGGACCATATGTCCTATCTGTGGTCTGGGTTAGGTCCATGGTCATTTATGATCGCGGATCAAGCTAGTCTTTGGCTAGCCCGTAGATGGACTCATGGAGTTTATTCGCATGCACTTTATTGGGTCTGTCTGTAAGAACAAACCCTAAACACGTATAAGTCTCATAGGGATTGATAGGAAGAGTGTCTTCAGGATATAATTATCCTGCTGCCAACATTAAATGTTGGTGTGCTGGCGATAAGTCAGTCATTGGCCAATTGGTGTACGTGCCTTTGGCACGTGTGAAGCCTAACCGCTCATTTCTTGGGTGGTGATTTGGTACAGGTAGATGCTTCTTCCCTGCAGACGGTGAGATTTTATTGCCCTAATATTAATTAGAATTAGAAGTTCCACATCCTTGGAATTTAAAATTTCAAAATTTTTAGTGGAACTTAAATTTTAAAAATTTCATATTTGTAGAAATAATATAATTCTAGCAATTAAGTAAAAGGATAAAATACATTTACACCCCTTGAGGTTTGACGAAAATATATATAGACCATCAGTTTTCAGAGAATACATTAGGTATCCTTACTTTTCAAAATATTGACACTTACTTAAAATGATGATTTCATGAGATAAAATGGTATGAACTACCAATAATACCCTCTCTAAAGTTATCATTTTCTATTTTTCTCATATACGAAATTGTCTTTTCTTTTTTGAATGAAATCAAATCCTCTAGGATGACCATGTGTCCTTTTTGAAACCCCTTGTGGTAGCCACATGTCCTTTTTGACACCTCTTTAGGTGGCCACGTGTCCTTCTTGACACCCCTTGAGGTAGTCACCTATCCTTTTTGACACCCCTTAAATGGGGTTAGATTCACCCACCCCTATGACCCCATGTGGCTCCGCCCTTCATACCACCGTTGGTTTCTAAATCGGACGGCATACCAATTTCCATATTTTAAAATAGAAAATAATCATCTCCTCGGTTGTTGACGCGAGGAGGGGGCATCTCGACCCCTTTTTCCTTACCACGTGTCCCCTTTTGAACTGTTTTTTAACTATGGTTAAGATACACCCGCCCCTATGGTTTACCCCTCTACATTTGGTTTTTAGAAAAATTAATAAAAAAAAATTAACCACAAGGTTAAAAAAAACCTAACCCCGAGTTCATGGTAGGTGGAAGGGGGCGGCTTTGTGAGAAAAAAAGAAAAAGAAAAAAAAGAAGAGCAATAATTCGCTCTCGCCGTTGGAGCGAACCATTGCTCATTTAAAAATGTGTAATTAATAATTAAATTTCTGATCGAGTCTTTCAACGAACATTAAGATTTTGAATCTTTGGCTGCAAGGATCATTGCTGACGAGTTCCGGACATGGACAAAATTCATTACCGGACAGTATTGTTAGATCAGGACCGTTCACATTACCGACTCCATTAATAAAAGGTTGTGCTACAGGACCCCAACTTTTACTGATAAGCATCAATACATATAAACCTTTTAAGTTAGAATAAATTACACTTACCTCCCTTGAGGTTTGGTGAAATTTCAGAAACCTCCCCTCTAGTTTCTGAAATTACACTGCCATTTCCTCAATTTTGGTTGTCTATAACATATACCCCTTTATTTAAGTTTACCGTTACTTTATGGATGGACTTTAATGATGTCATCATTTAAACATTTTAAAATATTTAAATTACCTTTTTTCAACACAGGATTAGTTAATATATATTTCCAAAATCAAGTATATATATATATATATTCTAAAAACCAATGTTAGATAGATGAACATTAGAGATGAGTGAATCTTAACCATAGTTAGTGGGTATTAAAAGGGACAAATGGTGACTTATAGAGATCATTTAACTGTGGTTAAACATAATTAACCTAAGGTTAAAATTTTTATTTTTTTCTTAAAAGCAAGGTTAGATGGATTAATCCCTAGGGGTGAGTAAATCTTAAGCACAATTAGTGGATGTTAAAGGGGACACATGGTGGCTTATAGAGCTCCCCTTAATTGTGGCTAAGCATAATCAACCTAAGATTTTTTTTTTCAAAAAATCAAGATTAAATGGATGAATCTTAGGGGTGAGAGAATTTTAACCATGGGCGTTAAAGGGTACACGTGGCGGCTTGTAAAGCTTTCTTTAATTGTGGTTAAGTATAAGCAATCTAAGGATTTTTTTTCTAAAAACTAAGGTTTGATGGATGAACCCTAGGGGTGAGTGAGTTTTAACCATAGTTAGTGAGTGTTAAAAGGGACGCATGTCGGCTTATAGAGATCCTTTAACTGTGATTAAACATAATTAACTTAAGATTAATATTTTTTATTTTATTTTCTTATAACCAAGGTTAGATTAATGAATCCTAGGGATGATTGAATCTTAACTACGGTTACTGGATGCTAAAAGGTATCTCAATATCTTGTGTCTCTCTTCCTAATGGGGCTGTAGAAATTAGAATAAGAGGAAAAAAATTGATTGGAAAAAAAGATCGAGGCTCTGTCTTCTGAAAGCTTCCACAAGGAGGAAGCTCTCTCTTGCTCTTTATTCTTTCCCTCTTATGTGTTATAAAGAATTTTTATTTACAACCTTCTTGCCCATTTGTTATTTGATATTGGCCATGATCATCGATGCTTCTTTTGTTATTATTTTAATAATTTTATTTGAAACAGATTTGGTAAGGAAAAACTGAAAATAACCCTAGTCACATCATAGAAAAATTTGCGACATTTGTATTAAGAACTGTTATGGATAAAATTAGTAAAAATGATTTAGTGTTGGAGAACGATTTAGTTTTCGTTGTTATGTCAATAGATGAGAGATACGTATCCAAATGGAGAACGAATCCGTTCTCGTTAGGACAACGGACCCGTTGTCTACATGAGAACGTGTTTGTTATTCAGAAAACGAACGTAGCCGCCCTCTTTAGACAATTGTTATTCTATTCGTGTTCATATACATAACGAGCCCGAGCTCTAGTCAACAACGAGACTAACTCGTAGGACGAAATAATCAGGAGGTGACTATTCTACTCTGTTGTTAAGTGAAAAACACTGTCTTAACATTTAATGCGCATTTAATGCTAGTCTTATCAAGCTGTCTTTCAACTCCAGACCAACCTTACGACTAGTAGGCTCACACGTGTGACATGTAAGATTCAAGATCTGTCTGATATATTTGGTAATGATCATAAAACACGTGGCATGGTCATCTATGACAATCTATGGGCATACAAAGCTAAATCTATAAATGGGTCCCTGAGACTCAGTGCAGAAGGATCTCGAAATTTTATATTGATCACTCTTATTACTTCAGTGCTTCTTACTATTCATCATCTTCTTCAAATACTGACTTTGACATCAGAGTGTATTATAGGATGCACACCCTTCTCTTCTTTACCTCATATACACTTGGAGCTTTGCTATCTTCGTTCTACCAGTAAACCAGTCTTTGAAGCAGCAGTTGACGTGTGGATTCTCTGGAAAATTCCCACACAAGAACGATTGGTAGTCAAGTGGTTGTGAACATCAAATGAAATTGATCATCCAACATTTAAATCTTCCAAGGAGGATTTAAATGTCACTTTTGGTTGGAAATTGTGGGGAAACACACACAAAAAAAAAAGGTTAAGCACCCGATAGGGGAAAATCCCCTGGAAATGGGGTTGAGAGTCACGATTGTGCGTCACTTTCTCAGCTGGCTTGCAAGAAAGGCTTTAGATGCCTTCTGCTCTGGCCTTCGGGGGTTTTGCTGCTTCTCTTTCCCTTTCACTTCTGAAGAAGGATGAAGGAGATTGGGGTTGTCGTCTTTTTATCCTTTTTGTCTTGATATTTAACTAGTGTTTTCTAACTAATGATGTTTTTCTAGTAAATATTGAGGTGCGCATAGCAACGAGTCATATGGTGCAACGAGTCTACTTGTTACAAAATTTATGTAGTTACACTCTTCCCTCTTAAACACACATGGTGGCATGTATATTTCCCCTAAATACTTGGGGGTATTCACAAATAGATGAAAATATAAAGATGCTTTCATAAATCTCCTTTTTTTTTAAATTTCGAGATATATGTTTAGGCCGCAACGCCAATTAGGTGTTCGTATCTGTTCAATTAGTGGGTGGATGGAGAGTATATACAAACTCCCACCCTCTCGGGAATGAAACTGGTACCTCCCCCCAATGCAGGGGATACATTACCACTGAGACAAAGCCTTGGTGTGTTTGCAAATCTTCTTAAAATTATAAAAATGTTAAATTAGTCTTTTTATAACAACTTTAACATCCGTTAACTAGTTTTGGATGGAAATTAGAATTAAGATTGTATTTACAAAAGATTTAAAAGTTAATAGGGGGTATAATGCAAAACTATAAAAGATAAGGGGTATTTACAAATACCTAAAAGGATAGGGGTTTTTTACAAGAGCAAAAGTCCCCTCGTTGGCCGAGGAGAGGACTATTCCTCCTTGCTCTCACATAGCCGACCCTTAACTTAGGTTAGTTTATTTTAATCCTTTAGTTAAATTTTTTTATTAACTTTTTTTTATAAACTAAGGGTAGATGGGTAAACCCTAAGGGTGG
Source organism: Tetracentron sinense (assembly GCA_015143295.1). Lineage (NCBI taxonomy): Eukaryota > Viridiplantae > Streptophyta > Magnoliopsida > Trochodendrales > Trochodendraceae > Tetracentron > Tetracentron sinense. Next base: position 7,761,504 of record CM026573.1, read on the forward strand.
ATAAATCTTGATCATAAGAAAATAGGGTTAGAAAGGAGATTCATGGCAAGAAAATGGGAGCTGAGACGCCCCTCTCGCGTCACCGACCGAAGAGGTGACTATTTTCCTTTTACCCCTTAAAATTACTAGCTGCATCATTGAATACGCAGAAAATTCTTGAATTGGACGGGACTGAATAACATTCAATCACTTTCCATATTTTAAAGACTCTAATTAATTATTTCTGAAGTTTCAACCCACAATTGGATTTTAAATCTTGGGCTGCAAGGATCATATTTCCTTTTGTTTTTTGTTTTTGCTTCATGGATCACTGCTGATGAGTTCCATTCAACAATCACACCTAATTGGAAAACATAGACATAGACATAGACAAAATTCATTATAGTAAAGTACGTGGACTTTATTGTTAGATCGGGACCGTCCACACTATCGACTTCCATTAATAAAACATAAAGATCTAAAATCAATGGCCATTATCATCCTATGGTCAAATACGATTTACCAAAAAAATCAACAAAAACAGTAAATATCTTTCTTTTTTTTGTGAGAAAATACATTTACACCTCTTGGGTTTGGTGAAAATACACATATACCCCTTAATTTTCAGAAAATACATTAGATACCCTTACTTTTCAAAATAATGACACTTACACACCCCTTATGTGTTGACCATCAGTCAACTAACGGTTAGGCCCTCTTAGGTGGCCACGTGTTTAAACCATTTAACTGTGGTTAAGATTCACCCACCCCTTGGTTTTTAGAAAAAAAATAAAAAAAATTATTAACCTTGATTAAAAATTTTTAACTCTTAAGATTAAATTAAAATTATTTTTTTTGTAAAACTAAAGATATTTGAGTGAACCCTAGTGGTGGGTGACCTTAACCACAGTTAAGGAGTGTAAAAAGGGACACGTGTCCCCTGAGGTGGCCATGTGTAAAAAAAAACCGGTTAGGCCCCTAAGGTGGCCACGTGTCCCTTTTTACACTCAACTGTGTTTAAGATCACCCAATCCTAGGGTTCACTCAAATATCTTTAGTTTTTTTTAAAAATTAATCCTAAGAGTTAAAATTTTTTAACCAAGGTAAATAATTTATAATTATTTTTTTCTAAAAATCAAGGAGGTGGATGAATCTTAATCACAGTTAAAGATGTAAAAAGGGAAATGTGGCCACTTATGGGGCCTACCCGTTAGTTGATGACGGTCTAACACACACAGAAGGGATGTAAGTGTCATTATCTAGAAAAGCAAGGTCCCTAATGTATTTTCCGAAAACTGAGGGATCTAAGTGTATTTTCGCCAAACATCAGGGGTGTAAATGTATTTTCTCTCTTTTTTCATTTTTTATTTTTAACAGCAAACCTCAAGTCCTCAACACAGAAATTTCTCTTTATTTATAGAGATTAATTTTGAGCCGGGGCCCGGAGCTGCCCACAAAGGCCATAACTACATCACCATCAGCTCATCTCATCTCATCTCATCCCCTATTTATACCCCAGCACTAGCTATAGAGATTATCTCCCAAACTTCAATACGAAGAAACCAGATCTGTATCCGAGACTGTGATTGTGATAAGCCATGGCTACCACTACCAGCGACGTGAGGCTTATAGGGTCATGGGCGAGCCCCTTTATGATGCGGGTTCAGATTGCCTTCAACATCAAATCCGTCAGTTACGAGTTCCTTGAGGAGACATTTGGATCCAAAAGCCAGCTTCTTCTCCAATCCAACCCTATTCATAAGAAGATGCTTGTTCTCATCCATGCTGACAAACCCATCTGTGAATCTCTCATCGTTGTTTAATCCATCGACGAGGTCTGGACTGACAGACCAACCATCCTTCCTTCTGAGCCTTGTGATCGAGCAATAGCTCGCTTCTGGGCTGCTTATATCGACGATAAGGTACGTTTGATCGTCACGCGCTATATATGCTTTACTGAAATGAAATGATATATACGTCATCCATCTTTCTAATATACTCGACATGGGTGCAGTGGTTTCCTTAAATTGGTGGGATTGCAAGAGGACAATTAGAAGGGGAGACTAAGGAGGTGGCGATCGAGCAAGTGAGTGTTGTTGGAGGAGGCGTTCGAGAAGTGTAGCAAAGGGAAGGGATATTTTGGTGGAGAGAAGATCGGGTACATTGATATTGCATTGGGAAGCTTCTTGGGGTGGATCAGGGTGACCGAGAAGATGGTCGGCTTGAAGCTGATTAACGAAGCGAAGACACCAAGTTTGGTGGGATGGGTGGAGCGGTTTTGTGAGGACAGTGCGGTGAAGGAGGTGATGCCAGAGACTGAGAAACTGGAGGAGTTTGCTAAGTTGCTACAAGCCATGTTCAAAGCTACTCCTAAGTAAAAAAATTGCAACCAAGAGAGAGTATGACCTTAATAAAATGGATGGAATATGAATTTAGGAGAATATACTAATAAAGAAGGTGAAAGTTACCACATTACCTGTAGCCTGCTTTTTTGTTTTATATTTACGACTCGCCGGAGAGTCCTAATCTTTCTTTCGTTTTTTATTGATATTGCTTTGAGTCCCCTTAAAATTCCAAGAATTTACAGTGTTATATCGAAGGTCAGGTTTTCCAAGTAATGTAATTGGGTTTCTGTACGTATCATGTATGTATGTTAGCTCAGTGCTATTTTCATTTTTCAGTCGCCGTTTCATGCACTTTAAGGCAAAAAAATCGCATTTTTTGTGGGAGATCATATCATAGCCAATTGTAATTAAATTCAAGTAAATTCATTGCATATGTGTCAAATTGGGATTGATAGAGAAAAAAATTTGAATTTGATGTTCCACCTTGTTTTTCCTCCTCCAATCCATACATGACACATATAAATTCAATCGTAAGGTGTTGATCTGATCTCTGCATGTCGAGTCCTTGTGTGTATGGGTGTCGCCTAATTGGGGCATGGGATTGTCTCTGGCCAATGCAAGAAAATGGGTCTCGGGCACCCACTCATCAATCGACATGTGGTGATAAAAAAGGGTAGAAGTCATTTCATTTTCCCCCATATTTTTGACACCCTTTTTAGGAAGCTCAGAGACAATCCCATGCCCCTAAGTGGGGGACCAGAAACCACTTGTAAACGGTACGGGCTCAGGTCTATTAAAAGTAATCAAAATACAGGTCCAAATCCAGCCCATTGACATTTTTTACTTGTGTGCCCTTTTGCCTTTGGGTAATGCTTCTGAGAGCGTCCCGGATAGATTACCCTGATACTATGCACGTATGCATGGATTCATTTTATTTTTTTTGCAGTCCGTGCTCATTTTTTTTGCCTATGCATTACATGTGCGGTCTCAAGGTGGTCTCTACCCTGTAGGGTTAGAAGCATTATCCTTTGCCTTTCGCGACTGAAAAGGAGAGTGTAACAGCTGGTGGAGATTGATTCTAAATAGGCCTATGCCCGAACTTCTTTTTTACATGAGGCGGTATGATTATTAATTAGGTCAGGCTAGGCTTGGGCTAGCCCATGTTACTTATTTACAAAATATATATTATGTAAAATTTTCGTTAATATATATTAGCAAAAAACCTGTGCGATGCAGGGCTTATGAAAAAAACAGAGTTGTCCAAATAAATTAACCTGTTAAAAAAATTATTATGCAAATGTAAACATGTGAATGTACAGTAAAACACAGAAGAAATAAAAAAAATTATTAAGAAAAATATTTATCTTTCAGAAGTTTACTAATCAACAACGGTCAAAGTGTTTGGACCTACTAAAATAAATCCAACATTTCAAGATCCCAGCATAAGTCAAAAGCCCTCTACAAAACACATTTGCCCCCAGTTTTCTCATGACTTTTATTGAAACCTTACTGTATAGAACCAAATTCTCATATGGGTGTGACTTTCTCATGACTTGTATTAAAAGGGATTAGGCATTTCATTTTGTTGTAATAGATCCCTGAATGAATGAACCATGTTTATCATAGCATTTCTTAGGAAATGGAGAAAATGCACATTGTTTAATTCTTGTAAACTGAATTCTTGATAGAGTTGTCCTCTTAAATACAGACTTCTTAATTTTGAAACCACAAGGAATATCAACCGCCATTACCTACATACCTGCATGAGAGTGGAACCCAAATCACCCCAATAAGGGATAAAGAACCTTACAAGTCAAATTATACAACCATGGCTGGGTTGGGTTGAGATTTGATAAATGAAGAAAAAGGGAGTCTAGCCGATGGCAAGGAAGAAATACCACATGTTTACTGTTCTTTTCAAACAAAATGAATTGAATAAAATAAATATTTATTTTTTGTTAGCTAAAATACCCACCAAGATTGCAGCCTCTTCAGATAGAACAAACGAACTAATCCACAGCTTAACCTCCATGATTATCCCCTGTTCTCTCCATTTTTTCATGCTTTCAATTGTTTAAAAAAATGACACTATCTTTAAAAGCAAAATGACAGAAAGATTTGGGGCGGCGTCTTTAGTCCAAATCAAGAGATAAATATATTATACATAAAGAAAGACTTAATTAATCACAATTTTGATGAAAAACTTTTTGAAAGTAATTTATGTTGGAAAAATACTGTTTTGGAAAAATCTGGGAAAAACAGTTTTTTACAAACTTTGACCCCAAAATATAAGTGGGATCCACAAGGGTTTTAAGGCGGGTCCAAGTTGATTCGTGTTCTCCTCCATGAGGAGATTAATGTAGTATATTCACTTGTCCAAAACAGTGAAGTGGTGAATGAGAAATTCATCTCAAAGTGGGCCACTTGAACATATGTTATAAGTTGAAGAATGGTGTAGTTTAATAGTCCCACATTGGAAAACTATTGAAACTGTAGTGTGGTTTAAATACCATTACCTTGGAGTAAAGGGTGGGCCCTTGGGGCACCCAAATTTTGCGAAGGAGTGAGCACCTGCTCCAAGGTGGAATCAACACACGCGCGCGCCGCCGCCCCGACCCATGCCCCGATCCGGCCGGCTGGCTGGCTTGGCTTACTTTGGTTCTAGTGGGCCTTAAGGCCTGACCCCTATATTTATTTTTGCTGGGCTGGGCCAGAGCCTGTTCAACTTATACAGTTATTTCAACTGCTATTTAATTCCAACTGTCATGTCTGTTGGATTTAAATTTGAAACCCAAGAGACATGACCATTCTGGACAGTCTCCTTTGCCTGGTATTTAAGTATTTTATAGTGCATATTTTGGAGTACGAAATTTTAATTCTTCTACTCCCTACCCTCTAATCTCTTCTGCATATCATCAAGAGAGGTACATTGCATAAGTTTTTGGTTCGCTGGACAAGCAGATTGTTGTGCTTCTTCTGCTTGTGAAAAGATCACTTCATCCTGGGAGACAGACGTCCGTGGATCAAAAGCACCAGTGTGAGGGACGAAATCTGTCTTAAGGAGAGAGTTACTACTCGACTTGATCTATTGCTCATTTTCAATTCCTAAACCAGTGAGTTCATTTATTCTGTACTTTTAATTTACTGTTTCCTTAACTGAATATTTAGTTAATCAACTTCAAATTAATATTCTGTACACTGAAAAAGAAGATTTTATAATTGTACAGTTTAATTTAATTGCTACGTGAATGAAACTTTATTTATTAAAGATTGAGTACAGAATTATTATAATCAAATACTGACTAATATCCAACAATCTTAAGACAGATTTCACAGATTTCTCTCTGTATTCAATCTTTAGTTTACTAAATATACTGGTTTTTGTACTTTTGATTCTGTATACTGTTTCCAATTCAGAATTCTGTACAACTTATAATCTTCAGAATTCTGTATACCGTTTTAATTTTAGAATTCTATTTACTATTTCTGATTTCAGAATTCTGTATAATTCAATAAAATTCTGCATTCTGTAATACAGTATTAACATTTAATTTCTGTATACTGTATATCAGAAATAATGTCTTCTTCAAGTCAATCAGTCATTGCACCTACTACTATGCATACTTCTTTGCATCCTACTGTTCCTGTGAATCATGGTGAAAAGCCAGAAAAGTTTAATGGAACAGAGTTTAAAAGATGGCAGCAGAAAATGCTGTTCTATCTTACAACTCTGTATCTGGCTAGATTTCTCAGAGAAGATGCTCCTGCATTGAAGGAAGGAGAAACTGACAAGCAAGTGGTTGTTGCTATAGAGGCATGGAAAAATTCTGATTTCCTATGCCGAAACTACATCCTCAATGGATTGGATAATACACTGTATAATGTGTATAGCCCAATCAAAACTGCAAAGGAACTCTGGGATTCTTTGGACATCAAATATAAGACAGAAGATGCCGGTGCGAAGAAGTTCGTGGTCGGAAAATTTCTGGAAAATGTGATGTCAGACTCCAAGACTGTTATCAGTCAAGTCCAGGATCTCCAATTAATTTTGCATGACATTCATGCAGAAAACATGGTTCTTAGTGAATCTTTTCAGGTGGCAGCCATGATTGAAAAATTACCCCCGGGCTGGAAAGATTTTAAGAACTATTTGAAGCATAAAAGAAAGGAGATGAAAATGGAGGAACTGATTGTGAGGTTGAGGATCGAAGAGGATAACAGGATTTCTGAAAAGAAGACCGGAAAACTTCCATTGGAGTCCAAGGCAAAAACTGTGGAACAGGGAAAAAGGTTGAATGGAAAGAGGAGACAATTCAATGAAGGCTCCTCAAAAGGATTTAAAGGTGGAGAGAACAAAAGATTCAAATTCACCGGAAAATGCTACATTTGTGATAAACCTGGGCATCGAGCTAAGGATTGCAAGAGCAAGCGAATAAGCCAAAACAAGAAACCTGCTCAAGCCAACTTCACAGAAATGGACATGGTTTCAAATGGAGTCCATGATATGAATTTGTCCACTGTAGTGTCCAAGGTGAACCTCATTGGCAATTCTAAAGAATGGTGGGTGGACACCGGAGCAACTCGCCACATTTGTATTGACAAGAATATGTTTTCTTCTTATCAAGTGGTAGAAAATGGAGAGCAACTTTTTATGGGTAATTCCTCAACTTCCAGAATTGAAGGACAAGGAAAAGTGGTGCTGAAAATGACTTCAGGCAAGGAACTTACCCTCAACAATGTGCTCCATGTGTCGGACATCCGGAAGAATTTGGTTTCAGGATCTTTGTTATGTAAGAATGAGTTTAGATTAGTATTTGAGTAGGACAAGTTTGTCTTGACTAAAAGTGGTATGTATGTAGGGAAGGGTTATATGAGCGATGGGCTCTTTAAACTTAATGTAATGACTGTTGTACCTACTAAAATTATGAATAAGAATGCTTCATCTTCTACTTATTTGCTTGAGTCTTCTAATTTATGGCATGGTAGATTAGGACATGCAAATAATGAGTCTTTACGTAAACTTATACACTTAGGATGTTTGCCTAAATGTAATTTTGATAAAAATCATAAGTGTGAAGTTTGTGTGGAAGCAAAATTAACTAGAACTTCATTCCAATCTATTGAAAGGAATTCTGAACCTTTAGATTTAATTCACACAGATATATGTGATTTAAAATTTGTACAAACTAGAGGGGGAAAGAAATACTTTATTACTTTCATTGATGATTGCTCTAGATATTGTAAAATATATCTTTTGAGAAGCAATGATGAATCTTTGGATATGTTTAAACAGTACAAAGCCGAAGTTGAGAATCAACTTAGCAGGAAAATTAAGATTGTAAGAAGTGATAGAGGTGGTGAATATGAAGCACCTTTTGGTGCTTTTTGTTCAGAACATGGTATCATACACCAAACTATAGCACCTTACTCACCTCAGCAAAATGGTATTGCTGAAAGGAAAAATAGAACCTTAAAAGAAATGATGAATGCTATGTTGATTAGTTCGGGATTACCTCAGAATTTATGGGGGGAAGCAATTCTTTCTGCAAATTATATTTTAAATAAAATACCCCGAAAGGTAATCAATAAAACACCCTATGAAATATGGAATGGAAGATCACCTTCTTTCAAATACTTGAAAGTGTGGGGGTGTTTAGCTAAAGTGGCTGTTCCTAGTCCTAAAACGACTAAGATCGGACCTAAAACTGTTGATTGCATATTCATTGGTTATGCAAATAATAGTAGTGCATATAGATTCCTGATTCACAAATCTGAAAATCCTGATATGCATGTAAATACTATTATTGAATCAAGGAATGCATATTTATTTGAAAATGTATTTCCTTGTAAATCTGGACAAAAGACTAGTTCAATTAAAAGAACTAGGGATACTACTATGAGTAGTAATAAAGACTTTGAAAGTAATAGTGAAGAACCTAGACTTAGCAAACGTGCTAAAAGTCAAAGTCTTTTGGTCCTGATTTTCTAACATTTTTGTTAGAAAATGAGCCTCAAACTTTTAAAGAAGCTATGTCAAGTCCAGAAGCTCATTTATGGAAAGAGGCTGTAAATAGTGAAATTGAATCTATTCTACATAATCACACATTGGAGTTAGTTGATCTCCCATCAGGAAGTAAACCTCTTGGATATAAATGGATATTCAAAAGGAAAATGAAAGCAGATGGTTCAATTGACAAATACAAGGCAAGACTTGTGGTCAAAGGATATAGTCAAAAGGAAGGACTAGATTACTTTGATACATATTCTCCAGTGACGAGAATAACATCAATTCGAATGATATTTGCAATTGCTGCATTAAAAAATTTTGACATTCATCAAATGGATGTCAAGACGGCTTTCTTAAATGGGGATCTGAATGAAGAAATATACATGGAACAACCAGAAGGGTTTTGTGTTCCAGGACAAGAAAAGAAAGTCTGCAAGCTTGTTAAATCACTTTATGGATTGAAACAAGCACCGAAGCAATGGCACGAAAAATTTGACAATGCAATGTTGTCAAATGGATTCAAAATCAATGAGTGTGACAAATATATTTATGTGAAAAACATAGATACAGGATATGTCATAATATGTCTTTATGTGGATGACATGCTCATCATAAGGAGTAATGATCAAATGATCAAAACTACTAAAAAATTGTTAAATAAACAATTTGATATGAAAGACATGGGAGTGGCAGATGTAATTTTGGGAATGAAAATTACCAAAACATCTGATGGATATGCTTTATCTCAATCACATTATATTGAGAAAGTACTTGAAAAATTTAACAAGTACGATGACCATCTAGCAAAGACTCCAATAGATGGAAATATACATTTAGCTAAGAATAATGGTGAAAGCATATCTCAATTGGAGTATTCTAGAATAATAGGAAGCTTGATGTACGTGATGAACTGTACACGTCCTGATATAGCATACTCCATAAGTAAACTGAGTCGATATACCAGTAATCCAGGAAAAGACCACTGAAAAGCCATAATGCGGGTACTTCGACATTTAAAGTATACCCAACACTATGTATTATGCTACACTAGATATTCAGCAGTCCTTGAAGGATACTGCGATGCAAATTGGATATCAGATACTAAAGACTCAAAATCCACAAGTGGATATGTCTTTACATTGGGGGGTGCAGCAATTTCATGGAAATCTTCTAAGCAAACATGTATAGCACGGTCTACAATGGAATCTGAATTCATTGCATTAGACAAAGCTGGAGAAGAAGCAGAATGGCTTCGACAATTCTTAGAAGATATTCCGATGTGGCAAAAACCTATGTCAGCAATCTGCATACATTGTGACAGTCAATCTGCGATTGGGAGAGCGCAGAATCATATGTATAACGGAAAGTCTCGACACATTCGTCGTATACATAACACCGTTAGACACTTGCTTTCAAATGAGATAATTTCTTTAGAATACATAAGGTCAAAGGATAATATGGCCGATCCTTTAACTAAAGGATTATCAAGAGAACAAGTGAGTAACTCATCGAGGGGAATGAGGTTAAAGTCTATAACTTAAGAGTATTCACAATGGCAACCCAACCTAGTTGACTGGAGATCCCAAGATCTAGGTTCAAAGGGACAACTAAGTTGTGTATGACTCGACCTGATCACTTAAGAGAAAATATTTCTTACCCATTCCTGTTATGAGCAAGTGATGACTGCATCGTGTTAGGATTAACTAAGTTATTAATGTTTCTTATATCTTGGAATTCCAAGTGGAGTATAGCAGAATACTTTTAATAAGAATCACCTATGTGAGTGTGAACTGGGCCGGTTCTATGAGAATTAATTAGACTAAAATTCTCTATAGCACTCATGAAACCAGGATGTGTTCAGGGCCAAAATGAACACAACAATGAGAACTAAACTATGTTTGGGGACATCATGTGTGTATTCTATTGTCTTGATTTACAATAATGGCTGAACAGTTCAAGACATCATGTTCACTGATTAGCCAGTAAATCCGATAGTCCTACACAAGGGAAGGTTCAAGGCCAAAAGCTACCTATCCTATGCAAGATGTCTACTATTATGTATTCTCTCTTTAGTGTTTGCATTTTTTCTATATTCAGTCCAGGAATTTTCATTCATGTGGGGGATTGTTGGAAAAATACTGTTTTGGAAAAATCTGGGAAAAACAGTTTTTTACAAACTTTGACCCAAAATATAAGTGGGACCCACAAGGGTTTTAAGGCGGGTCCAAGTTGATTCGTGTTCTCCTCCATGAGGAGATTAATGTAGTATATTCACTTGTCCAAATCAGTGAAGTGGTGAATGAGAAATTCATCTCAAAGTGGGCCACTTGAACATATGTTATAAGTTGAAGAATTGTGTAGTTTAATAGTCCCACATTGGAAAACTATTGAAACTATAGTGTGGTTTAAATACCATTACCTTGGAGTAAAGGGTGGGCCCTTGGGGCACCCAAATTTTGCGAAGGAGTGAGCACTTGCTCCAAGGTGGAATCAACACACACGCGCGCGCCGCCGCCCCAACCCGAGTCCGGTCCGGCCGGCTGGCTGGCTTGGCTTGGCTTACTTTGGTTCTAGTGGGCCTTAAGGCCTGACCCCTATATTTATTTTTGCTGGGCTGGGCCAGAGCCTGTTCAACTTATACAGTTATTTCAACAGCTATTTAATTCCAACAGTCATGTCTGTTGGATTTAAATTTGAAACTCAAGAGACATGACCATTCTGGACAGTCTCCTTTGCCTGGTATTTAAGTATTTTATAGTGCATATTCTGGAGTACGAAATTTTAATTCTTCTACTCCCTACCCTCTAATCTCTTCTGCATATCATCAAGAGAGGTACATTGCATAAGTTTTTGGTTCGCTGGACAAGCAGATTGTTGTGCTTCTTCTGCTTGTGAAAAGATCACTTCATCCTGTGAGACAGACGTCCGTGGATCAAAAGCACCAGTGTGAGGGACGAAATCTGTCTTAAGGAGAGAGTTACTACTCGACTTGATCTATTGCTCCTTTTCAATTCCTAAACCAGTGAGTTCATTTATTCTGTACTTTTAATTTACTGTTTCCTTAACAAAATATTTAGTTAATCAACTTCAAATTAATATTCTGTACACTGAAAAAGAATATTTTATAATTGTACAGTTTAATTTAATTGCTACTGTGAATGAAACTTTATTTATTAAAGATTGAGTACAGAATTATTATAATCAAATACTGACTAATATCCAACAATTTAATTAATAACTGCATTAATAATGGTTAATCCTAGTACAAAATAACTTGAAAGATACACTGAAGAACTTGAAGTTAAAACCAAAAAAAAATAGAACTTGAAGTTAAGAGAGAGAAAGAGAGAAGAGGAGATGTGGTGGTGTTTCCTATGACAAGGAGGTGGGGTGGTTAGAGAGAGAAAAGTGAAAGAGCAGTGATCAGAGGACCCGTGGGTCCTTTACATAAGTTACCATTGTGTCCTCATGTCCTTTTTAACCCTTAATTAATCCTGGTTAAGTTTAACTAAATTAAAGTTAAGATTTTTATTTTATAAATATTAAGGTTGGATTGCTTATAAGGTACGTTCGTCACGCACTAGATATGCTTAAGTACTGAAAATGAAATGATATATACATCATCCATCTTTCTAATATACTCAACATGGGTGCAGTTGTTTCCTTCTATTCATGATATTGCAGAAGGACAATTAGAAGGGGAGGCTAAGGAGGCGGCGATCGAGCAAATGAGTGAAGGGTTAATATTCTTGGAGGATGCGTTCCAGAAGTGTAGCAAAGGGAAGGGATGCTTCGGTGGAGAGAAGATTGGGTACCTTGATATTGCATTGGGATGCTTCTTGGGGTGGATCAAGGTGACCGAGAAGATGGTTGGTATGGAATTAATTGACAAAGCAAAGACACCAAGTTTGGTGGGATGGGTGGAGCGGTTTTGTGTGGACAGTTCGGTGAAGGAGGTGATGCCGGAGATTGAGAAACTGGAGGAGTTTGCTAAGTTGATTCAAGCCATGCTCAAAGCTTCACCAAAGTAAAAAATTGCAACCAAGAAAGAGTTTGAGCTTGTTATTTGATAATAAAATGGGCAATACTAGTTAAACTTTCTTTCATAATCAACTTTTTTTTAATAAGCAAGATATGCGTTATTGTCTGATTAATAACACTTAATAGTACCTCCTATCGAGAGCGTGTGAGCGTTCGTTGGATTAAGCCCTTGAGATTAGTGCTCCTTGAGATTAGTGCTGGCTGACATAAACAAAGTAAATTAGAAAAAGATTACCTCTGGTGGCTGCCCGAGCTGGGCGCTCGGGCATCCACAAACCAGTGGGCAGCCGGCTTTTTAAAGGGGAACGATATCAAATGGGAAGAAGTCAAAATCATGGGGAGAAAAGAAAATGAAATGACTTCTCCCCTAAATTATCGCCAGCTGCCCAATGGTTTGTGAATGCCCGAGCACCCAACTCGAGCACCCAACAGAGGTAATTTTTTTCCAAGTAAATTATCTTAGCCGGTTCCTTTCCTCTCAAATAAGTCTAGCCACTTCTAAGTCGGCTTAGGAGTGTGCAAAAAAATCTCAACCATTCCCCTAATCCCTCCCACTCACCTAGTGAAGACAATCAATTGTGAATGATCTCTCCGAGTTCAATCGCACCCATAAGTCAACAAGTCCCTTTTAACCCATATATTAATTATAGTTTAGATTTAGGATAAAGCTTCTGAGACCCTCTTAAGGCCGAGATCACCAAGATCATGCTCTAAGAGCATGGTCTCGGCCCTAAGAGGGTTTCTGTAGCAAAGTCCTAGATTAATTAAGGGTTCTGTAACACACACCTCATTATTTTATATTTTACTAGCAGAGACCCGTGCGATGCACGGTAATAATAAAAAATATTTAAAATTAATTAATGTTATTTATTTATTTAAATTTTAAGCAATATATTTTAAGAATAGTTCATAAATTTTGTTTTTAATAGTATTAGTTTTTTATTATTTGATATACATTATTATTTGTATTCATTAATTAATTAATTTTATAATAATAATTTATTATTATTTTAATAACATTTATAGGAAAATCATAAGTTCCTTAATATTAAACTTAAATTAATACACACGAGAGATAAGAGAGACCTCTACAATAGTGGAGATAGATAGGGCTCTAGGATGAGATAGTGGGTCCCAAACCTGTAAGAGTTAGAGATAAGAGAAGAGTCTACAATAGTGGAGATAGAGAGGGCTCTAGGATGAAATAGTGGATCCCAAATTTGAATGGTGGAAATTAAAGAAAAAAGACACATATCATCTCTAAAATAAAACTTATGAGATTAGAGGGATTGAAGTTTGGAGAGCAAAGAGAAAAGTCTTTATATTACTAGCAAACACCTTGTGCGATGCACAGTCCAAAAATGTAAGATGAAAAAAAATAAAATAACAGGAGGCTATATTTTTTAAAAATTCAAATCTAAGGAAATTACAAAAATGAGTTGGGAAAGTGAATTCATTAGAACCCCCAAACAAAGCAACTACAAATTTGAAAACAATATACTTAAGTAGGATTTCTAACAAAGTTAACCAGCAAAAAAGGTACAATAATCCTTCACGATATATTTGCGGATTTTGGTATTCATTTACATAGTCAATTATCTATGTCGGGCCTTCAAGATTATGCCAGACCAGGGCGTAAATGTGCAACTCAAGTCTAGCTAATGAAAAACCTCACACATTAGGTTTGGCTATCTCACAACAGCATGCATCAATATAATGAGCCATGGTCCATGTCTCAGTATAAGAGAATTATCAGTAAATTGTAAGTATAATTATTACAGAAATGTAGCAAAGAGCCAACCACCAACATCTTTATTCAATTGAGCAGAAAATTACTCTAAAAAGTGAGAAAGACACCTGTAAAGCCTCAAGCGTAGCTTCAGACTCAACTTCTCGTCATGTTTACTGAGACAATTGGGTATTGAAGTTATGGTCTCATCTATTGGTGGTGTGTGTACATCACTGGTTTGTTCCGAAATTAAGTTCTGATGTGTGTAATGGTTGAGATATTCATTTGTTCGCTAACCTAAAACAAATACTGATTAGTAATTATATTACTCAAGGTTAAAACTTAACTGTGTTCGCTAACCTATAAGAAATAGTGAAATACTAACCATACTAATAGGGTTGTGGAGTAACCATATATCAATCCAGAAGGATAAAAGCTTACTTGGCCAAACTGTGTCGTTTTAAACTTTGAAGGCCTTGTGGGACCCATTCCCTCCCTCAACCCACTGACATGATTTCTAGGTCTATCATGGAAATGCAAATACCCGAATCAAAAGAGCACTCTCGCTCCCTCCATTCATTTGCAGAGAAAAAGGTCGGAAAAGAGGGAAAGAAACTCATCGGCATACAAATAGCATCCACGGGCGCCGCTCAATCTCCCCTGATTTCTTTCTGTTGTTAAGACAAAGATGAGGGTATTGTTTACAATCGATCGTGAATAATAAGTGTCATCTGAGTTGGGAAATCACAACCACATTCTAATCTACACAATGCTTTGTGGCTTGTTAATTGAAGAGTATGGAAAATATAGGACTAGCTCTAAGGATTCCACCGTCGTCTGAGAGGATTAAAGGAGTTTAATGAGTTGGAGGATTATTAAAGGCCAACATGTGTTTGGTGGGGGAAGGTTACTGTAGAGAATGTAAAGTGGAGGAAGGGGGAGTTATGAGAAAGAACTCCTTATATTTTGGAAACGTATGCATGGGAGAGAACATGGGTGGGGGAGTTATGAGAGAGAACTCCTACGATTTTAGAAAAGTTTAGGATATTAATGCATGAGAGAGAATTTTGGAAGGAGAAAAAAGAATGGGTCCCACTTGATGAGATGGCCTCACAGATGAAGAGGATTCCTACGTGGCATGAATCGGAATACCTATGTGGCATCTATAGAAACACTCTAATTGTGTTTTATAGTAATAGTACTAGTAAGAACCCCGTGCGATGCACGAGAAATGTTAAAAGAAAAAAAAAAATTGAAAAAGTAATATCAACATAATCACAATTATACATAATTTAAAATTAAATACTTATGTGGGTGATGTAAGAAATGAAACTTATAAATAGGCCATCAATTTGGAGAAGAAGGGGCCTAGAAAAAAAAAACGGCAACCCCTGAAATATTTAGTCTCCTCCTCCCCCTATAGAAACACTACATGATCAACTATGGCAACCCCACACATACTTCAATAATGCCAAAACAATCAAAACCTTCAAATCAGCCTCTTCCCCTCTATTACCATCTTTCCCCCCTGTGTAAAACACTTTTTTCGTTGGGCAAAATTCGACTTGTTTCCAGCTAATTGTGTTTTTCATTCTATTTGTTAAACATGTTGGGTTTGGTATGTGAATATGTTAATACCCAAATATTAACTCTACCTAATATTACCATTACGCCCCAAATGGTTGGTACCCGTTTTGGGAGTGTTTGGGTGAAGCTTCTAAGGGTTTGAGAGTGTGTGTTGTGGTGTAGGGTGTGTGATTTGCTTGCCTTGACTCCAGCTATCGCCTTGTGGTGTAGTTTCCTTAACCAAAAAAAAAAATCATTTGTTACCGCCTACCGATACTTATTAGGTAGATAATTTGAAATTTGAAAATAAAAGTTGAATGGATAATCAATAGAGGGGACATCCTTCTTTCATTTGGAGCACACCATAAAAGAACGGGATTGATCGAACGGTCATGCATTATGGGATTGTTATCCTCCTATTACATTGATTTCTGATCAAGGGAGACCAAACCTTTTAGTTTATGCTATGGTCTCTACTGCCTTAAATATAATTGTATTTTCATACGGGAACAATCACCTCCAGTGATTTTGATAACACAAAAAACAAACATATCATTTAGTATGGGAACTCCATCTCCTCTTTCTCTCATGCAACCACATTCAAAGTGAAATTTGTTGATTGTTTTAGAGACTAAAGAAGTGCATTGTTGAATTGGAAGGGTTGCGATGTTAGTCGAAACTAAATACCCATATCTCCCCCAAAATCTCTTTGAAATTCGGCTCTCATTCAGAGAAAAAATCTTGAATCTCTCCACTTTATTGCCTACATCCTGAATTTCCTATGTAGTTTCACCATAGATACCCCCATATCTCTCTGCAAAACTCTTCCAAATACATCACATTTCTTAAATTCCCACAAAACTCCCCAAAACAAAACTATTCTTTGAATATAAACAATAAAATCACTGAGAAACTTATAATCAAACACAAACCATATATAAAAAATATACAAAAATCAGAAATCTCCAAAAATTCATGAAAACCCACCAAGAGAGAATCAAAATTTTTCAAAGATTTTTTTTTGCATAATATAGAAAGTGCTATTTGTGATTATCAAATGAATTAAGAAGACAAAATAGTCTTCTTAATATATATGGAAGGAATCATCACTCTAATTTGGAGTCTTATCTGTGGCTACAACAATAGATGAAGCTAAGCAACACACAATCTAGCTAGCAAACCTTAAATCCCAATGGATCCCTCTTCACTATCACTTCATTTCTCAATCTTCGACGCTACCACCGGGAAGAACTACATCCATCACCATAGACAAATAGATCCTCGCAGATGGAGACTGTAGGTGTTTAAACCATTTTAATCGCCTAAGAGTATGAAATAATAGAGAGGAAGTCTAACACGACTCTTTATAAATAGACGTGGTGATATCTTAACCGTTGCAACCGGGGTTGTTTTTAAACGACTATCAGAGAGAGGAGAGAGAGTGACATGATAATTGAAAAGCTTAGTCCTTGGGCCACGTTTCCACCCTCCACACTCTCAAGTCTCAACATTAAAGTTAATATTTATTAAATCTTATTATTTTCAATATACGTTAGCTGTGTAACTCTCCACTATAATAATTATTATCTCCCAAATAACCTAATATTGGAGAGAACCGTTACATATTATTTATGGGGATGACTTGAAGATACAGAGAGAGGGTTTCATGGGAGTGAGGAGAGGGGAGAGAGGTAGGTCCCACTTATTTATTATAGCGTGATGATATGGCCTCACAAATGAATAATAGGCTTAGGTGGGATCCAGAGAAATGATGATTATGTAGCATCCATAAAAACTCACTAACTGTGTTTTGGTATAATAGATAGATAGAATAGATATAGATCTAGATAGTAGTAGATGAGTACACCTTAGGAAGCACAGGTACGACACTACTTAGATACAACGATATGGTGTGTAACGGATAAAATTCGTAAAATCAACTTAGCGTTGGAGAACGAGCTCGTTTTTGTTGTTTTGTTCACGAAAGTGACACGTGGACACGAGTTGGGGTCACGTGCTTAAAATAGAGGGATCACACGTTGTCTGATGCACAACGTTCCCGTTGTGCGCATTACGACGTCTTTGTTCTCTTGTAGAACAACGCTTCCGTTGTGGCTTGACAACGTGCTCGTTGTCTGAAGCACAACGTAACCGTTGTACTCTTGACAACATTTTTGTCGTATATGAACAACGAGCCCGTTGTCTCACCGACAACGATTTCCTGGCTGTATTCTAAGACAACTACACCGTAACTGAGCTCGAGTCAACAACGAGACCGACTCGTAGGAGGAAGTGATCAGGAGGCGATCCATAATTCTGACAGGCGTGCCGAAAACACTGTTGCGTGCCGAAAGCACTGTCTTGGCATTTAATGCTGGTTACTTCTGCGTACTGTCCGATCCCGTCCGATTGGACGCTTAGGAGGCTCTCTCGTGTGATGCAACCGGCGGCAGATATGACTTGACATATTTGGCAATGAGTGCAAAACACGTGGTATGGACACCTATGGCCATCCATGGTCATCGATGGCCATACCAACCTTACCCTATAAATACCCCGTGATTTTTAGTGCTTAAGAGTTAGTTGTTCATCATCCGTATTCGAGAGTATACGTGTTCAATGCTTCCCAGAGCCTTGCGTAACTTTCAGTGCCTCTTTCAGTGTGTACTGTTCATCATCTTCTACATCTACTGACTTTAGCATCGGAGTACAGGTCAGGGTGTCACACCCTCCACTCCAACCTTCTACCGGTAAACCAGAGCGTGGGAGAAGCTACAGCTGACGCGTGTCCTTTCCAGAGTTTTTCCCCTTCAAAAATTGGCGCCGTCTGTGGGATATAATAAACGAACCCCCCTTTGCTCTTTGTGATCATGGCTGATCATTCATCAGTGTTTGGGCGTGAGGATCAAACCCCTCAGGCCACTCCTTTTGTACCTTCTGTCGTGCACATCCCTGGGGTCAGTCCTTCGTCTGGGCAACCAGAGAGGACCGTGCCTCCTCCTGTTGAGCTCTCTGTTTCTGATCGCATTTTGGCGATGTTGCAAATGCAGCAGTCTGCTCTGGATCAGATCACCAGGCAGCAGCAGTTGATGCAGGCGAGGCTGGAGGCGTTCGAGCATAGCAGGCTCGAGGTGGATGAGGTGCCACTGCAGAGGTCTTCCATGAGACGTCAGTTTGACTTCTCTTCTTCACCTTCTGCACCGGAGAACCGTGAAACCAGGTTTGTGCTTCATCCTACTGAAGGGGATGTAAGACAGCCTCAGGTTCGGGCAGAGCAGTGTATTCCCTCAGATCGTGTGGATTTACGGGAAGGGGCAGGGCGAGAAGACTTGAGAGGGAGTACTGGAGGTGCAGATGCCCAGAAGACTTGGGTGACTGCCAAGGAGGTGGAAGCTTTGATCGGTGCTCGTGTTAAGAGCATGAAGGGAGAGATTCCGGACCACTTTGCTCAGTCAGCAAAGGATAACGTTGAGAACTCTCCTTTCACAGACGCCATTAATCAGTCATATACTTCTTCGAAGTTTATAACTCCGATCTTCCCCATGTACACTGGAAGGACGGATCCAGATGAGCATTTGTTTGATTTCAAACATGCGATGGCTGTTCGTAATCCAGATGATGACCTGTATTGCAAAGCTTTCCCCAACAGCCTGTCTGGGGCAGCGTCGAAGTTGTTTCGGAACTTGCCTCCTGGTTCCATCAGCAATTTCTCAGAGCTCAGGTCAGCTTTTATTGATCGTTTCATCATCAATAAAAAGAAGAAAGCAGGTGCAGATACTCTCTTCTCTTTGAGGATGAAGCCGGCCGAATCCTTGACGGACTTCATTTCGCGTTTCACCGATGAAGTCCACAACATCGATAAGGTCGACGAAGCGAGCTGTATCGCTGCTTTCAAGAATGCTATCCCCAGGCATTCCGAGCTTTATAAGTCCTTGGCTCTTGACTATCCTGTCAAGATGGACGAGTTGATGGTTCGTGCCACCAAGTACGGAAGGTATGAGGAGGACGTATCCGTTGTGTCGGTGCCGAAGTCCAGGACGAGAATGGTGGATGTCGTAGAGAGGACACACCGATCTTCGAAGAGGAAGGAGAAGAAGCAGAGGTACGAGTCTTCATCATCTGAGGACTCGCCACCAAGGAAGCAGAAGGAGAGAGTAGTTTATGTAACTCAACGGGATCAGCCGGTTCGGCGTCCGTTTGAAGGGAACTTTAATCAGCAACAGAGTAGGACGAAGAGACGTCCTAATGATCAACAGCAAGCGAGGCAGCAGTATCAGCCACGCCAGGTGCAGCCTCAAGTACAGCACGAGAGAGGTGTACAGCCTAGTGAGCGGCGATCTTTTGCAGATCGAACACAGCGCATCAATTTCACAGTTAGCCCGGCGACCATCATGAGGTCGATGGAGGATCAGCCGTACTTCGAGTGGCCGGCTAGGGTTGTGCAGGATGTTACATCGGGAACATGGGTGCATGAGTATTGTCATTATCACAAGTACCGTGGTCATCTCACCAACCGATGTCGTATTCTGAGGGAGTACTTGGAGAGGCTGGTTCAGGAAGGGTACTTGGGAGAGTATCTTGCTTCTGGCGACGGCGGCATGGAGCATGCCAGGGAGCCGGTATCCCAGGCTCGTGGAGGAGAACCTGCCAGCAATCCAAGTACCAGTGGAGGAGCTTCCCGGGGCACGATCAATGTCATTTGCCCCGTGCAAGCGCCAGAAGCAGATGTGGAGAGGAACTTCAGGGCGAAGGCCAGGAAGCTGTCTCATGATGCTGCAGTGTGTCAGGTGCAAGTGCCTAACAGAAGCGTTGAGCAGGCACTTACATTCACCGATCGTGATCTGGCAGCAGTGATCCGACCTCACTATGATGCTCTTGTTCTCACCATGAGAATAGGAGATTTCGACATCAGGAGAGTGCTCGTAGATTCCGGAAGTGGAGCAGACATCTTGTATCTTCATGCTTTCACCCAGATGAAGCTGGATCCTTCCGTTCTCATCCCTGCTCAGACTCCACTGTTCGGATTTGATGGCAGCTCGATGAAGCCTGTAGGCGACGTTGTCTTACCCGTTGTGGCTGGACCCGTTGTCCTTCAGACCAGGTTCTCCGTTCTGGATGCGCCATCGCCGTACAATGCCATCTTGGGTCGTTGGTGGACCCATGAGATAAAGGCTGTTCCGTCCTCGTACTATCAGGTGTTGAAGTATCCAACCCAGGACGGGCCTCAGGAGATCAAGGGTGATCAGTTGGCATCGCAGAAGTACGATTTTCCTGCTTCCGTTGTGCCTTCATAGCAGTTACAGGTCGTTCCCGTTGTGGAAGAGAGCTCGGAAACATCGTTGTGCGGACCTTCCGTTGAGCCCACGAAAGCTGTCAATTTGGGAACGGAAGAAGAGCCATAGGTGTTGCAGGTCGGGACGAGCTTGACAGCGGAGGAAGAGCTCAAGTTGCTGAGTTTCCTTAGGCAGAACCTTGATGTCTTTGCATGGTCTCACAAAGACATGACTGGCATCGATCCGAGTGTTATCTGTCATCACCTCAATGTTGATCCTGCTATCCCTCCAGTGAAGCAGAAACCTCAGAGGCTTGCTCCAGCTTATCATGATGCAGTGAACGAGGAGATTGACAAGCTGATTCAGTTCGGATTCATTCAGGAGGTGCAGTACCCTGATTGGATAGCCAATGTTGTGGTTGTGCCTAAGAAGAGCGGGAAGGTGAGAGTTTGTATTGACTTCACTGGTGTCAATAAGGCCTGCCCCAATGACTTTTTTCCCATGCCAAGGATAGACAGGCTATCAACGCCACTGCTGGCCACGAGATGTTATCCTTCATGGATGGTTATTCAGGCTATAACCAGATCCTCCTGGCGGAAGCAGACCGAGAGAAGACCACCTTCATAACAGAGCGGGGCTTGTTCTGTTATCGAGTGATGCCTTTTGACTTGAAGAATGCAGGTGCCACTTATCAATGTCTTATGAATCTCATGTTTGGGTCACTTCTTGGCAAGACGGTTGAAGTTTACATCGATGACATCGTTGTGAAGAGTCGGGTACGAGGTACTCTGGTGACGGACCTTGTTGAGCCTTTCTCTGTTCTACGATCTTTCAATCTTAAGATCAACCCGGAGAAGTGCACATTCGGGGTTACCTCAGGGAAATTTTTGGGTTATCTTGTGAGTCAGCGGGGGATTGAGGCTAATCCAGCTCAGATCCGTGCTTTGCTAGACATGCCAGAGCCTAAGTCGAAGAAGGAGATCCAGAAGCTGACAGGTCGGATTGCTGCACTCAATCGGTTTATCTCCAAGTCATCCGATCGTTGCAAACCTCTTTTCGAGTTGCTGAGAAAGGACTCCATTTTTGCGTGGACTCCAGAGTGTTCTCGAGCTTTCCTTGCCTTGAAGGAGTATTTGCTCTGTCTGTTTCAGAGCAAGCCCTTGGTTCTGTCCTGGTCAGGAGTTGTGATGGCGTGGAGAAACCTGTCTATTTCATCAGCAAAACCTTTCTCAAGGCGGAGTGCAATTATAGCAAGCTCGAGAAGGTATGACTAGCTCTTGTCTTTTCTGCGGAAAAGCTTCGGCCTTACTTTCATGCTCATTCTATCGTTGCCATCACAACGTATCCCTTAAAAGTCGTGCTGGGACGACCCGAGCTGGCGGGGAAGATGTCGAAGTGGGCTGTGGCTCTGAGTGAGTTCGATATTCAGTATCGGGCTAGGAGTTCAGAAAAGGGGCAAGCAATGACAGGTTTTCTTTCTGATTTCCCTGTGGAGGAGGAAGCAGAGGAGATGGTTGTTGATATTCGGGAACTTCCTATTGAAGTTGACAACGGAGATATCGTTGTGGATGGAGCCGAGTCATCAGAGTAGAATAGTTGGCTATTGTACGTGGACGGATCTTCTAATTCTAGTGGTTCAAGACTGGGCGTTGTGCTTATAAGTCTGGAGAACATCAAAGTGCAGAAGATGTCACGTCTTGGTTTCACTGCCTCCAACAATGAAGCTGAGTATGAAGCCTTACTGCTTGGGCTGGAGAGTGCTCGAGAGCTGCAGATCTCCATGTTGAGAGTGTTTTGTGATTCACGGCTCGTGGTGAATCAGGTGAACGGTGTTTATGACTGTAAGGACGACCGGATGAAGCAATATGCTACTCTCGTTCGTTCGCAATGTGAAGCATTCACCGTTGTGGAGATCAGGCACACCCGGAGAGATGAGAACAGGCATGCTGACGCTTTGGCGTATCTGGCTTCCATGGTGCAGGTTGACGAGCCTAAGGCTATTCTGATAGAGTTCCAAGGGTATCCTTCAATAACTCTTCAGGCACAGCGGGAAGTATTTTTTGTCAATCCAGTTCCGAGCTGGATGACAGGGCTGGTGGCTTATCTGAAAGATGGAATTCTTCCTATCAGTGTGAAGGAGTCGAGGCGCATTCTGTTCAAGGCATCTCTTTATGCCTTGGTGCAAGGAGAGTTGTTCAGGAAATCTTTTGGTGGGCCTTTGTTGAAGTGTGTTCATCCTACAGATGTGGAGAGGATACTTGCTGAGTTGCATGAAGGATATGTAGTATTCATTCAGGCGGGAGAACCATTGCCCATCGAGCTCTGGAGCAAGGTTACTTTTGGCCTTACATGCAGGCTGATGCTCAGAAGTATGTGAAGAAGTGTAGCCAGTGCCAGCGGTTTGCTCGTTTGATTCATGCTCCGGCTCAAGAGCTCAGCACTGTATCTCAGCCTTGGCCATTTGCACGTTGGGGACTTGACATTGTGGGACCTTTCCCTAAGGCTCCAGGGAATCTGATCTTTCTCCTAGTGGCAACTGATTACTTCTCTCGTTGGATTGAAGCTGTTTCCCTTGCGCGTATTAGAGAACAAGAGGTGAAGAAGTTCTTGTGGGAACATATCATCTACAGATTTGGCATACCGCAGTCCATCATTACTGACAACGGGAAGCAGTTTTCAGGACGTTTGATTGCCGACTTTTGCAGCGAGCTGAAGATCAAGCATGTTTTCTCTTCCCCATATTATCCTCAGGGGAATGGATTGGCCGAGGCAGCCAATAAGAATATTCTCAATGTCTTGAAGAGAAGACTGGAAAATTCGAAGGGGAAGTGGACCGCCGAGCTGTACAACGTTTTGTGGGGGTTCAGAACAACTCCGAGGAGTCCTACCAATGAAACTCCTTTCTCTCTAGCGTATGGCATGGAAGCTGTCATTCCTACTGAGATCAGTTTGCCTACAGTGCGTTCTTGGCACAACAAGAAGAAGGCTGGAGAGAAAGATCAGAACACAGAGCTTATAGCTATTCATCTCGATCTGCTAGAAGAGAAGCGAGAAGATGCCAGCATTCAGATGAGGAGGTATCAGCAACGATTGAGGAAAGCCTACAACAAGAAAGTACAACGGAGAGTGCTGCAGGTCGGTGATCTCGTTCTCCGAAGAGTGTTCCAGAACACGAGAGAGCTTAACAGTGGCAAGTTGGGACCTAACTGGGAAGGGCCTTATATCGTAGAGCGATTGGGAAGTCCTGGAGTCTGTTACTTGAAAGACTTACAAGGTAATCTCATCTCAAAATCCTGGAACATTATGAATTTGAGGCAATTCTTTCAATAGAATCCATGATATGCTACTACATGCATCGTTGTGCTTACAAGTTTTCAGTGATTTTACATTATCATAATGCTCATATTTCAACATGTGACTTGCAATATTATGCGCCTGCTCGTTGTCTACACTATGCTCTGTCTGATTCATCAGTGTAATATTGTGAATGTTTTGCAAGTAATTCAAATAAAATTTTGACTGAACAACCTACTCATAACGAACACGAGTGGCTTATATAAGGATGTCATCTGAGCAAATCCTGTGGCTTATCCTAATGACATCCTCTGAGCATGTGCTTCGAAACTGAGTTACATTGTGTTCATCATATGAATTTTATTTGTCAGATTGCATTCACAGTGAACTACGCGAATGATGTATCTGGATTAGTGCTTTGCTCGTAGTGCGTTGATCGTAGTGCTTTGCTCGTAGTGCTTGATCATAGTGCTTTACTCGTAGTGCTCACTCGTAGTGCTTTGCTCGTTGTGTTTTCCTCGTAGTGCTTTGCTCGTAATGCTTTGCTCGTAGTGCTCGCTCGTAGTGCTTTGCTCGTTGTGCTTTGCTCGTAGTGCTCTATTCGTAGTGCTCTATTCGTAGTGCTTGTTCGTAGTACTTTGATCGTAGTGCTCTACTCGCAGTGTTCTGTTCGTAGTGCTTTGATCGAAACAATTTGCTTAAGTATGTGCATCAGTTATGATTTTCACCCTCATACATACATTCACATAGTAAAGTGCCATATTCACATCAATGCTGTGAACCGTGAAAATTAACTCAACTACTTGTGTTGTATTGTTTGTGCATACGTTGTGCTACGCTACGAGGTGAAGAGAAATGCAAACATAAAAGGGAGTGATCCATTCATTCAGAAGGCCCATTTCTGGGCAATTACAGCAGCAGACTCCCATAAGAGGGAAAGGAAAGAGTTTACATCATTAAAAGAAAGAAAACAGAAACGTGAAGAGGAGCAGCAGATCAGGCGAGCTCAAGATCAGCATCTGTCGTCGTTGCAGCAGGGGCAGGAGTAGAGGCTTCAGCAGTTGGGATTTTTTCTGGAGTAGCTTCATCAGCAGCAGCAGGAACTTCGGGAGCAGCTGGCTCGAAATACGGCTCAGCAGGAAGGGGTGCAGGACCTTCGAGAGAGTGAGGTTGCTCGACGCCTTGGACCTCGGCCTCGTTGTCTATCTCGATCACGTCTTTACTCTGAAGCTCGGAGACCGTGATGGCGTCCTCTTCGTTGTCTTCTTTCAGACGGCCTTGCTGGCGGAGCGATTCAAGAACCTCTTTCTCGGTCTCTGCCTGATCCTCATCCAAGAGTGTGTCCAGCTGAGACTGATAGTGTTGTTGCAACCTCAGGGTCACGGTCCTCTCGATGGTCTCTTGAGCTTTCTTGGCCTCCTCGAGCTCCTCCGCCAGCGCTGTCCTGGCTGCCTCAGTTTCCTCCAACTGTCTGCCCAAAGCTTGGGAGACATGCTCCAGTTCGCTGATGCGTAGAACAGCGTTCTCTACCTCCTGTTTGGCCTTCTTCTCGGCCTCCTTTGCTGATCGTGTCTCAGCCTCAGCTTTTTCTTGTGCCTTGGTGGCAACTTTCAACTTCCCCTCAACGCGAACAGCGTCAGGTTTGGCTTGAGACAGATCAAAGTCTGCCTTGAGTCTCTCTTCGACGAGAGTCTTCTCCAGCGTCTCAGTCCTGCCTTTCCAATAGTTGATCCCGTCTCTGAGGTGATTGTAGCTATATTGGCTACGATCACAGAGTTCGTGCACAAGGACGTTCATCTGCAAGGAAGTGTCCGGGCGTTAGCACAACGAGGAGTAAAATTTCAGCAGTAGAGTAAGAAGAAGAGGAAGTGAGAAACTTACTGACGCCACAGACTGGCAGGCGGCGTAGGAGAGGTTGGTCAGACTGAGTTTGCCGACGTCAGCAATGTCTTGGGGCAACCTCATTGCATGAGTCAGAGCTCGGGCGGCCTTGTCCGATCTTTGCACCGAGTTGTTCACGGTCGGTCTCCCGTACCGAGAGAAGTCGGGCGACCAGTCCAGAGTGCTCGTCGGTAGCATGCGAGCTGGAAGACTCGTTGTGCCAGCTTCCGTTGCGGCCAAGGCAACCATAGCGGAACTCGAACTGGCTGGAGCAATTGCAGCTCGAGAGGGGGCAGGTGCCGAGCTGGCTTCAGGCACCGCCGTTGTCACCTCTGCTCCTGGACTTGTTGCAGGAACGGCAGAGGCGGAAGGGGGAGCAGCAATGGCTGCGTTCTTTTTCTCCAGGCGTTTGTCCGCCTTCGCTTTCTTTCTGGCCTCATACTCGGCCTGGGTCGGCAGTTTTCTCTTTGGGTCAGCAGTCGCTGTACCCTTGGAAGGAGGGTTCCTCTTCTTCAACAGTGGTGGCGGTGGTGGCAGCTGAATTGTAGGGCGAGCAGACCTTGGCTTCCTGCTCAGCGGAGGTGGATCCATGCCAGCCATGTCTTCTTCTTCTTCTTCGGCTAGATTAATTGCTGGTGAATGTGCAGAAGTAGAAGCACCTGGATGATGTTGCTGTTGCTGTTGTTGTGGTTGTTGTTGTCATCGTTGAGCAGTTGCAGTAGGAGTGTTGAAGGCGACCCACGTGTCAGGCTCCAGTGGTTGCCACCGGATGTATTCCCCACCTCGAGCACGACTGATGTTAGTAAAGAGGCCTTCTTCTTCTGGGGCTAACTTCTTGTACGGGAACTTCTTTGCGTCAACTGCACACAGAACAAAGCAGAATGAGTACAACAGGAGTCAGCGGGACGAAAGCATACAGCGTACAACGAAAACAGAGTCAGAACAGTGATGCACAACGGACAACGGACGACCGAAGTAGTATACCTGCTTCCGCTCGGAAGACATTGGGGACCCTGGAATTCTCTGCCTTCCAACCACCAGAGACGACGAAAGGAATGGCTTTCCACCCTCTTTCTCTATCAAGTATGCCTGAGACGAGCTCTGGATGTCGAGGTTTCTTGTTCCATAAGTAGTAGGAGAACAAACCATCGTCAGTGCCTCGGCATCTGACAGCATGGCAGAAGTGGAATAGATGCCTAGCTTCTATTGGGTAACCGTCCTTGGTGAATTTGATCATCATGGACATATATTTGTGGAAGCTGGGATGCATTTGTCCCAGTGCGAGTTGCAGGGTGGACAGAACGTCGTCCAGGACGGGATGGAGAGGGAAGCGGAGGCCAGCCTCGAGCTGGGAGAGGTAGACGACGGTGCAAGCAGAGCGCTTATCAATGATAGCGTCATCTCGCTTGAAGTGGAGATTGACGTTGGAAGGGAAGTCGAAACGTTCCCTGTAGTGGTTCAGATGTGCCAACTGATGTTGGCGCAGGGCTGAGGATTTTTTGATGTAGGCACCATGAGGTGCGCTACCTGTGCAACTGGCCTCATCTTTAGTAGGGCCTCTAACTTCCTCTAACCTAGCGGGTTCTACGGGAATGATGGCAGCCATAGTAGTTGGAAGAAACAGGGGAAAGGAACAAGAACAGGGAACAGAGCACGGAGAGTACACAGAGCAGAATCACTCAAGAACCAGAGAAGAGAGAGAGGGAGAAACAGTAAGAAATATTAAAGAAAATGGTGAAGAGCGTACCGAACAGAAGGCGACTGAGAGAGATTGTTGCGAGCTTGAGGAAGATGAACTTTCGGTTGAGAAGAAAATTCGGCAGAGTAACAGTGCTTGAAGGAACAGGGTGAAAGAGAAGGGGTATTCGATGGGGATTTTATAAGCGTCTCAGATTTGTGAAACTACACCACTACCCTTCATCAGAGCCGTACACCTGTGTCAAATGGGAGAAGAGCAGTGGCAAGATCGTCTTTTTACCAAAAAAGAGTAACCGTCAGAGTTATCCAAGCGTTTTGAAATTCAAATCGGCGATGATGACAGCCTGTCCGCATTAAAGAGACGTGACGGTTCGCACGCGCAACCAGCTGGCGTGAACGGTCGTCTTCCCAGCGAGCTTTTAAAGCACGCAACGTTACATCTTCTGGAGCAGTGCCAGGTATGATCTTTTTGTTCGTTTATGACGCTTCGAACTACGTTCCAAGCATCATAAAGGGGCAAATTGTAACAGATAAAATTCGTAAAATCAACTTAGCGTTGGAGAACGAGCTCGTTTTTGTTGTTTTGTTCACGAAAGTGACACGTGGACACGAGTTGGGGTCACGTGCTTAAAATAGAGGGATCACACGTTGTCTGATGCACAACGTTCCCGTTGTGCGCATTACGACGTCTTTGTTCTCTTGTAGAACAACGCTTCCGTTGTAGCTTGACAACGTGCTCGTTGTCTGAAACACAACGTAACCGTTGTACTCTTGACAACATTTTTGTCGTATATGAACAACGAGCCCGTTGTCTCACCGACAACGATGTCCTGACTGTATTCTAAGACAACTATACCGTAACCGAGCTCGAGTCAACAACGAGACCGACTCGTAGGAGGAAATGATCAGGAGGCGATCCATAATTCTGACAAGCGTGCCGAAAACACTGTTGCGTGCCGAAAGCACTATCTTGGCATTTAATGCTGGTCACTTCTACGTACTGTCCGATCCCGTCCGATTGGACGCTTAGGAGGCTCTCGCGTGTGATGCAACCGGCGGCAGATATGACTTGACATATTTGGCAATGAGTGCAAAACACGTGGTATGGACACCTATGGCCATCCATGGTCATCGATGGCCATACCAACCTTACCCTATAAATACCCCGTGATTTTTAGTGCTTAAGAGTTAGTTGTTCATCATCCGTATTCGAGAGTATACGTGTTCAGTGCTTTCCAGAGCCTTGCGTAACTTTCAGTGCCTCTTTCAGTGTGTATTGTTCATCATCTTCTACATCTACTGACTTTAGCATCGGAGTACAGGTCAGGGTGTCACACCCTCCACTCCAACCTTCTACCGGTAAACCAGAGCGTGGGAGAAGCTGCAGCTGACGCGTGTCCTTTCCGGAGTTTTTCCCCTTCACGGTGATACGGTAGAAATATAAAAAACAACTAAGTTTTACCTTAGAGTGCCGTATCCGATACGGCGATATGGGTACGTTTTCATTTTCAAAGTATCTGTGCTACTTAGAGTACACCCCAAAATAAAAATTTTTAAAAAAGAAAACTTAAAATTTTTAAATAAAGACGGAAGACAAAAGTAGCCTGCCTGCTTCTTCTACACAAACCCTCTCCCTCCCGCTCTCAGGCAACGATTATTCTACCAGAGCATGGTTTTCAAAATCCTAGTCGAACACCAAAATCCTATTTCATACCATGGAATCATCTCTGCAACCTAATGGAATTAGGGTTTCTTGTCATGGGAAGGTTAAGGAGAAGCCGTGGAACACTCGGATTGTCTATATAGGAGAAGTTCAAAATATCGAAAGGATTAGGGCAATGAATTTCTTTTACAACTAGCAATGAATAATTAGAGTAATGTTCTTGCCTCTTAGCCAATTGGTTCTTGCAGCTCTGTTCTTGGATCTTATGAAACTTTCGACTTGCAATTGTTCTTGCGGCTCCGTTCATGGATCTTATGAAATTTTCAACTCGCAGCTTCATCAAGGTCGTCGTTGTAGGTGGCGAGAAGGCACAGCAGTGGTCCATGGACCCGCTTGAAATAGCATTTAATGCAGCCGGATTCTTTGATCAGAGATGAGGAAGAAGGAAGAGGTGTCACCAGAGACAAACGAAGAAGGGCAATGGAAAACAAAGTTTGATATTTTTGTTATTTAATTATTTTTTATATTTATTTATTGGGGGCAAGGGCGTGAACGTTTTCAACTTCACCCTCTGTAAATTTAGGGGTAATTTGGATATTATTATGGGCATAAAGGGTATTATTGAAAAAATGAAAAAAAGTTGATTTTATTAAAATACCTAACATAAAAAGCATAATTACAAAACTGCCATTCAAATTTGAATGCCTTGCGTGAAGGATTACAGAGTTCTAATATCTATTTTTAACTTTTGTGCCACTATAAAGAAGTGGGGTGCGGGTAACACCGCCCATTATTAATTTAGGGTTAAAAAATATAATCTTATTTATTAAAAAATATATTAAAAGGAATGAAATCCTCCACGTTTATAACTGAACTCGGGGAGTCTTACGATCTGAAGTCGCCATATGTCCCTTTTGACACCCCTAAATTATGGTTAAAACTCACCCACCTTAGGGTTCACCCGCATATTCTTAGTTTTTAGTAAAAAATATTTATATTGTTTTTCTAACCATGATGAAATTTTTTTAATATTTTTACAAAAAAAACCAAGGCTAGTTGGGCCCACCCTAGGGTTGGGTGAATCTCAACCACAATTAAGATATGTCAAAAGGAACAAGTGGTGAACTCTGGTGTGTAATCAGACTCCCTTGAATTTGGTTATAATTGTTGAGGATTTCATTCATACTAAAAACTATTAACCCTAATGGCTATAAATTCTTAACCAAAGTTATTTTTTAATATTTTTCCTAAAAATCAAGATTAGATTATTGAACTCTAAGAGTTAGTGGATTATAGCATTGTGCGCAATTGGAAACCCTTTGACTACGTTGGTCCCGTTGAGAAATTCCTCTGTGGAGTATTTTTATCCATCCGATGATGTAGATATAACCGCCCTTAAAAATATTCTAGATATGATCTATCAGGGTGGGTGAAAGCAAGGGGAAGGCCGTCAGTAGCCTTATGACAAGAGGCAAGTATTGGCCAAAAAATCTTCCTATGAATGGTGAACCCTGATTTCACACCGGATTGGAGGATGTTGGTACCGGATCACATCTAAAGTTTGTTTTTAGAAGAAAAAAAATTAGAAAATAACTGGTTAAGAATTTTTAACCCTATGGATTAATATTTTTTAATAAATAAGGTTAAATTGTTGAATCCTAAGGGTTAGTGAAGCTTAACCACAATTAATATAAATTAAAAAAGACACATGTTACCTATGGGTGTGATTGAACTTGAAGAGAGTTCAATGTAATTGATTGTGATCCAATCTCAGAAGGAATTGGTTGACGAAGATGAGAGAGAAGGAAAGAAACATCTGTATGCCAAAAAAGAAAGGATTGTGATTGTAAGGGATAAAATTCGTAATTGATTCTTGTGTTGTGACAAAAAGCATGTTTTCGGTGTTAAACGTTAGATACGAGCTTATATGTGTTTTTGAGTACGTATTCGTTGTGTTCTTCACAACGGAAACGTTGTTTTCTAGACAACGAACTCGTAGTCATCAAAACAACGGTATCATCCTCGTTATGAACAACGAATCCGCGTTTTATGTCGAC
Source organism: Tetracentron sinense (assembly GCA_015143295.1). NCBI lineage: Eukaryota > Viridiplantae > Streptophyta > Magnoliopsida > Trochodendrales > Trochodendraceae > Tetracentron > Tetracentron sinense. The sequence continues at coordinate 7,793,037 of CM026573.1, forward strand.
AATGAGACCGACTTTTAGGAGCCGATCTCCAAGAGGCGATCATTTGTCTCTGACATTAGGTGGAAAGCATTGTCTTGGTATTTATTGCTAGTCACCTTAGGTGGGTTTTTGATCCAAAACCGACTTAGAAATTGTAGGCTCCCGTGTGTGCTGCGTTTGTCATCAAATATGTCTGACATATTTAGTAATACATGGCAAGCTTATGACATGTTCATCCAAGTGATCGATGGTCATCTATGGGCATCCCAAGCTTCAGCTATAAATATCCCGGAGACCCAGTGCATCAGCATGGATCAAGGAATATCTGACTATAGTGCCTTAAATTTCACCTTAGTGTTCTAACTCTCAGTGTTTCAGTGTCCTTGTGATTTATAAGTTACTTTCTTCTTCATTTAACTGACTTTATCATTGGAGTTGTTTTAGGGTGCGAACCCGCCTCCTCTTCTTTTGTTGTTTGTTACAGATAAATGTTACTTTGATCACTCTACCAGCCAAACAATTATTGACTTGCCGAACCCTGAAAATTTCCCCCTCACAGTGATGTATACAACTCTTGAGCCGATTAGTTGGTTAGGCTTCCTTCGGCCTTGGATTGTCTCTGCTAGAAAAGGCTTGTCTTGGGGTTCCATTGAATAGGGGACAAGTGGTGGAGAAGTCCAAATCATGGGGTCCATGATTTTGATTTCTTCACCCATAATAAGACATGTGGCGATAAGTATGTGAGAATAAGGTTGAGAGATATCAAATGGGAGAAGTCAAAATTATGGGGAGAAAATGGAATGACTTCTCCCCATTTTTAAGCCAACTCTCACACAATGTATGGAACCCGAGAGCCTTTTCCGGCTTCGCCAGAGACAATCCAAGGCCGCTTCGGTAAACTCAAGTGTTTCTTATTGTACAAATCTCTCGAGTCTCTAAAATCTAACCATCACAAACTCGATAGCACTTACTACTAGTGTTTTTAATCACTTCCCTGAATAGAAATACATGTGTTTTCCAATTATACAACTTATACACTTTCTAATTAAAAACAGAGAGTGAGTTACAAAAGAAATTATGCTTGCATTATCCTAATAAAATAGGAGGAGTGCTACTCTAGCTTGAGCCAACCATATGTGTATTTTCATTGTAATGGCAATACAATCAGTTAAAAAGTGTGTGCTGTTAGAGTGAGAATGGACATGTGATTGGATCGGGTTAAGACTTAAGAGTAGGAATTAAAGGCATGAGAGCAAGGCTAGCACTGCTTTTTTGTTTTTCATACACTAATACACGACTCGTTAGACAGCCACAAATTTTTAATTTTTTTAAATTTTATAGAGAGTCCCCTAAGCATTCCAAGAATTTCTTCCACGAATTTATAGTATTATATCAAAGGCCAGTTTTTTCGAGTAATGTAAGGAGCAATTGGGATTTTGTATGAGCAGCAGATTTTCTCGGGCAATGCCTGAGTATCACATTCAGGCAAGCCTCTTCAGTTAGGGCTCTAAATGGATGCAGATCTGATTTGTATCCAAATCTGTTTAGTTGGATAATTATCCCAATAGGTAATCGGCGGAGCGAATTCAGATAGTAATTTTACTATCCATTTAAAATCGGATACTAGTATATGTGATCCAATAAATATCCGATCAATTTTATAATATGTATAAATAATATATTTTAAATTTATAAAACTAATATAACTTTTAAAGTAATTAGATAATTTAGATACTATCCGAATTTATATTTTAATTGAACTCAAATACAGATATCATATTTCATTATCTGCCGGATATATATTCAGATTCGGATATTCGAATATAAAATCGGATATGAATTCGAATTTACCACTATCCGCTCTGAATCCATTCTGTTTACAACCCGATCTTTGGCCAACACGAGTAAAGGTCTGTCTACTAAGAGGTGATAGCATGCATCTCGCATGTTCCGTTGGGCGTTACATGCACACCTCCCTAGCTTGCCACATGTCCTCTTTGACATCAAGTAACTATGGTTAAGATTCACTCGCCCTTAGTGGTAAATAATTTAATCTTGCTTTTTAGAAAATAATATTAAAAAAATTTAACCACATGAATGAGTGAATCATAACCGTAGGGTGTACGTAAATCTTAACCACAGTTACTTGATGTCAAATAGGATATATGTCGAGCTAGGGAGGTGTGTGTGTATTGACCTATGAAACATGCGAGATGCATGCTTGCATTCTATCACCTCTTAGGGGACAAACGCCCTATTGATGGCGGGTTTTTGACACCTGCCACATAGGTGTCACATTAGTACCAAATAGACATCTCGATGAATATTTATACAATTTGGCATAATGCCCATGAAGCATTTCGTCACACCAGGGGGATCATAAGAGTCGTAGGTTTGGTGGTCAATAGAAGGAGACTAGGTGGGTTGGCGCCATAAAAGGCATATTCGGATAATTATGAGGAGCGCCATTGGCGTTAACTAGTTATCACCGTACAATTAAGAGAGAAACGAACAGTCTAAACATCATTAGTTATTGCGTGTGGTTGCAATTAATAACTTGTAACTGTTGAGGAATGACTCATAACTACTACTTAATAAAAGAACAGTTACAAAATATGGCTTGAATGGGTGTAACTCCTGCATATAAATTATTATAAAAATGGACTCCCCATTCTAACAAAAGGGGCACTAAAAATGGACTCCCCATTCTAACAAAAGGGGCACTTCTTGGAGAACAGATGGAGACTCTCTCTCCCCGGCTTCCCTCTATCTCTTCCACCTTTCCTCTTCCTCTCCTTCCCGGTTCTGGTGACAAGTACAGGGACGTCCGTACGACTCCTCGAGGTTTAGGTGGGCTGTTGGGATGATCCGAGTACTTGACGAAAATTACCCAGTTACACACCCTTACACGTGTCGACTGAAAAGGCTTGCCTGAAAGGGCGGAGCCAAGATTCTCTTATAGGGGGCTAATGTCCCTAAATTTTTTTTTGAGGGCCAATTTCTCTGGCCATCACATCTGTTTGTATCCTATTGTAAGGAATATGTTTTCTCTCAGAAGTTTAGGCGGGGGTTAGAGTCCCCCCAGCGGCTCTGCCAGTAGTATTAGAACTTCGAGGGCTATATTCAGTCGCTATCTCATACACTTTAAGGGGGAAAACTGCAATTGGTGTCGAGTCTTGTGAGTAGGGGTGTTGCTTAATTGGGGGACCAGAAGACAAAAACCACTTGTAAACAGTGCGGGCTTAGGCCTATTCAAATATTACAAAAATACAGGCCCAAACCTGGCCCATTGGTACCCTCTACTTGTCTATCCACCACACAATCTTTTGCCTTTGGGTAATGCTTCTAAGGCTGTCCAAGGTAGAGATCACCCTAATACTGTGCATGTTTACATGGGATTCAAATTTGTTTTTTGAGCCTAAAAGAAAATTTGTTAAACCCACTATCAACAAACTTAAATTTAAAAAAATCCGCAAACCAAGACTATTTGGAACCATCATGTGGTTTGCTCAATTTTACGAATCAATCTGAATCGAACCACGAACTTGGTTAAGTTCGCTCTAGTAGACAATAAACAATAATTTTGGGGTAGACCCACTTTCCAATCTTTTAAGGAGGCTGCTCATATGCCCACCAATTTTTTTTGGGTATATATCATGAATTTGGTGAAGCCACAACCCTAGTTAGTAGTGATAGTATATATCAAACTCTGTATATTTTCATTCATATCTATTCTTTACAAAGATGGAATATCTATATATAACAGAAGAAAATCTATCTATATTTGGCTATACAATCTTCACGGCTAGAATAAAGATATATTCCTATAATCTCTCTAATCCCCTAAATCAAGGGATTTACATGCAAGGTTCACTCCTATAAACTCTCCAATTCCAACTCACGCCAACACTCCCCCTCAAGTTGGTGCATACAGATCTCTGATGCCCAACTTGTCAAGTGAGTTGTAAAAGTTCTTGCCACATGCATACAGCTTTCGTAAGTATGTCTGCCAACTGGTCTTCGGAATTGACAAAAGGAAATCGGATTATCTTGGTCTCAAGATTTTGTTTGATGAAATGCCGATCCACCTCCACATGTTTGGTCCGATCGTGCTGGATAGGGTTGTGAGAAATAGCAATAGCGGCCTTGTTGTCGTAGAATAGGTCCATCTCGCAGCTTGGGGCAAAGCCAATTTCTGTTAACAGTCTTCTGAGCCAGAGAAGCTCACAAAGACCCTTTGCCATCCCACGGAACTCGGCTTCAGCACTTGACAAAGCCACCACCTTTTGCTTCTTGCTTCTCCATGTAACAAGGTTTCCACCAACAAACGTGAAGTACCCCGAGGTGGACTTCCTGTCTGAGATATTCCCTGCCCAATCTGCATCTGTATAGCCGTCCACCCTTAAGTGATTATTCTTTGAAAACATAAGTCCTTTTCCAGGAGAGGACTTTAAGTATCGAAGGATTCGGATTACTGCATCCATGTGATCTTCACTCGGACGATGCATGAATTGACTTACTACGCTTACAGCATAAGCGATATCTGGGCGAGTATGTGAGAGATAAATGAGCTTCCCAACCAATCTTTGGTACCTCTCTTTGTCTGTTGGCACTTGGTCTGGGTATTCTCCAAGTTTGTGGTTTTGGACAATTGGTGTGTCTGCAGGCTTACATTCCAGTAGTCCCACCTCTGATAATAAGTCTAGGATATATTTTCGTTGGGAAAGAAATATACCTTGCTTTGATCTAGCCACTTCAATTCCCAGAAAATATTTAAGTCCTCCCAAATTCTTCATCTCAAATTCAGTCGCCAATTGATTTTGGAGTCTTGATATTTCTTCTGGATCATCTCCTGTAATAATCATGTCATCCACATAAACTATTAAAGCCGTTACCTTGCCCAATTGATGCTTCAGGAATAGTGTATGGTCTGAGTTGCTTTGTTGAAATCCATATTTCTTCATTGCTAAGCTGAACCGCCCGAACCATGCTCGAGGTGATTGCTTCAATCCATACAGTGCCCGCTGTAATTTGCACACAACCTTAGTCTCGGAAGTTGCCGAGTAGCCCGGTGGAATCTCCATATAGACTTCCTCCTCAAGATCACCATGCAGGAAGGCATTCTTTACATCAAACTGGTGCAGTGGCCAATCTAGATTTGCTGCGAGAGATAACACAACCCTAACTATATTTAACTTGGCCACTGGCGAGAAGGTTTCTTGATAGTCTACGCCGTATGTTTGCGTATAGCCCTTTGCTACAAGCCTTGCTTTATATCTTTCAATCGACCCATCTATTTTGTGTTTGATGGAGAACACCCATTTACACCCCACCGTTTTTTTTCCTTCGGGTAAGGGAACAAGAGTCCACGTTTCATTTTTCAGCAATGCCTCCATCTCTTCCTTCATAGCCTGAGTCCACTTAGGGTCTGTCAGGGCTTCATGAACACTGGTGGGAACACAACATGAAGAAAGTTCATGCACAAATGTTTTGAGGGGTTCAGAAAGCCTTTTTGTAGACACATAGTTGGCAATTGGATACCTTGACCTTCGTTCCTCAATATCTGGAGAATATCTACTTGGTGGTTTGCCCCGATTATGCCTGAAAGGTAAGGTATAACCAACAAGGGTATTCATATCGTTAGAATTGTGAGGTGTGATAGGAGAGCTTACCTCAGAGATATTCTCAAGAGATGGGTCTTTAGGTACTGAGGAGTGAAGAGGTTCTATATCAGCTTCAGGTGGTGTAGGTACCACTCTCGGAACTGTATCAACTCCTGAAGACACATCTGTTTCTATATTCGGTTCTTGAATTTCATTGTCATTAAACCCCGGCCAATCAAATCTTAACCAATTCGGCTCTTTATCTCGCATCTCCCCCTGAAGAGGAGAATTGGATAAGGAGGGAGGAAAAAAGGTATCAGATTCTAGAAAAGTGACATCCATAGTCACATAGGTGCGTTTGGTGGCCGGATCATAGCATCGGTATCCTTTCTAATGTGAGGCATACCCCAAGAAGAGACATCGAAGGGCACATGGATCAAGCTTCGTGCGCTGATTCTTATGGAGGTGTACAAATGCGACACATCCAAAGATCCGGGGAGGAATCATCAACACTGTAGGCAAGGAAACATAACCCGAAAGAGCCTGTAGTGGAGTCTTAAAATTTAAGACTTTGGATGGTATCCGATTGAGAAGATGCACAGCCGTGACAACAGCATCAGCCCAATGTCGACTGGGTACATGAGTTCCAATTAACAAAGCCCGAGCAGTTTCAAGGATATGTCGGTTTTTTCTCTCAGCAACACCATTTTGCTGCGGAGTTTGTGGGCATGATGTTTCATGAATAAGTCCATGATGTTGGAAATAGTCATGAAACCTTTGATTCACATATTCGCCACCATTATCTGATCTGAGAATCTGAACCTTAGCTGAGAATTGAGTTTGAACCATTGCATGGAAGGACTGAAATACATTCAGGACTTCATCTTTATGTTTAAGCAAGTAGATCCAAGTCATACGAGTACAATCATCTACAAATATCACATACCAGCGAACACCAGACATAGTAGAAACAGGGGAAGGACCCCACACATCTGAGTGAATTAAAGCAAAGGGAACATCACTTTTATTCATACTCAAAGGATAGGTAACTCTATGACTTTTAGCTAAAATGCAAGTATCACATTTGAAGTCAAAATTCGACACATGCGAAAACAAATCAGGAAACAAATGCTTCATATAACCAAAGGATGGATGCCCTAACCGACGATGCCAAAGCCAAATCTGTCGCTCTTTAATGCTAATCGGATGATGCATGTGATGTGCGGAGCCCAAACTGAAATCATCCATGTAATAGAGCCCCCCCCTCTTAGTACCACACCCAATGATCTCCTTGGTGAGAATATCCTGAAGAAGACAAAAGGTAGGATATATAAGTACAACACAGTTTAGGTTGGTGGTAACTTGGCTAACAGATAGCAATTTATGGGAAAGAGAGGGAACAAGCAGAGTATTAGATAATGGTAAGGTAGGTGAGAACATCACAGTGCCAGCCCCTGTGACCGGAGAAATAACCCCATTGGCATTGGCAATATTAGTGCGCCGTGGTGGGGAAGTCTGTGAAAAATCTGCAGCATCAAATGTCATGTGGTCGGTGGCCCCAGAGTCAAGTATCCAAGCATTGCTATCGGTAGCTTGATGAGAAGTACAAAGTGCATTACCATATTTACCTGGATCGGTGAGTGAAAAATCTCCCTGGGGAGTCTCGACAGGAGGTGTAAGGGAGAGATACGGTTCTACGGTAGCCACCGCAACCTTACCTGTCCCTCCATCATTTCCGACCACATCACGGCGTTTCCGGGCCTGAAGTTCATTCCACCAGTCGGGATATCCGTGTAGTTTAAAACAGTTCTCACGGGTATGCTTCATATTGCCACAATGTGAACATTTAGTTCCATCAGATGAGGCTTGCGGCTTGGAGGAAATACCGGATTTCCCACTGCCCAGAGAGAGATACCCAGTAGAGGACGGAGTGGACTGTCCCAGCTTGAAGCTTTTCGAGGCCATAACAGCTCCCGGAGTACCATCGGTGCCACCAGTTATCATGACCGCCTGCCGGACAGCTTCCCGACGAACATGAGCATACGCTTGTTCAACTGTGGGAAACGGTCGCATCTGTAGAACATCACCTCGAATTTTGTCAAGTCGGTCGTCGAGGCCATCCAAGAAGATATACACCCGGTCTTCCTGAAGTAGGTCGTTATAGTGCTTAATATCAGCAACGCACTCCATCGGGTTTGGGCGACGAAAATCAATCTCACGCCAAAGTCCTTGAAGATCATTATAGTATTTTTCAAGAGAACTACCGTCGTGTTTCAGACGGGTTACACGCCGCCGGAGGTCATATACTTGAGAGGTATCACTGCCGTCAAAATAAGTAGTAGCAATGGAATCCCACACCAGTTTCGCCGTTGGAAACCTAATGAAGTTACCAATCAGTGATGAGTCCATGGAGTTGATTAGCCATCCTTTGACAATGGCGTTGTCCGTGCGCCATTTCCGAAACAGTGGATCCGTCTGAGGAGGCTGGGGAAACTCGCCATTAATATATCCCAACTTGTCCTTGCCGGAGATGTACATCTCGACAACTTGGGACCAAAGAGCATAGTTGGTGCCGTCCAACTTGATACCAATCGGAGCAGCGGAAGTATCAGACGTCGGGGTTGAGACCGAAGCTGTTCAAAACTTCGGTCATTCTTGTGGTCAATTCGGTAAGTGTAGATTCAGGTTGGGGTTCAGTGTCGGCCATGGATGGAGGTGAAAGAGGGAAAAAAAACGATGATTCAAAGAAGGTTAGTGATAACAGAGAGCCAGGAATCGGTCCGGCTCTGATACCATATCAAACTCTGTATATTTTCATTCATATCTATTCTTTACAAAGATGGAATATCTATATATGACAGAAGAAAATCTATCTATATTTGGCTATACAATCTTCACGGCTAGAATAAAGATATATTCCTATAATCTCTCTAATCCCCTAAATCAAGGGATTTACATGCAAGGTTCACTCCTATAAACTCTCCAATTCCAACTCACGCCAACAGTATATATGCATTGGTTAGAAGTTAGATATGTAGCATTTTAGATTTGGCTGGTAGACAAAATTTGGGTCTCTACAGTGATGGGTTGAACTAAATTTTTTAGACGTGAATTTGCAGGTAGAATGTAACAATGATTGGTTAGTATAGGAGGAAAATAAATATTTTTTTTGAATTTTTTGTCAAAAACGACGGCTCTTAGTCGTTGTTATTAATACTAATGACGTGTGTCGGCCGCCGTTTTTTGTAAACGACACCTCCGTAACCCATTAGACTATGCGATGGCCAATATCAATCTTAATTTGACAAAAATGACGGATTTGAGCCATCGCTTTTAGCGATTTTTCATGAAGTGTGTTCTTGTTTCCTAGCAGTTAATAGAGAAATTTCAGAGTAATTTCTTGTATTTTTCCGACGCGTATCGGCCACCTCCATAACCCACTGACTACACAACGATCAATATCGGGTAATTTGACAAAAATGACGGATTTGGGCCATCATTTTTAGCAAATTTTCACTTAGTGATGTTCTTGTTTCCTAGTAATTAACGTAGAAATTTCGGAGTAATTTCTGGTCTTTGTCTTGCTTGGACTTTGGTGAATTCATGGAGAAACAAACAAGTTTACTGGTGCAAGGGTGCAACTCTTCTTTTGAGAGAAATTCTCAGTTAGATGGCAATTGTCCATCCTGTAGTGTACTGTTAGTAGAAGTTTTTAAGGGTCAGTTTTTTTTTTTGAGTTTAAATAGGTTAATAGAAGTAGTGTTTAAGCGGTCTTTATGTATCTTAATAACTTATTATAATAACGGATTAACCAATGAAAAAGACCCATGCTATGCACCGTTGTGACAGAAAGAAAAAAGAAATTTTTTTAATTCATTTGCTACCTATATAAAATGAGACCATAATAATGCAACTAATATGAACAAAGATATAGAACCCGGAACTTTTGTACATTTTTGGTGAAAAATACTTTCTTGGCCAAAGGGTCATCCATATATTTTGAGCTTTTGATTAATGGGGAAAATTGTGAGTAACAAACTATGTGTGGTGTAATGACCCGCATTTAATGCACTAGATTCATAATTGAGTTAGCTAATTTCCTAAATAAATGTGCTTAAAATAATGTGTGAATCCCATGAGAAATCAACGCATAAAAAAATATTGAATCTCAAAACTCATTTAATTCACTCAATTTAGTGAATTTATGAAGATAAATTGCACTAAATAAAAGAAAAACAAAAAATAGCAAAAAAAAGTTTTAAAAAAAAAAATTGCGCCGGCAATCGATCGCCGCCGACGGGTGATCGATTGCCCAAAACGCCGGTTGGGCGGCGATCTTGCGCGTTTTTGTGTTTTTTTGAGTTCATAGGGCTTCTAATGTATAAATACCCCTTTATACTCATGTGAGGGTTTCCCAAAGCCTTCTAAAACTTAAAAGAGAGAAAGGGGGGGAGTTTTTGAGTGATCAAAGAGAGAGAGATTGAAGGAGTTCAAAGATTCGGTCAGAAAAAGAGAAAAGGAGGCGTGAAGATCAAGTAGAACCCTATTCGCAAGCGATAAGATCGCAGGGATACGATCAAGTAAGGTAAATAACAGATCTAGTATCAAATATTTTAAATAGTTGACCTAAAATAATGAATAGAAATGAGTAAACCAAAGGAAGATGCATGTAAAGATGGGTAGGATCTATTAATATGTTTACGATTTTTGTTTATTTTTGGTTGATCTGTTAAAATAGGATGTGAAGAACTCATTTATGAAACTATTTATTTATGTTTGATGGTTAGATTAGGATGTGAAGAACCTAGTGAAGATATTGTCTCATTATTTTGATGGATAAAAAAAATAGGATGTGAAAAACCATGATTATAATCTCTGTCATTGAATGATTAACATAGGATATGAAGAACTATATTTGATTCTCATTTTATTATTTATGGATGATAAAATAGGATGTGAAGAACTAGATTTTTAGTTTTTAGTTATGATTCCTAGATGATTAAACTAGAATGTAAAGAGTTGTGATTATGATCATAATTTATTACTAGTGAATGATTAAATTAAGATGTGAAGAACCCAGTTGTTATATAGTTTTATTATTTATTGATTTGATGTAGAGGATCTATTGTTGATATAATTTTTTTTTTTTATTGAAATGTTGAAACAGGATGTGAAGAACCTATTGCAGATATTGTTATTATTACGGAATTATTATGTTAGGATGTGAAAAATTATGTATAATTTATTTATGAATCCACATGGGGATTGGGAAAGTTATTGAAATGTGTAAATTTATGAGAAGAATGAGATGATAGATGGATTGAATGGATGATCTAATTGTAATATTTGATGATGTTTGAGTTGATTTTATGTTTAACAATTTAAGAAAATTATTATTAATTAAAAAGGATTACGATTAAGATATTGATCTTGATTAAATAACAAGAGATTTTGACAATGAAATTAGATCGTGATTTTTATATTGTTGAATCATTAGAAATATGATGGTTTGTGTATTGCTTTTTTGTTCCTAATACGTGATATACCATTAGGTAAACGAACCTCTGATGAAAGTCAAGTTTGCCTAGGCTTGGTTAACGTAGTGGTATGAGACGCTATGGTGAGATGTCCTATGGCCCTTGACGGTTAGTCTTAAATGAAATTTAAACAAGAGGTGTATCATTGTGCACTCACGAATGAAAATGATGCAAAAGTATGAATAAAAAATTAAAGATATTAATTAAATGTAAGTAAGACCAAAAGCAAAGTAAGAAAAGTATGTAAGTAAGAAAGAAAGATACACAAAAATGATAATGTATGTTGTGTTGTGCACCACCGGATACCATTAGAAAAAGCGAGATATATGCCAAATTAAGTAAGCCGTCGAACCAGAAAATGTACTAAGCCATCCGTACCGGATAATGTACGAAGATTGGTATCTCGATAAAGTAAAGTATAGTAACCTATTTCCTTATACGGTAAAGCGGTATTTTAAGTTATTACAAATGCATGTGAATGATTATTGGTGTGATGATAACGTATGAAATATGAAAAGTAAGAAAGAAAGAAAAGTAAGAAAGCAAGAAAAGAAATAAAAAAAAAAAAATTGGCATAATGTACATGTATAACTTCCGCACTCTGATTTTATATGTAAGTTAATGTGTGAAATGATGAAATGCATGTAAGAAGTTATTCTTTATATTGTTTATTATGTTCTGTTATATACGCGAAGTAACTCGTTACTCAGCCGATGACTTTTGTTGTTGGCAGGTCTAGGTTCAGGTTCAGGCTTCAACATTTGTGTTCCCGGACCTTGAGAAGAAGAGGAGTATATCGAGAAACCCGAAGGTGACTATCCCAAGGAAGAAAGGGACCTTGATCGATGGTCCTATTATTGAAGTTGTTTTATGGTTAATTAAATTCCAGAATACTTTAATTTAATTAATAGAGACACATGTTAGTTAGTCTTTTATGTTTATGGTCCAGATGGGTGACCAGGATTTATGACTTTGCAGTTATATTATGGGATTGGATTTTTAGTCGATGGTTTATTTTAAGAAAAAAAATTTTTAGATCCATATTTTTGTACCTTAAATGCTTCTAACAGGACGAATTATTAAGTGAGTCACGTGTCAAGATCTCACATCCTCCTAGGTGGGGTTTTGGGGCGTGACATGTGGTATATAAAAGGGGGTTAGTGCCCTAAGGATGATGAAAACAACTAAGGGTGTTAAAAATGAGAAAAAAAAAGGGTTGCGATCAATAGCAACATGGCTACGATTGATCGCAGTCAGAGGAAATTCTGGGAAACCTTTCGGGTGGACTTGCGATCAATTGTAAATAGTGTGCGATCGATCACATACAATGGAAAATTGACAGAAACTCTCGAGTTCATGTGCGATAGATAAGCTCCAGGTGCAATCTATCGCACTGCGAGCTACGATTGATTGTAGGTGGTGTGCGATCGATCACACTTGGGTGCCGAGTTATGAAAATTGAGGTTTTAATCCCCTGAGCTATAAATAGGAGACCATTTTTGGGGTTTTGGATTTAACCTAAACCTAAAAGAGATCTTGAAAGGAGAAGGGAGAAGATTAGGGATTTCGAAAGAAGGGTTTTGGATTAAAGAACAAGTGAAGCTCAAATCAAGGTTTGAGATCTTACCCATCAAGCTTAGATCATCTTCTTCAAGAAAGGATCTTCCTCCTCAATGTGGTGTCTTCTCAATCAAGCTTGGGGTTCTTAATCAAGGATTTTCTTCAAACTAGGAATTTATCCTCAAAAGGTTAGTACACTCTTCTAGTTAGCTTGGTAATAACTTAGGTTTTTGAAGAATGAAGGTTGAATTGAGCTTTAATGTTTCCCCTTTTCTTAAATCAATCATGTTCACCTAAAATATATAAATTAAATTAAATAGATAAGGATGGTGTGAGATATATGGATGAGTTGAGGCGAAATTGAATGCCATGGAGAATGTGAATGGTTATTGTATGATGAAAAATGAGGAAGGACAATGTACACATAAAATATGCACTTTAGGTGTTTGATGAAATATTTGATTATAAGAATATGAGTTAATGTTTATTGAAATGTTAAATGTTATGTGTTCGATAAAATGCATGTGTGAGATTTAACACATAAAAATGTGAAAACATGATTTAAGGATTTTTCCCAATTTGGTAATTTTGCTAATATGTTCTATATGTTTAGTTAAAATCTCACATGTTTATAGAAATGTTTGGAATACTACATGATGTCTTCTAAGTGTTTTCATGTCTCAATGAAGTCTACAAATTGCTACACACAAGCACGTGCATGCATGGACCGAGTTTTTAATATAATTATATGAAACACAACCAAGAACAAGACAAGAGATTTACGACATGAATGATAAAGTTAGAAATTATGTCGGTCAAGGATAGGGCATATCTAAGGATATGTCATAACTGACTTCAAGAAAACAAGACAAGACAAACATGATAATGCCGGACATTGAGCCGGTCAAGGATGTTAGTGCACATTTTCTATTTTCGTTGAAGGGTAATTACATACCCGACTCATAAGTTGCTTTCAAGAATTCGTTGAATGATATTTACATACTCGGCTCACAAGTTGTTACAAGGATACTAATATCTGGCTCACAAGATAAGCAATACAAGGCAAGCATGACATAACAAGCAAGACATGACACGCATGATTCTCACGAAATAAGAACAAGACAAGAATGAGATTTAAATACGAAAAACAAGTTTCGAAAACACGAAAATATATTTTCAAGAATAAGTTATGAATTATGAGCATGAGTTTTATACGGAATTTTCGCATTTAGTCTCATGCATGTCATGATTTTCATGTTTATTTAAATTGAAATTATGAATTGAATTATGTTATTATTATTGTTAGCTAGTAGCTTATACTCGTTGAGTATTCCATACTCAGCCGTACATATTGATGTCGATAGGTACACAGTTCGACATATGCGCTCCAGTTCTTGGATCGAGGAGGACTATGGTGAGGACCAGTGACTTATTCTAAAGCTCCGAACATGACTATGTTTCTTACATGACCTTAGATTCTCTCTGTCAGTGCCAAAAAAGTGGTCTCTGGTGACATGTGGTGAGGAAGTCAAATCATTGTCCCTGTGATTTTGATTTTTTTACATATTATGAGATACATGACGATAAAATGGTGAGAAAAATTGGGAGAGATATAAAGTGAGGAGAAATCAAAATTATGAGAGAAAATGAAATGACTTCTTCCCATTTTTATGTAAGTGTCGTTGTGATAGCCGAAAACCACTTTTCCGCATTGCCAGATAGAGTACGTGGCCTTCTTACAATTACTTCATTTCACATCGATAATACCTTTAAGGCCTCAGATTGTCATTGGCGAAGCCAGAAAGGGCTTTCGGGGTTCCATACATTGTGCAACAGTTGGCATATAAATGGGAAAAAGTCATTTCATTTTCTCCCCATTATTTTGACTTCTCCCCATTTGATCTCCCCTTATTCTCACACACTTATCGCCACATGTAGTATTGTGGGTGGAAAAGTCAAAATCATGGGCCCATGATTTTGACTTCTCCACCACTTGTCCCCTATTATGTGGAACCCGAGATAATCCCTTTCTGGCTTCGCTAGAGAAAATCCAAGGCCTACTTTGAAGCTCATTAAGAAAAAAGTGATTTGACATGTGCGGTGGATGCAAACAATGGATAGGGATGTTGTAGAGGAATCAACTCAGATCACCAGTGATTATCAAAAAAAAAAAAAAAAAACTCAGATCACCAGTAACAGTGACTGATATTATGTGGGTTAACTCTTTTTGGATAATACTACCCAAATAAAAAACTCTTTGTGGATAATTGAAGATTGATGGAAGTCTATAGAATGGGATATTCTGTCGCTGCTCCTATATAGACCACCTTTATATAGACGACCTTGACAAGATGTGTTAAAATCTACAAATTATCCAAGTTTCTTAATATAACTTCCATAAACATGTTCAATTGCTTCTACTTTCGATAAACTTATTAAAAGAAGACTTGTATCCCTCTACTACTTATGACTTAATTTAAGCCTCTTTTTGGACACCTTTATCATAGAAGGGTGTGATCAGTGATGGTTGGGAGATTGAATCACAGTCAATCTTGATTGAATTTGGGGAGAGTTCAATCGCTCCCACACTGTTAACCATGGTTAAGTTTCTCCAATCCTTAGTGTTCAATAATCTAACCTTAGTTTTTGAAAGTGATATTTAACTCTAATTAAAAAAAATTAATTCTAAAGGTTAAGATTTTTTTAAACATTTTATTAAAAAAAAAACTAAGGTTAGATTATTGAACACTAAGGGTTGGAGAAAATTAACCACGATTAATAGGAATTAAAAGGGGACACATATTGGCCTGTGAGAGCGATTGAACTCTCTCTGAATTCAATCACGAGTGGCTGTGATTCGATCTCGATGGTGAAATGGGTGGGTAGCCATTAATGCACTTGTAAGTAGTTAACGCGAACAACCCCTTGCAACTATCATATATAGAAAGCCGTTTGCTTACTGTCAATTTAACCGTTCGCCTCCCAAGCCTATAATCCTCCCATGTACCACACCACTTCTACGAGAAGCAACTTCCCACATGATTCGATACAAATGGAGTTCATGCATCAGGGCAATCCCATAAATTACGACTATGGTTAGGAAACTTAAAAGAGGAGCGCTTGGAAGTTGGAACCCACTAACTGTGGTTAAGATTCACTCACCCCTAGATTCATCCAATTAAGGATTTTTTTAGAAAAATTTACTTTAGGTTAATTATGTTTAACCAAAGTCAAAGAGGGTTCTACAAGTCGTCATGTGTCCCTTTTAATAATCACTAATTGTGGATAAGATTCATTAACCCCTAGGGTTCATGCATCTAGCCTTGGCTTTTTGAAGAAAAAATATTAACCTTAGATTGATTATGCTTAGCCACAATTAAAGGAGGCTCTATACGCCACCACTTGTCCCTTTTAATACCCATTTACAGTAGTTAGTATTCAATACTCACCCTGGGACTTGATTTTAAAAATATATAATATTAACCTTAGGTTGATTATACTTAACCATAGTTAAAGGGGCTCTAAAGCCTCCATATGTCCTTTTTAACACCCACTAACTATGGTTAAGATTCACTCACCCCTTTAGTTCATGCATCTAACCTTAGTTTTTAAAAGAAAAAAATATTAACCATAGATTGATAATGCTTAACCATTGTTAAAGGAGGCTAAAAGTCGCCACGTGTCCCTTTTAACACCCTTAGTGGTTAATATTTCCTCATCACTAAGGTTCATGCATCTAACATTGAATTTTAGAAAAAAAAAATATTAACCTTAAGTTGCTTATGCTTAACTATAGTTAAAGAGGACTATACATGCTGCCATGTGACCCTTTTAACACCCACAACTGTAGTTAGGATTCACTCACCCTTAGGGTTCATCCATATAAACTTAATTTTTAGATTTAAAGAAAAAATATGAACCTTAAATTGATTAAGCTTAACCCTAGTTAAATGGGGTAAATGGGACATATGATTTGCAGAGGGTGCGTTCCGTCCAACCCATTTAACTCTTGCATGAGTAATAGGAGTGTGGCCTTCAATGGAGGAGGTCTAAGGATCTAATCTCACCCGGGTACGAGTAAGCAAGAGAGCCACTGCCCAAGCTAACCACTTTCGACGGTCTAACTCTGCTAAAAATTTCCATCACAAAAAAAAAAAAAGTACTAAAAAGTTCATTTAATAAAAATTATTTGCATTCAAAAATGGGTATTTACAAGATAAGGGCTTTTTAAAAAAAAATTGGATTTTTGCATATCAGGTGCTAGGTTCTTCCAAGTTTGCAAATACACTGTTATGTGCGAATATTTTCAAAATTAACACTTAGTTTCCAAACCTTTAGACAAGCAATCTCAACCTGTAGTTCTGTTAAACTTCTCGATTGTAATTGTTAGTAAAATAACTATTATGCCCTTAAGATATTTCTTGATCTTATAAAGCCTCTTTAACTGATCTTGAATTATGGTTATCAAGTTTTAACCCTTGTGGTTACTTTGTCTCATTTTAACTTTTTAACTATGATTAAGATTCACTAACCCTAGGGTTAAAGCATCTAACCTTAGATTTTAGAAATAAATTAAAAAGTATTTTCCCCCTTTTAACTCCATTTAATTGTGGTTAAGATTTACTAACCCTTAGGGTTAAAGCATATAACGTTTTTTAAAAAAAAATCAATATGTCCCGTTTTAACTTCTTTTAACTGTGATTAAGATTCATCAACACATTTAACTTTGGTTTTTAAATTTTTTTAAAAACAATTAACGTATTTCCTTTTAACTCGCTTTAACTACAGTTAAGACTCAATAACAATTAAGGTTAAAGCATTTAACCTTAGTTTTCAGAAAAAAATTAACCACACTACTTAAAACATATCAACCATGGTTCAAAAACAGAGGTTATGAAATCTGTTAAGAACATAATTGTCGAGTCAAGATTGTGTCTAACAAAATAAAGACAAAGATGTGAAGTTGGATCAAGATATGAAAGTGTCTATCCCCATAACTATTAACTATTAAGAAACAAAATAATTTTATTGAGCAAAACTGACATTGGCCTATGAATCCAGTGATATTTTATATTTTTAATAAACATAACAGATAAACAAGTGATAATTTACACTACAAATCCTACATACATTCTTACGGCATCCTTACCTTTTTAATCCTCCAGACAACACCCAATGCGTACGGATCACATATTTCAGGAGTTTATGTGGTCTTACATTCATAAGGTAATTCGTACTTATGCGTTAAATATAAGTTTTAATTTTTTGCGTGGATAGTCAACAACTCTTTTTTTAATGTGAGAGATCTACACGTAGTGACAGTTACAAATCATATTGATCAGGGGAATAAACTTTGTACTGTTCTAAAAATTACTCTAACAATACCTAATTTGAAAATCATGAGTTAATTTACAAAATATTTACATATTTGCAAATTAAGAAGAACCGAAGCAGCTGATATGCAAAAGAACCCAATAAAGAAAAAGGGGACTTTTATTCACAACCGCAAAAATTGCTGGCTGCTGGCGTCATTGAAGACGGCATAGCATGCAATTACTTTCCATATTTTAAAGACTGTAATTAATAAGTTTCTGACGTTTCAACGAACATTTGATTTTCAATGACCAATTCCATTCATGATTTTGGATAAGCATAGACATAGACTTAATTTATTATAATAAAGTATGTGGACTGTATTGTTAGATCGGGACCGTCCATACTACCGACCTCCATTAATAAAACATAAAGATCTAAAATCAATGGTCACTATCATCCCATGGTCAAATAAGTTTACCAAACCTATTTCAATTCATCTCATCGACTATTTATATCCACACACTGCCAATAGAGATTATCCAAACTTCAATACAACTACAAGAAACCATATCTGTATCCGAGACTGTGTTTGTAATCGGCCATGGCTACAAGCGACGTGAAGCTTATAGGGTCATGGGCGAGCCCCTTTGTGATCCGGGCTATGATAGCCCTCAAAATCAAATCCATCAGTTACGAGTTCCTGCAGGAGACATTTGGATCCAAAAGCAAGCTTCTTCTCCAATCCAACCCTATTCATAAGAAGATCCCTGTTCTCATCCATGCCGAAAAACCCATATGTGAATCTCTCATAATTGTGCAATACATCGACGAGGTCTGGACCAGCGGACCAACCATCCTCCCTTCTGACCCTTATGATCGAGCAATAGCCCGCTTCTGGGCTGCCTATATCGACGATAAGGTACGTTTGTCACGCGCTTTTCTTACATGAAATGAAATTAAACATCATCTTTCTAATATATTTGACATGGGTGCAGTGGTTTCCTTCTGTTATTGGGCTTGCAAGAGGACAATTAGAAGGGGAGGCTAAGGAGGCGGCGATCGAGCAAATGAGTGTTGGGTTCGTGTTGTTGGAGGAGGCGTTCGTGAAGTGTAGCGAAGGGAAGGGATATTTCGGTGGAGAGAAGATCGGGTACCTTGATATTGCACTAGGATGCTTCTTGGGGTGGATCAGGGTGACCGAGAAGATGATCGGCATGAAGGTGATTGACGAAGCGAAGACACCATGTTTGGTGGGATGGGCAGAGCGGTTTTGTGCGGACAGTGCGGTGAAGGAGGTGATGCCGGAGATTGAGAAACTGGAGGAATTTGCTAAGTTGCTTCAAGCCATGTACAGAGCTCCTCCTAAGTAAAAGATTTGCAGCCGAGAAAGAGAGAGAATCAGTAATGACGTTGAATTAGTTTTGAGCTCGTTTTTGGTAAAAAAAATATTAGGAGTGCTAGCCTTCTCTGAGGCCTTTCCCCACTATCATCTTAAGCCAATCACTTGTTCCTAGCAGGAATTGAACCTACTAATTTACCACGGTTAAAATAATGCAGTCATAGTTAAGTTAAAAAGTGTGCGCTTGTATGATTTCCTTTCCTTGTCACTTGTCCCTCCGTTAACTCTATTTAACTGAGGTTCATCTATCACCATTGAATTTTTTTTTTTAAATACAATAAAATAATCTAACCACATGATTGAAAAAACAAAAAATTAACAGGGTTCATGACAGTTGAAGGGGCAACTTTGTGAGAGCGATGAGCAAACTCCTCAATAGTTCGCTCCAAAATATAGATATGGACTGAATATCAATCTCTAATCTCATTAGAGTGCTTATTTGATGCGAAAGCGAGTGAAAGAAAAGGGAAAGAATGCAAAGGATTGTCTCTCGCGAGCCAAAAAGGGTGGTCTCTAGCTTTCCCACATTATGCGAATGTGATGGAGAAGTCATTTCGTTGTCTCTCATGATTTTGATTTTTTCACATATTATATGACATATATTAATAAAGTGGTGAGAAAAGAGGGAGAGATATCAAATGAGGAGAAGTCAAAATCATGGGGAGAAAATGAAATTGACTTCTCCCATTTTTATTGCCACATGTCGTATAATGTGAGGAAGCACAGACCACTTTTGGCATCGTGGGAGTCAATCCTAAGCCGGAAAGAATAGGGCAAGTCAAGTTTGCAATGTGGTTATTATTTCATTGTAAGCACCCTATTTTTGCACCCCTTATTCCTCTTCCCATTTCTTCAAATGCTCCAAGGTTTACCCAAGGCCCAAGCCCATTTGGCCAAACTTGTACCCAAACAACTCAATCAAGCCCAATTACTTAATCTCATTACCCAAGCCCAAGTAGCCAAGCCTAATTACCCAATTGTCTTAGACAAAACTCAATTGCTTTAGTGAAATCCTAATTACCATAGCCCAAGCCCAATTGCCATAGTTAAAGTCCAATAACCATAACCCATGACCCATCTACTAACAACCCATGATCCATAAGGTCTAGTCCATATGCCCACATCCATTCAACCCATATCCAAGACCCACTAACCCAAGTCCACTTTCCACTTTCCTACAAAAGACCTTTTATCTTTTCTTCAAACCCCAAATAGCCCCATTTTTATGTTTACATACCTTTTTGACCACCCAATCATCTCTCACCAAGTACACACCTTTTTGACTAACCAATCACCTCATTTACTCTCTTACACCTCTTACACTCATTCTTACACCTCTTACAAAACAATTAATCCTCTTACACTCTTTTTGACCACCCAATTACCTCTCATCAAGTACATACTTTTTTGATTACCCAATCACCAACCACATCAATTTTGACCAACCAATCACCTCCCTTCTTCTCACCCAACCCTCTATTAATCACCAAATTGCCACAACCCCTTGAAACCTCTATAAATACAAGACCCTCACAAGCCATTTCTTCCACCTCCAAAATCCCAAGTGGAAACCCTAGCTCTTCCTCCTCTCACCCAATTTATTTCTTTTTAGCCTTGAAGAAAGTTAGAAGAAGCCAAGGTTTAGAGTGTGTAGAGAATTCTAGGAGTAAAAGCCTAGAGTTCTTCACTAACTCTCTTCCTTTGTGGACTCTAAAAACGCATCACCTCTTGGAGCATTGGAGAAGTAGTCTTGGAGTAGTAGGCACTCTTCCTTTTATTCTTTATCTTCTTTTTTAGTTCATATCTTTTTTTTTATTTGTAGTCTTCTTCTAGAATAATTTGGGAAGACCTTTCTTTTCTCAAATTTAGTTGGGTCTCTCTACAACAATCTAATGGTGTAGAGGGACCCCACCTCAAAAGAAAGGAGATGTCTTATTTTTTTCTCTCATGTAAATATCAAAGACAATGGTATTTGATTTATTATCAACACCAATCCAACAAAATAGGTGTTGGCAATAAACCATTTACTATTCACAATGCACACCCCTCTTTATGTCCTAAATATAATCTTTTAGCCTAACTTTTCCTTAGCCTTTCTCTTGAATTAAATTTGACTTTAGTTAAGTTTGCCAAAATCTCACCTATATGAAAATCCAAAAAAAAACATGATAAAATCTCAAAATACCAAAAACATTATAAAATCTCAAAATACCAAAAAAATCTAAAAATACCAAAAGACCAAAAACATGCTTGCTAGATCTTGATTAGCCTACTCAACCATGGGTAACACCCTTCTAACCGCGGTTAGACCTAGACCTTGCACTTGACCAACCCGGTCAACTAAACCCTAGCCCCTAGGCTAGACCCTTGACCACCTTATGCACACACACACGCACCCTTAGCCTTGGCACGGGCTCATGTGCCAGAACTACGCTCGGTCTGATCTCACCCCAATGTGAGTACGTAGGCATCCCAACCCGGGTTCGACCCTAGCCCATCTAGCTTTCTTTCTTTCTTGGATTAGCATTTGATTAAACATTTAGACATTTTAATTAATATTGAGATTAAATTTGGCTTA
This sequence comes from Tetracentron sinense, assembly GCA_015143295.1. Lineage (NCBI taxonomy): Eukaryota > Viridiplantae > Streptophyta > Magnoliopsida > Trochodendrales > Trochodendraceae > Tetracentron > Tetracentron sinense. Next base: position 7,815,009 of record CM026573.1, read on the forward strand.
AATTTAGGGAGTAGGTAACCATTACAAAATGGGGGTCTTGGGGTGCCTAACACCTTCCCCATGACTTAATCGAACCGCTTACCCTAACTCTAATAGATCATTTGCCTTATCCAGATCAATCCGGGACCTATCCCTAAGAATGAATAGGTGGCGACTCTCAGTCAAACCATATTATGTGAAAGTGGGTAGGAAATTCTCATGCTCACAGCTCTGGCGACTCTGCTGGGGAATAGGTTCCAGCTGAAACTTAAACTTAAGCCAAATAATCTCAAAATTAATTGAAATACCTACGTATTTAACTGGATGTTGATTCTTTATATCTTTTGGGTGTTTTCTTGTAAATGTGCATATCATACATGACATTGTAGTATAAATGACCCATTAAACCCAGTAGACAGGCTTATTACGCTCACGGCTGCTGGATGACTATCCTCAGTGACAGGAGCTTAACAGTCTTGGAGGTCCGCGGAACTTTGCCTGTTGGGTGACTATCCTCAGGAAACGGTTCTGAACGCTCCCACTTACCCCAATCGTCTCTTTTCAAAGGAGTCGCATATACGGTGTTAAGTGACCCTCATCTTTTAGGAACACCTTGCATTACCCCTGCATGCATACATATAGACTAGGCTAGGTATAGCTTACAAGCAGCTCACCCGGAGGTATATGCTAAAGCCTAACCTGCTTGTACCCTATACCTGTCCCCCAACCATGGTTGAATATCAGGGTACTCTGTCCAGATAAACACCCATCCAGGGGGCATGTACTGAGCCTTTTGTTATGCTTGTAATAAAATACTTCTACCCTGTCTCCAGACATACATGTGAGGTTCAAATCCTAAGTTGTAATGGGAGAATCAATTCACCTATCTCAACTTTAGCTCAGTAGGCCCTGGCTACCAACAATCCAGGTTAGCAGAACGGAGTTCTCTACGCCTACCCTATTGGGCTACACCTGTCATGTCATACCCTGTCCAATACAAAAAAAAAATCAATCACCGAATCAAAAAATTCAAAAAAAAAAAAAAAAAAGAAAAAAAAATTCCCTCTTGCATGTCATTCCAACTCCAGACCAGGGGCATTGCCCCTGTGTCAACTAGACAAGTTATTTGCATGCATTCCGACTTTCTCCTGCATGATATTCCAATTGTCAGACTAGGGGCATTGCCCCTGTGTCATCTAGACAATTAGGTCATTTTGCATATACTCTAACTTTCTCCTGCATGCTAACTCAACTTCCAGACTAGGGGCATTGTCCCCAGGTCATCTAGACTATTAAGTCGTTTGCATGCCCTTGCTCTCCCATCTATTCAAACTCTCATTCTATATCTCCCATCTTTTCAGGAGCATACCCTGAGCCGAGCACGGATCTGAAAAGCAAGATACTTGATACGACATGGACCCTCGAGATGGACAAGAGACTGACCCGGATACCCCGAGATCACAATCTCAGGTTCCGGATTTCGAAGCAAGACTAGCTGAGAATGCCCGGAGTATTGAAAATTTGACAAACATCGTCCAGGATTTTATGAAGGCAATGACACATGCCCTATCTTCCTCCAACTCTCAACCGGCCGAGGCAATAAGGCCATCACAACTTAACCCCCCATCTACTTCCAACCTTATCCCATCACTACCTACCATCAACATCACACCACAACCCATTCAACCTGCTCAACCATCATTCACCTCCAACATTCCTCCTCCACCAATCCAAACACAACATACTCATCATATTTCACCACCCCTTATAGACCACTATGAGGAAGAAGAGGCAAGGGCTAGTGGCGAACCACACATGGGGTCCGCCCATATATCTTCAAGCATTGCCCAAATCCCGGACGCATACCGGGAGAGGATTGAGAAATTGGAGGAGCTGATAAAACAAAGTCAGGGATCCTGCAAATCCACTAACTTCAAGGACATGTGCATTCATCCAGGGATCCAATTGCCCAAGGATTTCAAAATTCCCGACTTTGAAAAGTACGGTGGGAAGGGATGTCCAGAGACACACTTGAGAGCATACCGCGGAGAGCTATTCCAGCTCGAACATGGGGACAAGTTGTTGGTACAATTGTTTCAGAAGAGCTTGAAAGGGCCTGCACTACAATGGTTCACCAAGCTGGACCCCAACAGAGTCCGGACTTGGGAAGATCTTTGCGAGACCTTTATCGCCCAATACTCGTACAATGTTGATCTGGTCCCACAGAGAGTAGACTTGGAAAGAATGTCCCAGAGGGACAACGAAACCTTCATCGAATACTCCGTTCGTTGAAGGGAAATGGCTGGAAAAATGAGCACCCCTTTACCGGAAGAAGAGTTGGTAACGACATTCCTCCGTACCCTCAAACACCCGTTAAAAACTCTCCTGGCGGCACAACCTATCTCTGACTTCAGCACCATGGCCAAGTGCGGTGCTAGGATCGAGACAACGATGGGTGACAGCAGATCATTCGACATGTTTCAGGGATCAAATTGTGCATCTTCCTCTCGTCCTCCCGTTCATCCGAAAAGAGATAATAGAAAGAAAGAGGACGATGGACACATGGTATCAGCCATACCAGTCCGAGTGCCCAACTTGCCGCGACGACAAGTCCAACAAACTAGGCAAGCTCAGCACCCCCAGGAGAAACTACTCTCTCATCAAATGACCCTGGAGCAGAGAAAGAACCGGGCATTCACTCCAATACCGTACTCTCCAACTGCACTTCTCCCATTCCTCCTGGACAAGAAGCTAATCACCTTGAAGGATCCCCAACCCCCTCCGACTGTTCCCTCAAAGGGATATCGGGCTGAGCAACACTGTGAATATCATCAGTCGGCAGGACACCCTACGGACAGGTGCTATGACTTAAAGCACGCGATCCAAGACTTGCTGGAAACAGATAGAATCTGCTTTGCACCAGGGAACACGGACATCTCTCAAGTCCCTTTGCCCAATCATGCTACTCCGGGAAACTGAGGCGCTTCAGCCGAAATCTCTACAGTCAAATTTTGAGCAAAATCTCCTTGTTTGTTGTGTCTTTGTCTTATCTCTTCAATTGTCTTGTAGTTAGCCTTGATGGCCTATGTTAGTCCCTTTATCTCAGTCCAGTCATTTAGTCGGCCAGTGGCCCCTTGAGTCTTTTGCTTTATATCGAGTCTGTCCACCTTTTACAGGTTTTAATGAAATGACTCTTTCAGATCAAGCTTCATTGTGCTCTAAGATGCTTAATTTGGGAACTGAACTAGTTTCTAATGCCTGTAAGGAACAGTTTGATAAAGGTTGATCACTCAAATCAACGGATACCCTTCCGAGGTTGAACAAACCGAGATAAGAACAATACAGGAACTGAAGACCTCTTTGAGCCATCAAATGTCAATCAACTGAAATATGAGGCAATACAATGACCATACATGCTCTCGACCGATCGAGGAAAGGATAGGAGGACATCTTTGATAAACCTTCACAATACCTCGCCTACCTGTGCTATATATATCCGCTAGTTAGATTGTTGAGCCTAAATAGCTTTTCTTTCAAAACCCAGACAAGGGCACCATGTGAAAGTCAAAGAACAATGCAAAAGAAGAACAACCAGCACAACATCAAGTGACTTTTTAGCCGAACTACGTCTTGACCCGATCCCTATTTGGGTACGTAGGCAGCCTGAAATCAGGTTCGGTCATAACATAGCAAATGTGCTGCAATACAAAGCAACCATGTACCAAAAACAAAAACAAAGGAAAAAAAAAAAACAAAAAGAGAAAAACAAAAAAAAAAGAAGAGAAAAACGAAAAAAAAGAGAAGGGTACATGAAGAATGCAGAAGCTGGTTCCATTCCGACACTGAACAAACATCATAGGGTGCCCTACCATTGCTAAAATAGAAACTTTGAGCCTTATCTCGTTTCTAACCAAACCACGTTTCGTCCTAAAACATTAAGTCCTCCTTGATCTTTGAAAGGACTTGAACATCGTTGGTCAAAGCATTCGCCTCCATTGCAATGAAGGGAGAAGACTGGAAAATTATCGGAAAAAGCAGACAATGAGAAAATGCAAAGCTTGTATACCCAGATCTGGTGAAAACCCCGAAATGGTCCAGGGGCAAAAAAATGGATAAATTTCAAAATTTCACGGGCATAGTACGGAATCATTAATCCTGCTATCGTGCAAAAATTACGTGAACCCAGTCCTGGTGAAAACCTGAAAAGGCCCAGGAGCAAAAGAGGGATAAAGACCAAAACAAACAACCCAGTCCTGGTGAAAACCTGAAAAGGCCCAGGGGCAAAAGAGGGAAAAATAAGTTGATACATGCTTTGCAAATATTTTTCTCCAGCAGATACAGATCTACTACAAAGATGATCGGAATCGTTCACCTGAAGGCAGAGGGACCTAGCTAGGTATCCCAATACAAGCAATCTCAGGCACAGTCAATCCATTTTTCAATCGTCAGTCTACCATCAAACCACCTGTCGGTCATTCCATCAGTCTTCTCAACAGGTCTGTCACATCTCTTGTTTGTCAGTCCATCGGTCTCCTTGTCAAGTCATCATCAGTCAGTCAAAATTCACTCTCCAGTAGAGTCGATTCAAAGTCAGTTACTCATTCCTGCTAACGCCAGAGGAGCAATGAAACCAGGGCAGAGCAAAGTTGACAGACCATCCTGGGTGACACAGATCAGTATATCCCAAGGGGCTAGTGTATACAGTCGAAGCATCCAAGTCGAGGGGCATATTAAATCCTTCAGGCTTGATATACAGAAAATCATAAGATTCGTGCGACGGCTCAGGGTTACAACTCTCGCTCCCACATTCGACTTCATCTCGCTCCACAAAATCTTGGATTCATACTCACTCTCATCAGCTATCACATCAAATTCACCCACTAGAAGGCAGTCAGGTGATTGTCTACAGTGTCACATCTTATCTTGGTAAAGCAGTCAGGCGGCTGTCTGTACTCCTATCACCTTGCATCCCGAAGAGGCAATCGGGCGATTGCCTACAGCATTGCATTCTATCTCGGTAAAGCAGCCGGATGGCTGTCTTTACCCCCATTATCTCTGTCGATCTTTTAGGCGGATGTTTATAGCATAGCGCCCCCTTCACTATTAAAGGAGCACTGGAACAGTCGATTTCAGTTGCGGCCTCTTGTGAAATCTATTTCGGCTCGACTAGCTCATTGTTAAAGGAGTACTGTCCCGGTCATGTGACCGGACGTCAGTTACGGCCTCGGTGATGTTAGTCCCGCTTTTGGGCGGATGCTTATAGCATTGCGCTCCCTTCACTATTAAAGGAGCACTGGAACAGTCGATTTCAGTTGCGGCCTCTTGTGAAGTCTATTTCGGCTCGACTAGCTCATTGTTAAAGGAGTACTGTCCCGGTCACGTGACCGGAAATCAGTTACGGCCTCGGTGATGTTAGTCCGCTTTTGGGCGGATGCTTATAGCATTGTGCTCCCTTCACTATTAAAGGAGTACTGGAACAGTCGATTTTAGTTGCGGCCTCTTTTGAAGTCTATTTCGGCTCGACTACCTCACTGTTAAAGGAGTACTGTCCCGGTCATGTGACCGGACGTCAGTTACGGCCTCGGTGATGTTAGTCCCGCTTTTGGGTGGATGCTTATAGCATTGCGCTCCCTTCACTATTAAAGGAGCACTGGAACAGTCGATTTCAGTTGCGGCCTCTCGTGAAGTCTATCTCTGCTCGACTAGCTCACTGTTAAAGGAGTACTGTCTCGATCGTGTGACCAGACGTCAGTTACGGCCTCGGTGATATTAGTCCCGCTTTTGGGCGGATGCTTATAGCATTGCACTCCCTTCACTATTGAAGGAGCACTGGAACAGTCGATTTCAGTTGCGGCCTCTTGTGAAGTCTATCTTTGCTCGACTAGCTCACTAATCAAGAAGTATGTGAATACAGTCGTGTGACTGGATGTCATTTACGGCCTTGGTAACGCTAATCCTACACCACATCTATCCTCGGTGAAGCGGTTGTGTGATCGACCATCACCCCATCTACCTTCGGTGTACGGTTGTATGATCGACCCTCACCTCATCTATTTTCGGTGTTTGGTTGTGTGATCGACCCTCACCTCGATAATCTTCGGTGTACAGTTGTGTGATCGACCCTCATCTCAACAATCTTTGGTGTACGGTTGTGTGATCGACCATCACCTCATCTATCTTCAGTGTACGGTTGTGTGATCGACCCTCATCTCATATATCCTCGATGTACGGTTGTGTGATCGACCCTCACATCATATATCCTCGGTGAAACGGTTGTGTGATCGACCCTCACCTCATATATCATCGGTGAAACGGTTGTGTGATCGACCCTCACCTCATATATCATCGGTGAAACGGTTGTGTGATCGACCCTCACCTCATCTATCTTCGATGAAACGGTTGTGTGATCGACTCTCACCTCATCTATTTTTAGTGCACGGTTGTGTGATCGACCCTCACCTCATATATCCTCGGTGAAACAGTTGTGTGATTGACCCTCACCTCGTCTCCGGTGGAATGGTTGTGTGATCGACCTTCACCTCGTCTCTGGTGGAATGGTTGTGTGATCAACCTTCACCTCATCTCCGGTGGAATGGTTGTATGATCAATTTTCATTTCATCTCCGGTGAAATGATTGTGTGATCAACCATCACCCTATCTCCGTTGAAGCGGATACATGTTCACTCCTCTCATCCATCATGCATCTCCAGCACTCCACATTTTTGTCTTGGCAAACTTAACTTAGTTTCAAGTTAGTTCATTATCATTTCTTATATTTTTTTCAAGTTTCGCAGGTTTTACTGTGCAAAAATAGTGGTGATTTCAGTCTTTGTCGTTCGCTTGCCCGCACCCTCCGACAAAGAGGGGCAGCTGTAAGCACCCTATTTTTGCACCCCCTATTCCTCTTCCCACTTCTTCAAATGCTCCAAGGTTTACCCAAGGCCCAAGCCCATTTGGCCAAACTTGTACCCAAACAACTCAATCAAGCCCAATTACTTAATCCCATTACCCAAGCCCAAGTAGCCAAGCCTAATTACCCAATTGTCTTAGGCAAAACTCAATTGCTTTAGTGAAATCCTAATTACCATAGCCCAAGCCCAATTGCCATAGTTAAAGTCCAATAACCATAACCCATGACCCATCTACTAACAACCCATGATCCATAAGGTCTAGTCCATATGCCCACATCCATTCAACCCATATCCAAGACCCACTAACCCAAGTCCACTTTCCACTTTCCTACAAAAGACCTTTTATCTTTTCTTCAAACCCCAAATAGCCCCATTTTTATGTTTACATACCTTTTTGACCACCCAATCATCTCTCACCAAGTACACACCTTTTTGACTAACCAATCACCTCATTTACTCTCTTACACCTCTTACACTCATACTTACACCTCTTACAAAACAATTAATCCTCTTACACTCTTTTTGACCACCCAATTACCTCTCATCAAGTACATACTTTTTTGATTACCCAATCACCAACCACATCAATTTTGACCAACCAATCACCTCCCTTCTTCTCACCCAACCCTCTATTAATCACCAAATTGCCACAACCCCTTGAAACCTCTATAAATACAAGACCCTCACAAGCCATTTCTTCCACCTCCAAAATCCCAAGTGGAAACCCTAGCTCTTCCTCCTCTCACCCAATTTATTTCTTTTTAGCCTTGAAGAAAGTTAGAAGAAGCCAAGGTTTAGAGTGTGTAGAGAATTCTAGGAGTAAAAGCCTAGAGTTCTTCACTAACTCTCTTCCTTTGTGGACTCTAAAAACGCATCACCTCTTGGAGCATTGGAGAAGTAGTCTTGGAGTAGTAGGCACTCTTCCTTTTATTCTTTATCTTCTTTTTTAGTTCATATCTTTTTTTTTATTTGTAGTCTTCTTCTAGAATAATTTGGGAAGACCTTTCTTTTCTCAAATTTAGTTGGGTCTCTCTACAACAATCTAATGGTGTAGAGGGACCCCACCTCAAAAGAAAGGAGATGTCTTATTTTTTTCTCTCATGTAAATATTTCTTTCTTTCATATGTACCCACTAGTGTGGATATGGGTAGGTCCATAGAGAGTGGAAGCTAAAGCTATACCTCTCTTTTTTATTTTGTTTCTTCATTTTGATTCTACTCCTTCTTCTAGAATCATTTGGGAAACTCATCATCACTCCAATTTTCATAGTTGAATCTCATTACATCATTCATAATGGTGTGAAGGGACTACATTAGAGAGGAGATGATGAGTTTTCATTTTCTTCACTTGTCACTTTTTCATTTCTTTCTTTTTTCTTCATGTTCTATTTTGAATGGATAAATGATGACTTAAGGACCTAAGGACTTAAAGAGGACTTTAATCCAAAATACCTCATATCAAAGACAATGGTATTTGATTTATTATCAACACCAATCCAACAAAATAGGTGTTGGCAATAAACCATTTACTATTCACAATGCACACCCCTCTTTATGTCCTAAATATAATCTTTTAGCCTAACTTTTCCTTAGCCTTTCTCTTGAATTAAATTTGACTTTAGTTAAGTTTGCCAAAATCTCACCTATATGAAAATCCAAACAAAACATGATAAAATCTCAAAATACCAAAAACATTATAAAATCTCAAAATACCAAAAAAATCTAAAAATACCAAAAGACCAAAAACATGCTTGCTAGATCTTGATTAGCCTACTCAACCATGGGTAACACCCTTCTAACCGCGGTTAGACCTAGACCTTGCACTTGACCAACCCGGTCAACTAAACCCTGGCCCCTAGGCTAGACCCTTGACCACCTTATGCACACACACACGCACCCTTAGCCTTGGCACGGGCTCATGTGCCAGAACTACGCTCGGTCTGATCTCACCCCAATGTGAGTACGTAGGCATCCCAACCCGGGTTCGACCCTAGCCCATCTAGCTTTCTTTCTTTCTTGGATTAGCATTTGATTAAACATTTTGACATTTTAATTAATATTGAGATTAAATTTGGCTTAAATTTAGGGAGTAGGTAACCATTACAAAATGGGGGTCTTGGGGTGCCTAACACCTTCCCCATGACTTAATCGAACCGCTTACCCTAACTCTAATAGATCATTTGCCTTATCCAGATCAATCCGGGACCTATCCCTAAGAATGAATAGGTGGCGACTCTCAGTCAAACCATATCATGTGAAAGTGGGTAGGAAATTCCCATGCTCACATTCATTATTGAGACTAAGACATTGCTTTTGAATTTCTGGATTTGAGACTATCTAAACTATTCAGTCATGGTTGACCATTTGATGGTTCCCATCTAGGAAATAGCCTATTCCAAAACTGAGTGCCAAAAAATTAACGCCCATAAAATCCATTTACAAACCTGAGGTTGGAACCTAAGGCTGAACCATATTGGTCTTTTTTGCAGAGGACTTTCTCATTGAGAGACTGATCGTGCTTGTGCCTTTCGGGTGGAAGATCTTCGTCGGATAAAGAAAAACCATTTCTCGAAACAATGAGACCAAGCATTCTGTCTCTGAAATTCTTTCGGATCAGCAATTGGATGGCTCAAAAGCAAGTTTTATTTTGGGTCGCCTGAGGTTTTTAAATGGATTTCATAGGTATGCCTATCACTCCTCAAAAATTAAATGGATCAAGTACCTTAATATGCACTGATTTTTCATAACAGTAACTTCTAGGATCACTACAAGAGATTAGACTTTTAGTGGGGGCGTGATCGCTGCTACTACAAGCAATATTCGATGCTAAAAGTTTTAGCGGCGTCTACAATGGCCGTCGCATGCTAACACTAAATGTCTCGACACTAATGCTTTTTGCGACGGCCATGTGGCCACCTCTATAAACTAAAACTTTTAGCAGTGGCTTTGGCGGTCCTTGATTTTAAGTTTTCCTACCAACATTTGGAATATTAGTGATGGCCCTCATACTGATTCACAATATCTTTTCCAGACAATGTGAACAATTTTAAAATGAATGCGCACAAAATTGAACTGTGATTAGAAAGAACCAAGATTCTTCTACTCTTCATAGAAGTGTAAAAATGGCCCACGGCCCATTTCAAAGCGGGCCGGCACATTTAATGGGTGGGCCGGCACGACACGGCACGACCCGCCTAGTGGGCCGGGCCTTGGCCCTATTTTTTTGCCAGTGGGCCGGCACGGCCCAACGCAGCACATGACCCAGGCACGAGCACGGGCACAGCACGTGAGCAAGCACGACTCGTCAGGCACGGACTACTTAGCCCGCCTTCTCCAACAACTCTTTTTTTTTTAAATTAAAATTATATTTATAACCCCCCAACAACCATAAAACGGCTTAGTTTGAAAGGCAAAAGTAGAAATCGGTCATTTAAACTCACAAATGACCAAAATAGCATTCCCAACAACTATATAACTGCTAGTTTTAGGGATATTTTAATCATTTATGAATCTAAAATTCTTTATATATATCCGTCAATCATTTTTTCTCACACAAATCTTTCTGTCTCTCTTTCTCAATCTCTACATTCTACAAGCCTACAAGCTCTTTCAAAGTCTCAATCTCTACATTCTACAAGCTTACAAGCTCTCTCAAAGTATCAATCTCTCTACATTCTACAAGCCTATAAGCTTTCCAAAGTCTCTCTCTCTCTACATTGTACAAGCCTACAAGCTCTCTCAAAATCTCAATCTTTTTACAAAATTGCTCTTAAGTACAATATTTCAAGTCAATTGGCTTAAGTTTTGTAAGTTGGTACTTGTTATTAATTAAATGTTTTATAATTATATTGTGCTTCTTAATATAAATATATTTTTTTCTTCATTTTAATATTAAGTACCACTTACTAATTAGTAATTAATTAAGCTCTCTACATTCTTATTTATTAAATGTTAGTTATTCTTATTAATTAATATTTATATTAATTTAAGTTTACTTCATAGAAATGGATACTGGAAGTAGTAGTAATGTCAATAGTAAAACTACGAAAAAGCCCCGCACATCTAAAGTGTTGAAATATTTTGAAATAAAAGAGGTTCAAGATTTAGGAGTAAAGATTGTATGTAATATATGTGGTGATATTTTTAGTTACAAAAGTAAAAGTGGCACAGGGCACCTCATAAGGCATAAAGATGCATGTTTAAAAAAGCTTGGACACCTCTAACCTCAATAGCAGCATCAGAGTCTACTTTTAGTGCAAGTGATAGAGTATTGACCGAGAGGAGTAGATTAACTCCTTGTAATTGCTGATATTTTTTCCATTATTGATCGGGGCATTTCATATGGGGTGATATTTGTTTTCCATTATCGTAACCTAGTTGGGATGTACTCAAACTATAATGATGCAATTCTCGCATTTATTTAGAACTTTGTATTGTAACAACTACTTGTATAGCTGTATTACAAAATTCAAAGATAAATAAAATGATACTTTTTTGAATTTTAGACTAATAATGATGCATTTGTATTTTAATTTTACAATTATAAATTTAATTTTAAATTTTAAAAAAAAACACGCGGGTTGGCACAGGCACGGCACGACACGGGCCCGCATGGGCCGTGCCAGTGGGCTGTGCCTGGGCCTCCATATTTTTCTCATGGGCCAGCCCGCCATGGCACATTTAATTAGGTGGGTTGGCACGGCATGACACGAGGCACGAATGGGTTGCCCATTCGTGGGCCGGGCCGGCACGGCACGACCCGTTTGACACCTCTAATTCTTCATGTCTAGAAACCTTCAAAATTGAACCTAGGGGTGCTTCTAGTACTAAATCATCTACCTCCTAACATGTGATCAGTACCAGATAAGACTAAGACTGTCATTACAAAGAATTAAAATCAAGCTGTGGGGAGATTGTCCTCGTTTTAACGGTGCCATAATTCGAAACTCGTAACCAAACACCTACTAAAGAGGAATACTAGCTCAGGTATATGGTTCATGGCCGCATTTTCTCATTTTGGTGTCTTCGAGCATACCCAATGACAAGAGAACTGAGGTTTAAGCCGGATTGGTTGAATCAAATCATCAACCAATCAAATCATCTTTGAGCATGAATGTTGGAACCGCCGATGAGATCTCTTCATGCACCCAAATCTAGAACTGAAGTTAAACATGCTGCACTGAAAAGCAAAATACGTAAATTACCTATCATCAGGCTAACTATTGCTCCATTCTACCAATAAGAAAATTCAGGACTTGTCCATACGATGAAATTTTCGGTTATCTTGTTATTACTGTTCATACCTTGCATTAGATCTATGATTGGACAACCTCTGAGATTTCAACTCCAATACTGACAGACAAAAAGAGGCATATACAATATTCAACATACACCAAACCATTTTGGACTAGCTAACAGCCGAGCGAATGAATATCCTTAATCCAAAATTTAAACGAAATCTACGTTTTCATATATTTTGCGCTCCTTGCACTATTATTGCATTTGAAAATTCTAAAATTACATTCAAATGAAAAGAAACTAAAGCCCATTTATAAATCAAAAGTTAGTATTACAGGATTTGGGCAGCTTATCAGCTAAAAGAACAAGTTGCCAATAGGAAGATTTTAATAGTTCTTGTAATGGGGAAAATTGGTAAAACAAGCAAGTGCTCCAAGGACGAGCACGTGCTCAACTGAGGGCGAATACGTCCTTATCGAGGGTGAATACGTCCTTGTCCGAGGACGAATGGGTCCTTTGTTTGGACGAATAATTGTACCCAGCCAAGGGTGAAGCCGAGCTCATCCAAGGGCAAAAATCTCGGGAAGTAGTCTAATGTCAAAAGATTAATGAGGCACTCATGAGTTAAATATTATCATTGACCTAACATTAAATGTTGATCACCTCGGAGCACTTCGATGATCAGAACCGACCTACAAGGAAGAGATGTGCATTTATGAGAAGATATTTGTCTGACACTAAACATAATGATTAGATGAGATGTATGGTCATCCACTATCATGAATGATCATGAGAATTCTTAGCCTATAAATACCCCAGGGATCCTAGTGATGAGGGGTTGACAACTCTCACGAAATCCAAGCCTTATCCCTTTGGTCTCACCCTCGTTTAGAGCAAAGACCTTACTTCAAGAACTCCTTAAACTCTCTCTCTCAATCTTTTATTTCCCCATTTCTTCTTCTTCCATTACTGACTAGAGCTTTGGAGTATCTTGACAGGGCGGAAGACCTCTCCTCAGCAAATCTTGGACAAATCTGCATCCTTCTACCAATAAAGCTGTGACATGTGGAGCTTCCCGGAAAACCCCATTATTTGATGCCCTTTCAGCATGCTACACAAAATAGCAACTAGAATCTGAATTCAGATTAAATCAACTAAAAGTTGAATTTAAATTCAATTAAACTAACATAAAATCAAACAGAATCTGAAATTAAATAGCTTAAAATTAGAATTAAGAATAAATAAAACTAACCTAAAATAAGTAAAATCTGAATTTGAATAACCTAAAATCAGAATTAAAAATTAATACAATCTAAACAAAAATCAAAATTAAATAAAACAAACCTAAATTCAGGATTTAAAATTAAATAATGGTCACCTAAAATTAGAAATAAAATAATTTTATTTAGTTTAATTTAAATAAAATAAAATTTAACCTAAAATAAGAAGTAAACATAAAAAAATTAACGTAAAACCTAAATTTAACTCTTTCTCTTATCCTATTCTTTTCCATATACCCTAAAGATCAAATCCATGTTTTCTACTTGATATCATAGCATTCGATCTACTAAAGGGATAAGCCAAAATTAAGAAGGCCGAAGGAGACGAAGTACAACAGTGGCGTCACTTAACGTCATCTTACTGTATAGCCTCCCTTCTTAATATTGGTTTATCCCTTTAGTAATATAAAAGAATATATAGAGGGGATGGAGACAAAATTTCATACCCCATTCCTCTTATCTTATATTTTTTTTCTTCCACAAACCCTCAAACTAACCTAAAAATACATAAAATTACCATAAAATTTGAATTTAAGTTAAATAAAACTAACCTAAAAATCAACTAAAATCTAAATTTATATAGCCTAAAACCATAATTGAGATTAAATCTTACTAACCTAAAAATAAGCAAAATCTGAATGAATTAAAATTACCTAAAATCATAATTTAGTTGAAATAAAAATAAACCAAAAAAGTCAACTAAAAATATAAATTTAAGTTAAATAAAAGGAACCTCAAAATCAACTAACCTAAATTATGTTGACAACTAAACTAAAAATGTATCAGATATGTGATTAAATTAATCTAATTAAAAAAAAAAAAAGGAACAAACATACCTGTTGTAGCTGTGGAAGAGAGGAGGGCGTTGTCTTGATACTGTGCGCAAATAAAACAGGTTATCAAGAGAGGAAGAACATGAGGAGATGCATTTGAACTAAAAAGAAAGAAATAAAAAAGAATAAATGAATGAAACTTACCTACTTGCTGCAATGGGAGAATGTCGTGAAGAGTCGAGCTACGCCGGGATGATGCGTCTACTAGGGCGTGAGGGAGAATGTCGTGACTGCTGCTGCCCTGTGTGGAGGAGTGATCCGTGCGGTGAGATGTCCTTGAAAAGGCAAACCGTGAGGCGGGAGAGAGAGAGAGAGAGAGAGAGGGGGGGGGCGGGGGGGTCGTGCGTTCTCTCAGTCCAGGTGAGAATGAGAGGAGAGGGAAAGAGAGAACAAGAGAAGAGGGAGTAGGGAGTCGGGAGGGTGAAACGTATGCACTCTTGGGGTGTGTTTGTTTGGCGAGAAAGTGAGGAAAAGTAAAAAGAAAATTGTGTGTCCTTGCACTTTTCTTCATATTGATTTGCAAGAAACGTACTTTCATTTTCTTGCACTTTCTCAGTAGTGACAAATTTTCTCTCAAAAACTTCATTCATCTTTTGTTGGTTATTTTGTGAGAAAATTTAAGTTTTTGTTTTCTTTCTTTTCTTTTCATTCACACACTTTCTTGCCAAACGAACGCACCCTTGATTCTTATTGGGTGGTTTTAAATTTAAAGAAAGTTTGATTTGTTTGGGTGGTTTTAAACTTAAAGAAAGTTGTTTTGTTTTAATCCGTTAGGTTAAAATCTATGTAAATCGGGTGACTACAATTACATAGCTTACTAGAGTCTCTAATAACTAAGAAGTCTAGAACCCTACGTACTCTCCATATCATTGGGCATTAGCCTAAGAAAGATGGTCTCAGAATCTCTCTAGTAGATGCCAGAAAAGTGGTCTCGGGCTACCACACAATGTGGGAGATGTGGCATAAAAAAAAAGTAGAAGTCATTTCATTTTTTTTCATGATTTTGACTTCTCCCCACTTGATATCTCTCCTTTTTTCTCACTGCTTTGTCATCACATGTCGCATAATATGTGGAAAAGTCAAAACCGTGGGACAATGATATAACTTTTTCTGCCACATGTTGAACACATTGTGGTAGCCGTAGACCACTTTTCTGGCATATGCGGGAGAGAATCTGATGCAGTCAAGATTTTCATGCACGTGCTTGTTCTAGATTTACAATTACATCCTTCATGTAATGGAGTCTGTTAGTAACGTGTTGTTTGTGGTAGGGTAGTTTCCTTATTTGTAGGAATCATGTGCTAAGAAGTAGGAAGTTTGGAGTCATGTAGTTATCTTTGGAACTATTTAAATTCCCAGTATGAATGAAAAAAGGTAGTTGGCAGAATCTTAAAACTATCCTTGGAGGTCGGTTACCCTCGAAGTAACCTTGTTTCTTATCATCATTTCAAAATAGCTAAGCAAAAGAGAAAAGGCACGTTACAAGTTGGTATCAGAGCCGGCGTTCCTGTGATGGCGGAAGGGACTTGAATCTCTAAGCTCAATGAGACAATGGGGGGACTTAGGGAGACTACAGAAACTCATGGCAAGGTGTTATAGGAAATAATGCAGCGACTCTCAACCTTGGATGAAAAGCTTGATAATTTTTCAAAGGAGAAAGGGGAGAATTCAGCGGAGAGGTCGTTCAACCGTTTCATGATAAATCAAAATTCAGAGGTTGATGGAGGACTTCAAACTAGAACAATGCGCTTGGAGTTTCCCAAATTTGATGGGAATGACTCCTCAGGTTGGCTGTATAGAGCAGAACAATTTTTCATGCATCAACGAACTCCACCAACGCAAAGGCTTCTCATTGCCTCCTTTCATATGGAGGGAAAAGCCTTACAATGGTTTCGGTGGCTAGAAAGGTCGGGGCTATTACGAGTTGGGAGGCTTTTGGACAGGCAATTCAAATGAGATTTGGACCTTCACTGACTGATGCAATTAGCCTAGCACTTATGCAAGAGGAAAAGGTTGCTGTTCGTAGAAGGCAGGGTCGAACTGACTTTAGCCGGAGTGTGCCAGCATCTACAGGGGTTGTTAATAAGACCTCTACTTGGCCAATTAAGCGTTTAACACCCATTGAAATGAAAGAGAGAAGGGATAAGGGCCTATGTTATAACTGTGATGAGAAATTTGGCCCGGGTCACAAGTGCAAAACTCAAAAACTCTACTTAATGGAAGGGGTATGGTCAGAAGATGCCGGGGATGCAAAGTAAGGCGAGGAAACAGTAGAAGAACTAAAGCAATTAGACGAAAGGGATGCCGATCCGCTGGAAATATCTCTGCATGCTATAGTTGGCAACTTAGCTCCTCAAACCATGAAATTGAGAGGTGGATTGAGGAAAAGAATTGTGGGTGTGCTCATTGATTCAGGAAGCACACACAATTTCTTAGATCCACTAGTTGCTCGCAAGGTTGGATTGCAAATTCAAGATGGAGGACAATTGGAGGTTATGGTGGCAAGTGGTGAACGTCTACCATGCGAAGGGAGATGTAGAAATGTTTGGCTCGTGCTACAAGGGGCTACGGTTGTGGCAGATTTCTATTTGATTAAGCTTGGAGGATGCGATGTTGTTCTTGGAGCACAATGGCTTCAGACGTTGGGGCCTATCATATGGGATTTTTCACATCTTACCATGGAGTTCAAGTTCAATGGGGCTTCATATAAATTCAATGGTGAGAGTCCAAAAGGCATGGACATTGTAGATTATAACAAAATTGAGAAGTTGGCTCGTGTGGGGAAGTGCAATATGATACTGTTGATCTCTGCAGTTACAGGAACTGCAAACACTATATCAAGAGACCCAAGAATCCAACAGATTTTGGGTGACTATAAAGATGTGTTTGCCGAGCCTAAGGGACTTCCGATTCAACGCCAGCATGATCATAGAATTCGCTTGGTTGAAGGAGCTAAACCGGTATGTATTCGTCCTTATCGTTACCCTCATTATCAAAAAGGGGAAATTGAAAGAATTGTCCAAGACATGCTGCAATCTGGAATTGTTCGCCCCAGCCAAAGTTCATTTTCCTCACCGGTATTGCTAGTGCGGAAGAACGATGGTACATGACGATTATGTGTCGACTATCGAGCATTAAATCAGGAAACTATCAAAGACAAATTTCCGATACCGATAATTGATGAACTCCTAGATGAACTACATGGAGCATCAGTGTTCTCTAAGCTCGATCTGAGGTCAGGATTTCATCAAATCAGAGTCCACCCCGATGATGTGCCAAAAACAGCGTTTTGGACACATGAAGGCCACTACGAATTTTTGGTGATGCCCTTTGGTTTAACCAACGCACCAAGCACTTTTCAATCTCTTATGAACGAGGTATTTCGCCCTTACTTACGAAAATTTGTTATAGTGTTTTTTGACGACATTCTGATTTATAGCAAGGGCTGGAATGATCATCTTCATCATCTCCGTACTGTTATGGAGTTGTTACGTTCTCATCATCTATTTGCCAAGGAGTCCAAGTGCAAGTTTGCTTGTGATGAGATTGAGTACTTGGGCCATATTATATCCAGGCATGGGGGTGCAGCCGATCCCAACAAAATCTCCAATATGTTAAACTGGCCGTTTCTTACTTCAGTAAAGTCCCTACGTGGTTTTTTGGGGCTCATGGGTTACTATAGAAAGTTTGTTAAGGATTATGAGAAGCTGGCCCAACCACTTACATCCATGCTTAAAAAGAATTCCTTTGTGTGGACGGCTGAAGCAAAAGAAGCTTTTGAAAAACTGAAGTTGGCCATGGCTGAACCACCTGTCTTGGCTCTACCAAACTTTGATCAAACTTTTGTGATTGAATGTGATGCATCTGGTACCGGCTTGGGAGCAGTTTTGATGCAACAAGGGAAACCTATTGCCTTCTATAGCCAAGCTCTGAAGGGGAGATCTCTTTTCTATTCTACTTATGAAAAAGAGTTACTTGCGTTGGTTTCAGCTGTGCGTAAATGGCGGCCTAGCTTATTTGTATGGGCGGCGGTTTGTGATCAAAACAGACCAACAAAGCTTAAAGTACATCTTGGAGCAACGGGTAGGAACCCCAGCACAGCAGCAATGGGTTTCTAAACTCTTTGGATATGATTTTACAGTTGAAACCGGAGTGGCAAACTCAATCATGTAGCGGATGCTCTTTCGCGTATAAGCGGGGAAGGTGAGATTGCTCCAATTTCTTTTCCTTTAGCGTCATGGATAAATGATATTTGATTGGAGCAAGCCAATAGTTCGGAGGTGCAAGAAAAGCTAAGGCGGTTGAAGGATGGAGATTTGGATCTCACCAGATTTATTGAACATGATGGTCTCTTGTTTTTCAAGGGGCGCTTATACCTTGATTCTGAGTCACCAACCAGAACTAAAATTCTTGAAGAATTGCATAATGGACCTCTGGATGGGCATTCGGGATATCACAAAACCTTACAGAGAATCAAGGCTGATTTTTATTGGAAGGGGATGCGGTCTGATGTGAGGAAACATATAAGGGAATGTGATGATTGTCAAAGAAATAAATCAGAAAATGTTGCTCCAGCAAGGTTATTACAACCCCTTCCCATCCCATCCAAAGTTTGGACAGAGGTTTCTATGGACTTTATAGAAGGACTACCTCCTTCCCAAGGTCGTGATGTCATAATGGTCGTTGTAGATCAGTTGTCGAAATATTCACATTTCATTCCATTGTCACATCCCTACACAGCAGCAGGGATTGCAAAGTTATTCTTTGACCATGTATTTAAGCTTCATGGAATGCCGCTCTTCGATCGTTAGTGACAGAGACCCAACATTCACCAGCCACTTCTGGAGTGAACTCTTCAAATTACAAGGTACGAGCATTAATTTAAGTTCTGCTTACCACCCCCAATCAGATGGTCAAACTGAAATTGTTAATAAAAGTTTGGAGCATTACTTAAGAAGCTTTTGTGGAACTAAGCCTAAAGATTGGTGTAAATGGATCACTTTGGCCGAATATTGGTACAACACCAATTCTCATTCATCAACTGGCTTAACGCCCTTTGAAGCCGTATATGGTGTTCCACCCCCAAGGCTGCTTTCCTATGTGAAGGGAACGACTAAGGTGCAAGCAGTGGATCAGTTGTTGCGGTCCAGAGATACAATATTACAGATGCTTAAAGACAACCTTCGAGTGGCACAAGAAAGAATGAAGAAGACTGCTGATCAACATCAAACAGAAAGAAGTTTTGAAGAGGGAGAATGGGTTTATCTCAGGTTGAAGCAGCACCGCCAACTATCTGTAAACAGAAGGAAAAGCTGCAAATTAGCTCCAAAATTCTATGGGCCCTTTAAGGTAGTACAGAAAATTGGAGCGGTCGCTTATCGTTTGGATTTACCCCAAGGATCAAGAATCCATCCTGTTTTCCATGTATCTTGTTTGAAGAAGAAACTGGGTGCTAGCATTGTGCCCCAAGCAAGTATTCCTGAACTAACCCCTGAAGGTACCTTGCAACCAAATCCAGAACTTATCCTAGATCGTAGGATTGTGAAGAAACGCAACAAGGCCATCACCGAGCTGTTGATAAAATGGCGCGGAACCGAGATTGAAGATGCTACATGGGAGCCATTGACTGAGATCAAGCTGAAATTTCCAAATTTTAACCTTGAGGACAAGGTTTTTCCGAGAGGAGGGGAATGATGCAGTCAAGATTTTCATGCACGTGCTTGTTCTAGATTTACAATTATATCCTTCATGTAATGGAGTCTGTTAGTAACGTGTTGTTTGTGGTAGGGTAGTTTCCTTATTTGTAGGAGTCATGTGCTAAGAAGTAGGAAGTTTGGAGTCATGTAGTTATCTTTGGAACTATTTAAATTCCCAGTATGAATGAAAAAAAGTAGTTGGCAGAATCTTAAAACTATCCTTGGAGGTCGGTTACCCTCGAAGTAACCTTGTTTCTTATCATCATTTCAAAATAGCTAAGCAAAAGAGAAAAGGCACGTTACAGAATCTGAGGCCAAGAAAGATACAAACGCTCTTAACGGGATTGCCGCCTAAAACGAAAAAGGAAGAACTTTTCATTAAATTTACTGGCTGCGTCATTGAATACGCAGAAAATTCTTCCAAGATCTCCTATCGATAGCAAATGCCATGCCGCGGTTGGTTTTTGAATCGGACGGGATGGAATAACATTCAAGAGAAATGCTAGTCCTAATCTCAGTCAAACTCTACTCTCGGTCTCCACCAATCATTTATCCATTCTTGATAAGAGAGAGTGTTTTAACCACCATAACTATTTGAAAATGGATAGGTGGTTGGTGGAGGTTGAGAGTAGAGTTTGACCGAGAGTACGAAAAGCACGCCTCTAACATTCAATCGCTTTACATATTTTAAAGATAGTTATTAATTATTCAGTTTCTGATGTTTCAACCCACATTTGGATTTTGAGTCATGGGCTGCAAGGATCATATTTCCCCTTTTTTTTTTTGGCTTCATGGATCATTGCTGACGACTTCCATTCAACAATCACACCTAATTGGAAAACTTAGACAGACAAAATTCATTATAATAAAGTACGTGGACTTTATTGTTGGATAGGGACCGTACATACTATCGACCTCCATTAATAAAAACATAAAGATCTAAAATCAATGGTCATTATCATCCCATGGTCAAATATGTTTACCAAAAGTCTAAGAAATTAAAAGGCAATCCTATTCAATACCTACCTCAACTCATTAAATTTTGTTTATTTATTCACGTCCAGCCCGAAATGGCTATAACCCCCCATCACCTTCAACTCATCTCATCGTCTATTTATACCCACACACTGGCTATAGAGATTATCTCCAAAACTTCAATAAAAATTAGAAACCAAATCTGCATCCGAGACTGTGTTTGTAATCGGCCATGGCTACAAGCGACGTGAAGCTTATAGGGGCATGGGCGAGCCCCTTTGTGATCCGGGCTCTGATCGCCCTCAAAGTCAAATCCATCAGTTATGAGTTCCTGCAGGAGACATTTGGATCCAAAAGCAAGCTTCTTCTCCAA
This sequence comes from Tetracentron sinense, assembly GCA_015143295.1. Lineage (NCBI taxonomy): Eukaryota > Viridiplantae > Streptophyta > Magnoliopsida > Trochodendrales > Trochodendraceae > Tetracentron > Tetracentron sinense. The sequence continues at coordinate 7,836,293 of CM026573.1, forward strand.
TCCAACCCTATTCATAAGAAGATCCCTGTTCTTATCCATGCCGACAAACCCATATGTGAATCTCTCATAATTGTGCAATACATCGACGAGGTCTGGACCAGCGGACCAACCATCCTCCCTTCTGACCCTTATGATCGAGCAATAGCCCGCTTCTGGGCTGCCTATATCGACGATAAGGTACGTTCGTCACGTGCTATATATGCTTACTGAAATGAAATGAAACATCATCTTTCTAATATATTCGACATGGGTGCAGTGGTTTCCTTGTCTTATTGGGATTGTAAGAGGACAATTGGAAGGAGAGGCTAAGGAGACGGTGATCCAGCAAATGAGTGCAGGGTTAGTATTGTTGGAGGAGGCGTTCGAGAAGTGTAGCGAAGGGAAGGGATATTTCGGTGGAGAAAAGATCGGGTACCTTGATATTGCACTGGGAAGCTTCTTGGGGTGGATCAATGTGACCGAGAATATGATCGGCATGAAGGTGATTGACGAAGCGAAGACACCATGTTTGGTGGGATGGGCGGAGCGGTTTTGTGCGGACAGTGCCGTGAAGGAGGTGATGCCAGAGATTGAGAAACTGGAGGAGGTTGCTAAGTTGCTTCAAGCCAACGTTTAGAGCTCCTCCTAGGTAAAAAAAATTGAAACCGAGAAAGAGAGAGAATCAATAAATGACGTTGAATTAGTTTTTGGTAATAAAATATAAGGAGTGCTAGCCTTTCTCTCAGGCCTTTCCCACTTTGATCTTAAGCTAATCAATTGTTACGAGCAGGGAATTGAACCTACAAATTTGCCACGGTTAAAATAATGCAATCACACAGTTAAAAATTGTGGGCTTTTATGATTTCCTTTTCTTGTCACGTGTCCCTCCCTTATCTCTTTTTAACTGTGGTTAAATTTCACTCACCCCTAAGGTTCATCCAACACCTTTGATTTTTTAAAAAAATCAATAAAAAGAATCTAACCACAGGATTAAAAAAAAGGAATTTGCTAGCCCAAGTTGCAAATCTTCCAAAGAGGCAACTTGGGACTTACATATGTCAAACATGCTATATTTTTCATATTTTTTGTTAATGTGTTTAAATATCAAATATCTCCACGTGATATTGGCTACCATTGTGTTTGTGGAAACTTTTGGAGTAAATGCGGTTGGGATAGCACTCCTAAAACAAAAAAAATTAACGTGGGTTCATGGCAGTTGAAGGAGCGACTTTGTGAGATCTATGAGTGTGTTCCTTTGGCGAGAAAGTGGGGAAAGAAAAGGAAAGAATGGCAAAAGGATTGTCTGGCATTGCCCGAGAACACTTTTCAGGCATCGCCAGAGTCAATCCTAAGCCGGAAAGAATAGGACATGCTATGTTTCTTCTACCGGCAATGTGGTTAATATTTCAGTATTGAGACTAGGACATTGCATTTAAATTTATGGATTTAAGACTAATTAAACTATTCAAGTCATGGCTCATGGTTGACCATTTGAGGGTTCCCATCTAGGAAATAGCTTATTCCAAAACTGAGTGCCAAAAAATTAACCAGCCATGGCCATCTCTTCCTTCGGTAGTGCAAATGCTGGAACTGTCACAGCCAAGTCAATTGTGATGTCCAGCTCCTTGGAAGTTTCCATCTAATAAATGGCGAAGGCAACTATTAGTTTCAAGGAGATCAAATCAGAGCCAATTGTGATTGAATTCAATCACCTATGTGGATCAACATGATTGAAGGAGATCAATATAGCGGAAAAATTTAAATTCAAGTTTTTTGATCTCCTCTAACCATGTTGAGCCACATAGGTGATTGAATTTAATCACAATTGGCTCTTAACTTCTTGGATAGAAGTTGGTCCTTCACTATAGTACTTATACTTATAGAGACAAAGGAAGGCAAGGGAGACCTACTCAAATTTGGTTGTGGTAGTGGTCATTGAAGTGATCTCGGCCACAGCGGGAGATGAAATTCAGTGATGATCGATGAACACCCTCATACTGATTCACAATATCTTTTCAAAGACAATGGGAACAATTTTAAAATAAATGTGCTCAAAATTGAACTGTGATTAGAAAGAGCCAGGATTCTTCTATTCTTCATGTCTAGAAACCTTCAAAATTGAACCATGGGGTGCTGCTAGTACTAAATCATCCACCTCCTAACATGTGATCAATACCAGATAAGACTAAGATTGTCATTACAAAGAATTAAAATCAAGCTGTGGGGAGATTGTCCTCATTTTAACGGTGCCAACTCGAAACTCGAAACCAAACACCCACTAGAGAGGAATACTTGCTCAGGTATATGGTTCATGGCTGCATTTGCCCGTTTTGGCGTCTTTGAGCGTACCCAATGACAAGAGAACTGAGGTTTAAGCCGGATTGGTTGAATCAAATCATCTTTGAGCATGAATGTTGGAAGCCGGCCGCCCATGAGATCTCTTCATGCACCCAAATCTAGAACTGAAGTTAAACATGCTACACTGAAAAGCAAAATACGTAAATTACCTATCATCAGGCTAACTATTGCTCCATTCTACCAATAAGAAAATTCAGGACTTGTCCATACGATGAAATTTTCGGTTATCTTGTTATTACTGTTCATACCTTGCATTAGATCTATGATTGGACAACCTCTGAGATTTCAACTCCAATACTGACAGACAAAAAGAGGCATATACAATATTCAACATACACCAAACCATTTTGGACTAGCTAACAGCCGAGCGAATGAATATCCTTAATCCAAAATTTAAACGAAATCTACGTTTTCATATATTTTGCGCTCCTTGCACTATTATTGCATTTGAAAATTCTAAAATTACATTCAAATGAAAAGAAACTAAAGCCCATTTATAAATCAAAAGTTAGTATTACAGGATTTGGGCAACTTATCAGCTAACAGAACAAGTTGCCAATAGGAAGATCTTAATAGTTCTTGTAATGGGGAAAATTGGTAAAACAAGCAAGTGCTCCAAGGACATGCACGTGCTCAACTAAGGGGGAAAACATTCGTCCTTGTCCGAGGATGAATAAGTCCTTAGTTTGGACGAATAATTGTACCCAGCCAAGGGCGAAGCCAAGCTCATCCAAGGGCAAAAATCTCGGGAAGTGGTCTACTGTTAGAGGATTAATGACGCACTCATGTGTTAGATATTATCCTTGACCTAACATTAAATGTTGATCACCTTTGATCACTTCGACGATCAGAACCAACCTGCAAGGAAGAGATGTACATTTATGAGAAGATATTTGTCTGACACTAAACGTAATGATTAGGTGAGATGTATGCTCATCCACTATCATGGATGATCATGAGAATTCTCAGCCTATAAATACCCCAGGGATCCTATTGATGAGAGGTTGACAACTCTCACGAAATCAAAGCCTTATCCCTTCGATCTCATCCTCGTTTAGAACAAAGGCCTTACTTCAAAAACTCCTTAAACTCTATCTCTCCCAGTCTTTTATTTCCCTCTTTCTTCTTCTTCCGGTACTGACTAGCACTTTGGAGTATCTTGACAGGGCGGAAGGCCTCTCCTTAGCAAATGTTGGACAAACCTAAAGGGGGATCCGGATAAAAATTTATGCAGAAACTGGATCCCCTAGATTTTAACACCATAAAAAGCATCAAAATTATTTAAGAGTTTTAGTCAAATCACCTCGGTGAATGTTTTTCACCGGTGAAGCTTAATCCACTCGAACCGTCAGAACTCTTTGTAGAGATTTCTCCGAAAAAATACTAGAAGTTCGATCCTTGTTCTTCGCTATCCCGATGAAGCTTTAGAATCTCATTTGCAATTACAGAAGCAAGAGGAAGAAGATGGATCAATAGTGTAGACCTTCTATTACCAATAATACTAAGGTTCAAAATCCTAGATTTGCAAAACCCAACTAGGACCACCAATATAGCTCACGAAAATCCCTAGGGGTCTCCCCTAGGGCTCACGGGTTGGAGAGAGAGAGGAGAGGAAAGAAAAAATTCTAGAGAATTCTACTTAATGGTCTAGGGTGTTGGGGTATTTATAGACTAGGATCTTATTCAAATCATACTCCAACTTGATCTTATCTAGTAGTATTTATTAATTAACAATAACTCTTATTATTAATTAAATAAACTCCTACTTAATCTATAATTACTTTAGTTATAGTAATCCTATTAATTAAAGAGTCCTTATTATAAGAGGATTCTTTAATTAAAAGGGATAAGTCAACATCCCACACCAAAGTAGGAAACCTAGTCAAACTAGGAATCCACAAGGGGGGGCGTGAGCTTTGATGGAGAGTGAGATTTGAGGAGTTAAAACTCCTTATTGTAATCTAATTACAATAACATCTTAATCCTAATTGCAATCCAACACTTAGATTTTAATTCCATAATAAAATGAATTATATTTCAATAATTATTCAATTAAACAAATCATAATCCAATTAGGATTCGTCAAATAGGCGCCCCACCTTAGGGTTTAAACCCATGAGCTTTGGCCCATATTAAAGGTCCATTTTAATGGGTTTATGGATATGGGTCAAACTCATTTCCCCTTTAATTATGTTAATCAAATAATTACTAAAATAATCTCTTAGTTTAAAATAACAATTAATTTAAACAATAGATTAAAAATTAATCTATTTAATTAAATGATTAACTCTTAATTACTTAAAATAATTGATTAACTTTTAATCAATTATTGAGCTTGTATTTCTTATGTGAGCTCCTCCACAGATTGCTCTGGGACATTCTTACCCTGACTTATCCAATATTATCTCATTGGCCCTAAACGGGAATTACATCGGAATTGCAAGTAACGTGAGATATCCATGTTGCAATTGAATCCCAGTGTATGAACATTAACCATTACGGATCCCGCCACATGAACTTTTAAATTCGATTTATCATTCCAAATACATTATCCCTAATGGGCCTTCGAGATTGACATACTATCTAACCCATAGCCCATTGCAAATCATCCGGGTTTCCAAGACTTATGATTAAGTCATGAGAAACAATTTCTCATGAAAAATATTTTGAAAAAATCATTTTATAAGTATAATACCTTTTAATAAAAGTATATTTCAAAACTTATTTTGTTTTCAATTATGAAAAAAATATAAGAGGACAATTGGAAGGAGAGGCTAAGGAGACGGCGATCCAGCAAATGAGTGCAGGGTTAGTATTGTTGGAGGAGGCGTTCGAGAAGTGTAGCGAAGGGAATGGATATTTCGGTGGAGAAAAGATCGGGTACCTTGATATTGCACTGGGAAGCTTCTTGGGGTGGATCAATGTGACCGAGAATATGATCGGCATGAAGGTGATTGACGAAGCGAAGACACCATGTTTGGTGGGATGGGCAGAGCGGTTTTGTGCAGACAGTGCCGTGAAGGAGGTGATGCCGGAGATTGAGAAACTAGAGGAGTTTGTTAAGTTGCTTCAAGCCAACGTTTAGAGCTCCTCCTAGGTAAAAAAAATTGAAACCGAGAAAGAGAGAGAATCAATAATCATGTTGAATTAGTTATGAGATTGTTATTTGATAATAAAATACCAATGGAATGCACGTGCATTGCACGTGATTGAACACTTCTAATGATTGAAACAAAATATACTTTACATGGGAAATGCAATAGGTAGAACAAAAGATGTTGAATTTTGTTTTAATTATATGCTAGAGTCTATCATATTAATAAAAGGTTAATTCAAAGTATGCATGTGCATGTGTTTAACTGCATATTTGGTAAGGTACATTGTGATGGTGAAGAAGTTCTTGAAGGCTTGTAAGTAGGTGTGTGTAGATGATACATGATGATTATTTGGTGACGTTGAGTTAGTAAATCTCACTCACCTCACGGGAAAAAAAGCAAGACAAAAAACATAAGCAAAAATTATTTTGAATATAGTAGTAGTTCAAGATGCGTAAAATAACGTAACAGAAGGTTAATAGCGCATATGGTAAGCCATTTAAACCTTTGAAAATTTAATACGTAGTAGTTAAGTAGATCACAGTAGAAGGAAACTTATAACTATCTGTAGACCCTCTGATATGGTGAGTGTCGACACAAAATTTCATGGATGAAATAATGAGGATCAAATAATAATTTATTATTAAAAATGGTACACTCTCAATAAACCATCTGATTAATAGTCAGAGTATTAGAAGTCAAAGAAATTTGATGACGAGAACAAGGAGCCGATGGACGTTTTCCTCGCTCTTGAAGAAGTTGCGGGACTCTTTTCTCTTTTGTAAGAACCGGGCTTTGGCTTTTGCTTGATCTTCTTTGGAGATCGTAGTAGCTTTTTCTTTCCTTTCGTGCTTAGCGCGTTATTCAAGAGTTTTGAGTCATTTCCTTGATCTTTTCTTCTCTTCTCAAATCCTATCTTCTTTGATTTCTCTCTTGAGGTCTTGTTTTGATTATCTGTGAATGATCTTGTTTTTTTGGCTTGAGAGTCTTATTTATAGACTCTTGATATGGAGATCTTGTTGGTTTTAAACTCATAAAGGCTTTGATATTGGGGGCCGACCCATTTACTTTGATATTTTATTTATAGACTCATTTTAGTGATATCTTGATATCCAAAATATAACTTGTCTCCCATATATCTTATATAAAAAATATTTACCGTACAATACATAATTACAAATCTGGTCTCACTGACCTTGAGGCATATGCTCCGATCCAAGTAAATCACTATTTCAAGTTTACCATTCAAATTGACACAAGAGTTACAATTACTCTGAGATAAATCTACCTTCACCCAATGACCAATGAATTAATAGGTAATGAGATTAGTTTCCAAACAAAATATATTTTCATAAACTTTAATTCCTCTTTCATTGCATCCAGTCACTCAAGAGAGTGCTCACTATTCACAACATCTAGAAAACGGGAACGATTTTTCAAGTTGCTAATGTCACCTTAATCCAGATATACCTCATAGTCAAAAGAAATAACTAATCTTAACATGCTTCGAACAACATCCAAATTGGTAAAATTCCTCCTTTAGCTATTCTTAGCTACACCATAGAAGAATTCTCTTATGTCTAATACACTTAGAACAAATAAGAGAAGCAATATAATCAATAAATATACACAATAAGGATGATATAAAATATGAGTTTAATGTTAGCTAATAAAGATCATTCACCAATATATTACTATCAACTGTCTGAAAAATATGTCTAATGGAGAGTATACTTCCCTCAAGGATAACATTAAAACATTATCCAGTCCAAAATAAATAATATCTCGCATAAACAATGGCACAATGAAAGTAACATCTAATAGTAAAAACATAAATATAATCTAATACTAATCAGTAAGTTCCAATAGCCTCCAACACTGTTGTTGGAGAGTTCCCCCAAAAATAATAGTTCTTCAGCCTTGGCGCTTCACCAATGAATTTTTCAAAGTTATTGAAAAATAATTAACCTGAAGCTCTAATACCAATTGTTGGGAAAATAAACGAAGCAGAAGGAAAACAATAAACCAAACAAACACACACAAGAAAATATAAGAGATATATGTGGTTTGACAACCTACATCCACAGGTCAAGATCCGATCACTTCTTTATTCACAAAAACCTTGAGGAACCAGTACAAAATCACTCAACTAACCTACTTTATGAAAACACAAAGAAGTGTACCGCCCCGGAACTTTTGTCCATGTGTTAGAACTCGTGCCAAGGCTTTAAGCCCTTGTAATCTTCCATTTTTATGAAATGAGAATTTTGAAATCTTTTGTAGTCTTAATTAAGTATTAAGAGAACGTATTGCAATATCAAAAGGTCTTAGGAATGTTCATGGACGTAAAAAATAGGAATTTCGAAGTCGGATATGTTGCAAATTTGAGTTTCGAAAATCGATTTCCAACCAGTTCAGCTTTAGGGACAAATTATTTCATGAATAAAGAAGAATTGGAAGATTCTAAAATGACAGAATTGTTCCTCTTCGAAGGACGAGTCCAACGCAAATTAAATTGTCAAAATTCGATAAACGAGTAAGAAATTATGACCGAAATACCAAAGTGGGAAAAATGAGAGAAAACAACAAATTAGGCAAAAACATAAGGAACCGGTCGACCGTTTTTGCTACCGGTCGACCGAACAGCCACCAGTCGACCGAATGTCTTTATCAGTCTATCGAATATCGCACTTTTTGCATGGGAAATAATTCCAGAGAGGTCATTTTTGACCTGTCGACCGGTCATGCGAAAAATTGTCCAGTTTGGTCTTTTTAAGCTATTCTTTAAAGGTAAATAGGTCTTTTGACCTCCCTTTGTCCTTATAAACCCAAATTCGTGGGATTAGGGTTTCCAAAACCCTTAAGCATAGGTTTTGGAAGACTGAGAGAGAAGAAGGAGAAAAAGTTAGGGTTTGCTCAAGGTGGGCTTTGGATTGAAGGAGTGAAGCTCAATTCAAGCTTGAATTCCATTTCAAGCAAGGATCTTCCTCCATTAAGTTGGGATTTCCAAATCAAATGAGTTTTCTTCCAAATCAAGGAGAAATCCTCAAGGTTAGTACACCCTTACTAATTAGCTTAGTAATAACTAGGGTTTTCTTTTGAAAATGATGATTTTATCTTGTGTTCTTTCTTTTCTTGAAGTATACTATTTTCCCTGATTACAAACAAGAGAAAGGTGAATGGTGTAGGATGTATGTATGGTTGGCCTAGGCGATTGGATCCCGTATGGTGTGATGAATGTTGTGTGAAGGAAAATGTTGCAAGGACATTGTATTCATAATGAACACACCCCTCATGTTTGTTGAAATATATGAACTAAGAAACTTGAATTGAAGGACTATGAATGTGATGCTTATCAAGTGTTTGATAAAATGCCTAAATGAGAATTAAATGAGTTTGATGAAAATTATGAAAGCACGAACCGTGTGATTCTTCTTGAATTCCTGATGTTGATGTAATGTTTTCCTTATTGCTCACATATTACACAATTTTAAGTGGATTAAGATGTTATATGTTTTCCCTTTCTAATCACTTATGCTAGAAAATGTCCATGAATTGTCGCACACAAACATGCATGTATGCATTAACCGATGTTTTTAAAGTATAAGTAATCGAATGATAACAACAAATGTGATTCACGAAACGAATGATAAAACCGGACATCGAGTCGGTCAAGGGTAGGGCATATCCCTGGATATGTCATACCTGGCTCACAAATAAACAAACAGGTGGATAAAGTCGGACATCGGGCCGGTCAAGGGTAGGACATATCGCAAGATATGTCATACCTAGCTTACAAGAAAATAATTGATTAAGCTGGACATAGGGCCGGTCAAGGATGTTAGTGTACCCTTTTTTATATCTATATATATTTATTATTGCTTCAAGGACACTAACATCTGACTCACAAGAAAACAAGACGAGTCAAGTCAAGTCAAGTCAAGCAAGACACAAGACACGTGATTCCAAGCAAGACACGATACATGCATGATTCTTACGAACGAGACCAAGACAACACACAATTTTTAAAATATGACAAGCAAGTTTTGAACCACATACACAACTATTTTCAAAATAAGACATGACTTTTACAGTACGAATTTTATCGGAGTTTTCGCATTCACTCATGCATATCAAGTCCATTACATTGCTTTATTTTATGTTATGAATGTTATACTGTGAACGTTATTACTATTGTTAGCTAGTAGCTTGTACTGGCTGAGTATTCCATTCTCAGCTGTACTTTTATGTCGGTAGGTACTGTGGATGCCCTCGACCTTGAGCCTTGGGTTGAGGAAGAGTATGTCGAGGAGAGAGAGCCGCCTATCCCAATGTAGCCGTAAGCGGATAGAGATCTAGACGTGTGGCCGTATCTAGACTATTGTTGAGCTGAGTGACTGTGAGGGTTTCTTTTGTATTTTGAAAGGTGGGTATGTCCACCTTTACTACTTATGATTGTATGTAAACTTGGAATACTGATATGGGTTATAGAAAAAGAAAAAGTTGGTTGCGCTTCCGCACTTGTGTTATAGCTTCCGCACTCTGATTTATGATATATTTTGGTATATTCATCTTGTTCATTTCAGAATGGTTTGACAGGTTATGTATAGTCACAACCAAAGTATCTCTTAACTCCTAAGGGGTATTTTGGGGCACGACAAGAAGAATCTCTATCTATCCTTCCTTTTTCTTTTCCCAGGCCCTAGAATGCTTTTAACAATTTTTATTATCTCCCACTCCCAATGCTATTGCATTCTCATTATCTTCAAGATTCAAACTCTAGTTCTATAATCCCCTATTTATAGGGCTAAGGTCGGAATACTAGACAATCCGAAAGTCCCCCAATAGGAATAAGAGTTCCCCAAAAGCAAAACAACTCTAAAATAGCAATAATGAGACTAATCCTACTTTGGCCGATCGATTGGTGCACCCTGGCTGATCGATCAACACTCCAAGCACAAGCCCCGTCACGCCACCGATTGATCAGCCATAAGTGACAGATCGATCGGCCCTCCTTGATGAGTTCAAAAACGAGCCAACATCTACAGCGAACACTTTGTGCAAAAGTCGCATCCATATGAATGACCTTTAATATTTTCATAAACCATTCACGGAATAGGCGCAACAACGATTAAACAGTCACATTGCCAATTGCAAAAATGTGCCTCTTCCCTACATCTTCAATTGTCGAAGCCAACTCAACTGCAATGAACTCTAGTTAAATTTTTTTAAACTCTTGTGATTAAAATAAATTATTTTATTTTTCTAAAAACCAAGGGCAGAGTGAACCTTAACATGTGGAATTAAAAGGGAACCCGAAACGCACCTCCTCGTGTCAATGAGCGAGGAGTGATTATTTTCCTTGAAATAAAATAGGTGGACTGTATTGTTTGATCGTGACCGTCCAAAATAGGGACCTCCATTATTAAAACATATATATCTAAAATCAATGACCATTATCATCCTAGGCTCAAATAAGTCTACAAAAAAGTCAACGAAATAATAAATAAAACAATCCTATTCAAACCTAGCTCAACTCAGAAATTTTTCTTTACCATGACCCCATTACCGTCACCATCAGCTCAGCTCATCGCCTATCTATACCCACACACTGGCTATAGAGATTATCTCCCAAACTTCAATACAAGAAACCAAATCCACATCGGAGACTGTGTTTGTGATCGGCCATGGCTAAGAGCGATGTGAAGCTTCTGGGGTTATGGGTGAGCCCCTTTGTGATCCGGGCTCAAATTGCCCTCAACATCAAATCCATCAGTTACGAGTTCCTGCAGGAGACATTTGGATCCAAATGCAAGCTTATTCCATCACTACTCGGTAAATTTGTTGTAGTGAGATGCCTGTTCTCATCCATGCTGACAAACCCATATGTGAATCTCTTATAATTGCGCAATACATCGACTCAGTCTAGACCAACGGACCAACCCTTCTCCCTTCTGACCCTTATGATCGAGAAATACCCCCTCTTCTGGGTTGCCTATATAGACGATAAGGTATGTTCGTCACTCGCTTTTCTTACATGAAATGAGATAAACTAAACATCATTTTTCTCTAATATACTCGAGATGGGTGCAGTTGTTTCCTTCTCTTATTGGGATTGCAAGAGGACAATTAGAAGGGGAGGCTAAGGAGGCCGCGATCGAACAAATTAGTGTAGGGTTAGTGTAGTTGGAGGAGGCATTCGAGAGGTGTAGCAAAGGGAAGGGATATTTTGGTGGAGAGAAAATTGGGTGCCTTGATATTGCATTGGGAAGCTTCTTGGGGTGGATCAGTGTGACCGAGAAGATGATCGGCACGAAGTTGATTGATGAAGCGAAGACACCATGTTTGGTGGGATGGGTAGAGCGGTTTTGTGCGGACAGTGAGGTGAAGGAAGTGATGCCGGAGATTGAGAAACTGGAGGAGTTTGCTAAGTTGCTTTAAGCCATGTTCAGAGTGTTGTGCGGAAACCCCTTAGGATAGAATAAACTATAGCAAATAAGAAGCACACACCACAAAGCAAGATTTACGTGGTTCAGCCTAAATGTCTACATCCACGGTCACAGCACACCAAAATCTTCACATATCAAAGAGAAGAATACAAAAGAAAATAACCCACAACGAAGATCAAAAGCCCAAGGAAAGCCCACAATGCTCTCTCTCTCAAAATCTTCTTGTTCTCTCAACCCAACTCTAGCTATAACAACCTTACTTTTCTTCTTTTTGACTCATTATCAAACCCTAACCCCAAGCCTCTCTTTCATAGCCCAAAAGAGACCCCAAACACAAGAGGAAACGAAACTCTACCCAAATAGAAGTTTCCCAAAGCTAAAACTCTCTACAACTGATATTTAGGAATTTCCCGGAAATCATCAGCGTTCACCGATCGATCGGCCATAAGTGGCTGATCGATCACCCAAGCCACCGATCGATTGGCCACCCGACCACCGATCGATCAGCCACTGTTTGGCCGATTGATCGCTCATTGCAATTCGAACAAAAACTTACAAATCTCCACCTTGGCGAGAATCCCGCGAACAGCCTTTTTTATGCCATCTCGCTTTCACCAACATAATCCAAACTGAATGCAAGGCTCCACCTCGTCGAACTTGGAGTAAGTCTAAACAACTTTTTAGACTTCTCCGCCCAAACCCTTTCTCCCTATTGCGAAAGATGTGGAGTCCCTGACTCCACCTGCAAGTCAGCATCAAAGCTGAATGTCATATATTCAATAGCCTTCATCTTCAATTGCAAACCCTCATTGTTTACCAAAACTCGTGCCTCCTTTGTCAGGCTAGAACTAGGAACAGCAGGAGCTTTCTTTGCCTTAGATGCTCCACCAAAAACTGTGTTTCGTTGCAACACATACAAGTTCCTGTTTCTTCTACCTGTCATTACAATTGAGACTCCCTTTCAAACTTTTAGCACTCCACTTTGTGCATAGATCTGCACCCCCGAGAGTCTAAAGAACTCAAAGAGATCAAATTTTTCTTCAGATCTGGAACATGCTTACTCCCGTCAATGTCCTTACTACACCATTGTGCATTCTTATTTTGATTGTTCCTATCCCAAGAATCTTGCAGGGTGTATTATTACCCATTAAAACAGTGCCACCTTCAACCTTGTTGTAGGTAACAAACCAGTCCCTATTTAGACATATATCATGGAAACACCATAATCAAGAATCCACTTGTCCTTAGACCAACTATTCTTTTTAGTAACTGAAAGGACCATGGGATCATCATCCTGATCATTAGAATCTTCATTAGCCACGTTAGCTGTACTGGAGGATTTTCTTTCCTCCTCCTCCTCCTCACTCTTCTTTAACCGACAATATCTGGCTATATGCCATTTCTTATGGCAGTAATAGCACTTAACATTCTTGTATAATCTGGACCTATTTCTAGACCCATTACTCCTCTTCTTCCCCTCTATTAGTAAAGCCTGTTCATGGCTTTCACTATTTTGTAGACTCTTTCTTAACTCATTAGAAAGAAGAGCAACAATAACATCTTCCAAATTGATATCTTCATTTGCATAGATCAACGTCGTACAAAGATGCTCATACGAGGGAGGTAGGGAAGTAACAAGAAGTAGGGCTTTGTCTTCTTCATCAAGTTTTACACCAATACTTATTAATTCAGCAATAATCTTATTAAATTCACTAAGATGATCGGAAATTTTCGTACCTTCTACCATCTTGAGTGTAAATAACTTTTGTTTCAAGTATAACCGGTTAGTGTATGATTTCGTCATGTAGAAGCTCTCTAACTTCTACCAAAGTCCTGAAGTCGTCTCTTCTTCGAGAATGTTGTATAGAACCTCATCTGCTAAGCATAGATGAATCGCACTCATCGCCTTCAAATCAAAGTCCTTCCAATCTTCTTCCTTTAGATTTTTAGGTCTCTTATTCTTCCCCTTCAAAGCTTTGTGCAAGCCTTGTTGGATCAACAAGTCACGAACCTTTATTTGCCATAACCTGAAGTTTTTACTTCCATCGAATTTCTGCACTTCAAATCTGGAACTCGAAGCTTTTATCGACATTCTAAACCAATAGCTCTGATACCAGTTTATTGTGCGGAAACCCCTTAGGATAGAATAAACGACAATGAGAAAATAAATATAGCAAATAAGAAGCACACACCACAAAGTAAGATTTACGTGGTTCGGCCTAAATGCCTACGTCCACGGTCACAGCACACCAAAATCTTCACTAATCCAAGAGAAGAATACAAAAGAAAATAACCCACAACGAAGATCAAAACCTCAAGGAAAGCCCACAATGCTCTCTCTCTCAAAATCTTCTTGTTCTCTCAACCCAACCCTAGCTATGACAACCTAACTTTTCTTCTTCTTGACTCATTATCAAACCCTAACCTCAAGCCTCTCTTTTATAGCCCAAAAGAGACCCCAAATACAAGAGGAAACGAAACTCTACCCAAATAGAAGTTTCCCAAAGCTAAAACTCTCTAAAACTGATATTTAGGAATTTCCCGGAAATATCAGCGTCCACCGATCAATCGGCCATAAGTGGCCGATCGATCGCCCAAGCCACTGATCGATCGGCCACCCAACCACGGATCAATCATCCAACCACCGATCGATCGTTCACTACAATTCGAGCCAAAAACTTACACAGATTTCTTCATAAGCAAAAACTTTAGGAGAATGCTAGGGTGTGTTTGGAAACTCTATTCACATATAATAAGTTCTTACAAATGAACTCTAAAAAATAAGCTCTAAAGTTTTAGACCCAAAAAATAAGTTACTCTCATGCTACTTATTTGTTTAGAGGTTTTTCCTCTACTTTTAAAGTTTCTAAAGGTCTAATAGGCTTGTTATCAAACATTCTAAAACTCAAATAAGCTCTAAAACCCAAAAATGCTCTTATTATCTAGAGTTACCAAACGCCACCTAAGAGGAGGACTCGTCCAGAAAATAAAGATGGTGAAAGCAACAAGGCCTCGGATTTTCTTCTGACAAATGCTAGAAAAGTGGTCTTGAGCAACCATACATTGTGCGCCATTTGGCATAAAACATGGGAGAATTCATTTTATTTTCTTCCTTGATTTTTTACTTCTCCCAAATTGATATATATATATATATATATATATATTTTTTTTTTTTGTTTAACACAACAACACCACAAGGCGAAGCTGCCCTTTTTCTCACACTTTATCACCATGTGTCGCAACATGTGTGGAGAAGTAAAAAATAAGGGGATAATGATTTGAATTCTCCCACCACATGACACACAATTTGTGTTGCCCCAGACCATTTTGTGGCATTTGAGAGAATCCAAGGCCAGTAACAAATTACCCGTCACCTTACTTTTTTGTTTTTGTTTTTTTTTTTTTTGACTCGGAACGATCTTGGCCCTAAGACGAAGCTAGGGATGGCAATATGACCCGCCCCTATAGAGGCGTTTTTTTTTCAAATAAATCGGGGGCGGGGATGGTATAAAAAATCAAGCCCCGACTCGATTTTGGGGCAGGGGTGGTTTTAGTATACCCCGCTCCGGTGCCCTGCCCCAGCCCGCCCTAGAACCACTTTAATAAATAAATAAATAAATAAATATATATATATATATATATATATATATATGGCAGTAGGGGTGGGGTGGGGATCTTATAAGCAGGGCGGAGCTGGTTTCACCATATATAAGCCCCAGTCGGGGGGGTGGGCTGGGGTGGCTTTATAATCGGAGTGGGGCCGGGAAGGTAGAAAACCGCCCTGCCCTATTGTCATTCCTAGACGAAACTCTCAAGAGCATTTCCCTTTTGCTTCTGAAACTGTCTTAGGGCCGAGACCACCGAGTCCGTGCTAGGATTTTAGGTGGGCTCACTTTCAATAATGAAAGTAACAACTTACCCGTCACCCTGCCCTTTTGTTTTTTGATTCGTTGGAATGTCCGATCTTTCTTTTTTCTTTTTGTTATCGCGTGAGTCTCCTTAGCATTCTGAAGAATTTACAGTATTATTTAATACAAGTGTTTATATATGAGCCGAGCTCCGTGCTAGGATTTTAGGTGGGCTCACTTTCAATAATGAAAGTAACAACTTACCCGTCACCCTGCTTTTTTGTTTTTCGACTCATTGCTTTTTTGTTTTTGTTATCGCTTGAGTCTCCTTAGCATTTTGAAGAATTTACAGTATTATATAATACAAGTGTTTAAATATGAGCCGAGCTCTGCTGCTGTGCGTCAAGCGGAGCTCCTCATTTGCATGCCATGTTGATTAGCGACAGTTTTGTTATTTAAAAAAAAAAACAAGAATTGTTTTGTATTCTCATAATTACATAAGTGTCATGGGCTTCGTAGAAATAAAGCTTTGCTCCAACCGACTTATAATACAAAGGTCAAATTTTTTCAAGTAATGTAAAGGGCAATTAAGTTTATGTATGCATGCTATCTGAGTGCTATTTTAAGCCTCCGCGTGCACTTTAAGGGGGAAAACTGCATTTTGGTGATGAGTCCTAATGAGCCAGAGCCTCAGATTCTCTCTAGCAGATGTCAGAAAAGTGGTCTTTGACTACCACAATGTGTACAACTTGTAGCGATTAAAAGAGGAGAAGTCATTTCATTCTCTCATGGTTTGGTGGGATGGCAATGCCGTTTTGTGTGGACAGTGCCGTGAAGGAGTTGATGCCAAAGATTGACAAACTGGAAGAGTTTGTTAAGTTGTTTCAAGCCATGATCAGAGCTCCATCTAAGTAAAAAATTTGCAACCGAGAAAGAGAAAGAATCAATAATCACGTTGAATTAGTTATGAGCTTTTTATTTGTAATAATATATGAGGAGTGCTGGCCTTTCTCTTGTCCTTTACCATATCAGCTTAAGCCAATCACCCATTCCCATTTTCATTATTAAAGTAATGCAATCAATAAAGGGAGTTCGGATGGACAACAACCCTCGTTATATCTTTTCAGAATAATGTCCGGATAGAAAGATTCCCATAGATATGTCTATTTGAGAGATATTTCTTGTGCTGAATAATTGGTATAGGGATGGACACCTGAGTGAACAGTCTGGATCAATTGACCAGAAATTGACATGTAGGGTACAAACATGTGTTAAGTGATTGATTGTATAAGAAATAAAACAGACAGCAATTTTAGTGGATCATTAAAAAAAATTTAGTTGCAGGTACATCAGTGTGACAGATTGGTGGAGTAGATCTCCAATCGGACCTCCATTGCATGTGTTGGCTCCGCCTCTAATTCTTATTACAACGGTGGCTTTCTTACTTCCAATGCCACACTGTGGTTACAACCTACAACAAATCAACAAATTAATAAGAAAACAACCGAAGCTCGTGAAGAATAATAAAAATAAATAAATGAAAAAAACATAGAAAGAAAATTTCTGAAGATGAAATTGCACCTTTCTGAAGTAGTAATATGGTAATGCTCAAGCATGGTTATTAGTAAATAGTACGGCTATCTATTAACACTAACACCAAATAAACATCCACCACTAAAAACTTGTTCATTCATGGTCTATATAAAATTATTTACTTAGTTAACTAACAACCCATTCAAAAAAGTAAAAACAAGCTTATCCCATTTCGAGCCTCATTGCTAGCATTATTGAAACGAAATTCCAACGAAATTCCAAGTTTCCAACACTACACATTAGAATAAAAGAAATGGATGAGAAAAAATGCAAATAACGTGCTTTTACCCTCCTAAATAGGTACGTATCACGAACATTTGTTGATCTGAACTATCAAAATCAATGCTTGAGAAACTATCGTCTCATCCTCACACTCGATGCCAAAATACGATCTCTTCTCAATTAATCCGGCCACTATTTTAGCAGGTCCAGAATCTCGAGGCATGTCGTTGGTGGTGCATAGGGCAGCCCTTATCATTGAAAGAGAGAAGGTGGAGATCGCTATACCTCTAACTTTTTATGAACGTTTGAAGATGTAGGATGACATTGAGGGGTTGCAACCCTTTGAATGGATAGACGTCCCTGTACCACTTTAAGAATCAGTTAATTTTTGTTTAAGAACCAGCCGGTTGAATCAGGAACTGGTGGTAGAATCGGTCATAACTGGGTAAAAATAAAGAAAAATTATTTTTTTTAATTAAAAAAAACACAGTTGAACCGGTTAAACCGGGAACCGGCCACCCAGCTGGTTCGACCTCCAGTCCGGTTACGAAAACAGTGCGGAACACACGCCTCTATATAGGTCACCACAAGTCCAATTTATCCCCTTTAATTGAGATTAACCTTAATTGACCAAAGGTTAATATCTTTTAAAAATCTAAATAGGTTAGATGGTTCAACCCTAAGGGTGAGTGAATCTTAACTATAGTTAGTGAGTGTTAAAAGGGACACATGGCGATTTGTAGAGTCTTAATTAACTGTGGTCAAGCATAATTAACCTAAGGTTAATATTTGTTTTATAGTTTTTTCTAAAATCCAAGGATAGATACAGAACCTAGGGGTGAGTGAATATTAACCACTATTAGTGGGTATTTAAAGGACACCTCACGGTGGCTAAGTATAATCAACCTAAGCTTAATATTTTTTTCTTTTGAAAACCTTGGTTAGATGCATGATCCCAAGGGGTGTGTGAATCTTAACTAGAGTTAGTGGGTGTTAAAAAGGACATGTGGCAACTTGTAGAGACCATTTAACTATGGTTAAGCATAATCAACCTAAGGTATATTTTTTTTTTTGCTAAAATCTAAGGTTAGATGCATGAACCCTAAGGGCGAGTGAATATTAACCACTATTCGTGGGTGTTAAAAGGGACCTGTGGGGGCTTGTAGAGCCTCCTTTGACTACGGTTAAGCATTATCAATCTAAGTATTATTTTCTTTCTTCTCAAAATTAAGGTCAAATGCATGAATCCCAAGGGTGAATGAATCGTATCCACAGTTAATGAGTATTAAAATGGACACATGAAGGCGTGTAGAGTCCCCTTTAATTGTAGTTAAGCATAATCAACCCAAAGTTAATATGTCTCTAAAAATCAGTGTTAAATGAAGAATCATAGGGGGTAGTGAATCTTAACCATAGCTAGTGGTTTCCAAGCACTTCTTTTGTGGAAAGTTTTTTACAAATCTCCTTAAATTCAAAAAAAGTTAAAAAAGTCATTTCATAAAAAATAACATTGTTAACTAACTTTTGGATAGAATGGTGAATTTGTAAAAAAATTTAAAAGTTAATGGTACAAAATATAAAATCACAAAACACATAAGGATATTTACAAATAATTGAAAAGTTAGGAGGATTTTTTTATTTTTTTTGAAAGTAACCTTGTAATATCCTACTTTAATGGGGATTAACCAAAGAAGAGATACAAACCCTACTAACGGAATTGCCGCCTATTTTTTTTTTTTTTGGGAAATGGACCAAGGGTCAGCTTCGAAGCTGACCCAAGGATCTCATTGGTCCACACCCTTTTTTAACCACCCATCAATTGTGGTTAGGATTCACTCACCCCCTTGGATTTAGCAATCTCACCATGGTTTTTAAAAAAAACAAAATTATTAATTTTAATTTAACTAAGCTTAACCATGATTAAATAGGTGTTAAAAGGGACACGGGGACACTGCAGTCGCTTAGAAGAGGAAACTAGGGTCCTCTTCTCAGGACTTTTTTATTTGTTAAAAGGAAACGTAATAATTAACACACTATCACGAAAAATAAAAAGCAAGAACTTTTCATTACAGCCGCAAAATTATTGATTGTGTCATTGAATAAGTAGAAAATGCTTCGGATTTGCTCTGGTGGATGCCCGAGCTGGGCAATCGGCGGGCATCCACACTTCGTAGGACACCTGACGATAAAAGAGGGAGAAATCATTTCATTTTCTCCTCATGATTTTGACTTCTCTCAACTTGGTATCTATCCACTTTTTATGGCCAAAATGTCCCATGAAGCGGAGATGCCCGAGCGCCTAGCTCGGGCGTCTACCAAAGCAAATCCGAAGTCGCAGAAAATTCTTCACTCAGCACGCCTTTGAAGTTAGCATGGGCTATGCCCGGACGGCATAACATTCAATCACTTTCCATATTTTAAAGACTGTAATTAACAATTTTCTGATGTTTCAACTGACATTTGAATTTGGGCTGCCGACTAGTTCCACTCATGATTCAACAATCACACGTAATTGCGAAACAGAAGACAGAGAAAAATAGAGCAATGCAACAGTTTGCCCCCATGAGCCACACCACAAAGTGATGTGACAGAGCTAATGAGTGGCAATGAGCACAGGTACCCAAGCGGCTGACCTGCCTGGAAACAAACAACAGTGGGTTTCTTGGTTTCTTCATCATATTCGTTCCTACAAAGAAAGAATTAAAACTAAGTATTGATTGGACCAAATTAGACGGAAACAAACAAGCCTCATTGCTAGCATCATTGAAACGAAATTCCAACGAAATTCCAAGTTTCCAACACTACACATTAGAATAAAAGAAATGGATGAGAAAAAATGCAAATAACGTGCTTTTACCCTCCTAAATAGGTACGTATCACGAACATTTGTTGATCTGAACTATCAAAATCAATGCTTGAGAAACTATCGTCTCATCCTCACACTCGATGCCAAAATACGATCTCTTCTCAATTAATCCGGCCACTATTTTAGCAGGTCCAGAATCTCGAGGCATGTCGTTGGTGGTGCATAGGGCAGCCCTTATCATTGAAAGAGAGAAGGTGGAGATCGCTATACCTCTAACTTTTTATGAACGTTTGAAGATGTAGGATGACATTGAGGGGTTGCAACCCTTTGAATGGATAGACGTCCCTGTACCACTTTAAGAATCAGTTAATTTTTGTTTAAGAACCAGCCGGTTGAATCAGGAACTGGTGGTAGAATCGGTCATAACTGGGTAAAAATAAAGAAAAATTATTTTTTTTAATTAAAAAAACACAGTTGAACCGTCAAACCGGGAACCGGCCACCCAGCTGGTTCGACCTCCAGTCCGGTTACGAAAACAGTGCGGAACACACGCCTCTATATAGGTCACCACAAGTCCAATTTATCCCCTTTAATTGAGATTAACCTTAATTGACCAAAGGTTAATATCTTTTAAAAATCTAAATAGGTTAGATGGTTCAACCCTAAGGGTGAGTGAATCTTAACTATAGTTAGTGAGTGTTAAAAGGGACACATGGCGATTTGTAGAGTCTTAATTAACTGTGATCAAGCATAATTAACCTAAGGTTAATATTTGTTTTATAGTTTTTTCTAAAATCCAAGGATAGATACAGAACCTAGGGGTGAGTGAATATTAACCACTATTAGTGGGTATTTAAAGGACACCTCACGGTGGCTAAGTATAATCAACCTAAGCTTAATATTTTTTTCTTTTGAAAACCTTGGTTAGATGCATGATCCCAAGGGGTGTGTGAATCTTAACTAGAGTTAGTGGGTGTTAAAAGGACATGTGGCAACTTGTAGAGACCATTTAACTATGGTTAAGCATAATCAACCTAAGGTATATTTTTTTTTTTGCTAAAATCTAAGGTTAGATGCATGAACCCTAAGGGCGAGTGAATATTAACCACTATTCGTGGGTGTTAAAAGGGACCTGTGGGGCTTGTAGAGCCTCCTTTGACTACGGTTAAGCATTATCAATCTAAGTATTATTTTCTTTCTTCTCAAAATTAAGGTCAAATGCATGAATCCCAAGGGTGAATGAATCGTATCCACAGTTAATGAGTATTAAAATGGACACATGAAGGCGTGTAGAGTCCCCTTTAATTGTAGTTAAGCATAATCAACCCAAAGTTAATATGTCTCTAAAAATCAGTGTTAAATGAAGAATCATAGGGGGTAGTGAATCTTAACCATAGCTAGTGGTTTCCAAGCACTTCTTTTGTGGAAAGTTTTTTACAAATCTCCTTAAATTCAAAAAAAGTTAAAAAGTCATTTCATAAAAAATAACATTGTTAACTAACTTTTGGATAGAATGGGTAATTTGTAAAACAATTAAAAGTTAATGGTACAAAATATAAAATCACAAAACACATAAGGATATTTACAAATAATTGAAAAGTTAGGAGGATTTTTTTATTTTTTTTGAAAGTACCTTGTAATATCCTACTTTAATGGGGATTAACCAAAGAAGAGATACAAACCCTACTAACGGAATTGCCGCCTATTTTTTTTTTTTTTTGGGAAATGGACCAAGGGTCAGCTTCGAAGCTGACCCAAGGATCTCATTGGTCCACACCCTTTTTTTACCACCCATCAATTGTGTTAGATTCACTCACCCCCTTGGATTTAGCAATCTCACCATGGTTTTTAAAAAAAACAAAATTATTAATTTTAATTTAACTAAGCTTAACCATGATTAAATAGGTGTTAAAAGGGACACGGGGACACTGCAGTCGCTTAGAAGAGGAAACTAGGTCCTCTTCTCAGGACTTTTTATTTGTTAAAAGGAAACGTAATAATTAACACACTATCACGAAAAATAAAAAGCAAGAACTTTTCATTACAGCCGCAAAATTATTGATTGTGTCATTGAATAAGTAGAAAATGCTTCGGATTTGCTCTGGTGGATGCCCGAGCTGGGCAATCGGGCGGGCATCCACACTTCGTAGGACACCTGACGATAAAAGAGGGAGAAATCATTTCATTTTCTCCTCATGATTTTGACTTCTCTCAACTTGGTATCTATCCACTTTTTATGGCCAAAATGTCCCATGAAGCGGAGATGCCCGAGCGCCTAGCTCGGGCGTCTACCAAAGCAAATCCGAAGTCGCAGAAAATTCTTCACTCAGCACGCCTTTGAAGTTAGCATGGGCTATGCCCGGACGGCATAACATTCAATCACTTTCCATATTTTAAAGACTGTAATTAACAATTTTCTGATGTTTCAACTGACATTTGAATCTTGGGCTGCCGACTAGTTCCACTCATGATTCAACAATCACACGTAATTGCGAAACAGAAGACAGAGAAAAATAGAGCAATGCAACAGTTTGCCCCCATGAGCCACACCACAAAGTGATGTGACAGAGCTAATGAGTGGCAATGAGCACAGGTACCCAAGCGGCTGACCTGCCTGGAAACAAACAACAGTGGGTTTCTTGGTTTCTTCATCATATTCGTTCCTAGAAAGAAAGAATTAAAACTAAGTATTGATTGGACCAAATTAGACGGAAACAAACAAGCTAATAACCTAAATAACAATTCTATAAACTAGAGATCAGTCGCTCACTTTATATCAAAACTATATAGAATCCAGACCTCTTTAAGTTTTCAAGTTTTCTGACGGAGCACTTTGTGCAATAGTCTCATCCATAGGAATGACTTTTAAATAAACCATTCATGGAATGGGCGCAATAATGATCGTTTAAGCCCATTGCCAATTGCAAAAATGCGCTTCTTTCCTGCACCTTCAGTTGATGAAGCCAACTCAATTGCTATGAACTCTAGTTAAATTTTTTTTAACTCTTTTGGTTAAAAAAAATTTATTTTATTTTTCTAAAATCCAAGGACGGAGTGAACCTTAATTGTGAGTGAATCTTAACCACAATTAAATGAAATTAAAAGGGGGACATGTGACATTAAAAGGGGACCTGAGACGTACCTTCTCACGTCACCGATCAAGGAGGTGATTATTTTCCTAGAAATAAAATAGGTGGACTGTATTGTTTGATCGTGACCGTCCACACTGCGGATCTCCATTATTAAAACATATAGATCTAAAATCAATGGTCATATCATCCTAGGCTCAAATAAGTCTACCAAAAAGTCAATGAAATAATAGGCAATCCTATTCAAACCTAACTAAACTCAAAAATTTCTCTTTTACCATAACCCCAGTACCATCACCATCACCTCATATCCTTGCCTATTTATACCCTCACACTGGCTATAGAGATTATCTCCCAAACTTCAATACAGGAAACCATATCTGTATTTGAGAGTGTGTTTGTGATCGGCCATGGCTAAGAGCAACGTGAAGTTTCTGAGGTTAAGGGTGAGCCCCTTTGTGATCCGGGCTCAGATTGCCCTCAACATCAAATCCGTCAGTTAGGAGTTGCTGCAGGAGACTTTTGGATCCAAAAGCCAGCTTCTCCTCCAATCCAACCCTATTCATAAGAAGATGCCTGTTCTCATCCATGCCGACAAACCCATCTGTGAATCTCTCATAATTGTGCAATACATCGACGCGGTCTGGACCAACGGACCAACCCTCCTCCCATCTGACCCTTATGATCGAGCAATAGCCCTCTTCTGGGCTGCCTATATCGACGATAAGGTACGTTCATCACGCGCTTTTCTTACAGAAATGAAATGTAACATCATCTATCTAATATATTGAACATGGGTGCAGTGGTTTCCTTCTGTTATTGGGATTGCAAGAGGACAATTAGAAGGGAAGGCTAAGGAGGCGGTGATCGAGCAAATTAGTGCAGGGTTAGTATTGTTGGAGGAGGCGTTCGAGAAGTGTAGCAAAGGGAAGGGATTTTTCAGTGGAGAGAAGATCGGGTACCTTGATATTGTATTGGGAAGCTTCTTGGGGTGGATCAGTATGACTGAGAAGATGATCGGCACGAAGCTGATTGATGAAGCGAAGACACCATGTTTGGTGGGATGGGCAGAGCGGTTTTGTGCGGACAATGCGGTGAAGGAGGTGATGCCGGAGATTGAGAAACTGGAGGAGTTTGCTAAGTTGCTTCAAGCTATGTACAGAGCTCGTCCTAAGCCAAAACTTTAAGAGAATGCTAAGAGGACTGGCCCTGAAAATAAAATGGTGAAAGTGACAAATTACCCGTCACCTTGTTTTTTGTATTTTTTTGAGATAAGTACAGATTAGTCACCCTAAATCAAAAATATCACCTAAAAGGACATGGTTTGAAAAGTTTTACCAAATAGGGTATGTACTCCTATATTACCCTTATCCGCATTTGGGTTTTATATGCGTAGCTAAGAGGTTAATATGTCAAAAGCATACCTTATTAGGTAATAAAAATTGAAAGTATGCTTTTTTGATAAATATGTTAAAAGCATACCCTTTTAGGTAATAAAAATGCAAAGCATGAGGCCTGTGTGTAGGGGTGTTGCTGTATACGAGCACCAAATCACTTGTAAACAACGCGAGCTTGAGAGGGGCATATTCAAAAATCACAAAAATAAAGGCCCAAGCCTAGCCCATTAACACTCTTACTTGTAAGTAGGGGTGTCAATGAGCCGAGCCAGCTCGGCTCGACTCGAAATAAACTGAGCTTGAGCTTTTACTTTGTACTCGTTGAGCCGAGCCGAGCCTTAAAAGTGAGCTTGAAAAATAAACGAGCCGAGCCTAAACAATAGGTGGCTCAGGTCGGCTCGGCTCGATTAATTTTATAATAATACCCTTTAAAAGTTAAATTTATATTATATATTTAGTATACCTTTTTTTTTTTGGTTAAATATATTTAGTATACATTAACATAATTATTTCCGTTTAAGTTTTAACTCACGCTTTCACGTGAGTCACATGACATTTCCCCAAAAAAAAAAGTCCCTTTAATTTTTATTTATTTAATTTAGTGCTTATTAATGTATTTAAAAAAAAAATTATCGAGCCGAGTCGAGCCGGAGCTTCTGTAAAATTCCAAGGAGCCGAGCCAAGCCGAACTGATCCTGAGCATCTGTAAAATTCCAACGAGCTGAGCCCGGCTCAGCTCGTCTCGTTTACACCCCTACTTGTAAGCCCACCCAGGGGCGGAGCCAAGGGCGAGGGGGGCCATGGCCCCCCCAAATTTTTTGAAATTTTTTCTTGTAGTCTTATGGATTTGTGGGCCCCTCAATTTTTTTTTTTTTTTTTTTAGTATACTTGCCCCCCTCCCAAAACTTTGTCCTATATATAGTTGTCCCCCCCCCCCCCCCCCACCAAATTTTTTTTGTCATATATATATATAGTGAGCCCCCAATGCAGTCCAGTTATGCCCTTCTAGGATGCTACATGTCCCTTTTGACACCCCTTAACTATGGTTCAAATTCACCCACTCTTACGATTCACCTACTTATCATTGGATATTTAGAAAAAATATTAATTTTTTTAACCTTAGGAGTTAGTGAAATTTAACTAGGGTTTGAAAAAAATTGATATATATTTTTTAAAACTAATGATTGGTGGGTGAATCTTAACCACAGTTAAGGAGTATCAATAGGGACATGTGGCGACCTTAAGGACATTACCGGAAAAAATTCTCAAAATAAAAAAATTATCCAAAAAATAATTTTCTCGGGGGCTATGCCCCCGAACCCCCAAGTTCCATTAGTTTTTTTATTCATGTTTTGCCACCCCCCAAAGAAAAATTCCTAGCTCCGCCTCTAAGCCCACCATTCTCTCTCCTTTTACTGTAATAGGTGGAGAGACTAGTAAAATTCTTTAGATTAAACCTTTGGGGGCTGGGCGGAGATTGATTCTAAATAGGCTTATCCTCGAGCCCAAACATCTCTTTCACTTGAGTTAAGCTTGATTAATAATAAAGCCGGGCGAGCCCATCTTATTAATTTACAAAATATTAATTATGCGTAATAGAAATTGAAAGGGGGGTACCGAGTGAGAGAGAGAACTCCCACCCCTATGATTCGGTATGGAGCATATGTAGCATAATTGATACACCCCTTTAGGTGCAGCCTATTATATAATTTCATGTAGCTAGAGAGGAGACATTGAAGGATATGTACACCTTATCAATTTATGTGTGGAGTATTAAATGTGGATACACCCATTGATTAGGGTGGGGAGTGGGAACATTGGGTTTTCGCACCCTATATATATACCTTCTAAATCCCCTTCATTGAATTCATGACTTTCAATCCTCTCATTTTCTTTACTATTTTGCACTCATTAGGATTCATTAGGACTGTACACCGGTGTGTATTGCACGTGCCTTCGCTAGTATATATCTATCTATCTATTATTATAAAAAACAGTTAGTGTGCTTCTATGTATGTCACCTAAGCACCTTCTGTGTAGCCACGTAAGCATGTTCTTTGCTTGTGAAGCCACCTAAGCAAAATAATGGGACCCACTCATTTATTTATGGTTCTCAGTCACCTCCCCCCCCCCCCCCCCCCCTCCCTAACGTTTCCCCATTCAGTTCCAAAGAAGCTTTGGAATATTTTGCTTTTTGAGTGTTTTAATTTCATAGAGAGGAGCTGATGTAACGCTCCTCCCATAATTTCTTTTAAATGCACATCCTCCTCTCTTTGTCTCCCTGCCGTTTTATAGAGAGGAGCAGATGCAATGCCCCTCCCATAAATTCTTTTGAACGTACATCATCCTCTCTTTATTTCCCTGCCGTTTCAATCTTATGATAGAGTCAGATATCCATGTATTTATAGTTTTTGAGGGGTGGTGATTTGATGAATTGAATTTTGGTTTCAGCAGTCTTTCTTCTAATTGAAATTTTAGAAATTGTTGATATTGGCCATCTTTAGTATTTGATCTGCACATATTTCTGTCCTTTCAGCCTTCCTCCACCTTATCTCACCACTTCTTTCTATCACTAAGTGTCTTTCTTTGTAGTTTGTATGTATGGAGAGAGAGAGAGAGAGAGAGAGGTGTTTGCATACGGATCATTTGTTTTCTTGATGTAAGAATGTTGTGGGAGTTCACATAGATGGTTTTTGATGATTTGAAGGTAGTCCACTCTTCAAAACAGAACTATTGGGCTAACATGTAAGGCAATTTTGATATTTGTTGTTCCATTTGAAAGGAATTCCCCTACTAATAGTGGATCAAGTTGGGCCAACATGTAGGGCAATTTTGATATTTGTTGTTCCATTTGAAGGGAATTCCCCTACTAATAGTGGATCAAGTGCTCAATAGGAGTAATGGTGGGAGCGGAAAGAGGTGGATGGGAGAGGAGATGGTTGGTGGGTTCCACTATGATGTTTCACATCATTGTTTTTCTCGGATGTCTTAGACAGTTCGACACCCTTCCATTTTTTTTTAGGTATGATTGTCAACAAAAACTTATGTTGATGATCCATCCCTTCTGTGTTGGGCCAATTTCCTTTACTTTTCTACCAGCTAAGTGGAAATCAAAGGAAGCACATGTAATATATGTTATTTTTATTGCAAATATATGTAATTATGTTTTTGGTCGAGCAAGTATCCCCTCAATAGGAGCGTGGTGTTTCCACACCTAGAACAAATACTATCCCCGACTAACCATAGTGCCAAAATAAAAAAGTGTGTATTGGAAAAGAGTTTTCTGTGGACACAATGCTATTTTTTTTTGGCTATTTGCTATGTGGAGGGGCTGACATGCCCATTCCAAACCGTCCATCTGGCATGATTTGCAGATAAATCACAAAAGAGTTACAAGAGTTAGTGGGATGGGACACGTAATAGGAAGAAGAGAGAGAGAATTGAGATGTGGATTAAAATTGTTATTGCAGTTTTTTTCTTTCAATTTGTAGCCTTTTCAATTCATAACTTAAAAGCATTGGGGTGTCTTCCCATTGAGATTGGATCAAATTCAATCGCGATGATTGAGCTTTCCCCGAGTTCAATTGCACCCATAGGTCAACACTTTATCTTTTTTTACCCCGATTAATTGTAGTTACGATTCACTAACCTTTAATGTTCAACAATTTAACCGTGGTTATTAGAAAAATATCTAAAAAAATTAACCCTAAGGTAAAAATTCTTAACCTTAGAGTTAATACTTTTTAATAGTTTTTTTTTCTAAAAACCCAATGTTAGATAGTGAATATTTTTTTTTTTTTGGTTAACTCAACTACACCACAAGACGATAGCTAAAGGCAAGACAAAGGAAACACACACACCACAAATACACCCACACACACCACACACACAGCCACACTTGCAACCCAAACATAAGCATCACCCAAGCACTCCTCAAAACCGTTAGTGAATCTTAACCATAGTTAATAAAGGTTAAAAGGGACATGTGTTGATAACGTCATAATTATACCCGATCTCCTTTCTATTATAATATATTATCTATTGTTTGTTTTAATTTCCGTGCATCGCACGGGGTCTTTACTAGTATACCATATAAACATATCTATCTATACTAATACTATACTAATACTATATGCTGGTTGGTGCCACGTGGCATACCTCAAATCTCTCGATTCTTCCTTCAGGTTGATGCCATGTGTCACTCTTTCTCTCTCCTATTGGTCTCCCTAACTCATCCAATATTATTAATTTAAATTCTAATTAATGAGCCTCCTCCCAACCCACGTTAATTACCGCCCACTCCACCCAATTTATCTCCCATAATCCTTTGTCTCTCACTATTTTAATTAATACACACCTCTCACTATTTATTTCTCACAACCTAGCATTAGTGATGACAATTATGGAGAGAGGGGTTGTGGTTGTCGTTAGAAGAAGTTTAAGGGATTTGTAATTGGTTACACCTCTAAGTTTAGGGGGTTTGTAATCGGTTACACCTCTTGCCTCTCTTAAAATTCTCCTTCATTAAATAAAATATTTAAAAAGGCATTTTGATTGCATTGAGAAGGAAGCAAATGTGGTTGAATGTAACGTCCTCACTATCAAAAAAAAAAAAAATGTAACGTTCCTCTACCTTTCTACCTATCAACGGTCAAACCTCTCTTCCCTTCTCTTTTCTCTCTCGCACATATTCGGTACCCAAGACATCCTCCCACCTCTTTAAAAACCCCAAAGGCAAGCAATTGGAAAACAATATTTTTGGAGCTATGTTTATTAATGGAGTCTATTGCTACCAACACCAACGTAGATTCGTTTACTTGGAAAAAACCTATCCTAACCAAGAATCAGTGGTTTCTTCCTCTTCGCCTCTTCCATCTCCCAAACAGAAGTAGAAGCCCCATGCCGATCAATCTTAAGATGATAATATGATTTGTTATGATATTCTTACTATTTCTGTTGGAGAAAGAAGATGGGAGAGAGAAAGGTCGAAACATTTTGGGTCGTGAAAATTTTGCATGGCTTCACATCAACGGCCTCAGAGAGTTTTTGATACACAGGGCACTTTAAGTCAAATTTATATATTTCTCATTCCATCAAGAAATACGACTGCTATATAGGTATACACGATTATCGCCCATCGGAATTACTATGACGGCCAAAGGTAAGAGGATGGGACCTGGCGCCCTTTACCTGGATGGGAGCCACATCAAACGTGAAGTGGAGCATAAGACAAATCTCTTTTAATTTTTTTCTCAGGACGCCTATATGTATTTCCTTTCTTGAAAAAGTTTGTGATATCATTTTCTCTTTCATTCACGTCATGTTAGTAGAAAACAATTAAAATTTGAAAAAATAAAAAAATAAACATGAATTGCCATTTCATTTTATCTTCCATTCTCTTATCGTTTTAATAGAAAAAGAAATTGAGAAATTATATAAATATTAATTCATGGAAAGTGCATTTTTATAAGAGAATTATCAACATGTGAATGTGAAGGTGTATTTTGTGTTGTGCCACATGTCTCACCAACAATACAAACGCATTTGAACAGTTTCTTTTATATAAAAAAATCTTAATCGGATTAGCATTAACATTGAGTTAATGTTGAGCTCACACTAAATGGGTTAATGGTGTAACACTATGAGTAGGGTTGCCACACTAGCCCTCTGATGAGGCACCTGGCCAGCCCTCTACAGCCCCCTAGAAATATGAGGAGTGCGAAATTTGGTCCTAAATTTCTAAGACCCTCCTACTTGATGGTTTTGTTAGGGTTACCTAATTAAAATTCTATTAACCCCTTTCTATCTATGAGGAGTGCTAGCCAGAGTCGCATTTACTCCAAACATTTCCACAGACACAAAAGGAGCTATAACATGTGGCAATGTTTGTTAATTTTACTGATTAAAAAAATAAAATACAAGAAATGTTTGACATTTGTAGCCACCAAGTTACGTCTTTGGAAGATTTGTGGGTCTAGCAAAATCCGTCTATTTTTATGTATGTGCAGGCAAGGTACCCTACTCTGGAACCTTATAAAAAAAAAATTCAGTAAATGGGTGGCGTGGTTCTGATTGTCAATCCATCTCTGTCATTCGAAAGTATCCCAATTTTAATGTTTTAATTCTTATACATGATGAATACACCCTTTAACTTGGGTTTAATGGAGTCAGGTTTAATTATCTTCTATATAATTGTTAAATTTAATTATACTTTTGAAATCTAATTAGTTTTGAAATTTTGAAACAAAATTATCCTTTAAAATACAATCATTCTCTCTAATTTTCTATTCTTAGGTTTTAACTTTTTTTTATTGTAATACAATTGAATTTTTGATATCTTCTTATGTTATTACTTATAACTTTTTTTCCTCTTAAACTTTATGTGCATCAAATGGGTTTCTCACTAGTGCTTTTATAAGGGCGTTTTCTTTCTTTCTTTTGTCGCATTTATTCTCTCGAGTCTGATCTTATCTCGTGCATCGCACAGGGTGTTTTCTAGTACTACATATATAAGGTGTTGGTAACGTTCACTCAGTGTGAACTTGTTAATTTTTATCAAAGCATTTTTACCCCTACATTAATTATCAAAATCCATTAAGTTAAAGATATTTAATCTTTTCACAGGAGACTAGTCATTAAATACCGGAGATAGAAAATATAATTTGATTTTCCATATACTTTTTGTCTCCTCTGTTTAATATGAATTGTCTCTCATAAAAATATCAAACTATCCTTAATTTATATATTTAATAGAATGATATTCAATGCACATTAGTAAAAAAGTTTGGTGAAGATTTACAAATTCGCACGTTGAGTGAAGGATATTATTCATCTTTTATACTTAACAGACATAATAGCGTGTTGTGTTTAAATTGTATATATATAAACACTATTATATCTACACAAACACATTGTTATAGTATTAACATTCTTAAACAACACAATATATAAAAACTGTAATGCATAATTGTTATATGTTTATTGCAGGCGTCAAAGGGTTAGGTCGATAGACCAAACCTTTATTTGAACCTTGGAATTACTCTCAACGAGTTATTAAAAATAAAAGTCAATTCACATATTGTTGGAGCTACCTAACAGTTAAAGAGTTCGAAAGTCGATTGTACAATGGACTACCCAACGAACTGAAGCGATTGCGTAGTACCGGAGCAAAATGGGAGTAGCCACCAAGGAATATGCTCCCCGGGTTATGAGCCGTTGGATGGTATTTGTAGGACAATCCAACCGTGTAGATGTAAGGAAGACGTACTCGTCAGAAGTAGGAGGTTGCAACTCCTTTCTTTTTGTTTCCCCTTTTAAGTTCCCAACTGTTAGTTCATTTTTTATTCTCTTTGAAAAACTAAGGTGCCGTTTGGTAACACTAATCTAAATGTAGAGTTTATTTGAAAAATAAATAAATTTTACCTATTTAGATTAGGGGGTCATTTGGTTTGGATTATTATAAACGTTTATTTGGTACATAATCACTTATGTTCGAATTATGTCCAATAATAGCGTTTGGTTCAACTCGTCATACGCGATTATGTAATAATCGATTATGGAAATAACCAGTGATTCCATAATCTCACCAGAGGGTGATTATTGTGAAATGTAACTGCTTATGACCTTTAATATTATGTGAAAATTATTATAAACACTCAAATTTACACTCACCAAGACCTATAAGATCAATTATAATTAAAAGATAAAATTTTAAATTTTATTTTATTTTTCTAAAAATGACTAAAATACCCTTTCTAAATAATCGTTTATCAATAGAGTGGCAGTCAAACAGGATTATAGAGTCAACGCTTATTGATAGCAGCGCTAATTCATAACAGCGCTTATCACCATAATCGCCTATAAGTGCAATAATCTGAAATAAAACGGGCCCTAGTATTACTAAACGCAACCTAAGTGAATGTCTACATCTTTTGAAATAGAGGTTTTACCTCTAAAGAAAAAGTAGTTCATGTCTCCTTATTACTTTTGTGGTAAAAACTCTACTTCAAAAAGATATATACATCTAATTAACCTTCAACTTAACAATCTAAAGTCCAAGTAAGCTCATTTTTTAAATAAGCTACACTTGTTATAGATATCAGATTTTAGAAGATAGATATTGGTTTCAGCTAAGAGTAGGGCTAGCACTGCTTAGCAAAAAATATATATATAATTATTTATTTTTAGTATGAAATGGTGGGCCCCTCAAAATTTTTAATTTTTTTTTAGGAAACTTGGCCCTCCAAATTTTTGTCATATATGTATAGTCCCACCCCACCCCAATTTTTTTGTTATAAATATAGTGGATCCTGTAATGGAGTCCAATTATGCCCTTTAGGTCGTCACATGGACCTATTGACACCCCTTAACTATGGTTAAAATTCACCCACTCTTAAGTTTCACTTACTTATTCTTGTTTTTTTTTTAAAAAAAATACTAAAATTTTTTTAACCTTAGGAGTTAGTGAATTTTATCTAGGGTTTGAAAAAAAATTGATATTTAAAAAACAAAAAACCAAAGATATGTAGGTGAATATTAACCACAAATTAGGGGTATCAAATCAATAGGGGTATCAATCAATAGGGACATGTGGTGTCCTCAAGGACATCACCGGAAAAAATTACCCCAAATTTTTTTATTGTCTTGGATTGAAGACCCACCAAATCACCTACTAGCCTTACTCTCATCATTCCCTATTCTCAATACAAAAACACACCTGTCCTCACCTCTTATTTTCAGCCAAAAATCTAATCTAAAATCCATGATCGTTATCAACCCAAAATCAAATGGATAATGTTAGCAATACTCCCTTTCAAAACCTCCTCTCTTTGAGTAACAAAAAAAAAAAAAAAATTAATACTCTCCTTTTTGATTTGATTGGATAGAGTGTTGGTTCGTTCTTTTAATGAAAGACAATAACATTGCCCAAATCAAATAGGCATCAAATCCTCTCCGGTGATAACCGGATTTTGCAAATCCGGTTATCACCCCTAGAGGTCACCACGTGTCTCCTTTGACACCCCTTAACCGTGGGTAAGGTTCACCCAACCCTAGGGTTCACCCACCTATTTTTGGTTTTTTTTTTTAAATAATAATTCTTTTTTTAAAATTAAAAAACTGTTTTTAGAGTTTTTTTAATATTAAAAACAGTTTTTTAATTTTAAAAAAAGAATTATTATTTTTAAAATAGGTGAGTAAACCCTAGGGTTGGATGAACCTTACCCACGGTTAAGGGGTGTCAAAGGAGACACGTGCTGACCTCTAGGGGTGATAACCGGATTTGCAAAATTCCGTTATCACCGGAGAGGATTTGCTGCCAATCAAATATGTTTATAAGAAAAGTCAACGAAATTAAGAAAGCAGTAAAGCCTCATAAGAAGAAGTCATAACCTATTCACACCTACCCCAAATACCTCAATTCGAAATTTTTCTTTATTTCTACACCACACGGTTCACACCCACAAGGTCATAACCCCATCATCATCACTTCATCTCATCGACTATTTATATCCACACATTGGTCATATAGATTAACTCCCAAACTTCAATTCAAGAAACCTGTTCTGTAAGTGTTCTAGTAGTCCGAGACTGTGTTTGGGATCGGCCATGGCTACGAGCGACGTGAAGCTTCTTGGGGCATGGGCGAGCCCCTATGTGATGCGGCCTCGGATCGCCCTCAACATCAAATCCGTCAGTTACGAGTTCCTTGAGGAGACGGTTGGATCCAAAAGCCAGCTTCTCCTTCAATCCAACCCTGTTCATAAGAAGATGCCTGTTCTCATCCATGCCGGCAAACCCATCTGTGAATCTCTCATCATTATGCAATACATCGACGAGGTCTGGACCAACGGACCAAGCATCCTCCCTTCTGACCCTTATGATCGAGCAATAGCCCGCTTCTGGGCTGCCTATATCGACGATAAGGTACGTTCGTTACTCGCTTTTCTTACTGAAATGAAATGATACATCGATAGGAACTAACCACTTCTCCAAAAGTCCTAAGGTACTTAAGGAGTGAAAATTTAGGTCCATATATATTTAAGGTCGTAACTGTTGGGATTCAAGAATAATAATGTTAAAACAAAACAAGATTATTCAAATACTGGATCTAGACCATGCAATCAACTTTTCTAGAATTCATAATCAAAAGGGGACACAGATTAAAAGAGATGATCTCATACCTTTCGCTAGAATTTCTCTATTCCCTTCACGGTGTGATGCTGTGTTTCTCAGCGCTTGAGAGGAATGAGAGAGTCTTCTCTTTTCTCCTTAGGTCCGATTCAATGGGGCTTCCAATTGACGTAAGAGAAAAGAGGGACCCCCTCTTTGCTTTATATACCCTTGGAACCCTACCCATCATAAGATCCAAAGGTTAAGAGGGATCACACCAAAGATCTAACGGTCGCCAACCCTGACCATGTTGTTAGCTTTAATAACACTTAAAGAGTCCCTGTTTGATCACATCTCTTTAGTGGGACCCATTATCCTTAACATTCTCTATTGACAGCAATACAATCCGAGTTTTGAAAACTAAGGATTGCGCCAGACCACATAGGTTTTTATTTAATAAGAAAAACCCTAACAATCTCCCACTTGGTCCAAGCAATCCTTAAATAAAATAAAATGACTTTTTGGATTGAACAACCTTAAAAACATGAGTGGCCACTCTTTTAATTTTAAAAAAACATTGCTGTCGAGAATTAAGTGTTCTTTAACTGTCACTTTGATTCAAAAGCACCACTAACGGTGATCATGGAAGCATTTAGCATCTACTAGTGTTCATTTACTATGATATAAGTCACTTCATGGTCAAACAGCTAGTAATACTAATGTTTCAAAGCGGTTCTTTATGGTGGCAAGGTATGGTGTGATATGGACTATACACAACCTTATGTGATAAAAAATGTATACGTCCAAAAATTGTCCACGCTACATGCATTTAAGCATATGCATGTCATTCCGATACTTTACGGCAACCGCCATGTGAAGTCCATCACCTTGTATCCAGAATGAAGGCCTCAAACATGGTGCCCAACCATGTTCAGCCCAAGCAACTTGAGAGCTTTGTGCGAGGCTCTCGGGCAAACCTGACATCAATGACATCCGTCATGTGAAATCCATCACTTGATGTCTTTACCTTTTGCACGTGCATTCAAAACATAATATAATCAAATGATGCATCAATTATTTAATTTGCATAACCATAACATATCAATATCTGAGAGTGTAAAACAATGACATGTATATCATATAAATGTCTGAAATATAAAACAATGAACAATACTCCCACTAAATAAAATAATCAAACGATTCTAAAAGGTTCCATAATAGTTACAAGTTCTTTAAAAAATTTCTGGTGGAGAGTTCTTTACTTAATGGGTTCACAATCCAAACATGCAACAACACAGAATCTGATGAGGATTTCAAACTATCTTGAAATCAAGCAAAATCAGAGTCTGAATAACTTTTAAATTTCTAGTTCGATATATTTCTTGTAAACCAAACTGAAATCCTATGAGATAACTCCAAACGTCTGGAAATATGATCTCTGGTAATCTTGATATCCAAAATATAACTTAAAAACCTGCTCCCACTAACCTTAACATATATCCATCAATCCAAGTAGATTACTATTTTAAGTTTATCATCCAAATTGTCACAAGAGTCACAATTACTTAGAGAAAATCTAATAAAATTAACAAACATACATAACAAGAATGATATAAAATATAAGTCTAAAGTCAGCTAATAAAGATCATCCACTAATATATTACTATTAACTGTCTGAAAAATATGTCTGATGGAGAGTGTACTCCCCTCAAGGATAAAATTAAACTGTATCAAATCCAATAATATCTCGCCTAAACAACGGCACAATGAAAATAATATCTAATAGTAAAAACCATAAACAAAGTCTAATACTAATCAGCAAGTTCCAACAGCCTCTAATAATGTTGGTGTAGAGTTCTTCAAAAATCAGCAGCTCATTAGCCTTGGCACTTCGCCGATGAATGAACTCCTTTGTTCTTCCTGCACCAATCCTTATATTTGAAACAGTCTCTTTTCATGTGACATTTCCCTTTGCAGAAGAAACACTCAATCTCCTCTAGTTCCTCAGTATTATCATTTCCCTGAAATTGATGTCCCGAACTTTGTCCTAAATTATGACCTGAACTCTATCCTGAATTTTGTCATTGCCAGAAATTTTGTGAATTAGATTTCTTGAACCCTTTATTCTTAAAATTCTTCTTACTACCAGAATTCACAGCCAAGTTCGCATACTCAGCTTTCCCACACTTCAAGCGCTCTTCCTCACTAACACACACAGCTATCAATTCATGCAGGTCTCACTTCCTATCCTGTGCACTATAATTAACCTTAAAAGCATCAAATGATTCAGGAAGTGAGGCTACAGCCAAATGCACCATGAGGTCATCCTCAATTGTCAACCCAAGCTCTCTAAGAGAGATAATTAACTTAGATATCTTCAAGATGTGCTCCCGAACATTTCCAGCACCATCATACTTCAATGAAATTAGTTGAGTCAAACAACTGTACTGACGAGACCTAACATATCCCATAAATTGTTTCTTGATAGTCTCAAGAAGAACCTTAGCAGTATCAGCAGCAGGAATACCACCTCTGATGGCTTCTTGAACAGAAGCCCTAATGATCATTATGGCCATCCTATTGGCCTTCTCCCATTTCGAATACAAAGATTTATCTGAATCTGAAGACTCAGCAGTGGGAGTAACCGGCTTTTCCTCCAGTAGGACAAAGTCGTAATCAAGGCAACCCAGAACTATATCTAGCTGCATCTTCCAAGAACTATAGTTTGAACCATTCAGAGGCTCAATCCCAGTCAAATGTTTCTGAACAACAGATTCATCCATATCTGAAAATGTCAATGTTTTACTATGTTATGGTATATATGTCTAACAAATTATTGCACAAATTATAATAATTTACTTTATACTTGTCATTACATGACTTTATTTAAGCTTTATGATTCTAATCCGGTCTTGGGGTTAAGCCGGATAGTTAAAGTGGTTTACTTTAAGATTGCTTACTTCCACTTTACGGGACAGGTGGGCGCATCATCTAATCACACCTTTGGGCAAGAGATTTCGACATGCAATTCACCCCCCAATTGGCGACAATAGTCGCGCACAGAACTGATCTATCACGTATTGGATTGATTAGGACACTTCCACACCTTTGGGCAAGAGGGTTATCCTTCTCTCACCGCCACGCACAAATCATTCTGCCCCACTCAGTCTACAAGAAGTCCCTAGACACCCTTGGGCAAGACTAGTTATTCAATGTAGGTGAGTGCAAACTCGCGATCTTAAAGAGATTGAAATCCCTAAATTCGAATAATCATAACCTCCATAGGACGGTCACCTTTGGGCAAGACAATCTAACCTACTTTGGTTATGACCATTCGAATGAACGCCTTACAGATCAAACCTAAACCTCATAGGATGATCTAACTTTAATTCTTGATATTAATTTTGGGTAAAAGCATCAAGTTTTTCCTTTATTTAATGTCAAAACCATAGGAAAATCATATTCATGCACTAAAATAGCTATTTATAGTGCTTAGAAGTCAAAATGGACCCCAAAAACGGAATCAGAACACCCAAAAACTTCAGGGAAGGTCGGACACTCTCCCTAGACGTGTCCCGTGGATGTGTCACGCGCAGGGGATACTCCCTGCAAGTGTCACGCGCAGCGCACGCGCGTCTCGCGCGCTGGAAGTGCGCCTCACGCGCGGGGAATGCGCTTCACGACCAGGTGGTGTGCCGCACGCGCACGGAATTGGCTCACGCGCGTTCTGCCCTTCACGCTCGCGCGGTCTGATGCGCTTACGCGGTCCGGTCCAGGTTCCTCTCGGTTCGGTTCAGTCAACGATCCGGTTCGGCTTAGGTCCCGGTCCGGTCCACATTGACCGGATCGGATTTCATTCGGTTCGGGTCATACCCATATTAATCGGGTCGGGTTGTGCGAGTCGAACAAAGATCCACCTGGATTTCGGTTTTGGGTTCGACTCGGGTTACCGGGTCGGGTTGACCCTCGTGACTCATCTTCTTAGCCCGCACAGTTTAGTTTTTTTTTTTTTTTTTTTTTTTTAAAAACCCTAAACCCGTATACTGGTTTCTCCTTCTTGGGGACCCTACCGGCCACCCTCCGGCGAGCAAAACCTCACCGCCGGTGAACCTCTCCGGCGACGGACGGCGGCGGAATCTCCGTCCAACCGAAATGGTCAAAAATCCCCTTTTTTTTTTTTTTTTTTTTTAATATCTTTACTGTTAACCTTTAATCCGATTCATTCGGATCCTAAATACGATTATTAAAAATCCGAAATAATCCAATAAAAGATTATGATTTGATTTTAATAAATCTGAAACACCTTAAGCATTAAAAATAATAATTTTCAAGCCCGAAAATTAATCCATTCTATTTATTTGATTTACCTTACATCCGAATCACAAGATCAATAAAAATTGATTATTAGATCCGAAAATAAAACCCTACTTAGATTTGATTATTAAGAAAAATTAATCACAAGGTCAACCCTGTGCTCTGATACCAATTGTTGGGATTCAAGAATAATAATGTTAAAACAAAACAAGATTATTCAAATACTGGATCTAGACCATGCAATCAACTTTTCTAGAATTCATAATCAAAAGGGGACACATATTAAAAGAGATGATCTCATACCTTTCGCTGGAATTTCCCTATTCCCTTCACGGTGTGATGCTGTGTTTCTCAGCGCTTGAGAGGAATGAGAGAGTCTTCTCTTTTCTCCTTAGGTCCGATTCAATGGGGCTTCCAATTGACGTAAGAGAAAAGAGGGACCCCCTCTTTGCTTTATATACCCTTGGAACCCTACCCATCATAAGATCCAAAGGTTAAGAGGGATCACACCAAAGATCTAACGGTCGCCAACCCTGACCATGTTGTTAGCTTTAATAACACTTAAAGAGTCCCTGTTTGATCACATCTCTTTAGTGGGACCCATTATCCTTAACATTCTCTATTGACAGCAATACAATCCGAGTTTTGAAAACTAAGGATTGCGCTAGACCACATAGGTTTTTATTTAATAAGAAAAACCCTAACAGTAACATACCACCACGTTTCCACAGTCGACGTCCACGATAGCTTTCATTATGAGGCAGGGCAGTGCTCATAATTTTTTTCATAGCCGGGTCACTTCTCGAGATTTTTTCATAGTCGGGGCACTTCTTAGGATTTTTTTTCTCCTTAGTTGTGGCACTTGGCAAGATTTTTCCGCCAGGGCACTTCTCAAGATTTTTTTTGGTAGCCCTTTCGTGACTCGAACTCAAGAAGGAGTGTTAGGCTTTGATACCAAATAATAGAAACCTAACCAATACTCCAAAAACCCTAGGATGATTAAGGAGTGAAAAGCTAGGTCCATAT
Source organism: Tetracentron sinense (assembly GCA_015143295.1). Lineage (NCBI taxonomy): Eukaryota > Viridiplantae > Streptophyta > Magnoliopsida > Trochodendrales > Trochodendraceae > Tetracentron > Tetracentron sinense. The sequence continues at coordinate 7,876,579 of CM026573.1, forward strand.
ACATTTAGAGTCATAACATACATCATCGATCTTTCTAATACATTCGACATGGGTGTAGTGGTTTCCTTCAGTTAGTGGGATTACAAGAGCACAAGGAGAGGAGGCTAAGGCAGTGGCTACGGCGGTGGCAATCGAGCAAGTGAGTGCAGGGTTAGTAGTGTTGGAGGAGGCATTCGAGAAGTGTAGCAAAGGAAAGGGATATTTCGGTGGAGAGCAGATTGGGTATGTCGATATTGTATTGGGAAGCTTCTTGGGGTGGACTAGAATGACTGAGAAGATGAACGGTGTGAAGCTAATTGATGAAGCGAAGACACCAGGTTTGGTCGGATGGGCAGAGCGGTTTTGTGCAAACAATGCAGTGAAGGAAGTGATGCCAGAGACTGAGAAACTGGAGGAGATTGCTAAGATGATTCAAGCCAAGTTCAGAGCTCCTCCTCCCAAATAAATTTGTAACCGAGAGAGAAGTAAATCATATGGACTGAGAATTGCTTTGATTGTGGTAATGAACTTGTTTTTTTAATAATAAAATAGGACTTTGCTACTGAGACCGCATAGGCCGAGACCACACCGAGAAGGTGCTTGTGAAGCATGGATCTCAATATTTCATTAAATTCATTTTTAAAATTTTGAGATCCGTGCATCACATGGTACGGTGCCTATGCGGTCTCACTAGCATTTTCCAATAAAATATAGATGGGGTATCAATTTAGGAGGAACTGCTAGGGAATTGTACGGAATGGAAACTCGCCCTTGTCTGAAAATAAAGCAATTAAACTAAAAGTTTACCTAACCTGTGAGCTCTTACTTGCTCTTGTGTGGTTAAAGGCTTGAGTTGGTATTTAGAGTTGTGTGTGAGTGTGATGTGCGTGAATTTATGTGTGTGCTTAGTTTATTATATATATATACTAGCGGGTGGCATGTGAGAGTGACACGTGTTAACCCGCGTGTGCGATTGAACTCTCTAATGGCATGTGCGATGCAGGTGAGAGCGAGGGGAAAGAGTTAAACCACAATTAATAGGAGTTAAAAGGGACACGTGTTACCCATGGATGCGATTGAACTCTCCCCAAGTTCAATCGCGATTGGCTGTGATTCTATATAGATAGATAAGCAGGGGTTAGTTTGGGAATTAAAGTAAAACATTAAATCAAAGGCAAGAGATAATTTGGGAATTAAAGTAAAATATTAAATCAACCTTTTGTATTTATACAAGGGTAGTTTGGAAAATTTGGAAAAATCATCTATGCCTCTCGCATTATATATATATATATATAAATAAAGGCGAGTTTGAGGAAAATACCCCTATGAATTTATTATAAGCATTTTCAGTATTATATTTTTTTTTTTTTTGAGCAGCCTTTTCAGTATAATATACGAAGGTCAATATTAAGTTTTAAAGTAAATATTATAGAGTGAAACTTAGCTGCATGACATCAAGGTGGAGATAGCCAAGATGTCGATTTTCAACTTGATTTTCGTATTGAGATCAGCTAATGGCTTTCTTCATTGTCTTGCTTCTTTTGGATCTTCCTTCATAACTCAAGAATCTTATAAAAGGTTGCATTAAATCCTCAGGAAAGAGGATTTTGTCCCGGTGTGGCCATTTTCTCGTCCAATCTAGAGCAGTTTGATGTTCTTTGGTTTGGCTCTCATAAAAAAAATATATATATATATGAAACTTAGCCACGATTTTTGTTTTAGCCCAAGGCTATAACTCTCAGATTTAATGATGTACAGCACTCATATTTAACTTTTTAGTAGTTTTTCTGATGTGATTACAGGGCAATTATTGCTTGTAGCCCTCGTTACAATCACCATGTCGTTAAGTTCCACTCAATATCATAAGAGCAATTCGATTTGTGAATATATTTTTTTTGTGGGTAATTTCTGAATATATGTTTGCTAAGTGATATTTTCAATCTCCCTCTAATGTACTCTCCTTTTTTTCCTAAAGCAAAAAGAATAACATTTTGTCAAGTGCCCGTTTGCTTTTTGCCACAAAAAGGGGAGAGTGTAATAGGGGGAGAGTAAGGCAAGTAAAATCATATAAGTCAAACCTCCCCAATAAAACCTTTTGGTGTTGTCAATGAATTGGCCAGGCCTAGTTTGATGAAGACCCATTCTACTGCACATAACTGATATGGCTCAGGATCCTCTTGAGTTCAAACCGGGGAGACTCTCTCCGGTTTGAACCCCTAGAGGTCGCCACATGTCTCCTTTGACACCCCTTAACCATGGGTAAGGTTCACCCACCCCTAGGGTTCACCCACCCATCCTTGATTTTTTTTATATATTAATTATTATTTTTTAAATTAAAAAAACTGTTTTTAGGGTTTTTTAATATTAAAAACAGTTTTTAATTTAAAAAATAATAATTAATATATAAATAAAAACCAAGGATGGGTGGGTGAACCCTAAGGGTGGGTGAACCTTACCCATGGTTAAGGGGTGTCTAAGGAGACACGTGGCGACCTCTAGGGTTCAAACCGGAGAGAGTCTCCCCGGTTTGAACTCGAGAGGATCCTGAGCCAACTGATATATATGGGCTTGAGCCTGGCCCAGACCTGCCATTTGAGTAGGAGTGTTTTGAAAAAAAGTCAACCATTACCCATATTTTAAGCCCTAAGACTTGGCTCGGGCTTAATTTCTTATGCTCTTTTTTTTTTATAAATCTCCGAGTGAGAGGGAGTTTTTTTTTTTTTTTTTTTTGATAATTCAGTGAGAGGGAGTTTACTAATGATATGTAGTATCACTATCTATGTGTTTGTGTAGAAATACTGTGTAACAAATAAAGAGCAGCATTTTTATTTAGAATAATCATATGTTAGGGCAAATCTTCCTTCTTTTTTTCTTTTTTCTTTTGTGAGTAAGCCCATATTAACCAATAAAAAATGAGATACTTGTCTTATATGCTACATTTTTTTTAAACCTAGTTAAAGTTAGCATTGAGCCCTAGGAAAAATTCTTGCCAAACAGAAAGTTTTAGAACTAAAAGTGAATGTGTCACTTTTATTGGTTAATATAAGATCACTCATTGAAAATTGTGAAGGTCCTTAGACGAATCACTCTCCGATGTGGACCAATCTCCACCCAAAAAATCTCTTTTTTTATTCATCTTTTACATTTTATATTTTCTCTAAATACCAGATGTTCTTGTCGGCCCACTCATGTGGTTTTGTATATGTTTATTTGCGATTCTATCACATATTTAGCCTTATTTAATACGAATTGCAAGGAATTTCTGGTTTTTGTGAACTAATTTTTTTTGGCTTTGGATAATGATGAAATGTAAGTGACAAACGCTAATACGTGTAAATGGTGGTGTAGGTTAACCCCCTAAGGTTATTAATGTTAAATCTAATTTTAAAATCTTTAAAATTTAGTTTTAAAAGTTTTTAAATCCAACAATTAACCACCTAAGGTTCACTAATTGTTAGCATAACCCCCTAAGGTTCATTAAACCTTACCTAGGCTATAGAAATAATTGATCTTCTCATCCTTGATCGGATGGTCTATAAACATCTGATCAAGCTTATTTTTTGTCACATGTCTCTTGAAATATATGTTTTAATATCCAACGTTCAAATTCCAAAACACACAACCGTATGTCACATTATTAAGGACCGCATCCTGCTTAGATGAGATAATTTAATAGATTGATTAGTTGATTCTTAGAGGAAAAAAAATTTTGAAGGATAAATTCAATAAATAAATTAAAGAGTTCTACTTTACATGGACGAGAATAAATAGTTTGAAGATTTATTTTCTGGGATTGAGCTCACATTTATTAATAAAAAAAGATACTTGTCCCATATTCTAGATTTCTTTTAATAAAATAATCATCCTTTAGTTAGCATTAACCTCTAAGACTAATTCTTACCTAAGGAGAATTCTAGAACTTAAAAACAGAAGATCGGATCACAACTAATTGTAATTCAACTCTTTTAATAAACATTTTTCATATTTTCGTTGAATACCATCTGTTTTTCTGCCTCTCTCTTAAGGGTGGTCTTGGATTTTGAGTCTGGGGGAGGGAATGAGAACAAATCGGCTAAAGAGACACCTCCAAGGCTCCAACAATAGACCCACATTAACTAATATCTATTAGATTTATTTTCTTAATTTTAAAATTCTAGCTAGATAAGCATTAACACGAAGAATTAATTATAACTTTATTGGGCTTTTAAAAAGTTGGGGAGACATCTTATTTAGGTGACATGTGTCTTGTTTTTATTGTTTAATGTACCACTAATAGAAAATGATGGAGCGGTCCATATAGACAATTTACAGGAATATATCCCTCTGCATTATGACAATAGGAGACCACTCGCCTTGCCTTGTAGGTCTCTTTTTCTATTGCTGTCGGATTAGCAATAATCCCTTTTGTAGCCCCGGGTTCCATTATGGGCTCATGTCGTAAGTTGTTCATCTTTTAACAGCTTTAATTGGAGACCAAAGCAAACAACTTTTGGTGGATAGTGAATTTTTCAAAATTTTATCAAGAAATGTTGGTGTTTTGCATGTTAGGTAGTACAGCCCAAAGCCTCTCATTTGGGTTTTGAAACCTATGAATTATTATATGTTATAGGTAAAGGTTCTTTGCAATTCAATGAATCGACATTAAGTTTTAGTTTAGGGCAATGAGAGAGAATAAATCAATTGGTCAATGCAATGGATTTTGTTTCCATATACAACCAAAGAAACAGTAATATTCTACAAGTGGATCTTAATAAAAATGAGATTATGAAATTAAATATTGTCGCATAATCCAAAGTTCCATGGAAATTTGAAATAGGCCATGGACTTGGATCTATCAAATGATAAGAATGTCTCCAAGATTCAATCATAAATTACTTTGCGTAGTTGTCTGTAAACCCCGCTTATATCCCCCCAAAAAAAGGGGTCTTTGAGGTCTAATTTTCTTTAGACGGTCGAGTGAATTTATGGATGAGCTTATATTATAAGCTATACCTTTCTCTTTTTTTATTCTTCCTCCACTAATCTCCACAGGGGAATAGAGTCTACTACACTCTTTCTTAACTCTGTGTAGTGTACTATAAGTCATTGGAGGACTTGCGTATAGTTTTATTTGGGGGGGCAATAGCGTTGTGGTTGTTCAGAATGAGGAGTGAGCATTAGTAACAACTTTTGTTGTAGCCCAAAGAGCTACATTGGGCATGCTATTGCTCCACTCCAATGAAAATTTCTAAAGTACTGATTTTTTTTACTGCTCGGACAAATTTAAATGTTCTACTTTTAAATATTTTATTGGGTGAAGAACAATAGCATGTCCGCAAGGACTACAACAAAGCTTGTTTCTAATCCATACTCGATAGACTTAAGCCTTCATTTAAAATATGAAATTAGTCTAAACGTAAAGTAGTTTAGCACCAATCAGGGATGGCAACGAGCCGGTTGGGCCAGGACACCCCCAACCCCACCCCATCTCTAACAGAAAACTCCTACTTTGTCCCCGCCTCAAACTCTGGGCGGGGCAGGCGGGTGACCCCATCCCTGTTTATTGCACGGTCTTGTTAAGTATTAGTCGGGTTAGGGTGGTTCAATATTTCACTTTGTAAGTAATATATTTAAGATAATTTTAGAATTAATTTAAAGATAAATAATAATTTACACTGGACGACTTAAATCCATTACCATTCCCAAACCTACCGCTACCCATTTAAGAGCTCCAAACCTGTTGGGGTGAGACGTGTTACTCGATTAACCCACCATTCCTCGCAGCAACCCCTTTTATTTTTTATTTTTTATTGGGTTGCTATTGGTTTAATTTAATAACTTATTTACGTTGTAAATTTATTTAATTTAACCTATTTTATCATTTAGTAGAATAGAGTAAAATGACACGCCAGGGCTTTGTCCCAATCGTAGTGTATCCCCTGCTTTAGGGGGGAGGTCCGGGGTTCAATTCCCGCGAGGGTGAGAGTCGTTTATACTCTCCACCCGCCCACTAACCGAACAGATGCTAACGCCTAACCCGGCGTTGCGGCCTAAACGTATATCTTGTACCAAAACATAAAAGAATAAAGTAAAATGGACCTACTTGTTCTCGAACGGTTCAAAAGCCGTTCTAAATGTGTCATCCGAACCTATTAAAAACACCAAACGTCAAGCCCACCATGTGCAGCCTTATCAACCTTTGGATATGTACGGAAAATAGTAGGGTCCAAGTCAGATTTTCTATCCATCTGAATAACTTACTCACCCTGAGTTTTGAACCGTTGGATGGTCTATGTACGACAATCCAACCGTATACACATAAGGAACATGTACTCTTCAGACGTAACGAGTTAAAGACTTTTCCCTTTTTTAAGTTCCCGCACTGTTGTAAAGTGTAAACATTAAGGAAACGGAACACTACAAAGAATTGCAGAACAGAGAGAGAGAGAGAGAGAGAGAGAGAGATGGAGGGAGGAGTGAAGGTAGACAAATGGGGGTATCACGTGAGAACTGCTTCGGATGCTTGCATCTCATCCATCAACTCCTACTATCACCAGGTTCGTTCATCTCTCTCTCTCTACTTTCTCTCTCTACTGGTTCATGGTCTGTTTTTCCTGAGAATCAAGCTTGTTTGAATGAATGAAGGTCCTCAGCTACGGTAGAGAGAGATCGGTGATATTAGAAGCTCCAATCCATGACAGAGACTGTGTTTTAGGCAACATCTTAGCTGCTTCTTTCCTCTCTTCCAGCAATCCTTCTCGTGCTTCCTTTCATCTTCATGCCGCCATGGCTCGCCTCGTTAGTCTCTCTTGTTCATAGCCATTCACATTTTTTTTTTTTAAATTCTTAATCTCAATTCCTCTTTGGCACAGGAACAAGCCACCTCGTACGAGAAAGCGGTTTTTGATGCAATCTCTTGCTTGATTTCGGTGAACAAAGATGAAGATGCTTCTGTCGAGTTACATTCTCGGGTGGGTGAGGTTTTGAGTTCTTTGGGTGGCTGAAAGATTCCTTCTTTAATTTAATTTTATCTAAGTATATTGAATTCTGTTCTCTGTTTCTGCCATCTATTAGTTTGATGATTTGTTCTTAGATTAAAACATATGAAGTTATGATTACCACATGCTTGATGGATACAATTCTGAAACCAAAATACCTATTCCTATGAAATTTGATGGAGAATTACTATTTGATCAAAGATTTCATCCAAAATCCACTCCTTATTTCTGATTTGCAAGAATTTTTTCTTACATGGTTGTGCATAATTCATTGATTTATCTTCAGTTTTGGGGATCTATTTATTAGTTTTTAAAGAGACCTGATTGGTTTGATTCATTCTTGTACTAGATAATTTGTTCCTACTCTAAACCCAAAATAACTGCTCTGATAAATTGTAAAATGATGGAGTCAATAGTAAGGGATCAAGGATTTTATTCGAGTTCCGCTATCTTTCCTGATTTACAGGAATTTTTTCTTATATGGTTGTGCATTATTCATTAATTTTATGTTTTTTTTTTTTTGCAGCTATTGCAAGATTTCCCAAGAGACCTGGTATCTCTGAAGAGGGCTCAAGTCCTATGCTTCTACATGGCTCGACCTGATCTATCTTTGGGTCTTGTTGAACAGGTTCTCTCTCTTCAAGCAAAAAGGGATTCATGGACAATTTTTTAATAAATGAGCAAAAAAAAAATAAACATCAGATCATGCATTATTTTGCTAGCAACCTCTTTTGCACTTCTGCAGAATATTATTGATAAATGATAGTTCTTTTGTCAATTGGTCAAGAAACATTCCTGTAATGGTAGTACATGTTTTGTGGTGTGCTCTAAGGTGGCATTTGGATCGGATTTTATTAGCCAAAATCAATTGTGATAAGAATTGATTGTGTAGAAATTAATTGTCAAATAATCACTTTTACAAATAATAGTGTTCTGGGGATACGAAGTTGAGTCTCTCAACTTCCTATTCCCCGAACACTATTATTTGTAAAAGTGATTATTTGACAATTAATTTCTACACAATCAATTCTTATCACAATTGATTTTGGCTAATAAAATCCGATCAAAACGCCCCATAAAAAGTCTTTGACAAGAATCTTAAATTAATTGGTTTCGAATGGGGTCCTATTATGAATTCGTAAACCTTAATTTTTATGTGTTCAACAGATTTTACCGAAAAATCAACAAGAAAACTACATATATGGCATGCTCGCTTTTTCTTTATTAGAGCTTGGCAGAATGGAAGATGCTGAGAAAGCTGCAAGAAAGGGATTTGAGATCAACAAGCAAGATCTCTGGTCACAACATGCTGTGAGTCAAAGCTGTTATGGCCTCCTTAAATAAATATATTTGGTCATCTGTTTATGCTTTTTTTTTCTTCGATTCATTTAGTCATTTGAATTTGGATTCTGGATGCGCCCATTTTTTTAATATATACAAGTGGAGTATTAACTATAAAGCACTAACTGAAATAACTATATTTCATTATTATTTTATCAATCTATTTGGTTGTGGAGACACTGTACTCTCTGAAAAGTTGCGTCATGAATACCAACAGTGTGAGTTCAAAAGAGCTAAGCTGGTCAGTTAGTTCGAAGATCGGTCAAGTTATATTTCCAATCCATCACTGTGAGTACTAGTTAAATGGGTGTTTTTGGGTGACAAACATGCACTAGCTTTGTCAACAACAGTTTATATTTCAGCATCTTAAATGTATGTGACGATCTACATTTCTATGATGTTGGCTTGTAAGAAGTAGTTTCTGGCTGGCTATTCTGTACAATCTGGTGTATGAAAATCTTCTTTTCTGGATGACCTCAAACCATTTACTAGCAATGAAATTCCACGGTTTCCATTTCTAGGACCCATAAACAAAAATAAGCAATCTATGTAGTGGCCAGTACAACAGGCTAGGTAGGTTAGCATGATGCGTTAGGAGTTTATCATTATTCTGTAATATTAGGAAGAGCACATGGGAGCTGACTTCGTTCCCTATTATTGCAATTAAGATACTGTAAATTCAAGAACACACATTAACTTTTTATATCACAGTTGGTTACTGATTGGGATGAGTATCTTTTTTCTTTTGATCATTTGCAGGAAGTCCTCTTCACTTCACTCTCTTATAGATTATGAGTTTGTTGTGGATTCTTGTGCAGTTATGCCATGTTTTTCAGTATGAATGTCGTTTCAAGGATGCTGTAGATTTCATGGAACAATGCTCTTCTTCCTGGGTTTCTTGTTCATCATTCATGTATTGTACTTTCATTCTTTAAATAGGAATATGGGATAAGAGTCGGTCTATGGGTACTCCCAAATATACTCCCTAATCCTAACCCGTTTATAACTAACCAGTAACCACTAAGGGCCAAGATTTGACTTGGCTTATTTTGTCTTTTTTAATGCCACATCAGCTCCAATCCTAATCGTTTAATAATGGAGTTATACGATTAGGATTTGGGAGTATATGTGGGAGTACACTTTGGGAGTACCCTTAGACTAATTCATGGGATGATTATCATATTTTAAATATTTTTAGATGACTAAGAAAATTTATCTTCAGGTTCACACACAATTGGTGGCATGTTGCTCTTTGTTACTTGGAAGGTCATTCTCCAATCAGAAAAGTCTTAGAAATTTATGAACACCATATCTGGAAAGAGTTGGAAAGAAGTGATGCTGTTTGCGGAGAGGTATATTATTAGATATCCTCTTCATCATGACCCAGTTTTTAGCACTCATAAGTATACAATTCTTGTGTATTCAGGTGTATCTGAATGCTTTAGGCTTGTTGTTGCGGGTATATGTACGGGGTGAGGTGAGTGTATTTGAGGATCACCTGAAGATCTTGGGAGGTCGTCTTACGGATCAAGTGAGTTAAAATACAATGCATCTATTGTAGAAAGTTCTATTTTGAAAAGTTATGCAATGTATAAGGGACTAATGTCGATATGATATTCCATGTTCGTTATAGTTGTAAACTGTTAGCAACAGAATCTCGAAATCTTGAAACAAGCATTTTATATAATCTGTTTCTAAGTTCTTCCATACTCCCATGAAGCATGATACCTGTATTGTGCATATAGCCGTTTATAGACTAAATTTCCTTTGTTTTCTTGAATATTACCCTCAAACTTCAAAGTAGCATGGATTAACTGTTTTTCTTATGATGTGCATCATAATTATTCCACCTTTTTTGGATGTTTGTTACAATTTTCAGTCCACCTGGTATTTGGACTGGCAACTTGATCTGTTGACTTTATGGGCCTTGGTTAGTACTAAGGAAATAGCTAAAGCAGAGGAATTACTCAATGGCCTGAAATCCAGGTAAGAGGAGATCTACATTTTTCTTTATTGAAGTTTTGTCCCACATTTTCTTTCTGCAACCATATTATCCTTTTGTAGGATAAATTTGATGAGCAAGAAGAAACAACAATCAATGCGAAAAGGAATTCTGGTTTGTTCTCATTTCTGTTTCTTTCCCCTTCCTAATGATCCTATCTTATAGGCATGTTCATGTACTTTGATATTGAGGTCTCTCTATAAGCCTATACAGTGACCTTTTTCCACACCATACTGCTCTCCGGAACTTTACAATTGGGGAGGAATAGGCTTTGAAAGTGGCTGAAGCTATTGAAACCTTTATTATTGATCTTATGGACCTTTTTCTGAAAAAAAAATGTAGAATTTTTTGTTCTTCGACAATCCAAGCTTGTGTTATTAAATTTATATTATATGTCCTATATATGCTTATGTTTTTTTTTGTTCTGAGATGTTGAAAGATGGAATCAAGGATTAATGTTATTATTATTATTTTGTGACAAGGATTAATGTTATATAGGTAAGGGTTGGCATCCCTCTACTTGATTGGTAAATCGGAATCAGGTTTGTATTCGCCACTGAGTTGGGCATCAATCCAGCCTAACCTTACCGACCCATTGTCATCCCTTTGTTCAACTTACATATTAATAAACACTTTCCTGATAAGTATAACCACCATTTCATTCTATTAAAATTCGTAATACCATTTTACTGAGACCTACCTAATATTTTCAGATGTCCAGAATTGTACGTGATTTGTAACTTCTTTTGTTGTGGATCAGATTTTGTTTGCAGGCAGGGAGTTGTTTGAACTTTTAGGCCACTAACTTATTTCTTTTCATACTCAGCTTGCAGAGGCCCTCTATGAATATGGGAGGGGCAATAATGAACAAGCAATGGATTTGCTTGGTCCAGATTTTGATGCCAGTGACTGTAAGGTATTATCAAGTATTACTTTTTCTCCATATTTTGACGACATTTTCATTGTATATAAACAAATTTAAATTTATTTTTATGCCAGATAATTGGTGCATCTGATGAACAGCTTGACGTCTTTAATGAAGTTTGGTACGATGTTTTGTTGAATACTGGACGGATCTCAACTGGTATGATCACTGTTCTCTTTTTATTAATGAACTTTGTGTTTGCTTGTTTCACATGATCTGATTTCTGAACAAACAGCAATCCAAGTAATTGAGAAGCGGGTTAAGAAGAGGGAAGGGGTCCCTTTCTTGTGGCGCTTGCTGGTATAGATCTACATCAAATATACATTTGTTTCTTTTCATTTGAGATTGTTTGGCTTTCTATTTGGTTTTACGGAAGCTGACTAATTAATAGGAGTATAGGGCTAATGCTGGTGCTGGGGGTAACCAATTTGAAGATAAACTAGTTATAACCTTTATCACACTAATCTATATGCGAATTTACATATATGTATAAATTTATATTCCTCGGAGGCTTGAATACAAGTTTTAGTTTTTTTTTCATGGTTGGTCCAGGAGAGAGCTTATTCAATGACAGGCAGGAAGGATGCCACCATCATAGCTGAAAAGGCGAAGGCTTTAGAGACTGCATATTTCAAACAGATGATATGAAAAGAATTGGATTTTATCTTCTTTTGTTCACCAGTCCTTACTGATTAGGAGAGGTGCTCACTGAGAAAACTGTTTAACGTATGGATCTCTAATAAATTATTATGTAATTTGAAAGAGCTGTACTCATTATGCTTATATACTCACTTGTTTAGCCCACATGTTGTATGAAAAATTAATCCAGATGTAAAGATGAACCTTTGAGTAAAACTTAGAGATATACTTCACTGATATTTATATGTTCAGAAGCTTAGTTGTAGCATTAGTACTGTGCTTTCCATATTAACATTCACTAGGTCAGGTGGTTTGATTCTGAATTAATTGTAATGACAATTTCTTTTCCATTATACAATCTACACCAGTATGTGCAAATGACATGCTTCAAGATATCGCCAGGTCTTGCTGTAGACTGCCGCTTTGATATCAGGTTATTCTGAGAGTGGCAGCAACTTTGTGGCTTTGTTTCCCCAGGAAGAAATAGAAAGTTACCAACATACTTTTTATTTCTTATTTCTTGGTGGCCTAGGCTTCTCTCAGATATTATAATTAGTAGAATTTGATATACTACCAAGAAAATGCAAAAACCATTCATGTCGTCATTTTAAAAGAAAAATTTATGAATGATCAATGCGGAAATGCTCAAAATTTTGGATTGTGACATACCCAATTGATCTATATAATAAAAAACATTAATAACGAAATTGTTAAAACAGACATTTCTCTTATTCTTCTCACGTAAGTTCTCTCTAACTCTTTGATCAGTTGACACTAGTGAGACTGAAGCGTGCAGCAGCATTCTTGAGTTCGTTCTCGGAAACATGCTCAATCGACTGTGTCGTATCCTTCAGTGACGACTCCGAGCTGCACATGAATTGCATTGTACATTCAATCATTGAGGAAAAACAGCAGCACTAACATAATAAATAGAGGATCATAGTTTCATCTTAGGAGAATTTCACTCCAATTTGAACCTGGGTTATCCAAACTCATTTCAGGTTTGCACGGTAGTGAGACTTTCCTCTCCCATCACATTCAAATTTCAAGTGGGACATTCTCAATCTATCTTAGCAAGTACTGTCCTTTGACAGTATGCAATTTCTGTATGGTGCTTTTCATCTCTTGGGTTGCAATTCCCCTAAGATTTCAAATGCAGCAAAATGAATGATTTCAAATCTTATTCAAAATGACAAGACTTGAAATCTCACGATGGTAAGAAATAATTTTATTAGAAATCTTGACAAAAAGTTACTCAAATTTCCTAACAACTACCATGACAAAGTACAGAGTGTCAAGCTTTATAAGTCTCAACAAAAAAAACACTCTTATAGTATATGATAAAACTAGAAGAAAAAAAAAGGGGTGTACCTTGACTCATAGGCCTCCTTGGAATCGATGTAAGATTGTCTGTCATCAATAGTGTCAAAGAAGGGAGATATTTCATCATAATCTTGAGACGCTTCCATTGCTTGTTGGAGAGGAAATGCCTGTGAAGCTACCAACTGAGATTGAATTGCAAACTGATTATCATTGTTGTTAGTATATGGATGCTGAACCCACAAAGGATTCACTAGATTTTCCTTGGAGTCGATGTAAGAAGCTGTGTTGTATGCATCACTGTTATCATTAGATAAAGAGTGATGTGATGCAACAGACATTCCATTTCCCATAGTATTGTAAGGCTGGTGAAGATGATGGAGAAGTGGTAGAGTATTGTTGGCGGATGTCATGCCCAACTGTAATTGCGAAGAAGGGGAATGGAGTGTAGGGGGCGGGATTTGATGGTTGTATTGTTGCCTACAAATGGCTAGCTTTGTGTTGACGGCGTGAAGCTCTTCCTCGGTTTGTCGTAACTGGTAATTGAGTTGGTAGATGATTCCACAACATCCATGGGTGGGGAACTTTTCACGAATGTCTGCTTGGAAAACGATGGAGCGCATTGCCTCCATTTGCTGACTTGGGTTAAGCTGATTTAGTATCTTCAATATATTACTTACGCCGAAGAGCCTATGGGCATTCTGAAACATCTTGGGCTTGTCAGGGGGGAAGTAAGGGGCAAGCGGACAGTCGGCCGAGCATTTCCTCCGTTGGTACTTGCACGCCGCGCAAGCCTGGCTCGTGCCGCCCTTGACGGTCATGTTCAATGGGGACCAATTGGATGAGTTCCAAGCTGAAAATCAGAAGAGACAATGAAGAAGAAGAAGAAAATATATAGAGAGAGAGAGAGGGGGGAGAGAGTTTGGAGAGGATTGTTGCAAGTAGAAACGTTTGCATTGATTATAACAGGTTTGATTGTTACGGATTTGCTGGAGATGGGATGACTCAGTAAAAGTTGAAAAAACAGAATTTGTTAGATAGTTTAAATCTTTGACCGTTGGGGACAACTGTAGGAGCTCAACAGATCCGGAGTTCATGCGTTAGCTCTGACCATATATACATTTACCTTTGCCTTCTGCTTGTGGCTCCAGGTTGCTAACATGAGCCTTAGGTTTGTTGTCATATTATTGCTAGTCGCAGTTTCTCGCTTTCCACTTTCTCCAAGGGAGAACATGTGTCTTTACTATTTCAGGCTGCTTTAAAACATGAGGAGTTTTACCCCCTTCACTCATTTGAAAAGCCAAAAATTCAACAAAGAGAAATTTATTGTTTGCACCGTTTCTCAAGACAACAGGTTGATGTAGCTGACACTTGTCCCTACCACCGTGAGATGTTTGAAGTTTGGGAGGGGCTACTATTACTCTTAAAAGCTTTAGCAGCAAACCCCTCTGTTTTTTACTTAATTTTAGCAGTTACAAAAACAGCCGAAAATGGTAAAGGTAAAGGTCAAGTGATCTTGTAGAAAAAGTGGAGAGGATAGAAACTGGGGTAGCATTCCCCTGCAAGTACATAATGTCAAGGTACTATAAAAATAAAAAAAAATTATACTTCTAAAATTGGTTTGTCTCGTCGATACCGGGCTCCCCTCACTATCAGTTGCACGGGTTAGGGGGTGACCTGTGCAGCACCTGGGATGTGATTCAAAGACCCAGGGATACCCACGTTTATCAAAAAAAAATTTGGTTCGCCTAGTACCCACACGTTTCATTCAGAGGATTTGATGTCGTTAGCTAGTTAATTAACGCCACTTTGGCTGATAAGTTCAGCTTGCCACATCACCGAGGCAAACTACTACACATACAGCCTTAGACATCATCTTAGCTTTAGGGAATTAAGTCTTAACTAAAAGGGGAAATGGAATACGGACCCCAGGGTCAGCTTAGAAGCTGACCCCAGTGACCTCATTGGACCAAGCCCCTTTTTTACCATCCATCAACTGTGGTTAACCCCTTAGGGTTAAGCAATCTAACCATGGTTTAAAAAAAAAACAAAAAAAAAAACACTTATTTTAATTTAGTTAAGCATAACCATGATTAAATGAGAGTTAAAAGGGACACGAGGACACTGCGGTCAGCTTTGAAGACTAAAACAAATGAATTAGCCTAAAGTGTACTCTCATATATACTCCCAAATCGTAACCGTTTATCTCAATTATTAAACGGTTTGGATTAGAGTTGATGTGGCATTAGAAAATACAATATAAGCCCACTCAAATCCTGGCCCTTAGTAGTTGGTTATAAACTGTTAGGATTATGGAGTATATTTGGGAGTACCCACGGACCGACTCAAAACAAATAGTGCATTATGAATGTACCTTGAAACATATATTAAAAATAAATATATAGATCAAATTTAGAATATAAAAAACCTTCAAAATTTTGGATGGAAAATCACTTATATGTGTCTCTAAGAGGAGAAAACTATTGTTGATATGTTGATATATTGTTCTTTTGCCACTAACTTTCCCTTTTAGAGATCTCTTGGGTCTGCCCGGTACTGTCTGAGACTCTTTATTTTGTTGGGCCTCAATAAACGGGGGGAAGTTGATCCATGGTCTGTGGTTTACTCTACCTTGAGCTATAGCTTAATCGCTATGGAGAAAACGAATCAGTCTTTGGATCAGTCGCATCTCTTGTGGATCGAGCCCGATTCAGGACTCGTCAGCTTCTCCTAAATTGGTCCTCGGTTGTGGAGGTTGCCTTAGTGGGCACTAGGTTTAGGCTAAAATTTAATATTGATAATAATTAGGGTTGGGATTGTGTTTGTTCGCTACTCTCCCCTCTTTCTGGAGCAAAGTTTAGCATTTTGTAGCTTTCTTTTCTTTCGGATCACTTCCTTGTAATCCCTTTGTATTTCTCTTGTACATCTTTCTGTTGCATTTCTTTATTTGATCTATATATTTTGCATTAACCAATAAAAAAAACTCCAAGAATTTAAGCACTAGTGATAAAATCTATATAATTTTAAAATTCTATTAGTGCTATAAAAGAATAAAATGAAATAATTATTATTTCCAATTCCTATTATGTTTGCATTCCTGAAATGGGCTAACTGTGAATTTGACCTGATTAAGTCATAGAGGTGAAGAACCCATATTTTTAACCTCTCAGTTGTTGGCCACTATAAGAAATCGCCAACGAGTTGATTTATGTGTTTTCTTTTCATTTGTTTTCCCTATTATGCCTATGCCTATGCCTATGCCTATGCCTATGCCTAAAGTTAGAAAGCAAGAGACTACATATGTTTTATGGACGAGAATATTGGACAACAGAAGAGGAAAAAAGCTATAAAATTAGTATAATCAAGATGGAAGTGTTGAAACCCGAGCTCCAGAGGTCTCAAGGTCGATTCCCAGGCTCTCCTCACCTTCAATAACAGTTGTATGAGCTAAGGGTATTCCTTATGCAGCATGTGGGAATAGCCTCTCTACGTTTATCAAAAAAAAAAAACAGGGGGTGTTGATATTGATGAATGAAAAGACTAAAAGAAGTTCAAATTCTAAATAAATGCAATCAAGATAATCTATTAGAAGTGTCAATTTAAATGATTTGGACACTTTAGTAATGACTGCAAATTGAAGGCTTAAAAAAACAGTAAAAAGCAACAACAAAAAAAATGTCTGGAACTCGGGTTGTCCCTAACCCTTTGGGTCAGGACTAATCCCCGAGGGTGCAATGTGAGCCCACAATCCCCCACAACAAGTAAGTCCGGGTAAACCCATGTGGGGCTGGCCCTAAAAGGAGAGTGAGAAGTGAAACCCTGGACCTCCCACTTGGGGAAATGCCCAGGAACCACTAGTCCACTCTTTGGGGTTTAAAAAAAAGCAAAAAATAGTGGATAGAAATAGTATATAAAGATTAGATGAATTTGGGATCTTTTGTAGAGACCTCTACAAAGATTGATTCCTTGTAGAATCCAAGAGTGCGACACGTATCAACTTTTGTAGGTCATTTTCAAAACCCAGATGGATCCCATCTAGGAGACTAGCTCAAGGCGCAAAATTAACATCATTATCACATGATTATCACCCAAATAATTGCTTTTAGATGGTCCTGTCCGTCTGAGAAAAGCCTGAATCTTTACAGAGACAACATAACTAGTGGGACCATCCAATGATTGGTCCAACCATCTACCATGGATACGCCCTGTTAGTCACAGTGAAACGAAACTGTATTCAAGATCAATTTAAGCATCTAATCGGTCTGGAACGATTAAGAAGGATTAGTATTGTAGGATCATAATATAATGAAATCACAGGATATTCGAGCAGGCCAATCTGGGCGTGCAATTTGTACTTTGAAAGACCAATCAAAAGCAAGAATTGAGCCAATATTTATCCAACATAATTCAATTAATCAAAACTAAAGATTAATCCCAATTTGTTTGAATCAAAAATAAAAAAAAATCATAATCATTAGGTTTCACCCTTAAGAATTTTAGAAGCATCAAGCATCCACCTAACAATTCACAGACTTATCTTTTATCAAACTTCTCTTAGATAGAATTGAACTAACCGGAAAATATAACAATATGATTTCATGCCTATCATTCATCACAAAGGCAGGATACCAAACCTTATTCTTCAGTAGGATTATTGAGAGCACGATAAATAGAACGCACTATGATCCTTTCCATTACACCTTTAAAATAACAGCATCTGTTTGCAAGTTAAATACAGTAGTTCAGCTTTCTCCACCAGTAAATACCATCACAGTCTTGAGATGACGGAACAATCAGACTGGCATATTGCTTACACAGTTATTGTGGGATCAATAGCACTAGCACCCACAAGAGAGATGAGACGTGAAAAACTCAAGCATTAAAATTTGTATATCAGTACTACCCATGAGAATAAAATACCAATGACACTAACAAATGCAGAATGAATGTAATTTCATAACCATGAAGATGAAGATGCAATCTAGGGAAAACAAAACGAGGAAAATCATAATTTCAAAGCAGCTTTTTTGTCTTCTCATTTCTTCTATTTCTTTTCTTGAATGATTCATCAAAGCCGAACATCATATCGAGTGATATTTCAGACTAAAACAAACAAAATAGGAAATATTTTTTTCCATTGGCATCATTTAGATGCATATAATCAGTAAGCTACAGTATTGTTTTCTATTCACAGGGCCTCTTTAACTCCAAAATAAAACAATTTCTGAACCATTTAGATCCAAGAAACTGGTCTTTCCCATGTATGACTATGCTGTATACACCTGGCAATCAACTGAAAATTATATCATTGCCATTGGAGAAGTCAACATGATAGCTCCTCTAGTGCATCCATTCCAAGCAACACTTTAGGTTACACTGCTCTTCACTTCAATGAAGCCAACTTATTGGGAAACCCAAAATAGCAGAGAATCCCATAGACAAGAACCCTGCTATTGCTGATACATTGTTTGAGTGTCAAAAGTACCAGTACCTACCTGATTTCCTCGCTTGGAAACAAAACCTCTTTAAATACAATGTGTTTCTCCGAGAGGACCAGTTGCTCCTACAAAAACTCTTTGATTTTACTTCAAAACTTTGATTGATTTTGTAATAAAGAATAACCAGTCTCACTGCTAGAATTGCAGGATTGATGATGACCAGAGATCCATCACTGTGACCGATTAAACACCAAGCAACACTAGACTTGTGGCACCCTTGCTAAAGAAAATAATGAGATAATTTCCAAGAATAAGCTACTTTACAGCTTCAAAGAAAAGAACTTGCGGTTGTAAATGCCCTCTTTCACACATGGTAAGAACGTCGTCCCAGCCACCAATTACCTAGACATCACATTTTGATCACACAAATGCAGGACAGGATAATGGAATGAAATAATGTATAGCAGTGAATTTACCTTTACAGTTTTGTCGTCATACATAATCCATCGTTCATGCTCATGACTGTAGGCAAAGCAGTGATAATGTTGTCCATAATAGCAAACCTACAAATTACAGAAAGGATAGTCAGGTCCAAGTGGCCAATTGGGTTCCAAACAAGTTATCCTAAAATACATCTAGACATAACACCGCAACATCAGTATGGTGGGCCTGGCTCAAAGGGAAGATCAAGCAATTGGGGTATCTTCAATTACGACTGTTACCACAGTTCAGACAAGTAGGATGGTATTTTTTGTACTTTCTACAATATAGGAGTAGTGTTGTCTGTCTCGTTTCTCTACATAATTAAAAACATTGTATTTCCCTGACTTTGCTCAATGAAATGCAATCACCTCATTTGACAGTACTCTGCAAAATTTTCTCCAAGATCTAATGGTAATAGACCCAATGAATCTAGGATTCATCTGTTATCTTGTTGGTCCTTAATGCTAAGATGTGTAATCCTTTTAATTTTTTTTGAAAAATATCTATATTTGGTTTCTATGCTGATAGTTCATACCACTGTGAAACAATGTTTTAAAAAGCGTGTGAGGCTTATGCCTAGTGAGGCTCAAGAAAAACACCTCAAAGCTCAACCTTGACGCTTAAATGTTATTAGGCTAACACCTCAAACTATGAGACTCACATGCCTCATATCTTGAGAGACTCAGACGTTTTATGCCTAAGGCTTATGCCCCATACTTCAATAAAAAAAAAATACGGTTCTAGTCATATAACTGAGACTTCAACATTAATATTTTTAAGGCTTGTGCCTCATGCATCAGTGACTACTTTGCAAGTGCCTCATATATTAGTGACTACTTTGCAAGTGCCTCATATATTAGTGACTACTTTGCAATTGTTTGTTGGAAACCAAAATCCATCACATGATGATTGAACATCAATCGTATTTCAATATATATATATATATGAATAAAAAAGTAAATTTAAATTTCAGCTTTTCTTGACTATTAAATTTATTATTTTTATGGCTGAATAATTTATATAATATTACATATGTGTGGTGTACACATATATACATATATGATATATGTATGTATTATAACCTTTAATTAGGGAGGTCCCAACGCCTCACCTCACGCCTTCACGTTTTAAAACATTGTTATGAACCAGCAACTCTGCACTTTTCTCGCTGGAATGATAAGGCTATTTGTCACCTTTCTTTTCCAAGTTATTTGGTATCTTAATTTGATTTGTCTTGGTCTTCATGGAACTTTTTTATTTTAAAAAATCATTAATTTTTAGATCATAGTTGAGTTGTTTTCTTGAGCTTTTTCTTATCTTTCCATCATGTTGGAAATTACTTGGATATAGTGTAATATTTTTTAGGAAATCCTAAAAATCAAGTTTCACAAATGACAACCACAATGAGTCTTTAGTGCGGCAACCAAACAGACGTAAGATTAATATCGAATCAAAAGATACTAATGTTCGAGGTTTGTCCGAGTATACCACTGAAACCAGGCAATGTCTGTTCCCTGGATCTAAACCACGATACAGGACACCAATATCTATTTCACTGGTTAGGGCTGCCAGTGTTGCTGATATGTCACCTGCACTCTCACAGGTATTCTGCCAACCCAGGACTGCAAGATGTAAACCAGGTATGATTATGGATTTTTGACAGAATGCATTACTTTTTTATAGCAGAATGACAGATCCCTCAGCAATTTAACAGTTACCTGTAGTGAACACATGTGGTGGCGTTGAAAGAATATGATGGATATAGTTAAGTTTTCCACAGCCGCCTGCCTCTGGGTCACAAGCTAACTGGTGATTCATCTCTACAAGCTTCAACAACTCGTCAAAACAGCTATCTGCACACAAAATCTGAGCAGGGGAGGAACGAAATTGACGTCAATAAGCTTAGAAGGGCATAGCTAATATACCAAACATGAATCTTAATTAGATTTACAAAAGTAAAGTTTATCTTCATTATCAGGAAATAGCAAGTGGTTATCCAGAAAATTTCTTCTGATAAGACATGCCTTCATTGTTCGGAGTGCACTGGCGTTGATGTTGTGAAAGAAAGAAGTATACTTTAGATGTCTGGACTCCAGGCCACAACTGTAGCAGTTCATTCGTTCAAAAATGTTCATTCCAAAAAGAGTATGTGCTATACAGCCATTGCTTGCACAATCCCAAGAGCCCATACAATTGCTTTCTTCTGATTCAGTATCAGAAACGCCCAAACCAGAAGTAAATGACCGATGAAGGCAGTCAAAGATTACTGCCAATACTTCAGAAGCATCATTCATTTGTGCCTGTTAATTGGCACTGCATTTATCAGAAGTGTTTAAAAAAAAGCATTCCTCATGTCAAACTTTATGATTTTAGATCAGAGGTGAAATACTGACAAAATCGAAATTAGAAGAGATGCCACCAAAGTTCTGTGTAATTACCTCCTGAAAGAAATTACTATCGGGATACAAGTTGCTCAAAGCAATCCTTAGACAAGTAGGAGCAACAGCTTCTCGTGTGTCAGTAGATGCCATGCTCAGGGCAATAAAAATATCATACAATGCACAGACAACACAAGGATCTCCTACATGCACATGCACGGACGTTGATGTCTTCAAGAACTCATCTCGAAACCGTTGTAAATGCCATAAGGACTGGATGTTCACAGAAAAATGTAACCCATTTCAGGCTATAGATGAAACATTAAATGGTTAAATGCGTTCAATCTGAAATATCATATAAATGGAAAATTGTTCATCATTGAATACCAACCTGTATGACAACATTCAGAAAACAATTGTATTCACCAACTTCATTTTTCAGCCCTGTCCCAATGACATTTGCTCCGTTCATGTCATTGACCACAAGTTTGTTAGGTGAAACCACCAAATCACCTTCTTCTGGACACATTCTCTGAGATACCCTTAGCCTTGGAACCATGGGCAAGTTCTGATGTGCTTCGAATGTGTCTGGATATAAAACAATATAAAAACACTGTCATGGACTCATGGCTAATTTTGCTTAAGAACTTCATGGAACAGGATACTGAGAATAAGTGCTCAGTGCACCAGTAACTGTAATACATGAATGTATTTGGATTGGGTTCACCCAAACCTGACAGAACAACTAGACTTTTTGGTCAGGTTGGATTGGACTTTCAAACAGTAGGTCACTGGGCTGGGCTTGGGTTGAGAAATCATGACCAGGCTCAAAGTTTACGTTAAGGTGTGGGTGAGACCAGTGTTACAAATATCGTTCTCGGGTTTTTATCGGCCAAAGTTTTTCTCGAGAGATTTCAAATCCGAATTTGTTTTCCAGGTATTTCTCGCGTAAATCTTGGCAATGATTAAAAAATTATATTAAAATTACAGAAAATAGTAATAAATATCACCAAGTTATAATTCATAAAACCAATAACATTGTATATTTCTTACGATATTTTTAAAATCTATTAAACATTGGCTAAATCTCGCAATATATACAGGATAAAAAGAGAAAATTATATTTCTCGCGAGATTTTTAATATGCCGCGATAAAAATGGAGTTTTAAACTTTAGATGTTCTTTTCGGTTTTTCTTGGGAGAAATTGGGTATTTCTCGGGAGATTAACAATGGGTGAGACACCAAACAATATATGTTCAAACTTCAAAGATGCATTACATATGTATATATGTATACGTGGTACATAAGTAATAAGGGAATTCAATCTAGTAGAATGATTCTTGCTTTGGATGCAATATGTCTTCTATAACCTGACCCACTCAAACTCAAACCAACCCAGTTAGATTATATTAAATAATTTAGACTTGGGAGCTGGGCTTGGGTCAGCACCTTGGGTTGATGTGGTTGGGTCAGTTTATGCTGTGAATGCACAGTTCTCAGGGTTGGAGTTGAGGTGGCCCTATCCTTGGCCAAGCTGCATTCTGACATGTGTTAGAAGAAGAAAAAACCCTTCCTGATTGGACAAGATATCATAAATCTTGTCGGCTAGGTACCAAGATGTGCTGATAAACAGTCTCTAATGACTCAAGTATGCTAGAAAGTAATTCTTGCCAAGATCTTCACACTATAGTTGTCCAGGTGACTTGAGACGATAGACCCCATGGACACCTAAGACAGTAGCCTGAGGCGTCACCTAATTAACGTTTTGCTGCAGACATCTCTCAATATGAGATCTATGTATGATGCCTTTAATTGAATAAGGGACCTTACAAGGCCCTGCAATTCATGTAAATTACATAATCTCTATTGTTAAGATACACTTTGGTAGAACCATTCTTAGAGACAATTCTAAGAGCAATAAAGAGGGATTTCAAGTGTTTGGGATAAAAAAACTGGAACAAAAAAACAAAGTCTATAATGATTGTTGAAAGAGGGGAGAGAAAGATTATGAAAGATAAAAAATAGAAAGAAACAATAGTCTACAGTGACAACCGAACATAAGAGAGGAAGGAGATTGGAGGGGAGGGGAGGGGAGTGTAGGACTAAATAAATAACTGAAAAATAGTCTAACAGTCAATTGGACGTCGAACATGAGAGACAAGAGGGGAGAGAGGAAGAGGCCATTCTTCTTACTCTCATTTCTTCTTTCTTCATTTTTCTCAATTATACTTGAGAAATGTAATAAAAATATATAATTACGGAGTTTGCACTTATTTAAATTATAAAAAAACCTCTTTACACATGATTTTATAAGAGTTTTGGGGGTCCTATAAGGCATTTGAGGCATTTAAAAGCCTTTTTTTAATTATTGGACCTCCTGAGCCCACTTGTATGCTTGGTCGTCTAGGCAATGCTTGTAACAACCAAGCAAAAGCAGATGAGGACTATATTGTCCACCCACAAACAGAGGAAGAGAAAGAGAGAGGCCAATTGTCTGCCCATTGAGTAAGAGAGAGGACCGGTTAACATGAGGGAAACATACTTGACACCATTCTTCTCTTCATTCTTCTTCTATCTGCAAACTTTTTTTTATTGGATATACAAACCCTAACATATTATATGGTAAAACACATGAAAAATATATAAAATAGCATATTTTTTTGTTTACCAAGCTACTATATTCAAATAAAGTAAATTTTTATATCCTTAAACAATAATAATATTATATATATATATCTGATTTATAATAATGACTGTCTGAGACGGCCAGTCGTTTGAGCCCAGCAGAGTGCCTGATCGCCTAGGCGACCCACCTGGGCGCCTGAGACGACGCCTTTAACAACTATGTTTCACATAGTTGTTAATGTTCCATGCATCACCTAGTATGAGATGGGTTGACTTAACATGCTTAATGGTAGGCCACTGACTATAAAGAATACTCTGAAGTCTGAACACCCTTACAAAAAGCAAAGATGAATTTGACCTAATCAAGCTAATCACGCTAAGATCCAGCTTTTAAGATAATTGTCTCATACTTGTTGCATGTGACCACATAATGCATTAAATGTTAAATAAAGGTGACATTCTTCCGTCATAGTCATCGAGTTCCCGTGCTTAAGCAACTCACATACTTCTCCTCACTTCCCTCTCTCACGCATGGAACTTGGTGCAACCGTGCAACGTGAATAAGTGTGATTAAGAAGCCAAATCTTAGTGAGTTTCGAGCCTACTTTCCAATAAACACAGTTTCTCCCAACAAAGGCGAGTAACTCGATTGAGTGAACGAAGTTGACTTGACTCAATCAACTCGACCGAGTAATGTTTTTTTTTCTATTTTTCAGTTCGTATAAAATGTGGGATTGGGAACTATTACTTGTTTGGGCAAGACACTAAAGGTCGTTCCTTGTCTCTCGTCTCTCCGACGATAGCTTCTTAGTGGGATTAGGTAAATCTCTCTCTCTCTCTCTCTCTCTCTCTCTCTCTCTCTCTCGGGAGCATAGTTACCAACTCCTAAGTTGAGGTTGGAGAATTATTCGTATAGGGAAAAGTTCGAAAAAAAATCGGCAAATTCAAAAAATTCAAAAAAAAACCAGGAAATGTTGGGTAAGAAATCAAAAAATATAAAATAAGGTTACTAATTACAAACATTATAAATAAATATATTTCATAAATTAGATATTTATTTGAGACTTTTTTTAAAAGTTGTGAATAATTTGTGTTAATTTGCAAAAATCATGATTGTTTAAAAAAGTTTCTATTTTTCCAAAACTCGTGAATACTTCATGAATTAATCATTCGACAAAAAAAGTCGGATATTATTCGGGATTTTCTGAAAGAATCGAAGAACTTGGTAACTATGCTCAGGAGGACACTCCTCTTTTGCTAGACGTTCACCCGTCATGGAAACTGAGATTTTGAGAGCCAAATCCATTAGACTCAAAATAATTTCAAGCGTTGAAGCTTAGAGACTCGTGGTTGTGCTTAGTTATCAGTTGGGCAAACCATTGGGCCCTCAGTACACTCCATAACACAATTTTGGGCTCTTTTCCCTCAATTAGCTGGGCAAACCATTTCTAAGCCTTTGTCTCTCTATCCTCTTCTATTTGAACAGGGGTTCCACTTATAGGAGTGTGGTGATGGTGAAGAATTTATGTAGTTCTTTAGCTCTCTCTTTTTCTTTTTATTTTTTTTTCTTTTTCTTTTTTTTTTTTTCTTTTTTTTGTGAATAGATCCTAGAATTTTCTATAGTATAATTGATGAATCATATGATTTAACATTTCTACTTGTAAAATTCATTAGTATTTTACATATTTTTATTTCCTCCCATTATGTGGCTCGAATTCTATAGGACACAAACGTGGATACACATAATGATGAGACCGTCCAACAAATAATGAGAAGGCACATACCATCTAAAAATGAGAAGGATTTGCAAGCACAGTAACAAAGTTCTCAGATTTTTTAAAAAGTCTCGAATAATACGCAACTTTTCAACGAATGATTAATTCACAAAGTATTTGCGAATTTTTTTTTAAATCCCGAATTTTGCGAATTAAACAGGAATTATTCACTTTTTGAAAATGTTTCGATAAATAATATATGAAACATATTTGTTTATAATTTTCATAAACAATAATCTTAATTTCCTTTTTTTCATATCTTGCACAATATTTTCCCGATTTATTTCCAAATTTTCCATTTTTTCCCGAAATGTTCCCTAGATGAACAATTCCCGTACTCTCACTTGGTAACTATGTTTACAAGAGAATTTGCCAGTAAGATTTGGGGACCAAATTCTAGCATCAAGCTCAGAAAGGGAAATGTAGACCTCATTAATACAATCCAAGAAGACTAGTAAGCTCATTGAATTCAATAAATCTAAGGTCTCTACGAAAGTTAAAATTCCAAGGAGTGTCAGAATGGGAGAGAATAGCCATGTACAAAATGAGGGAACCTTTAAAATGACTAAAATGGTAGAGATGCAGACATAATAATAAAGTTCTCCGATTTGTTTTTAAAAAGCAGAATATAATTCTCGAAGCATTTGTGACTCGGAAAACAAAATTCCGACTTTTGAAAAAGTCACGAATTAAAACTAATTATTTGTGCCATTTTTAAATAGTCCCTAATAAATATCTAATATTTGAAAATATTTTTCTATGGATTTTCATAATTAAAATCGTATTTTATATCTTTTCAAATCTTGCTTGACATTTTCCCGACATATTTCCAAAAATTTTGAATTTTGCAAAAAAAAAAATTGAAATTCCTAGACGAATAATTCCCTAACTTCGACTTGGTAACTATAGACGCCGGAACAAGATCTTGAACGAAGTCTCACCACACTGTGTCTTCCTAAATTTTGACCACATTGCCCCTACCAATAGGCCCGTCAAAATAGCCCAAGTCGAAGGGTACCCGGCCAGTCTAAAACCCATGCAAGCCTTGCCCTTCCCAACCCTTGGGCTGGGCAGGGCTCGAAAGCAACAAGCCCTTCCTCCGTAGGGCCGGGCTAGGGCACCCCCTTCCCGGCCCACCAAACTCGACCCAGCCCTCCCTCATTAAGCATTGTTAATTATATTTATGAAATTATGAATATAGCCTCCATTAACTGTATTAATATGAGGTTATATGCGTAATTTCACAAACAAGCCTCTTTATATCAACAAATGCATCGAAACCCTAACCCTAAACAAAATCAGACATTGTAGAAGTCTTAGTTTGTTGCCAAGATTGTATTCTTACAACTAAACAAAACGAGCTAGAGTTAATAGAAGTGTCAAAATTAGATATATTAATAGATGATATAGGTAATTAAACATATTGTAAATTTCGTTCTATATAGTTTTATTACTATTTTTATTTACCTTTACTTTGTTTTATTTTATTATGTATGACTATCACTGACAAGGGGAAAAAAATTTCAACCCTGCCATTGCTCTTTTTTGTTGCAATGCCAGTTTCAAGCCCGGATAAAAGAGGAGGGTATTCATTTCCATGTCAGGTTGATAGTCAGTGTAGAAAAAAATATCTCGTCATCTCAAATGACAAAAAAAAATTTCGCTCTTTCTTCCGGCCCTTTGGCCTGGCCGGCCCTGGCCCTTGAGGGCAGGTTGGGAGCTTAGGGCCCAATTAACCCCAGCCCTTGAAGGGTTAGGGCCCTACCCTTATTGGTAAGGGTAGGGCTAGGGCTGACCCCAGCCCCAGCCCCAGCCCGGCCCCTACCCAGCCCTTTGAAAGCCCTACCTAGTACCTACCAATAGTAAAATCATGAATGGTAAGAAGTAAAAGATTGGTGTAGCTTTCCAAGGACGATGGTAACTAGCCATATAGGCCAACTTAGAGTCTCACCCGTTTACATGTGAATCATACATACTCTTAATCAAAAAAACCCAAGCATTATCCGCTTCCAAGGGAAATCTCCATAGCCAATTACCTAGAAGTGTGATGTTTCTTTCTTTAGTCATGCCTATGTTTAACCCTCCCCCATTTTGGCTTGAGCACCTCCTCCCATTTGATAAGATGATCTTTTATTATAGCCATTGCCCTCTCACAAGAAATTCCTTCGAATCAATTCCATCTTCTTAATAACTTTTTCCGAAGCTTTGAAGATGGACATGTAGTAGATTGTCATGTTGGAGAGAACAGACTTGATGAGTGTAGCCATACCTCCAAAGAAACGTGATCCTTTTCAAGATAGCCATTCTCTTGCCCATTTCGTCTATAATAGGGTCCAAAATCCAATTGATCTAGGATTGGACTTAATGCCCACCATACAGCTTTTCCCCAAATTAATAGCCTCAAAACATTTTAGCAAGTTCTTCAAGTTAGATATCATATTGGTACCATCCTAGCAAAATAGGATAGTGCCATTAATGAATTGAAGGTGAGACCAAGAAATATGTTGACCCGGATCTTGTCCATTAGGAATTCTCCAATTATTAAAGGTTTCGGCTTTGGTGAGAAGTCTTCACAAAATATCACTCCCAATAGTGAATAGAAAAAGGGTCAGCCTAACAATACCCATGTATGATTTAAGGAAACCCATTTATAATCACTGAGAACACCAAAGAAAAACATCTATTTTCTCCATCTGCACCTGAAAGGAGTTTCCAAATCTATATGGGTATAACACATGCACATAGACATAACATCTCCCAACATATTGGAGCATACATGAATAATTCTAAAATATTAGAAAAAGGCAATAGTTTAATTTTAGGAGCTATAGTAGCACAACAGTCTTCAAGGAAATGAGACGTAGAAATACTATGGACAGAAGGGAATTCAACCGAGAAAAACATTTGATTGTGACATTGTGTAACTGGTATGCCAGCTAACGAACTAAATCCAGTAACACAACCACCCCAATGAGAACTACATAAAGAATCTCAAAATTAAAAAGGATCAGTGAAACAGGAAAGGAATATAGATTGATAATCCAACAGAATTACCAAGGCTTTGCCGTACGGCTTTTTTAAGGTCAGCTTGGAACCTTTCCTCATCGTCCTCCTCTGCATGTAATTGTCTCAACGTCTTTGTACCATTTTCTCCCAAATACGGAACGACTAATTTTAACACAAAGTAAACCATGATCATATTAGTTTCATCTTCCAAATAATACCAACCCTAAAGGGACTACACAAAATCACATATATTATGTAAATGAGGCCTTAGAAAAATTGAGACCAATCTCCAAAAACACAATTTTCTGTGAGATAGATATTGTTAAAAGAAATTTTTTGGTAGCAGATTCTTGCAAAATTGACATCTTTACACTGACATTTATTACATACAATTCCGATTTTGCATGGCTAGAGGAAGATTCACGCTATAATAAACATGGAATGACTTAACATGCTAAAGGAGAAATCACAAATGATTCACATTGAAACTTAGGGCAGTTTAAAAAAATTAAAACTAATATATGAATGGAACTTCTGAAATAAGCAAAAAGATTTGACTACCACATTATAAAGTTGCATGAAACAGTAATAAAACAATTACTATATAGAAAGTGTGAAGCACTTAGAAAAAAATATTCCTACCCCCCCCCCCCCCCCAAAAAAATCAGTGCCATGAAAATAATGAAATCTCAATATTGTATGTCATTCCAGCACCAAACTAATTCAATTTGTTTCAACTATGAAGTTCCTATGAACCTCTAATATCTTTATCCGACATCAAGTGGAAAACAACCTCTGTATTTTTCACACAATCACAGAATTAGTCGTGAGAGGCATGGTACTCATGTTTTCATTGCAGGCATTCATCAGTTGAACCTCAATACCAAATGATAAAATCCATGGATCCATTTGATTAGCATGAAAAGGGAGAGGGAAGTGTGCTTTTCCGAGAAAGTGCACTTTCCATGCGTTTGTTACTTTGTTTTGCAGGAGTGCATTTTCTGAGAAAGTAACTTCCCCGCATGCTTTAAGTTTCTTAAAGTGCATGATACCTATCCTTTTTTGAGCTTACCGATACGAAACTCACAGATAATGGAATTTTTTTCATGTGTTTAGCATATCGACCGTATCACACATATCGGCACCGATTATGTTGAGATAGGTTGACATGCTACGGAATGTATTGAGTCGAGCCTTAAAATCTGAATTTTCGGTAGGGCTGCACTCAAGCCAAGCTAGCTCAACTAAGCTCGGCTCGTTTGAGCCAAGCTCAAGCTAGCATTTCAGGCTCGTTTAGGGCTTGAGCTCCACTCGGCTCGAAATATAAATATACACACAATAGTTTTTGGTAATGTTATTTATATTAATACAAGATAATATTTTAAACTTTCTTTATTATATTTTTTAATAATTTTAAATTTATAATAAATAAGTTTAGGGGATAATAATAACAAAAAAGGATAAGCAGAAACTTTGATCGAACTCTCTATTCTTTGGACTGAAGGAACACCCAAATCTTATTTTCGTATATGAATGCATTAATTTTTTGTGGCTTTTTGTATTATAATTTATTAATAAACACTTTTATAAAAATTGTGAAAAATTAAACAAATCAATTCTGTGAATCAAGCTTGAGCCAATCCGAGCTCGGCTCGGCTTGAATAAAGTTCAAGCTCGAATGAAGCTGAGCTCGATCAAGCTTGTTCAAGCCAAGCTCAAGCCTAAACATTCAGGCTCAACTCAAGCTCAAGCCGAGCTCGAGCATGTTCAAGCAAAGCTCAAACTTGGCCCAGCTCGGCTCAAATACACCTCTAATTTTCGGGCTTCAAAACTCACTCTACCCTCCTTTAAAACCCTTTGAAATACCTAAAACACATTTTCAATATCTATTGAGATTGAATCATGGTAATAAATCTTGTCAAAACCGTGCAAAATGACCATTACATAAAGGTTTCGGTAATACACTAACCGATACGAGTTACGGTATGTTACCTAAAGACCATTACAAAACGTATGACGTTATATTACATACCCTAAGTTTTAGAAACTCATTCTATTTCACTTCATTTAAAATTTTCATTTTCTTCTCCATTCTCAAGCCAAATATTATTACTCCATCTTCTTCTTTTTTGGATCATAACAAGATCTACGCTATGAATTAACAATTTAAATCTTCATAATTCAAGTTCTGGAAAAAAATCAGTTTAGGACTTTTTGATTAGGTAAGGTTTCAACTTTTTTCAATCATTCTTTCATTTTGTTTTCGAACAGTGTTGTCTAACTGTTGAGAGTGGAAGTATGCAAATGGTGCTAGCATTGCACATAATCAAATACCAACACATAAATAGGAACCTTCTTCATTAAACCGTATCAAGAATTTCCTCACTTGTAAATATATTGAAGGATCAGAAGCTCATGACCCATCAAAGAAGGTCCTTAGTTACTGAAAGTTTGGTTCATCTAGAAGTTCTATTTGCAGTTTCAACTTTCAAAAGAAGTTAATCATGGGAACACGAGAGTGGTGTGCACAGGTCTTCTAACTTACCTGTGTACTCACTTTGGACTAGGAAATTGTATTGCTGAGTAATAAAATAGTTATTTGGTTCTCGACTCTTTCGTCATTGGACCGATGAGATCGAACGGTGGTGGAGTGTACTCATCGTCTTCAAGAGCAATGGAGTTAAGGAAGCTTTGTGGGTATTTCTGAGTGGAAAGGAAAGAGATGTTAGGCAGAACTCAACCAGATTTCATAAAAAACCATATAACACACTATTACATAGGAGAATAAGAGAGACCATGAGCTTCGTCCTCAATCAATAAGTAGAGTCCCTGGGGGAAAGAATCAGGGAGACAGTACACCTCCTGATCAGAATTACAATACTTAGCGAGGAGGGCGGCCCCCACTATTAGCCTTGCTATTAACACATATTACCATTGATCCTAGCAGGTATCTTGCTTTTTTCATTTATTTTGCTTTTGCTTTAATAGTTACAAAACTATGGAAAGTAAAAAAAATATTAAAAATAGGTACCCAACTCCGAGGACTAGGGCTGTCAAAGGGATGGGCAGGGGTCGGCCCTAACCCAGCCCTTACTTATAAAGGCAAGACATTAACCCT
The DNA here is from genome assembly GCA_015143295.1 of Tetracentron sinense. Classification (NCBI taxonomy): domain Eukaryota; kingdom Viridiplantae; phylum Streptophyta; class Magnoliopsida; order Trochodendrales; family Trochodendraceae; genus Tetracentron; species Tetracentron sinense. The sequence goes on from CM026573.1 coordinate 7,908,586, forward strand.
GTCCTAGCCCTTCAAGGGCCTGGATTGACAAGGCTCTAACCCTGCCCTCAAGGGCCAAGGCAGGGCCACAAGGCAAAAAAAAGCGAGAAATTTTTCTCATTCAATATGATGGGATGCCAACCCATCAGATTATTCAATTGAAATTATTTAAAATAAAATATAAAAGTAAAGTAAAATAAGTATAATAAGAAAACTAGATAAAAACAGAACCTATCTTGGCAACAAACTAAGGTTATAATAAAAAAAAAAATTAAGGAGTTTGAGTTAAGGAAGCACTGTCAAAGGGCAAGGCAAGGGCTGGGCAGGAATCAGCCCTCTGCCCTTACTTATAAGGGCAGGACCCTAACCCTGCCCTAGCCTTTGCTGCCCTTCTAGGGCCTGAATTGACTAGGCCCTAATCATGCCCTCAAGGGCCGGGTCGGTCGGGCCAAGCAAGCTACACTCATTAGAGGGATTTTTTGATAGGCCTATTGAGAACTACCATTGTGCTTGTTCTGAATGTGGAGAGATCTTCCCGAAAATTAAAAGCTTAGAGCTTCATCAAGCAAGGTTCAAAAAAAGGGTTTCGGACACCGTAACGGACACGGCCGAAACTGTTACGTAATGGTTTTGGCCTTTATGGGTTTTTTTTTTTTTTGCTCAAAAAAATCACAATAAATAGAAAAAAAAATAAAAAATATGTAAGGAAGTAACAAAATTCTAAAAAGTTTTTTTCACAAAAAAATATCATTTTACCTTCAATAGATTGTCGGGGGGATGGCAGGGAGGCGGAGCCCCCCTACGACGTCGAAAACGACATTTTTAGTGAAAAAAATGATATTTTTTAATGAAAAAATGTCAAAAACGTTACGGTACCTATAGGGGAAAATGGGTGTAGCGTAACGGTAACGGGTAACGGAGTTCACCGAAACCATTACGTAACAGGCGTTACGTAACAGTTTCGGCGTTTTTTAAAACCATGTCATCAAGCCATAAAGCCAACCTATTGAGTATGTGGTGAAGGGGTGGCGACCAAAGGGTAGAAACCGTGGAATAGAGATTGAGGAAGTGGTGGAGATATTGTGTTGCTTATCGGAGGCAAACTGTAATGAGATCAGATCGATGGCAAGGCACTAGAGATTGAAGCAAACGTTGGAAGGGAGTGACCACAGGTTGTGTTACGGTTTAAGAAGAAGAGAAGAGTTCGATGTGCTGTTGATCGGAGGCAACACATGAAGATGATAACATGTGGAGAAAGGAGAATGTGACAGGTCATGCATAATTTCAGATAGTTAAAGAGATAAGATAAGTATAATGGGTAAATGCATATTTTTAGGCAAGAGGACACAGCTCACAAGAGGTGAGAGAGGCAGAAAAGGAAAGTCGAAAATGAGACAACACCTGCTTTCTACTTACTTTTTATATAGGTTATAGATACATTAGTATTTTCATAATCTCATGCATAATATGCATTTATTTTTGTTTATTTATCAAATTTAAACATCTTTTTCTTAATTTTATATTTATTAATTTTTGTCTAAAACAGTGGGGACCATATGAGCTCTGGTTGTAATGGCAGAAACCATTACACTGCCCCATTATATAAAGGTTTCGATCATACAACGAAAACCGTTAATTAAAACTTTCGATCAAGTTGAAGCTAAGAAACCCTATTTCCTAAGGTATGTTCTTTACTCTAGTTTTTTTCAAATCTATTCTCCATGATTTAAGTTGAACTTGTGCCAACTAGGTAAGTCAATTATTATGGGCCCGTTTGGTTTGGATTATCCAGAGTGATTTCATCGCTTAAAATCAATTTCCGCTTAAACGCGTTTGATTCGGTTTTCATAGTCGATTATACATCAATCTATTCATGCTAAAACTGGTGTTTATAGAATCACCTTACGGGGTGATTATCAGAACCAACACAATCGGTTCTCCCACTCGATTGTGAGCTGCTTATGAAGGAAAAAATCAAACAAACTTTTTAGAAGGGGTCTCAACTTAAACCTCATTTTCGACAATCCCTTTCGCTGTGGAGAAGAGTGTTTGTGGAGAATGACTTTAATCATCATCCTATTTTTATTTTTATTTTTTTTTGGGGGGGGGAGGGGGGAGGGGGGAGGGGGTTTCATGACAGCGCAACCATGGATCGTGCTTACTTCTTCCTGCAACTTTGGGTTTCGGTCTCTTCCAAGTTACAGTTCTTGTTGTGCAAAATCTGCACATGTAAATCTCCAATCCACCACCAGATCCAACATTTCTTCTCATCGAAATCAAATCTCTTCATGTCCAAATATGTTTAGAAAACCCTTTGCTGGTGTTCTCCCATCAAATCTCTCTCTAAAACTTCTGAATTTTGCTTATTCGAACTCAAACCAGAGTTTCACTATTGGAGTTTCAGCTTCTTCTCCAGTAGTAGTACACTAGTACCTTATTCTGAACCATGGCTTGAACTTGGAATTTTTTTATGCAGCCTCTGTTCTAGCAAATGGTTTATTTTTTGCATCAATGGAATTTGGGGATTATGTGCTCAGAATATTGGAGATTATTTGCATCCAATGGTTTAGTTTGATCTTAGTTTATTCTATCTGTTTTAAAATTCTAGAAATTGTATATGAAGGTGTTTGATTATGATATGTTAATTATTTTATGCTTATTTTCACTGCCTATGAATTTTTGTATACTTTGGGGAATGCTTTGCACCAGTGATGTTTAGCTTTAAGGATATTGAGGGTAAATTAGAGTTGAAAATCTTCAATAGGGTTTGTATTACATTTTCACCAGTGCATTTGATTTGAGTCACTGGAAGTGGTAAATCTGATTCATTAGAGTTGAAATTGGGTTGGTGTTTGTTGAAACTAGGATGGTGTTTGGAATTAATTTGATTTTCGTTGACTATTGAGAAAAGGAAAACAAAAATTTGACAATACAACATTATTCATGAACTGGTGTCGAAGATTCCATTTTTGCATATTTTATTGAAGAGGACTTTCTTTTCTTTTCTATCTCCTTACATATCGACTAATTTTAGAGGGACCCCGAGTTGTTGTATTGATTCAAAAATTGGTTTGTATTCTAATCTGTGCCTGGTCCACTTCTAGGTTACCAAAACCTGATCTTTTTTTTTCTTTTGTAAAAATACACTTCACTATTTTAGTGGGTTGATGAAGAAGATGGTGGTACCCAAAGCACAATAGTCCAATATAAAGTGAACAATATGATGGAGGAACGAAGGAGAGACCAAATGCTTTTGTGTGCATCGTGTACACGGATAACATTACAAAGCAGTAATCAATTTTATATTTCAAGACGAACCAAACACGCTTATTTTGCACATAATCGATTATTTACAAATAATTGTAGACAGGGTGTTATCCAAACAGGATTATTCATGACAGTGCTTATTGTAGAATCAATTGTGCCTGTAATAATCCGAACCAAACAGGCCATATGTGCTTCTAGTTTTTTACATTATACTAATTGGTATAATCTTATATCCTTTTGTGTATAATCTTATATCCTTTTGTGTATGTGTTCCGTATATTAAATGCCTTTATTTGGTTCTCGTTGTTTACACTTGTGTTAATTAGTATATTAATCTTCTTTTTTTGTGAATTTCTAATCAAATAATTGTTTTATTAGTGGATAATGCTTTTAGTTGTCTAGACCCGTGTTATTTGGTATATTTATACATATATGCATAGTGTATCGGCCTTTTTAGGAAATAATGGATTGTAGTATCTCGTAGATAATGATATAATATTTTATCTACCACATTGTTTTAGCTTAAGTTTGCATTAAAATAAAATTGATATTAAATTTTCATGTATTTTCGGTGTTAGTTTTTATATAGCTCTTTTGTGAGTATTTGTGATACATCTCCTAAGTTTGATTTACAAACTCATTCATCATTTCTGATATATTAAACCATGCTCATCACTTTCAAGCAAATTTTACAGAAAAATATATATTTTTCCTAGAAAGCCCATGAAAAAGTCAATTTCATAAAATACTTTAACGCACCTTTTCTCACTAACTAAACACCTGCAGAAAAGTTTTCTTATCATTTCCTTTACTTTCTTAAACCCACTTTCTTGCTAACCAAATGGAGCCTATGAGTGTGTCCCAAGTGCCAACAATGTACTCAAAACACTAGAGAAGGTGGTATTCCTGTCAAGCACTCACCCATAAGCTCAAAGAGCTTTCTCCGCCAGAGAGAGTGGAGAAGGGGAGAATTAGTTTCAACGATCTATTGATTTTGACTAAAAATCTAATTTCTGCTCTGCAATTGTGTCAAAAATCGACTCAATTCCGCCAAAGTTTACCGAATTGAGTCGACTTACATGGTGTCCGAAGCGAAATATACTTGTATTTTAAAAATACTGGACTTCCTCGTAAACTTCAGTGAATTTCGGTAAACTTCGACAGAAACAGAAAAAAAGTGTTGAGAAAATACAAAACTTCAGTGGAAGTTACCCGAAGTATATAAAAAAAATCGGTAAATGAAAGGACTTTTAAGTATTAATTTAAAAGGGTAATGTTAGTTTCACTTGCTTTAAACTTAATTTCTTTATAAGAAAAGACATATATCCCTAATATTAACTTTTTTATAAGTATAATTAGCTTTAAAAGAGAGTATTGCTAGCATTAACCTTATTAGAGTGTGGTTAGCATTAATTTTATTATAAATTACAATTTTATTATTCTAATAATTTTGTTATTAGTATATTATGCCCATTAGGGCTTTTTAGTAATATTAAATAATTAAATAATTTCCTAATAATATCTCATAAATTAAAAATTATTTAACTACTCATTCCCTCATCTTCAAAACTTGATTCAGTCCTATAAAAACATTAAGCTCATCAATTGCATATTGAAATAGGTTTAGAAACTAAATTGAATTTCAATTATTTATCAACTTTAATATGCATTCATAAGTTTTTCAGGTTTCTAAAATAATTTACATGGATAATCATTGAAAAATAAAAAGAATAAATATCCCCTTCACTTGACAAAGAGGATAAAAATATAGTTAAAAAAATTTGACAATATAAAAATATCAAGAAGAAATTACAGCTCAGAAAAACAGACAATGCATGTCATAATTCTCACATTTGAGTACTAAATGCTTGCATCAGTAATATAATAAATACTAGAAGTGTATTTATGCTTAAATATTGAATTTCTATAGTTTCATCTTAAATTTCTAATATTTCCTTAAAATTTCTCAAACTTCTTTAATTTTTACATAACTTCCTTCGACTTCTTTAAACTTCCTCGAAATGTGTCAACTTCCTTAGCGATCAAAGTTTATATTGAAACCAAAGTTAAATACCATGCGCTCTGCCATAGAATATGGAAAAGAAAATGAAAAGAAATATAACTTTTACAATCGCTTTCCAGGAAAAGATCTCCATATTCATCTAGAAGAAAAACAAAAATTGCATTTTCATTATGGTCTGACAGAGCGATTACTTGGATATGTTCGTATCGCTGTGAAAATCCAAAGGGTCAAGGACCAGGTTTGATTAACTATTTGAGATGCGTATTAGATAACATCCTTTTCGATTAGGTATGGCTCCGACCATTCCTGGAGCCAGACAATTAGTTACCAAGTCGGGGTTCGAGAATTATGTCTAGGGAAATTTCAGAAAACAAACAGCCAAATTTGAAAAATTGGAAATAAATCAAAACAATTGGGCAAGATATGAAAAAATATAAAATAAAATTATTAATTATGAAAATTATAAATAAATATATCTCATATATTAGATATTTATTCGAAACTTTTTTCAAAATTGTGGATAATTCGTGTTTAATTTGTGAAATTCGCGACTTTTTGAAAAAGTAGAATTCTTTTTTTTCAAATTCGCGAATACTTCGTGAATTAATCATTCAACAAAAAAGTCAGGTATTATTCGGAAATTTTTGAAAAAATCGTCGAAGAACTTTGTTACTTTGCTACCAAGAAGAATCTCAGCTATAGCTGAATTTTGGCTTTAATACACCAGTATCATCATGCAGCTTTCTAGACATAAAAATAAATGTCCAACTTAATCACAAATTAAGTGGTACATTAAAATAAAATATTTAAAGGTCGTCCCCCAAAAAATCCAAAACTAAACCTTCTTCAACTTGAAGATTCCACCATCTTTACATCAAAAAGTCGTATGCAAGTCACTTCCGAGGAATTCTATTTCAAAATAGTCCCAAATATAAGATGTAAACTCATATATATCTCTCATATCTGTTATTTTCATCCATATACAAATGGAGCAACTATTGCTAGCAGTTATTCATTATAAATTCTGTCAAAAGCAAACTATGCTAAATGATAAACCAATTTTCTCATAGTAATGTAGAGAAAGGAGCATACTTTTCTTGAATAACCCATAAGAATTGGATGTACAGTCATATGGCTATTTCGGGATTTATTAATTCAGCTTGACATCAATTGTGATTGGTAAGTAATTATGAAGCCAAATTTTGTTTTACCAATAATAAGGTCCATTTAAGTAAAAGGGAAAAAAATGAAGAGAGAGAGAGAGAGAAATGCTAAAAATAACCAGTTTAGAGCACAATGCATTGCAGTACTTACTGCTGCCACCATGAAGATTGTCCAGATCCCCGAATTGCTCCTTGGTGCAACCTTCAGTTTTTGAAATCCCAACTTCATGGTTTCCTTTCTCAGATGACGAGGTTCGAGAATTCCCATCAAGAAATTCGGCAGAATTGTTATGCAGTTTACCTTGCCTTCCCGTCCGTCGATCAGCACGGAAAACACCATCTTCTGGAGTTCCTCGGCTAGTTAAGTCTGCAAAGGACAAAAGATGATTGAGGAAACATCTTCGATACAGTCCTTGTAGCCAATAAGAGAATTAGATTAATATGTAAAAAAAACTAAATTTAATCATGTCCAGCCAAAATCTGGAGATTTGCAAAAGAAGTGCTCACCTTGTTTGACTTTGCCATGGGAGTGGCTGCTTGTTCTTTTTACCCTTTGGGTGCCAGAATTGGAGTAGGATTTGCTCGGAACCACAGTTTTCTCTCCAGTGTTTATAGGCTCACCAGCTAAATCTTTATGCAACCCAGTCTTCCCTAACGGATCCTGATAAGTGGAAGGTTCTTGAGGCTTCCCATGATAACTAAATGAGACCTTCTCAACTTCTGGATTCAGCATCTTGTCATGCCTCCCAGAATAATTTCTAAAGTTATCCAATTCTATATTCTGATTGTCCATGGGAGAGGGAATTTGAGAATAGGAACCACCCATGTCAATCTCGTTCCAACTGACTGGAGAGCCATCCTCACAAGGCATGCTTACCGGTTTACAATGTCTCAGCTGCTCATGTACATCTGGATCATCAACACAGGGATTCAAGTAAACAACAGAAAATGCCTCTGCGACCTTCTCTGGAATTGTTCCACTAGCCTTCTTTTGTAGCTCAGCGAGGTGCTTCTGCTTAGCCTCATTCTCAATTTGCCTTTGATACTCCAAAGTTTCTTCAAGCTTTCTTTCCTCCGCTTCAAGCTCAGTTTTCCGTATATATTCCTCCTCCTGTTGTGTAAAGTCATCACCACTAACAGAAACAATAATCCCAAAGTCTGAATGATCACCATCAGATGCAATTTGAAAGCGGCTGCAGCAAGATACACACATAACAAGTACATCAAATGTGGATTTTGAAAGCGGCTGCAGCAAGAGACACACATAACAAGTACATCAAATGTGGATTTCACCCAGTGATACAGAAAGAATGGAAGGACATGATGTTTTGAGAAGTGTGCATGCAAGTGTGCCTAGTGAGAGCAGGAAGGGAACATACGCCTCTTCTGCAGTCTCTTGATGAAGCAGAAGCTGCTCGTTACCACCAGTGGCCTGCAAAACTATAAATATGTAAGCCCCACATCATGGAATTTGTATATAAGATACTTGGGAACCTAGTAAAAGAAACAGAACCAGACCCACACAGTTACAACCTTTAATTCTTTAGCTCTTCTGTTATCTTTATTCTTTCTCTTGTCCTTCGACTTCTCCTGTATCTGTTTCGAATGATCACCTCCTCTGTTGATACTCTTCTTGGCATCAAGTGCTAGTTCTGCTAGAAAAGCTTCTCTTGCAGCATCAGACTTCTCTTTGGCATCGTTGTCCACCAGATCCTCCAAGTGTGCCTGGTATGTAGAGATCACAATCACAAACAATTGAACTTATGTCTCGAAATGGTTAGGAAAAATAATCCAAATCAGTCAAACAAAATCAGTATGGACCCGCATGAATGACTTCACAAGAGGCAACATAATTGACCGATAGTCATGGGCAGAAAAGGGCCCAAGCTTAAGCTCCAACTGCTGCATGCCAGTAACACTCCGCATTATCCTTGCATCAATTTTGCTGAGCTGCAGGAGTGAACACAGTGAGATAAAAGAACGGGACCATGTCTCATGGATTTTGTTTTAAAGATGGATCTAGAACAAGCAAACCCACCTCTACGGACAACTGTTCCTTCTGTCTTTGAATTGCTACTTCTACGCAAGTGTCCGCTTGATGCAGGTAGTCCTGCATTCTCCAGTCATCATCTTCGCCACATTCCAAGTCACATGAACGAGAGGTAACACCAGTCAAAGTTTCCTCGTATTTAAACGGAGTAGCATTCATAGATTTCACTTCTTTAAGAACATTTGCTATAGCCTCCAACTCAAACCTACTACCAATTAACATAATATCATTGTCCCTCTCGGCGAGCTCTTCTTTCCGTTTCCTTAGGACGGACTCGTAATTTCGAGGGGTAAATTTAGTGACGTCCTCCCTCTTCTTAAGTTCTTCAAGACAGAGATTCTCAACTGACTGCAATGCTTCCTCATAGCTCAAATGCTCACATTTCCTCTCACACAAGCTCTGTAAGACGTAAAACTCCTTCTCGAGCATCTGGAGAATTTCCATTCCTTGATGTGTTTTCTCTTCTCTTAGACGTGTCCACGATGTCAGTTGCTCCCCAAACGAGGGACCTGTAAATATCCAGTATAACAGAGCATCGCTATCAGGCAGTACCTCATCTTCACGATCCCCGACAATAGAAGAAGTTGCTATAGCACCATCATCTGCGACGGCATTATGATTCGTGCTGGAAGTAAGTTCCCCTTGCAGCAAACGCTGGTCCAAGAGGAGACATGATGAATCAACATTAAAAACAACCCTCTCTTTGATTTCACACCCCTGAGTGCCATTGTGTGTATCATCCTTAGAGCTATTCTTCTCGGCATATCTGCCTAAACCAGAAGAATGAGATAGCTCCTGCAAGAATTTAAGGACTTTTTTTAGCTGGGAAGCTCCCAAAAAGCATATGCAGAGAGGTGTTTGGTCCAGTCCATGGATCAGAAGCCGTGAACCCTGAGCAAGACCTTGTAGCTCGTCCATGGTATACTGTATCACTTTGTTTAGATGGCTAGCGGCAAGACATTTATGCCTCAGAAGCAACTGGAAAGTGTCACGGACTCTATCAAGGAGCTTTATACGCTCTGAATCATTGGATAACGGCCAACTCTGGGTGAGGGAACATGCGTTAGACCACTGGTTCCCCTCATATTCCCTTAACTCTAAGTTGGAAATGTTGGTGTCCAGTATTCTTTCAGTATCACTTCCATTGCAAATGTCCCCTACCTTGGACTCTTCGGGATAAGAATCAAATGTATCTTTGGAGCACCAATCATCTGTGAGACAATCCCCCTTACTCTCTTCTGTGTGGTTCCCCAAATAAGACCTGTCAACAAGCTTAGGAGATTCGCATTTAGATTTATCTTCGAGCAGATTTACTGCAGCAGAGGTATCCACAGGTTTCCATGAATCATTTAGAAGCATCTCAATCCAATTTGTGCCAACTTCTTGAGGCAATACCAACCGCAATTTATGCGAAAGATTTCCCATATGCTCCCGCACAACATGTTGCATATGTGATTCGCAATCAGTAAATTTCTCATTGCAGCGACAGCATACCCAGAACTTCCACGTCTTACTGGACTCCGCAAAAGATAAAGCTTCAGATAGGATTTCCGTCGCCAAACGATCCTTGTACGAACTGAAATGTGCCTCAAGATCGCGAATACTAATCTCGAGCAAGCTTTGCTTCTTATCAAGACTGATGGACTTCCAATACGAACGAACCCGATCCATCCTGTCAGCCGTAGATACAACCTTCCGCAAATTCGCAACCTTCCGTCGCTCTCCCACTCTGTGGACCCCTGAAGACGACTCAGATGCCCTTTCCTCGTCATTTTGCGATTGGGGGGAATCAGATTTCTGCTGCAACAGCTTCGCAGCAGCCACACGCACCTCAATCTCCTTCCTTCGTTCTTCGGGCGTCTTAGTCGCCTTCTTGATCTCATTAGGCCGCCTAGTCTGAACCAGCCTAACCTCCATTGGGTCTTCAGAAAGTCGGCCCATTTGAATCACATGAAACTTCTCCTCGCCAGTCCCATTCCCAAAATTCTTCACCCAAGTCGAAAGTGAAGCAATATTGGATTTCTGAATAAGCGAATGAAGCTCCTGCTGGACATGATCAATCCGAGCATCGGGCGTGGAAAGCTTCTGCTGGCTTTCATCCTGCAAGCTCTCTTTCGCCGGATCAACCGGATTCTGAATCGAAAGCGCACGCTCACACTCTTGCACCACCTCCCCATACCCTTTCCTATCGTTCGAAACCTCGTAAAGCAGATTCGCGTAGAAATGCGCGAACTCAATCGAGTTAGGCGAAAGCAAAACCGCACGCCGAGCAGACTCAATTGCGTTCCTAAGATATCGCTGCTTCGCATTTGGATCTTCAATCAGGGACGCCACTTTAACGCAAATAGTCCCTTGAACACGATGAAGAATTCCAGAGCTCTCATGGCGGCCACACGATTCCTTCATGAGTCTTAGGGCTTTTGTGTGATTTCCTCTCCTGAGAGCCGTAAGAGCTCTCTCGCAATCAAGCTTTATCGATGACGAAGCTTCCTCGATCTTACTCGGCTCGTGACGAGACTCGTCGGCCGGATCGGGATTCACCGACCGATTGCCTTCGCCGGAGCCCGGACCGTCGCCGGCATCGGAAGGGAGTGCAGGCGATGGCCTGCTCCGCGAAGCAGGGTGTTTCTTCTTATGGCCCATCCGATGATTCTAGCTAAGCATGGGAATAGAGATAGAGAGAGAGAGAAAGGGAGACTTACTTGAAGAGAGAGAGAATGTGGTGGTGTGGTGAGGGTCGAGACTGGGAAGAGTTTTCAGGTCCGACGAAGATCGATCGGAAGTGGAGTCTCCGACTGGGTTTACTTTCCTCTCTCGCCCTCACCTACCAACCGGAGGACGGTGGGACTCAGATGCATTCCCTGCAGCCCTTTTCTAGTTTGTGCACAAATCCTTTACAGTGATTAAGAAAATGTCTAAACGGAGATTTCATTCAAACCCCCAAAAAAAGATAAATGACTCGGGAAACTGTGTGATATAAGAATGTGCATCTTATCTTATACATATATGTCGGGTGTGTTATGTATGTGTGTGTTCATATTCAGAAGATGAAAGGTGAGCGCAGGTGTGCCCTTTAGCTTGTGGGGCTGTTAATATCTCTAGTATGGCCCGTTTGGTTTGGATTATTATGATTATATAATAAGCGTTGTTATGGATAAGCATTGTTATACAAACATGAGTTGAGTTGAGTTGAGATTTTGAGCTTATTTGTAATCCAAATTTGATTCATCGGTTGGGTGGATCTGAACTGAGTTGAGCTTAAACTCGATCACTTACAAATGAGCCAAGCTCGAGCTAGCCTTTTAAAGTTTGAATCGTGCTCGAGCCAGCCTAAACATTAAATGAGCCAAACTCAAGCAACCCTTAGCTCGTCTTGTTGACAACCCTAATGATCTAGGATCAAGTTATGGGATGGGGAGGAAAATCCCTAGATGATGTGGTAAGCAAGAGATCATTCATCAATTTTTTTTTGGTATAATTCCATAAGAAATTTTGCAATAACAGTTTCTTGAAAAAATTTGAGGAGGATTACATTATTCATATTTTTTTAAAAAAAATGATTTTGGGCAGTTGATATATTAAACAACAAAAATTCTTGGTTGCTATATTGTTGATATTGAAATTAGTTGGCTCGATGGAAGTGTCGATGCTAATTTACACAATGGTTTTCTAAAATTATATTGACATAGTAGATGTAAAGACTTGTATTTTATTTATCAATATTCATGTCATCCATGTGATGTCTTGTTCATTAACGATCTTTAAGTTAAATTTAAAATTACTAAGTATAAGAATTGCAGATATTAGAGGAAGGGTGTGGTTTTAACAAAAACATAAATTATCGAATTTTGAGATGATTTTTCCCATAAATTGATGTTTATAGATTAAATAAACGTATATGATTTTATGAGATTTTATTCTTAAGTATGAAGCGGTTAACTCGATTATCGAAAATTTTACAAAGACAAGATTTTCAATTTTTAGCCTAAAACTGGAAAATGAGATTTTCATTTACTAGAAATTTGATTTTTTAAGTATTTTTATTGAATCCAAGTGGGGGTACTTCCTTATTTAATTTAATTTAAAACTTGTACTTAAATATTTTAAAGGAAAATAAATGTGATGGGTGATGCTGAAGGGAAAAGGGTGTTGTTGTTGGTTGTTGAGGAGAAACAATGCTGAAACTGAGCAGAGTGTTTGAATGGACTCTCATCCGTTCGAAGTCGTTCGAACGGACTCGATGACAGTTCGAACGGCCTATCATAAATGCATAACAGTACCCACCCTGAACTTGTGTTCGATAAGGCATTCGAACGACTTTCGCATAAAATGTTCTAAAATCCTAAATTTTTTAGATTTTTAGGGTTTATACCTTCTAACACTATAAATAGGTCTTCTATTCGGGGGTTTAGGATTTCTAAGTTCCCTAAACCTAATAAAGAGATAGAAGAGAGAGAAACTAGGGTTTCAAGAGGCTTTTGGCTTGGAGAAACGAGATTTAGCTTGGAGATCACCTCAAAGTACATTCTCAAGCTTTTGGATCATGGGGAAACGATCAAAGAATGTATAATATGACTTCATCACTATCAATGTCATGAATCATTGATTTTTTAAGGCTTTAGAATTAATCCTTAAGTAAGAATAAGCTTGAGCATGATGTATTGTATTAATGTTCTTTCCATATAAGTTTTGATTTTTATGTGATACTATGAATGTTTGATGATTTGATATGAAGGAAGAGAATGATTGTGGATTTGGGTGATGAAATAAAGAAGATGAGATGTATGCTGGAGTTTTAAATGGAATTATGTATTGTTTTGATGTGAAATATGAGATTTTGTATGCAAATGATGGTTTAGGGTTCTTATTTTCTAGAATATTACTTGTGAAATCGATGCTTATTAAACAATGATAATGCTATGGATTTTTCATTGAAGTACCATGAGTATGCATGTTCAATTGATGAAACTATGAAATTAATATGCTTCGATGAATAATGTATGTTGTTGAAATTGCATAGAGTGATGTATTGTCGGGTGAATAAACCTTTGGATTTAAATCTCGTGAGCCTTAGTCTTGTATCATGATGAGATGGGGCGTATGATGGATCACTGAAGGTGCCGGATTGGTAATCTAAAGTGTTATTTAACTGATGATCAGTATATTACCTATCACTCACTATTATGATAGATGCACAAACATGATAAGAGCACGAACATGAACAATCAGAAATAAGCAAAGTATATGTGAAATCACATGTTGAGTTTCCTTACCTGAGTGTCAACAATCTAAGATCATGGGGTACATGTACCTAAGTAAATTAATCATAAGAATTCATATGCACTAGAAAAGTGTTAAGGATTGGACTCGGTACGTAGAATATAGTAATCTCTTTCACTTATATAGTGAATAGTTATTTTAAGTCACTAATAAAAGACTACACACGTTATGATGTTCACATGAGAATAAGAAAACAATGATTTATATAAGAAAGAAGGAAAGAAAAGAATGAGATTAGAAAAGAAAAAAAAAGAATGATGAAATGTTTATGAAACTTCCGTACTCTGATTTATGCATGTTTTTATATTCTGCATACTATGATGAACCTGCTCATATTGATGATTGCAATAAACCGTGATAATTATATTATGTTGATGCTTTTGATATTGCTAATTAGGAGTTCATATTCACCGAGCCGCTTATTGCTCAGTCGATATGTTTTCATGTCGGCAAGTTCAAGTTTGAGATTCCAGCGAAGCCTTGGGTGGAGGAAGAGTACGGTGTAGAGGAGGAAGATGATATTCCGAAGGAAGGAACACGGTACCTCGACTACTTCCCATACTACTAGGTTGCTAGACTTTTCTTTGGATTAAGAATTATAATACATCTTGATGTGGATACAAGGTTTTAGTTAGATAACTCATAAGTTTACTTCTATGGTTGAGATTATATTTGGATGACCCATATATTGCATAATATAAAAGTTCATCAGAATATGTTTAAGAAGAAAAATTTATAGGTTCACATTTAATATTGTCTTGCATGCTTTAATGTTAAATTCAAGATAATCAGTGTTTCAGCCCTAAAGTCCCATTTTAGTCTAGATGAGAATTTGGGGTGCGACAGTAGGCGTGTAATTTTCTTTTCCATTTTTGTTGGTTTGATTTCAAAATACTTATTCATTGAGTATCTATCACTTTGGCATTAATCAACAATACTGGGTTTTGCTTAAAAATTGTAATTTTTTTCAAACCATAAGGATCGTGCAAATTAAGCGAATATCGTTACATTAATCAATAGTCAATATTGTATGGTTTTCTCCATATAATTAATAGTCAGATAATGCAGAGTTGCTGGTAGAGAAGACATTTCTTTTGTATTTAATACAACATCCTTGTTTTGTTGAGCTTCAATCCATCTACATCTAAATCCAACTCAAGGTTTAAAATCATGAAAATTTTGCCAATTTCAAATACTTCTGCTAAAAGTTTTTGACAAAAAATTAATACTTTTATTAGACCAAAATATTCTCTTGAAATATCTATATTTTCACGAAAATATTAGCCCTAAAATTTTGGAATTTAGGCTGAAATAAATCAGCTTTTTTTCTTAATTTTTTTAAAATATCATTTTCTAATATATTTACATAAATTTATTAGATGCAAATCACTTTTATAATTATTAAATTAATATTATTGAATACTAGCGAGTGGCACATGCGATGCATGTGAGAGCGATGGGAAAGAGTTAACGACACCTGATTGAACTCGCTAGTGGCATGTGCAATGCACGTGAGAGCGAGGGGAAGGAGTTAACCACAGTTAATAGGAATTAAAAGGGGCACGTGTTAACCCACGGGTGTGATTGAACTCTCTCCGAGGTCAATCGTGATTGGCTGTGATTCTAAATAGATAGATGGCAAGGGGTAGTTTAGGAATTAAAGTAAAACATTAAATCAAAAACAAGGGTAGTTTGGGAATTAAAGTAAAACATTAAATCAATGTTTTGTTTTTATATAAGGGTTATTTAGGAATTTTGGAAAAATCATCTACGCATGCCTCTCGCATTATAATAGTAAAGATAATATTTTAAATTTTTTATTTTTAAACTAATAAAATGGATTATTTACCCATAACATTTTAGAATAAATAAAGAGTGTTATCTTTATAAAATTAAATAGTTATAATTATCATAGGTCCTCATATTTAGGTTTTCTAGTTTAAATAGGTTGGTAGAAGTGTTAGGGTCTTAAATATCCTAACTATCATGGCCCCAAAATTATTATACT
This sequence comes from Tetracentron sinense, assembly GCA_015143295.1. Taxonomy (NCBI): domain Eukaryota; kingdom Viridiplantae; phylum Streptophyta; class Magnoliopsida; order Trochodendrales; family Trochodendraceae; genus Tetracentron; species Tetracentron sinense. The sequence continues at coordinate 7,924,356 of CM026573.1, forward strand.
TCAATTATTTTATTGAAATCATTTTAGAACTATTAAAAATAAATCTACAATATTTGGACCAAAATTTTGAAATTCTTAATATAAGCCGAAATAGTGCAGCCTGAAATAATACTTGGAATGGTACTGCATATTTTGATTATTTATCCACACATACATCCAATAATAATGGGAATGGTGGACAATGATGATTTTAAAGTAATTGAGTTGCAATAATTAATTAAACACTTTAAGGGATTAGGAAGTTAATTATAACCGACTTCCCAGAAAAATCAATTAACCAAACCATTTAAACTCTTAAATCTGTTGAGTTATAATCCACTAATCACTACCCAAAGTTACCGTGAAAAGATAAACTACCGGAAAATATCCCAGATTGTGATACTGGAAAAGCACATAATGGATTCATTTCTCAGGCCCACGGAAATAGGTGCGAAAAATGAAAAACATCCCTTTTGTTTGCTTGTTAAAGTGTGTTTGTTTTTCATTGAGGAAATCAGGCAAGGAAATGGCCAGAGAGAAATACATGAGAATGCTAATTCCATTGGAAAATGTGTTTCCCAGGGATATCCCTACAATTTCAAGTTATCAATATCTGAAAGTTTTCTCGGTGTTTCTCAAGCGTTTCCTTGCATTTCCCATTCCACGAGTAACCGCATCATTGTGCAGAACGCATTTCCAATTGCACTGCGAAAATTGTTTCTCTATAGTTGGGATTATAAAATATTTGGATGCAGTGCAATTACCACAGCCAAAGGCTACTTCGAAGAGGGAGTAATTAGATACTCCAATAACTTGAAATTGCTGTTCATTTGTTGAGATGCTTTGCTTTTACCATCTTATTACCTGCCCCTAAAAAGGTCCAAGGATGTCATCTGCAATGTGTAAATGGTTTGAAACAAGTCCAAGTACTTACATTTGATCTATCAGCATGGTTTGGTGAAAGGATAAAAGGGAGGAGTTTCCATTAATGGGTTGCTTCCTTGCCAGGTCTAGTAACAGGTTTATTGGCTAGAGTTTCCCGCAAAAAAAAAAAAAAAACATTTGATCTATCAGCATGGTTTGGTGAAAGGATAAAAGGGAGGAGTTTCCATTAATGGGTTGCTTCCTTGTCAAGTCTAGTAACAGGTTTATTGGCTAGAGTTTCCCGCAAAAAATAAAAATAAAAATCCCAATGTGTCCCTCGGCTCATCGTAGAGAAGAATACAGCTTCATATGCAGCCAAACACACCCTCTAACGTATATGAGCATGTCTTCAAGCTCCCATCTGTTTTAAAAAATGGGCTACTAGCTTGAAGATTAGAGACTGTATTTGATTCTCATGTTATTTCCTTTTCCTTTATTTGATGGAACTTATGACACTTTTAACGTTGTGACGGCTTCTTGATCCAGCACGCCTTTTACAGTAACAGTATGAAGTTCTTCATCAATACTGAACTTGTTCAGGAATGCTTATATTAAAATTCAAGATTCAGAAATTGGCGACCAATTTAATATAGCTGCTTATAACAGTATGAACCTAAATATATACAAATATAAGAGGCTCTACTCATTCCTCTTCTGCCAGCAAATCTGCATTTATGCTACTATGAGCAAACAAAAGAACCCCAATTACAGTAAATGCATTTGTTTCACATAAGAGTGGAGCAGGCATCTGTTGAGAGGTTCCCCATACCCTACAAAAAACTTAGTTACCATTTTCAAGCATCTGCCTGCATAACCAGGCAAATATCCTCGATAATGCTGTCACGGTAGTTCCATCTGACATAACATGACGGTTGATAAGCAAATAGCAGGATCTCTTTCTCCCTCACTGCATCTGGATAGACATTCTTATGTAGAAGTATGTATGCAGAGAAGGGTGGACCTAATCTCATCATGCTCTGCAGCATGTCATAGGCATCAGAGAATCGGTGACCCTAAGGTATGCACTGAGCAGGGAATTGCATGTGGGGATGCTAAGGCGCAGCCCCACATCGAGCATGACTTGATACCATTCTTGAGCCTTGCCAGCCCCCACCCCCCACAAACCTACCAGGAGACCATCTGCATACACAGCTTCTGCTTCTTTAAGATTCCCACAATGGCCAAGAACCTCCATCACAATGCTGTGTCACCTTTTCAGGTTCAAATCCCAGAGTCTGCATGTCCCAATACAGTTTTAATGCACTAGGGTAGTTCCTTGCCTTGGCTAGCAAAGCAATCATGATGTTGTGTGTGATCAGGTTAGAGACAACCCTGAGCGACCATCCCACAAAAAAATTGTAGGCAGCTGTTAAATGGCCAGTTTTCCCAAGGCAGTTGATTATTACACCATATGTAGATGTATTGGGTGAGAGGCCCACCTCTTGCATCCTTTGATACATGTCCATTGCATCATTCACAAAACCCCGTTTTGTATGGATGTCGATGAGTGTGCAGTAGGTTACTCAGTCAGATTCGAACCCTGCTTCCTGCATCCAGTAGAAACCGTTGACCACTTCATCCATATAATTTGCACAGCTCTAGCTGTGAATCAGATGGTTATATGTCACAAAATTTGGCTGGCACCCATCCCTGATATCTCACCAAGCAACTTGTTTATGGCACCAAACTATCTGGCACATCCAAGGATGCTGACCATGGGGGTGTAGTATACCCATTGTGCTTGAACTCAGCCAGGCGTTTCAATCAGTTGAAAAAGCCAAGAGCAACCAAATGGTCTTGTAGCTGTTTCATAATTTGGTTTGCTTGGTAAGTGTTAAATCATTAATGAACACTTAAGATTTCCAAGAGCTTCTTCTGCTGCACGCCCCCACTTCAGATGCCACAAAATGCGAGAAGCATGTTCCACACCGTGCACGGAATCTACAGACTGCCTGGCCAATGATGCAGTTCCTGTTTCCGTTTTGTATTCCTTGGGGGCTTCTGAACCTTATATATAGAGATCTCAAGCCTTCGGCAATGCCTCCCACAACCTTTGCTTCTGAAGTCCCTCTCTATTAGAGTTGGACTTTGACATGAAGTGGTTCGAACTAGTTTGTGATTTCTGTGGCATGGACCTCGTCTCATCATGAGTATCTGAAGATACACACTGAGTCCTTAGAGAATTCCCTATAGCTGTACTTTGAACATGGTTGAAAGTTGAAACCATTAACAGAATTAGATTTTTCACCTTCACCTTTTAGACCATGATACTGACTTATAGAGTCTGACCCTCCTGCCATCTCAACAAACAGGCCATGGACTTTGGAAAAGTTTTCTTTTATGGTGTTCACATTTAATGAACCTGTGTTGGAGAGGTGCCTTGTAGAATCGATCAAACAACTCGGGCGAGAGAAGTACATCACTCCCATGTGATATAGGAAGCTTGTAATTTACTAATTCGGACAGAAAACCTACTGCTGCAATACCAGCCTTAACGAAGTTGTCGGCAGCAAAAGGTGATGTATGCACCAAGCAGCATGGATATCACCACTGACATGACACAATCTGAACTTCCTGAATAGAATCTGTCGGGCTGAAGCTAGATAGCCAACACTCTAAGCTTTGTAATATTCCACCACTTTTACTGCATCTCCCTGATATTAGAGATCCTGCTTTTGCTGAAGTCTTGGATACTAAGGTGAAAGTGTTTTGTCGAAGAACATTACTTCTCTGCTGCTTTCTTGAATCACAAGTTTCATTGTCGGTGCAAGAACATGAACTTCCATCAGCTGTGTTACATAGTGAACCACTAAGAAAAAAGAATGTATCACACTGCTTTATTCTTAACATTATCTGTAACTAGTAGATAGTTTCAGTTCTACCAATGCACGAGTGCGATCCTAAAGAATACAACCCTAGTCTGCTTAAGCTATCCACATGTTAGCTCCTTGTCTTAGCTAAAAAAGGAACAAGAGGGAAGGCAATAGACACCCCGATATATCATAATTATAGTTGGTTGGCACATGGACTATCCAATATTGGGTGGTTACTATACAATAAACAGAACTATACTGTGGGTTTCAGCAACAACAAACTGTTAAAAACCACAAACAAGTTAAAACAGGTCAAGCCAGTCTAAACAAGCACTTGCAAGGCATATTTTCCAACAAAAAAACCCAATAAAAAAGCATTTGGAAGACGAGCTATGCTGAATTTAGCAAATAAGCGAATAAACAAAAAGTCAAGCACTATGTAGTTGATTCCCAATTGAAATGGGGGGTATTATAGCCAACAACATATCAGTGAACAGTTTGGTGCACTAGGGTTTGCTCCCTGTGGTTGTGATCAACTCCCACTCCTCAACTTACCCTGGTGCCTTTAGGGAAAATTCTGAGTGGGTTGGTGAGGACAGCCGAAGGGACTAGTCCTCCTTGTCTCGAAGGGTTTGGGACACCCTCCGTTACCCCCCTTCAAAAAAAAAAAAACTTGCTAATGTACCCAAAGCACTCATTTCTTACCCTTTCTAGGACTTTGTTGGAACCTATCGGCCTAAGCTTGTTTTGCTACTAGTTCCTGACCATGTTCTGTTTTACTTGTATAGGAAACCATGAAAATTTTATAGAAGATATGTCTCGGAAATTTTTAAATACTGGATGATTTAAGCTGACCCAGGCAGGTTGTTGAGTCGAGAGGTTTCTAATTAAGTTGCACAGAAACAAGAACATGGGATTCGGAATTCTACATGGATGCGATGTGTTGGTTTCAGTGAACCCAAAAATAAAAATTGATTCAAGGATATGGGAAATATTTTGCTTTTAATAATAAAATATCATTATATTTAATTTTTATATGAAGAATGCTATGGAAGACTGCAAAAATAACAAACTAAGTACGAAAGTATAAATTATTGCAAACAACAATAATCATTATGAGTAATGCCTTATCCCCAAAATGCAGGGTCAGCAACACTAATCCTGTACCACCATTCTGTTGTATTAAAATTCAATATCTAAATATCAAGGCATAAATTATTGCAAACAACACTAAATAAATAAATAAAATCTATAATTGAATATATTTTATTAAAAGTCAAATAGAACATATATAAATTTTCAACAATTATCAATCTATTACAATATTAGTTAATGATTTAATAGTAACCAATCTATAACTGAATATTATTTTCATAAGGTATCGTGTATTACAAATCATCAAATAGTACATAGTACAATAAGATATGAACTGAAGCAAATGAAGTAATGAACCAATAATAATTCTAAATGTCTTTTGCAACTATCAAAGAGGTATGTGCAGTAGTAGTTTTAAAAAACAACATGCGCGTTAGAGTCGTGTTGTGTGTCCCAACATATTCGAATACCCGTGCAACACGCGACACCTACAAATTCGAATAGCCGTGCAACACAAGTTTCCAACCATTTGAAGAAGAATCACCAAAGCAATAACCACTCCACTAGAAAAGTCAGTTTCAGAACAAACCATTTCTCTCTTGCAACACTATATAGCATTGTTGTTATTGATAGAGAACCTTATGACACCTAAATGGCATCTGGTGTGAAGACTTATTAACAGTTCAAAAGGGGAAAAAATAACATAAGATCGAAGGCAAGTTTGAAAAGTACCAGAAACAGCATCTCCTTACAAGTACAACCATGCGTCTACTACAACTATAGCAGGTCAAAACGCATACCGGCACGCAATAAAGGTGTTAGGTATCCTTTCAATGGAAAAGAATAAAACGGGCAAGTGCTCACGCTTTCTGATGGATTTATTCACCCTTTTCGTCTTTATGATTCCTAGACCATTCCAAGTGGGTAAGGCAATTCCTTCAGGGAACAGGATGTTTAGCAGTCCCTCAAAACACCTTCCATTCCTTCTTGAATCCCATATGGCTCTCTCCTTATGTACCAAAAAAAGGATTTTCATGAGCTCCGTTTAAAAACATGGAAGAAATAACTACCTTATCAACAATATTTTAAGGATTACACCTTTGTGGTTGAATGCCGCTTGGTTCTTGCCCAAATAATGAAAGTAATTTTGTTTCATTCATTTCCAGGTGCCCAATGCTTATAAATACTAAATGTTGGATAAAAATATTGAATATGTTCTTACAGATGTAATGCAAAACTGTTCCAGGAAAGAGTTCTCGAACCAGTCATTTCTTGTTTCAATTGATATATGGGGAAGACAATCCAATTGGAAAGTCAAGCTCATCAATGTATAAGTACTATAATAAGACCAGTTTGTAAAATCCACTCGTGCAACAGTCTTTTGATGAGAAGGACATGCCTTGATCAGTTGTAACAATGTAAGAAATGGGCAGTTGAGTAGGACACATCTAACTGACGTAGGCATACAGATCCTTTGAATATTCTCTATAGAGGGTGATGAATGACATGGATGGGCAATAAAGCAGCATTGCATGAAGATCCCTGCAACAAACTTGTTCACCTCCCCATCCAACTCGATAACACCAAATCCAAGTGTCTTCTTCATCCCTCTATCATCCATCATTCTCTGAATCCTACATGCATCTTTGGACCTCCATGCACCCATATAAATATTCAATAACTGAACAAAAGCTCCATCTTATTCAGCTCTGTCATCAGGTTCAATCTGTAGTTCTTGAATTGCAACCTCAACATTGCAATGGCTCCTACAAGCATTCAGTATGGAGCCCCAAACAGAAAAATAAAAGGCATTATTCTTATGCAACTCGGTGCATCATCTAACAGATCTGCCCTGCAAGTCCACCGTGCAACTATAATGCTTGTGTTTGGGCACAACATTGTCCTGAGATTCCATGTTGTTCAAAAGAAACAGGCCCTCCTCTACGAACCCAGCATGGGTACAAGCCATTAGAACCCCAAGAATGACGACTCCATCTGGCCTACGCCCATCTTCCTCCTGCATCCTTTCAAAGCAATGAATTGCTTCTTTCACAAACCCGCCAATCATTGTTGCCCATGTGAAGATATTTCTCTTCGACATCCCCAATTCTTCGGCAGCCTTGTCGATGCATCCACACTTAGCATACATGTCAGCAAGCGCTGTCCCCACAAACACATCTGAGATTCTGAAGTGGTTCCTCAGTTAATGAACTCATGTATCCACATACCTGGCTGAAGAGCCCCTGAATAAGCACAGGCCGTGAGTCCAGTAGCTATACAGAATTCATCAGGCTCAATTTCAGAAGGCATCATATCGTGAAAACATTTAAAGCTCAGAGCCTGCTTAAGTCAGAGTGGGTGCAGAAGGCAATGAGCTTGCTGATTGTGTAGTTGTTGTGGCAGGGGATGTGGGTGATAAAGAGGGCGTGGAAGGCCTTGACTTTACTTATCGGAGCAGCACTCGGTGAGGACATGCACTGCTTCCATGTTTGGATGCAACTGCTGAGTAGTTGACCCATGAACATGCACTATGGTACAGGCTGCACCACTCTGGTTTGAACTTGAGCCAACATGGCCTAGCTTTTCATAACCAGCCTGAAAATAACAAAACTTTAAGGTGATCGCTATTCACAGTTACGTTTTAATTAAAACTTGTTTTACTTAACGGACTGTTTTTGTGTATGTTATTTAAGATTTATTTAAAGCACACAATTTAACATTTTTACACAGAAATGCTTCCGAGCCCCAGGGTGCATTTGCTCCTCTGAGTTGCATTAGGGCTGATGTGTGCCCTAATTAGGGCACAAATACAATGGCTTATTTGGACGGGCACCTTTTTAACCCGGTCACAAAAAAAAAAAACAGGCTCCAAATGCACCCGGGCTCCGCAGCATTTTTCTTTACAACAATGCATATTAACAACATAAGGGCATTACAATCTTCCGGGCTTTCACTTGCAACCCAACTAAAAGATGAAGTAAAGAACAGAATTGGGATTCTTAGATGAACAAATATTGGATTAGCATGTCCTCAGTATAACAGGTTCCACAAAAAATGCCATCCAAACATATCAATGTCTTCCAATGTCAAATTTAGTACAGCTTTTGTTATGTGTCTTGATTAATTACACCTTAAGTGCATCTAATGACTCTCAATACAGCTTATAACAGCAGAATCACCAATAATCCATGCACGAACATAAGCCGTCTTTAAAATGATGGAACCGAGCACGATCTCTTAGAACAATCTCCACATCAAAGATTCTAGAGATTAATTTGGTCATCTTGTGACAATCATTGCAGATCCGCAGGTTTTTAAGGATACGAATTGGCACCCCTGGTTTAACATTCAATAGCCCAAATGCAATGGCAAGTCTCTCACTGTGGAGTCGAAGCGAATGTTGTTTTTCATCATCGAGTTCATCAACCATTGGTGCTTGTGATAAGTCAGGTACATACCCAACTGACTCTAATCTCTCTTCAACCACATCCAATACCCGGTATATCTCTTTGGTTTGAGGATGTGATGTGTCGCCAGCGAGAAATTGGTGAACCACACCGTCTACCTCTAGTGAACTACAACCGGGCTCTTTTATTATACCCTTCTCACTCATCAATTTCCTGACCAACCCAACCTCATTCCAACGGCTAGCCGAGGCATAGACTCTGGACAAAAGCACATAAACACCACTACCGATGCCCCCCTCAGACTCAAGAACCTGCCTGGCCACTTCTTCACTTAGCTCAACACTAGCATTGTTCTTGCAGCAGGCATCAAGAAGACTCCTCCAAATCACCATATCGGGCTTCATGTGCATGTCTGACACAAGATTCAAAGCTTCATCAATGAGCCCAGCACGAGCGACGAGATCAACCATGCATCCATAGTGCTCTAATTGTGGTTCAATCTTATACTCACTAACCATCAAATCAAAATATCTGCGGCCCTCACTCACCAGACCTCCATGATTACATGCACTCAAAACACCAACAAATGTGATTGAATTGGGCTTAAATCTTTCCTTCCTACACATGCAGGCAAATGCTTCTAATGCCGCCTCGACCTGCCCATGCATGGAATATCCTAGAATCATTGAATTCCAAGAAGTCACATCTCGTTTAGGCATCCTCTCAAACACTTGACGAGCAAAACCTATTGACCCACATTTGCAATACATATCCAGCAGTGAATTGTTCATACAAACATCACTAGCTACATCAGAACTACACTTCCTCAAAACATAAGCATGAGCCCACATCCCTAAAGAAAAAGCCCCCAAGCCAGCACAAGCACGTACGACGCTCTGCATCGTAAACCCATCTGGTTCAAACACATTTTGCATCTCACCAAATAGTCTCAATGCAGTAACATAGTCGCCAAACTGAACAAACCCATCAATCATCACATTCCATGAAACGAGACTTCTTTCAGACATTCTCTCAAACACTTTCTGTGCGATATCCAAACACCCACAAGTACTATAAAAGTGAATAAGACTGTTGTTAACATAAGTATCGGAAACAAACCCAAGTTTCACTATCTGGGTATGTATCTGTTCCCCTTCGGAAATGGCAAACAAGAAAGCGCAGGCCTTGAGAACAAAAGGGAATGTGTGTTTGTCCTGCACAACGCGTTCTTCCTCCACCATTCGGCGATAGAGCACTATAGCCTGATCCTTGCGGTCGACGCTCCAAGCGTAAGACCTGATGAGAGTGTTCCATATGAAGGAATTGGGGTTCTCAATTTGGTGGAGAAGCCGAGACGCGTAATCAAGATCAGATAAGACCGAGAAATGAACAATTCTGCTGTATAAAAAGAGGGTGTCAGGATGCTGGGTCGATGTGGTCCGTAACGTTCGAGCGTGGATCTGTTTGAGCTGAGACATGTTCGAACAGTCTCTTGTGAGGAGGACGAGGCGGTGATGATGATGGTGGCATGAACTGCTGCTGTTGCTGGCTGTGGGAAGATGAAAAGGTGGGCTTGCTGTGACGGCCAGAGCCATACTCGCAGTTCGCTGAAGGAGAGTGCGACATGATGTTCTTTGGCCGAGAGCTTTTAGAGCGTTAGCGAATACAATAGGGATCGTGTTAACGCGCGATAGGGATATTTATTTTGTGTGGACAGGCAAATTTACATGTAATTTAGGGAGATGGGATCACACTAAATTGCGATTGACCCAGAGGAGAGTTATGAGTTAAATCGCACCCACAGCCACAGGCCAACACGCCTTTTTTTTTTTTGATTTTTTTTTTGATATTTGAACTAACCAAACACACTCAACACACACCCACAAGACACACACACGCCCTACAATCTCAACTTCAAGCCTATAACCACACACACCCCTCAAAAAAAGGGGTGAGGTTTCTATTAACTGTAGTTAAGATTTATTAACTTTGGGTTAAATAATATAACCTTATATATATATATATATATATATATATATTATGTTTCTCTGGTTAGTTAAAATTTTTTAACTCTTAAGAGTTAATTTTTTTTAAAGTAATGTTATATTGTTGAACTCAAAGGGATAGTAAGTAATCTTAACCACAGTTAACAAACTTGTTAGTGCAACTGGACTCTCCCCATTATTCAATTGCAATTGGCTGATCTCCCATTAAATGAGCAGGGCGGTTAAAGTGCCTTTTGAATGCATGGTTCAATCGTGATTCGACGGATCTAGACTCATTTGAAGAATCTTACTCCAATATAATCTAGGGTGTTTCAAAGAATATTTGATTGTCTTAAATGCTAGAAAAATGGTCTCGGCCTTTACACATCATCGGACATGTGGTGACAAAAAGGGGAAGAGATATCAAGTGGAGGAGAACTCAAAAACATGGGGAGAAAATGAAATGACTTATCCCATTTTTATCTGTCACATGTTTGATAATGTGCGGAAGCCCCAAACCATTTTTCTGAAGCCAAAGATAATCAGATGTAGTTTCAAAAGGTGCCATGTGGCTATTTTGATGCCACAAAGGAATCCTTTCAATCCGAAGCCACCTCAACATTAACCTCCCCCCCCCGCACACTCCATCTCCCCTCCTAGACTCTTCCATCTACCCTCATGCCATCATTCACTCTTGCTTTCTCCACAAGCAAGAGTGACTCATTTAGAGTCCAACAGTTTGAATCATCTTATCTAGAGTCCAACTGTTTGTTTCTACTATCTCCTTTAGAGTCCAACGGTTTGGAATAGGGGCGGAGCCCACCCCACCCCACCCCCCTCCCCCTCCCCTCCCCTCCCCTAATGGGAAGATTCCCATCCCACCCCACCCCTCCCCTCCCCTCCCCTAATGGGAAGATTCCTACCCCGTTCTCGGGGCAGGGTGGGTGAACCCATCCCCGTTTATCAACACCCTTCTTAACCGCCCATCCCGTTAAGCACTAGTTGGGATGGGTGGGAGCAGGTTTGAGTGGGTTAGGATGGTATTTCAGATTATATGTAAGATATTAAAATAATTTTAAAATTAATTTAAGGGAAAAATAAACATTTAAATTATAAATGGGACGAGACGACTTAATTCCATCCTGACCTGAACCTAGGTCGAGTCATTACCCATCCCTGCCTTTACCCCGTTTATGAACCTCTCAAACCGTCCCAATAACGGTGGGTCGGGACAGGTTACGCGTTTAACCCGCCCGTTGCCATCAGCCATCTTCTATCATTTTCATTCAAATGGTACTACCCAGGCTCTGTAAAGCCAAATCTGGTACCAATTCCATGGGAAGCTTTAATATAATAAAAAGCATATATCCCGCCACCTTACAAAAGATCAACAAGGACCCCAAAAGAGATGCCAGTGGGCGAGGCCCATCCCCAACATTTACACAAATTGAAATATTAAAACCTCATTAGGATTAAAATACCCACTACATGAAATTGCATTTTTAGCAACAAAACAAAATTTTGCCGATAAAAGTAAAAAAACTGTCGCTAAAAGGTTTTAACGACATAAAACTTATTTGTCACTAACACCTTTGTCACTAAAGGTTATAGTGACATAAGCACAAATCTGTTGGTAAAAAATAATAATTTAGCTGACATTTTTTTATGCCTTTGAAAGTATAACAAACTTTAAGCAACGACTAGTACCCCTCTCACTTTTTTTTTTCTCTCTCTTCCACCAACTCCTTGTTGAATCTGGGGGTGTCGTCAATTTTTACATAGCTCTATGGATATTCACTCGAAATGACAAATAGATGTTCATAATTAGTTTTAACCATGGAATCTAAGTTAAAAAAACATGACTTTATATTTTTTCTACATGTCATCGTTTATCTATAGTTAGCATGTTAGTAGAACAGGACCTTAACCAAAAAAATAAAAGTAGAACATGACATATTATTAGAGTTAGGTGGGACAGTTGTAAGTTTTTTTGTTTATGATAAACTTGGATATCCTGAGCCTTAAAGACTCAACCTAGTCCTATGTGCGTCATAGGGATTACCCCCCACCCCATACAACCAATATTGAGGGAGACCAGGAACGACCTTTAGACATGTGGGTTTATGGTTCGTCCTTCTAACACTAGACTACATCCCCAGGGGAAAATTGCAAGTTAAAAGGGACAATATTTCTTTTAAAAGTCATTGCTTAAATTAGAGTGGGCAAGTGTAAGCTCTTACCTCAATTGACTTAGGCACAGGAATCTCTCGAGTTCAACTCGAGAGAAATCTCTCGAGTTGGAACCCTAGAGGTCGCCAAGTGTCTCCTTTGACACCCCTTAACCATGGGTAAGGTTCACCCAACCCTAGGGTTCACTTACCCATCCTTGGTTTTTTTATTATTTATTATTAATTATTAATTTTTAAATTAAAAAAACTGTTTGTAGAGTTTTTAAATATTAAAAATATTTTTTTAATTTAAAAAATAATAATTAATAAAAAGAAAAAAACCAAGGATGGGTGAGTGAACCCTAGGGGTGGGTGAACCTTACCCATGGTTAAGGGGTGTCAAAGGAGACACGTGGCGACCTCTAGGGTTCCAACTTGAAAGGCTTCTCTCGAGTTGAACTCGAGAGGATCCTGAGCCATTGACTTCTGTCATTTATTGTGGGTTGCCGAAGCCTTTGATCGGAGACAACACGAAGATGGAAGAAAAAGTAAAGGGGCATTATTGTCAATTTTTATTTTCTGCGTGTTGTTAAAACTTAAAACGGTTTTGTTATAGTTTAGTCTACATTTATAACAGTTTCACTTAGCATATGAAACAGGACCGGACTCTCTTAAGCATATGCTTGAGAAAACCTCTTAAGCAATAACATTGTGCCGCATATCCCATTAATTATAGTTAGTTAGTATTAATCCTAAGGGTTGATGTTAGGGGCTGAGCTAAGGTTTTCTTAAGGAAAAGTGATGGTTGATCAATAATGTCAGTAATAGTTGATGGGTTTGTTGAAAATAATTAGACGAGTATAAAATATTCTAGGTCTCAGAGGTACAACGTTTTCAGGGATTAGCCCCTAAAATTATTTTTTGAGTGCCAAGAATTCGTGGGACATCTTGTCAATTTGTGTCAGTGGAAAAATGTTAAAAAAAAAAAAAAAAGGGCTTGAGCTGCCTCCCTTGTCTCATGGCTATGCCCTCTTAAATTAAATAGTAATACATTATTATTTTTTTTTCAAAACTTAACATATGAAACAGGACCCTCTTAAGCATATGCTTGAGAAAACCTCTTAAGCAATAAAAAAAAGTTGTGCTGAATGTTCCATTAATTTTAAATAGACAAAATTAACCTTACCTTATGTTTGGTTACCGAGAAAATAAGTGAAAAGAGAGAAAAGAAAAAAATATTAGAAATTCAAAATTTTCTTTTCTTTTCCATGTTTTTACCTATTTTCTCGGCAACCAAGCATACCTTTAGGATTAGTGCTAATCCCACTAAATTATAAAAAAAAATTAAGAACTCTTGCTCACTTGTTTAAGAGCTTCTCTCATGCATGTACTTGAGGGGATCTGGGCTCTTAGCATGTACATAACTTAGGTTTACAAACTTAGAGATAACTGCTTTAAAATGCTTTCGATCTGTATTTAGTCAAAAACAAAAAAATAAAAGGGGCTTTTGCGCATCAGCTGCTAGCTTTAATTTTTGTTTTGTTTTTTTTATAATGTAGGTATCCTGGGCGAGTCTCAGGCTAATCCAACGTGATGCATAGGGAAATCCCCACCCCATACATTCGATATTGAGGGGAGCCTAGTATTGACCTTGAGACCTCAGGTTTACTGTTCATCATTCAGCTACTGGACTACACCCCAGCTTTGTCTTAGTTTACAAATACATTGTTATGAATAACAATTTTGCAAATAACTCATCATTATACAACCATTAGCTCATTCTTTCACTTTTTTTTTTTATTGGTAGAACATTTCCGTTGAGTTTCATTAAAAATTGTCAATAATACCCTTGTGACATTTGGTGGATTATAATACCGTTGTGGAACGTGTCTTCTTTTAATTTTCTTCAACTGTGGTTAAAATTTATTAACCCATAAGGTTAAAACATGTACCTAGTTTTTTATAAAAAAAATTAATCAAAGGGGTTAAAACTTGTTAACCATAGTTCAAGAGAAGTTAAAGGAGTGCCCTTTTTTTTTAACTTCCTTTAACTACGGTTAAGATTCCCTAACCCATAAGGTTACAACATCCAACCTTGATTCTTATAAAAATAAAATAAAATTAATCACAATGGTTAAAACTTGTTAACCATAGTTTAAACATCTAACCTTGGTTTTTAGAAAAAAATAAAAATTAATCACAAGGGTTAAAACTTATTAACCATAGTTCAAGGGCAGGTGTCCTCATTTAACACCAATTAACTTTGGTTAAGATTCACCAATCCTTAGGGTAAAGCATCTAACCTTGATTTTTAGAAAAAAATTAAAATTTCACTTGGAAAAGAAAATGTTCCATACTAATGGATTCGGGTCCATAACCATGGGTTCCAATGCACGAGATCTTGTAGCACTTAACAATGAGATCGGTTCGTCACTCGCAAATCGGCCAGTCAACGGTTCAGTCAACGAAAAGCAAGTACAATACGGAGTTGGTTCGAGGACCCGTTGGTCAAAGGAAAGCGGAGGTCTGATCAAATGCCTTTCTAAGCGTATCAGGAAAAACCTTAGTGGCTGGGAAACAGAGATCCCGCGGATTAATCACAAGGGTTAAATCTTATTAACCATGGTTCAAGGGTAGTTAAAGGGGTGTCTTCTTTTAACACCCTTTAACTATGGTTAAGATTCACTAACCAGGCCCTTGGGGTTAAAGCATCTAACTTGGATTTTTATTTTTTAATAAAAAATTGATAATAAGGATTAAAACCTTTTAACCATAGTTTAAGGATAGTTAAAAGAGTCTATGAGGTTCTAAATATCTTAAGGGCATAATAATTATTTTCCTCACAGTGAAAACCGAATGTCCAGCAAAAGTACGAGTTGAGGTTCCTTATCTAAAGCTAGAAAAATTATGAGTTAAGTTGCAATTCTATTTTACATAACAGTGTACAAAGGCTAAACCTAGTCGTTGATAAGCAAAATTCCAACAATAAAAAAAGAGGAAAATGCTCAGCTTACCGCAGTCGCTTTTATGTAACGAAGTGGCCAGTTCTCATTGGTCCACGCCCAATTTTTTAACTCTCAGCAACTGTGGTTAAGATCCACTCACCCCTAGGGTTAAGCAATCCAACCTTGGTTTTTAAAAAACAAAAAAAGTAAAAATTTTAACTCTAGTTTAACTAAACTTAATCATGATTAAAATGGGGTTAAAAAGATACAACACATCAAGATTTTGGCCATAAATCCAACACCATACATTGACATTCTTTTTGGAGGATATATTTTGAGGACTGCGAAGAGGACCCCAAGGGTCCTCTTCTAAGCTGACCGCAATGTCCCCGTGTCCCTTTTTAACCCTATTTAACCATGGTTAAGCTTAGTTAAATTAAAATAAGTATTTTTGTTTTTTTTTAAAACCATGGTTAGATTGCTTAACTCTAAGGAGCTAACCACAGTTGATGGATCGTAAAAGGGACGTTTTCTTCTCCAGTTGTAACCGGTTTTGCCAAAACCGGTTACACCCCTGAGGTGGCCACATGTCTCTTTTGACCCCTCTTAACTATGGTTAAGATTCACTCACCCCTAAGGTTCACCACCCATTCTTGGTTTTTAGGAAAAATTAATAAATTTTTTTGTTAACTATGGTTAAAATTTATCAACTCTTGGGGTTGATTTCTTAAAAATATTTTTTCTAAAAACCAAAGAGAGTTGGGTGAACCCTAGGGATAGGTGAATCTTAATCACAGTCAAGATGTGTAAAAAGGGACATGTGGTGACCACAGGGTTGTAACCGGTTTTGCCCAAAACCGGTTACAACTGGAGAAGATCACCAGTCATGGTAAAAACAAGGGGATGGACCAAGGAGGTCACTGAGCTGACCCCCGGGTCGGTTTTCCATTTCCCATATATTTTCGTGCACTTGCCAAGAAAAGACCACTTACCAAGAAAAGTCCCTTACCACCTTTTTTTTTATTTTTTCATTGAAGGTCACATGGCGCACTTAGTGCTTGACACCATTGGATTTCCGACTCAACGGTCTAGTTCTCGATGATAGTATGTGCTATTTAGAGTTTTAAATCACTTCATTAAGGTTAGGGCCTAGAAGCTGTTGAACGGCTTGTGGCTATGAAGCCCAACTGTTGCGAACCGTCTTAATTTGAACCGATATTTGTGACACAAACCAATAAAACCTCTCTTTGAAGATTGATTCATGAAGAAACGTCTCTCTGTGTGCGAATTGTGGTCCAATCAGTTCGAATTTGGTCTATAAAACCAAATTCTTGGTGATCTTGTGAATATATACTTGAAATCGATCGAATATCTAAAATTGTGAGAAATTAAATCTGCAATCACCAACCCAACATCGTATAATCTAGTACCTTTTTTTTTGGTTCAAGATATATGAGCACAGGATTTGTACCCACTTGGTTTGACTGAGAGTCACTACCAATTCATTTATAGGGATAAGGTTTTGGTTTAAAAGAGAGCCTAGGTAAGCGGTCCGATTAAGCCCCCGAAGAAGGTGTTAGGCACCCCAAGACCCTCATTGTATAATGGTTATTTATTTATTAAATTTAAGCCAAATTAAAATCACGATTAATGAAAATGCCTAAGTGTTTAAAGTATGCTAATCCAAGAAAAAGAGAAAGCTAATTAGGCTAGGGTCCAACCTGGGTTGGGTTGCCTACGTACTCACAATTTGAGATCAAATCGAGCGTAGTTTCTGGCACATGGGCCCGTGCCAAGGTTATGAGGTGTGTGTGTGTACCAAGGGTGGCTAAGGGTCTAATCCGGAGGCTAGGGTTTGGTTGACTGGGTTGGTCAAGTGCAAGGTTTAAGTCTAACCGCGGTTAGAAGAAATTTAATCATGGTTAGAAGATCTAACCACAATTGAGTGTGACGAGGTTAGGCCTGGTAGGCCAAAAATCGGATTTAACCGGGATTAGGGTTGCTAACTGGAGTTAAATGAGAAGTAAACCATGGTTGGGGTTGCTAACCATGGTAAAAAAGGTAAGAAGTCTGCATTTTTGGTTTTGGTCTTTTTATATTTTTTGGGTATTTTTGGTATTTTATGGGATTTTACCAAGGATTAAAGCTGATTTAACCATGGTTAAATGTTAACAGGGATTGAGTTAACCCCAGTTAAGAGTCTAGTCAGGTTAGGGTAGGCCTAGAGAGCATGGCAAGGCCTAGAGTAGCCTCCTACCTGGTCTAGACCCTGTGTAAAGCCCAAAAACAGTAAATAAGGAATGACGGTAAACTGTTTACCGCTACTTCAAAATGCTCATTGTCTGGAATGACGGTAGATAAACTACTGTCATTACAGACTCATTCTGTAATGAGGTTTGCTGGCCAAGGGAATGGGTTAAGGGTAATCCCAAGGGGTCCATAAACAGTCCTAGGCCTTTGGTGGACCCTAGATTGGTCTGGAGTGGGCCCAATCACATTGTAAACAGAAACTCGAAATGGCAGTAGAAACTCTACCGCAATTCTGGACAGTGCTGAGTTAAGAGGATTTAAACCATGGTTAAACAGGTCTGAGGACCCTGAAAGGACCAGAGTGGATAGTTGAAGGTCCTAGGGACCAAACTTGGGCCCTGGAATGGACCAGGACCCACATGAGATGGTGCTACAGGGTCTGCAAAAGAGAAGACTAGGAATGACGGTAAATATTCGAATGTCTCCCCTGGGGCTGAGCCAAGACTGTTCTAGGGGATCCCTCATGATTTGAGAGACCCCAGAACACCAGGGGAGGCTTTGATGCAGGTAGGAGCCTTGTACCCTAGTTCACCACCTCAAGGGAGGTTTCCTTATACCTATGAGTAAGGTAAGGGGACTCCTATCATTGGTTAAATTGCATAAAAACAGGAGTATCGGACGATATATAATCGGATCGGATTCGGATCAGTTACTTCATGATCCGACGGATCTCGGATCGGATTCGGATTAGTCGGATTCTTAATCGGATCGGATTCGGATCTAGGCAGATCCGGTCCGAATCCGATCCGTTGACAGCCCTACCTTATACCTATGAGGAAGGTAAGGGGACTCCTATCATTGGTTAAACTGCATAAAAACAGGAAGTAAAAAGGAAATGGATGACCCCCTAAAGGAGGACAAGGGGTCTTACAACAATTAATAGAGGGGGATAGGGGTGGTTCTACCCTCTGAGCTGCTCCACACGGTGGTAATGGGCTGCAACAGTGGTGGTGCATTGCTGAGATAGGTCAGGGTCAGGCCTGAGACACCCTCCTGAGGTGTGAAGAGAGGCTATGGATGTTGGGACTGGGCTGGCCGTGTTTGAACATAGTTTTCTTATGGATTTTTTGCATGAATCAAACCATGGGGGGGGGGAGGGGAGGGATTTATAGGATTTAGAAGGACCAGGGATAGTCTAGGGATTAAGAGAGAGGTTTAGAACCTTATGGGGGCAGAGCTGAGGGCTGCAGGGGGTGCCAACAAGTGTTTTTGTAGAAACCATGAATGGCGGTAGAAACTCTACCGCCATTCTGGCTATTTTTCTAAAAAGAGCCCAACACTCCTTCACTTGGCTTGCGAACACTGTAGAAATACCTAAATAGGGTAATGACGGTAATAACATTACCGCCATTACTGAGATTTTTGAATTTGAGAGGTGGGCCCTACTGCAACGGCTCCTGAAGGCCTGTGGGCCCATGTTTGGGCCCATAGAGGTTTTGGGCTGATTTTTGGGGTTTCTTGGGTCCTAGGACTGAACTAGGGTTTACCTAGGATTAGAGTAGGGTTTACCTAAGGTTTGACTATTACTTAGGGTTTGACCAGAGTTTACCTAGGGTTTGACTAGGGTTTTACCTAAGGTTAGGGGGATTAAACATGGTTAAAACGCTTTACCATGATTGGGGGGGGGGGGGGGGTGTAAAAATGGGGTGCTTACAAGATATACGTTTAGGCCGCAACGCCGGTTAGGTGTTAGTATCTCTTAAGTTAATGGGTGGGTGGAGAGTATATACAAACTCTCACCCTCTCGGGAATGGAACCCGGTACCTCCCCTCCAAAGCAGGGGATACACAACCACTGGGACAAAGCCCTGATAGTACTTCACTTGAATATAGGATGGATTTGGGAATTAAGGTTAGAGGTCAGCTTCTACCCTTTGAACTGGATGCATTTTGGAAAGGTTAGGGTGTAGTAGATCTGACAGTACCATTAGCTTGCTCTAAGTGCTCTCTCTCTCTCTACATGTTGGTGCTCTTCACATGGTAGGAGTCCGTTTGGTGTGTGGAAGCCGGTACACAGATCTTGTGTGCCCCCAATGATAGTGTACCACGTACACCAAATGTGGATTTATTAGTAAAAATACTCATTAATTATAGGAAAATGGAAAATGGGCCACAGGGTCCTCTTCCAAATTGACCACCCAATTAAAAATTGACATGTAGCTATGAAACTATTATTTTATTTTAACTTTATTTCTCTTTTCCCAATGTGTTGAAATTTAATTGGTGTGGTCATATTGGAAGAGGACCTTGTGGTTCTCTAAACAAAACTCTTAATTATATAATCAGATGAACCTATTAACCCTCATAATTTATACTTTTGCTTAACCAATGTACTTTTAGGGACACATGCACACAACAAACAGACTCATATGGTGGATGCCATTTTCTCATATCCATATGTTTCAGAATATGGCAGACACCTTCTGGTTGCTCCATTGATAGGATTGTATCCCCACGGCATTGGGCTAGGTTTCGAGCCTCTTGGGTAGAGAGTTACCAGAGAAATACAGTCCCTTGGCGGATAATATGCCCCTAAATTATTTTCCTAATTAACCTTATATAAATGATACCAAGTAAAAAACAAAAAATTGTGAAGGGGATTAATGATAGGATTAAGAAGATTGACAACATAAAAAGTAGAGTAAATAAATTAGAATATTAGTACAGTACATGATTGCGTACATGTATGCGTCCCTCTATATAAGAGGAAAGCATATCATGGTCAATGAGTTCGGATGGGTAACGGTGCTCGTTCCATGTTTTAAAAAATGTTGAAAATGTGGGGCACACCTTTGGTTGATATGGGTCCATCTTTGTGGAATGTGGGCACCATCTTTTCAGACACAAATGAGCAACAGGGCAACAACGAGTGCGGTTGCCCATCCAAACTCCATTATTGATCAAAGTAAAAACACAGGATACTAATCTTTAATTATTATTATTATCATTATTATTATTATGGATGAACCATGGATTCTTCATGATAATGGTAGTTTATATCTTGTGCTTCTCGATCTTCCTTTGGAGCTCATCCTTCTTAGTCCCCACCACTTTGTCAACCACTTTCCCTTGCTTTATCAGTAAGAAAGATGGCATTGCCTGCACCTGAAATTCCCGAGCCACCTCCTGTTGTGTACTCCATTAATTCATCAAACAAGAGAAAACGTTCAAAATCAGTATTCATCAAAAACCATCTTCATCAGGTTCAGAGGAACAGTAAATAAATATCAAAGAGAGTAAGAGCAGAATACCATCAACTCATCCACATCGATCTTCACAAACACGACGTCCGTGAATTTTGCAGCCATCTCTTCAATGGCCGGCTCCATCAATCGACAAGGCTTACACCATGTCGCCGTGAAGTCGATCACCATCTTCAATCCCATAAAAAAAAATGTTATTAAATTATTAAAAAAAAAAAAAAAAAAAAAAAAAAAAACTTAGGAGAGTTCCAGCCTTACCAGTTGGGTGGATAGTTTAGAGGCATCGGAGTGGGCCTTCCAACGGGCTTTGGAGTGGATTGCTATAATACGAGAAGAGCAATTGGTGGTGGAAAAAGGAAAGCTCACTTGTCTCCCACAATCATCACATGAGGAAGCCATTTTGATCAATAGAAGCTTATATTAACTTTAGCTTCTACTAAGCTCTTCTACTTCTTCTTTGCTACGTGAATGGCGATGGATGACCTTAGACTTCCTGGAGGGGGTTTTATAGCAGCTGCTGATTTATACTTGACGGTGGTAAATAGCCATACGCTGTGTAGCACTGTGTATGTGATTCGATTATCTGATGGTGACTTTCTCTTTATATTACAACGGTTGGAAGTCAATTTCAAGAGTTTGTCTCGTCTTCCAGATTCTGCTTTGCAGTCTCTATTGAACTTCTGTCAATGATGCTACGGCTTTCTCGCTTTCTCACTTTCTTTGCAATTAATACCAACACCTTCTGTCTTCACGTTTGCCGTCCGTTAAAACTTTAGCAGCTGGAAAACTTTAGCAGCATTACACATGTAAAAGTAAGAGTGTAACCGGCTTATACAAGTAGTGAAAAAAAGAGGGGCGGAGTGGGATTGGGTATGGGGGCCTTGGGTGTTGATGTGTGTAGACCTGATCTAGAGAAACCAGTCGACCGCTGTCAGGGTTTTACACTAATCCGATCGAAGTCCAGTGCAAACCAGTCGAACGGTCATGAATTCCCGTCAACCGGTGATCACGGGCCTGGGCTTTTAGGTCCGGATTTGGCATATCTTTAGCTTAGTACATAAAATACTAATGAGCTAGGGTTTTATTATCTGTTGTAGACTACAAGAGAGCTTTTCCTTGAGAGAGAATTCTATATTGTTTAGATTTCCTTTTGCCTTTGAGCATAGTGAAGTGGTGTGGATATGTGAATGTAGGCATTATTTGCCAAGCCACATAAATTCTTGTGATGTGTTCTTGTTTTGCATCTCGATTCCGTTTTCACTGTTCTTATTCACTGACATTCGGAACTAATGGCTTGATTGCAGTTGCATCTGCAAATATAGATGCCAACACATTTCTAATAATGGTACAATTTTCATTAGATTTGTTATTGAAAATCCATTTGGTACCTATTACATTAGTATCCTTAGGTTGAGGCACTAAGATCCATACATCATTCATTGTAAACTGATTTAGCTTCTCTTACCTGATATTTATTTAAGTTTCATCTGTAAGAGCTTCAATTAAATTTTTGGGTTAAAAAATAGAAGTGTAGCAAAGGTAGCTAACTTCATTCTTAATCGGATTTTGAGTTCTCACTCGGCTTTCAAGATCTCCAATAATTTCAGTGGATGAGTGAGGCTTTAGAACCCTGAAATGTGTAGGTTTCTTAGGAGTTAATTGCTTGTCAATTTGAGATGGTGGATCAGTCTTAACATGATCATTAGCATCATCATCCTCAAGTTGCACAGTCTCAAGTATATAGTCATCTATAACCACATTGATTGACTCCATGACAGTAGAGGTTCACAAGTTGTACACTCGATAAGCCCTACAATTGGGCTAAGAAAAATCCATTCATCACTTCGGGATTCAAACTTGCTCAATTGTTCTCTATCCTTAAGGATATAACATTTACTTCTAAATACCTGAAAATACTTAACATTGAGTTTCTTGTCATTCCACAACTCATACGAGGGTTTCCTTATTTCGGGCCAGTGTAAATTCGATTTACAGTATAGCATGTAGTGCTAACTGCCTCGGCCCAAAAGTGAGCTGCTAAGTTGTTTCAATGAAACATAACCCTAGCAATCTCTTGGGGAACCCGGTTCTTCCTCTCCATAACACCATTTTGTTGAGGTGTTATAAGAACAGAGAATTCATGCTTGAAATTACCCCTTTATTTATCAATAAAGACCTAGAGGGGGGGGGGGGGGGGGGGGGGGGGGAGGGTGAATAGGTTTTCTAAGGTCCGTTTACCAATTTTAATTTTATCAATTAAAATTGTAGAAACGGTAAAGAAACATACAAGCACACAAACCATAACACCAAGATTTTTACGTGGAAAACCCTCTTTGGAAAAACCACGGGACCTCGTTCGGATAAAAGAGATTTAACTAAGAGCAAAAATAAAAAATACTTATAGACTTGGATTGTACCCAACCACACTTGACAATAATTCTTGACAACCTGTCTTTAACGCCTCAATAAGCAACAACACGATCGCAGGCTAACGCGATCTACCAGTAGTAGATTGTGCTCCTCTCAGAACTCAGCAACTACGATCTCACTCGATCGATCTCCACCTAGGCAGCTCCGGATTTCTCTAACCACAATGACCATGATCCGCTACAGGGACCGATCTCCTTTTTGCAAAGGCTTTGGCACGTGCCAACCAAGTTTATACTTACAAGGAGTTTGGGAAGTTTAATTCATTTTAAACAGGGCATAGAGTGATCTCATGAACAATGAGAATCAACCAAAGCAAGTCGAAAGGTATTTCGATGGAACTTGCACTCTAGTTTAGAACATGAGAGAGAGCTCAAGGGGATAAATCATCCACAATGGGGAAACCATAGAACAACTTTAGGAGTCTCTTTTCTCAGTCTCAAAAGCCCTAATTTGGATTAGGGAATAATAATATATATAGGCAAATCAAAAAAGGAGAAAGGAAACCTTCTAAAAATGTATTTGCTGCAGGGTGGTTCGAACCCCCAAGGTGGTGGTTCGAACCACCACTTGGGTGTTCAAACGCCCATGTGGGGGTTCAAACCCCACACTACTCCAGTCACTGGAATTTTTCCTCATACAAATTTGTTTGCATGGTTCAAACACCCATATCATGGTTCAAACCACCAACATGAAATTTGCCTAAAAACTAATTTTTAACTACTTGGCTTGTTTAATACCACCTAGGTTATATAAGACATTATCTAGGTCAATTCCTCCTAGGGTAGATGTTATCTAGGTCACTCACCATTCCTACACATATTTATGGAACATGGTCAACAACTTTCCTTTGTCTTCACATGACTTCTTCACACTTAAAGCTTTTGGACTGAGACATCTTTTTAACCTTGGTTTGTCTTATAGAATTAATCAATCCAAAACTGGACTTTTCTTGGCAATTCTGTGACAAAACAATACTGACGAGCATGACAAAGACCATACTCTCCTAAACTTAATAACAAAACAGAGAATATGACTTTTACATGACTCAGGCTAAGAAACAGCCAAGAATTACAATACTTGAATCTTACATGACCTCACAATTTTTCAATTTGACCAACTGATTCTTGTCATGAAGATGAGGATACGACACTGTCTGCTTCCTGAAAATCTACACATGCTAAAAATAAAAACCTGTGAAGCATGAAGAACATACAAGATCATAATCCAGACAAAAAAACGCCCTTATTCACGAGTCATTACCAAACTATGACAAGTAAAGTGGAAGCATCAAGGTGTGCTCTCCCCCTATGTTAATAATGAGATAAAGATGATGATGCTGCTTAAAGTTCATTTGCTTTACTTTCCTCCTATGTGAGTTACCCATATACATCTCCCCCAATGTGAGTTACCTCTCCCCTTTTTGGCACGAATAACCAATGGTATCCGAGAAATATACAATCAGAGCAAAATCAAAGATCCAAGTAGCAACAATCATCAACAATTCATAATAGGTATATGGGAACAAGATGAACATGGAATAGATAGGCAATCAATTATCAACCAACCAAGAATTATCATATATCTCTAACATCAACAAGGTCAATATGTGAGTTAACTCTTAGTAAAAATATCTGCAATTTGAAATTCAGATGGAACAAACAAAATCTGAAGTTGCCCAATAGTGACCTTTTCCCGGATGAAATGATAATCGAGTTCAATATGCTTGGAGCGAGCATGGAACATTGGATTGGAACTCATATGAATGGCACTCCGATTATCACAATAGATAGGTGGACAATCAGGAAGACTAATATGTAGGTCACGTAGTAAGTAGGATACCCAAGTGATCTCAGCAGTAATATGAGCAAGAGCCCTGTATTCCGATTCAGCACTGGAGCGTGAGACAGTGGCCTGTTTCTTGGCACTCCAAGAAATGAGATTGTGGCTGAAGAACAAAGCAAAGCTAGAGGTAGAACGACGAGTATCAGGGCAACCAGCCCAGTCAGCATCGGAATAACCCGTGAGGGTAATCGGAGAATCGGAGTGGATTTGAAGACTATGATACAGTGTACCTTTAATATAGCGTAGAATGTGCTTTACCGCATTAAAATGTTCTACTGTGGGGGAATGCATAAATTGGCACACAGAGTTGACAGAGTAAGAGAGGTCGGGTCTTGTCAACGTGTGATATTGTAAAGCCCCAACAATACTGCGATACTTAGTGACATCCAAGAAAGGAGTGCCGAGTTTGGTGAGTTTGTGACCAACTACCATGGGAGTAGAAATGGGTTTGGCTTCATCCATGTGCACATGGCTAAGTAAGTCAAGAGCATACTTGGACTGCGATAAAAACAAGCCCGTGGGTGTAGTCACAACTTCGATGCCCAGAAAAAAAAGCAAGGGTGCCAAATCCTTCATGGAGAACTCACGCCTTAGTTGACCAATAAAATGGGATAGCATAGTTGAGTTGCTTCCGGTGAGGATAATATCATCAACGTAGACAAGGAGGATCATAGTGCCAAGCTTGTTGTGTATATAAAACATGGAAGTATCGGCAGGACTATGACAGAAGCCATACTTAAGAAGAAAGATGCTGAATCGCTCGAACCAAGCTCGTGGGGCTTGTTTAAGGCCATATAGAGCTTTCTGTAGACAACATACATGATGAGGAAGAGAGGGATCCTCATAGCCAGGAGGTTGATCCATGTAGACCTCTTCATGCAAGTTGCCATGTAAGAACGCATTTTTGACGTCCAATTGGCGTAATTCCCATCGACGCATAGTGGCCAAGGCAAGGACAAGCCGAATGGTGGCAGGTTTAACAACGGGGCTGAAAGTCTCATCATAGTCCAATCCAAGTAACTGTGAATACCCTTTGGCCACAAGATGGGCCTTGTGGCGTTCGATAGAGCCATCAGACTGGAGTTTAGTCTTGAAAATCCAGCGGCAACCCACAACATTCATATTAGGAGTACGAGGGACAAGGGTCCATGTCTTATTCTGATGGAGGGCATGCATCTCATCATCCATGGCAGCAAGCCAATGAGGATGGCGGGCTGCGAACTTGTACCCACTGGGTTCCTTCATGGAGAGAAGCGCATGAAAGAATGCAGTGGATTTGGGGGATGAGTTCGGACAAGTCGGTGGAGGATGATTAGTGGCTCGGCGAGTCTTTGACCGAGTGACCATAGGGTGCTTGGTTGTTGGAGGTGGTGCAATAGGTAAGTCAATCACTATATGTCCACCAGGAATAAGAGCTGCATTTTCGATAACAGGAGCCGCTTCTGAGGATGATGGGAGACTCGCATAGGAGAGTCAATCAACACTTGTGAGTGAAGAAGGACTGATGTTGTTGAGTAGAGCTGTAGGGGCAGAGGTGCTGGTTGTTGGGGGCATGGCAGCAATAGCATGGAGCGGAGGATCAGATTCCTTGAGCCGAATAGGGGTGGAGTAAGGCAAGGGCTCATGGGCAGCATCAAGAGTGGTGTCAACCGGGGAATGTGAGCGATCTAGATCACAGAATATACCTAGTTCTTCAATGCCAGTGGAGCCAGAGGAAGACCCAAGATAGGGTAGAGTAGTCTCATCAAATACCACGTGTCGGGAGATATACACACGGTTGGAGGAGAGATCAAGACAGCGGAAGCCCTTATGCATGGTACTGTACCCTATAAAAACACATCTCGAACTCCTTGGAGCTAACTTATGGGGTGAAGAATCATGTAAATAGGGAAAGCATAAACAACCAAAAGTGCGAAACATGGAATAGTTGGGTGACTTACCGAAGAGAAGAAGGTAGGGGGATGCATGTTGGAGGACAAAAGTAGGGAGCCGATTGAGGATGAACACCGTTGTAGAGAATGCTTCAACCCATAGGTGAATAGGGGCATGACTGTGAAATAGGAGTGTGAGTCCCATTTCAGTGATACTACGATGTTTGCGTTCAGCTCAATCATTCTGGGCTTGAGTATATGGACAAGACATTTGTTTAATAATGCCACAATTTGATAGATGATTAAGGAATGCTAAACTTGCAAATTCTTGTCCGCCATCACATTGGAGTATTTTGATCTTACAATCAAACTGATTTTCAACCTGTTTTTGAAAATGAATAAAGGTGGTAGTAAAAATCTGATTTCTTTTTCATGGGAAAGAACCATGAGAACCGGCTGTAGTGATCAACAAAAACTACATAATAGTGAAAACCAGATGGTGAGATAATAGGTGAGGGCCCCCAAATATCGAAGTGTACTAACTCTAAGGGTTTAGCACAACGACTTTTATTAAGATTGAACGGCAATTTTTTGCTTTTTCCCAATTGACAACTAGAGCAAATAGAGTTCATACAAGAACTAGAGTCCACAAGTTGGATATCTCTAGATTTATTTAAAAAAGAAATAACTTTGGCTGAGGCATGTCCTAGCCTATTGTGCCACACTTGAAACACGCCTGATGTTGAAGGAATATTGGAGGAGATGTAGGCATGGTGAAGGTGATCAAGTGTGTATAGCCCAGCTCTCCTACTCCCTGTCCCCAACACTTTCCCCGTTCCCTGCTCCTGTATGACAAATCCAGATGGAGAAAAAAATGAAGACACAATTGTTATCACGAGTAAATTGACTTACTGAGATAAGATTTTTATGAATATGAGGAACAAGAAGAGTGTTTTTGAGTTGAAAATAACCCATAGGAGTAGCGAGTGATACCGATCCTGTATGAGAGATTGGAATAGAGGGACCATTGCCTACAAGAACACGATCAGGACCATGGTAAGATTTAATATTATCAAGGTTACCTTCATCATTAGTCATATGAGATGTGGCTCCGCTATCAGGATACCACTCGGTATCTTGTGCATCTTGGATGATGAGTGATGTAAAAGCAGCTGTAGCTTGCGAAGATTGGTAGGTGTGGTTGAACCCGTTTCGGCACCCAAGAGAAAGATGACATCCATGACCACATATTTGGCACACATGTGAAGAGATTGCCGAAGAAGAATTTAAACTTCCAGAATTGGGTCGATTGCCATTACCATTGAAGTTGTCATTGCCATTGAAATGTCTATTGCCATTACCATTGTTGTGAGGAACATAATGAGGACCATGACCACCACGGTTTCCTCCTTCATAGTAAGAAACATGTCCACCATGGTTTGTTCCCTCATAATGATGGATATTACCACGATTACCTCCATTGCCTCGATAGTGATTACTTTGAAAATTCTGATTTCAGTTGGAGGGTCGAGAGTTTCGATTTCCTCCACGATTGTTGGTGCGACCATTCCTTCCTCCACGTTGAGCCGTGAAGACTGACTCATGTGTGCTCTCATGAGGTGTTAAGCTTTTTAACAAT
Organism: Tetracentron sinense; assembly: GCA_015143295.1. NCBI lineage: Eukaryota > Viridiplantae > Streptophyta > Magnoliopsida > Trochodendrales > Trochodendraceae > Tetracentron > Tetracentron sinense. The sequence goes on from CM026573.1 coordinate 7,952,966, forward strand.
AGCTCAGGGCAGTTTTGACAACGCGATGGTAACAAAAGTGTGATATTCTGATCCTAGGTCTCTTAGGAACCAGAAGGCCTTGTCTGCGTCCGGCACAGGGTAGCCAATAGCGGACAGCTGGTCACAAATCCCTCGAAATTTCTGAGAATGATCTGAAATGGATTGTGTTCCCCTCTTTAGAATTTGAAGCTCTTCGCGAAGTTGGAGTTCCCTGTTCTTGGACTTGTGAGCAAAGGATTCTTCCAGTACCGTCCATACATCTGCTGCGTTATGACAATCCATGGCAACACTCATGGCTTCCTCTATGAGAGAGGAATTAATCAAGCTTACAACAAAATGGTCCATGAGTCTCCATGTCCGAAAATCTGGATTGCTTGTAGCAGTTCCATCTTTTGGAGTGATCGTTGGTGAAGGAGAGAGAGTCGTACCATCAATGTAACCAAGCAACTCTTGGCTTTCGAGAAGAGGAAGAATTTGGTTCCTCCATAAGGGATAGTTGCTGCCATTGAGTTTGATTGACAGCATGTTTGCCATTGATGAATAAGGCAAACTTGGGGAGACCGTAGAGGAAGACGATGGATTGGTTGTTTGATCCATAGCTTAGCACAACATTAATGGAGTAGAGATTCCAAGATAATGTGCTGCTTTGATACCATAGAAGGGATTGAAACCTTCCAAGATAACGTGCTGCTCTGATACCATAGAAGGGATTGAAACCTTAGATGATTCAATCGGTAGTTCCCTCTTGGGATTCTCATTGAATATATAAAGTGTTGAGTTACAAGGTGTACATGGCTGTACATTACAAAGAGAAGAAAGTTTTTAATTTACAAAGAATATTCCTATCTAACCACATGGGAAGGTTTCTCATTGGTGTCCATCAACTTGGGAAACCTTCCTTGTTTTGCTTCATTCGTATATAGCAGATTGGGACAGCTTTCTTGAGTTGCTCTCATCACACTGAGAGAGATCTTACACGGATCAATGGTCTCTCTTTCTTTGGCAATTGCTTGATTGTCTCTAGTAGAGTCTTCCAAATCATGGTTGATTGATGATGTGGCAAGGTGAGTATCCTTAGGATTCGGTTGGGCATCCTTAGCAACCTTATTAGGGGGGTGTAATATCAATTTAATTAATTCAAAATATAACTCAATTGGGGGTTTCACATCCCAAACCCTCAATCCGAAGATATAGAAATTCGGTTTATAATAAAAATCTAAAATCAATTTCCAATCAATTATTCAAATCAAGTTTTAACCAAAGCCCTAACTTTATCGGAAAGATTTGAGGACGACGATGTACCTCATGGCAATACCACAACAAAGAATAATATCCTCTAAGATTAGGGTTATTTGTTTGAGAAATCAAGAACTATTACTCAACTATGAGAGAAGCGTAACTAAACTCGTGAAAATGTTTAAACCCAAGAGATTCAATTGAAAGAGAGATTCAAACTAGAAGAACAAGAAAAATAGAAATCATAGACATTAAAAACATTCAATGGATTAATTTAAATTAGCATCACCTTATTAAGAGCATTCCAACTTAACTAAGGCTAGGGATTTAACAATTCATATAAAGGAAAAACTAAAACAATAATAAGAGAAGAGAGATGACTGGGATAAGAGATGCCTTAATAGCTCCCCCTCTTTAGGTTTATATAGGCTAAAGGTAAGAGGAAAAGTGAAAGAAAAACAAAAGGGAAACTTCTAGAATTACAAAATTACAAGAAAACCATCCAAAATCGAGTTTCCTACTTTGAACAATAAAATTCCAAAAAAACACCGCCACCACCGCTCGATCGCCGCTCCTAACCGATCGATCGTAGCTTCGCTCAATCGCCTAGTTTGGCCGATCGAGTTGTGGACACAGTTTTTTGTCTACTTTTTTCATCTTTTTGACTTTTCTTTATCAGTTGATTTCCATGAAAGCTCTTTCCTCAAATTCCCTGCATAAAATAATATAAAATACTTAGAATTCATAATCCATAGTTGGGCAAACAAGTTTAGAACATAGACTATGAACCCTGGATTAATAACTAGTTTGAAGGGTACTTTTTCACACTCATCAGTCTCTTTTCCTGTTGGTGTAGAGACGGGTTTTTTGGTAGGTTTTTGAAAGGAAGGAGATGGTAAGGTGCTTTCAGCATAGAAGATAAGTCTATGTCCTCGTCCGGATTTCTTCTAAAAGGAGGGGTAGTTGGAGGGGATGGGATCTAAGGAGAAGCAGATGCCCATGGCTACACTTTCTGGCTTTAACATAGGTGAGGTTGCAGCTGGAGATAATCTTGTAGGTATTGACAAGGGGATTTCAGATAGGATTCGTAGGCTTAAGGAAGGGATTCTAGGTGTGGTTAATGCTGGTTGCACGCAACCTAGTCAGGTTATTCATACAGAGGTTCCAGTTAGTTATCCTCCTGCGTTTCTAGCCCTATTGCTCGAGCAAGAGATGGGGATTACCATTTTGGGCTATGGGAAGTCCATTTCGGGGCACTAGGATCTGGTTGGGTGTGCCCCAGCCTCTGTTCCGCAGCTTTCCTCCTTGGAACCTGCAACGGTTCTTGAAGGGCCTCTTGCTGTCAGGTGTGATGCTTTATGCTCGTCCTTGAACCCCCTCCTATTTGGGCCTCTTAGTTATCATAAGGTAAATATGGATGGGATTGCTACTGTTGGTGGAGAGAGTTTGAGCTCTAGCTCAGGCAAGAAGAAAAAGAATCGCAAAAAAGGCCAAAAATTCTAAATTTTCTCGCCTTGGAGAATAGTGATGAGGATGTCGAAGATGACTTCTTTCTCTTAAACCCTCGTTTATTCGCATATCAGTCTCCCCCCTCCCTCTCATCGTTGCCAAAATGCTAGGGCCTCCTTTAACTAGGGGTCATGAGTCTAGTAACGATAGTGGGTCGTGGAGAATCTCTTGGGGGCCGAATTATATGGTTGTATATGAGGATGGCACTGCTTGTCCATCGCCTAGTTGAGCTGGGGTTTCCCCTTTGTGTGCAAGAGTTATGGTTTCCTTGTTTGGATAGGTTTAAGAGATTTCTTTTGCCTCTTGGGGGTCTTTGGTTTGTGCCTGGGTTGGGGTATGTTGCCTTATTGTTTAGTGGTTTTTGAGGCTGTGTATGGTGCTGCCCAAGATGGGTAGCTTTCCTTTTTAGCTACCTATTCCCAAAATAAAAAACATACACCAATTGTAGCATGTCTGTAAAAATACTCATACAATATTGAGACAAATTCAACACTTATAATTTGTATTTTTAGTACCATACCATGTAGTTTTGGGGGCACATGAGATCTATGTGCCGAGTTGCGCACACAAAATTAGATGTTAATTTATCAAATCCATATGTTTGAGAATATAATGCCAAGGACACCTCCCTGATTGCAATAACTTTAGGTTTGTATCCCATGGCGATGGACTCAGTTGCGAGTCTCTTGCTGTGATAATAACCAAAGAAGAAGTGTTTATTCTGCCGAGGCCGTTGATATGCCTCAAATATATTTACGAACCCAATTAACCTTGTTAAAGTGATGCACCTTTAAAAAAAAATGAAAGGGATGGATGATAAAAATAAGTGGATTGACAAAAGAAAAAGTAGATCATCTAATTGGAGGCCACATGGAACTATGGGCTACACAATGAGGGGTAGCCCTCCCCTCCCATAACCCCCAACCCTAATGTTGGTGAGATTCGATCTCAGGTCTTTGGTACGACACCAACTAAACTAAGTTGACACCTATTATTATCATTATTGTTATGGATAAGACATTCTTTGTTCATGATAATGATTACTTAGATCTTGTGCTTCTCGATCTTCCTCTGGAGCTCATCCTTCTTAGTCCCCACCACTTTATCAATCACCTTCCCTTGCTTTATCAATAAGAAAGATGGCATTGCCTGCACCTCAAATGCCCGAGCTACCTCCTGTTGTGTATTCCATCCATCAAACATTAGAAAACCTTCAAAATAAGTATTCTTTCTTCAAACACCATCTTCATCAGATTCAGAGGAACAATAATTAAATATCAAAGAGAGTAAGAGCAGAATACCATCAACTCATCCACATCGATCTTCACAAACACAACGTCCGTGAATTTCGCAGCCATCTCTTCAATGGCCGGCTCCATCAGTCGACAAGGCTTACACCATGTCGCCGTGAAATCGATCACCATCTTCAAACCCCATAAAAAGATATTAATAATTTTTTATTAAAAAAAAAACATGAGGGAGAGAGAGAGAGAGGTCGAGCAGCATTACCAGTTGGGTGGATAGTTTAGAGGCGTCGAAGTGGGCCCTCCATCGGGCGGCGGAGTGGATCGCTATAATACGTGAAGAGGCAGAGGCAGTGGTGGTGGATGAGACTCCATGCACGACTGAAGAAGGATAGCTCGCTTGTCTCCTCCAACCACCAAAGGAAGCCATTATGAATATAGAAGCTTAAATCAACTTTAGCTTCTACTCTTCTTCTTTGCTCCTTCAATGGCGATGGATGACCTTAGACTTCCTGGATGGGGTATTATTTATACCAGTTTTATGATTTGTGCTTGACGGTGGGAAATAGCCATACGCCATGCATAGTAATGGGTATGAGATTCGATTTTCTTATTGCTTGTTTTACAACGGTTGCACGTCAATTTGAAGAGCTGTGAAGCGTAAGTCCTAGTTCTCTCGTTATCACCATTTACTTTGCACTCTCTATTGAACTCCGCTAATTTGTCAATGTTAGTGTAAGGAGATTTTATGCTCAAAGTGCTCTGTTTGTCATTACGTCCTTTTTCTTTTTTTTTTCTTGGATACTTATTTTTCCGAAATTTTCAGAATATTTTAATTTAAATTGTCAAACATTATGACATGTAAAAAGGCATATGTTCGGAGAGTGACACCTTTTAATTTCCATCGTGATTATTTTCTTCGTGTTGGATGGGCTTAGCTGGGCAAAATCAGTTCTCTTTTGTAACATTTATTTATTTTTCTCATGAGTTGGTCCATTCGGCTGAGATTGCTAACGCACGTTTTCATTAAATATTCCATTCGTTTGGATGGAAAAATATATGCATGACTCAAATGGCATTTCTGCCAGAATTGATTCCCCAATACTACTATTTTCCCTTTACGGACAACTTTTCTTTTAGCTTAGTTATTTCATGATAACAAATTTCATTTCTATCACTGTTGCCCTAAAAAAATTCAATCTCTTGGGTCCGTTCTTTTGCCGAGAGATAAAGTCCAACACTTTGAAAGTTTGGACAATCTCCATTTTCTTTTGACAACTAGACGATGTATTGATGCTTTCATTACTGGGTTGCAAATTTCCATGAGACATTAAATGGAACAAAATTAATGATTTCCAATCTCATAAAAAAGGGTAAGACTTATGGATATAATCTTGGTAAAAAACTTGACAAATTAAAGTGACTCAAATTTTCTACCAACTACCGTGACGATGTATTAATGCTTATATGTCTCAGAAAAAGAATGGACCCAAAATTGATAATTAGTTTTTCTCCTCAGCTAGGTTTGGAAATCATGTATTATATATATACACCCATACGTAACAAAAAATTAAAAAATAAACAAACAACAACAATACGAATAATAATAAAAATAACAATATTAATAATTGTCATTCAATCTTATATCCACTAATAATCCAATCAAAATATCTTCAGCCTTCACTTGGCAGACCCCGTGATTACATGCGCTCAAATCACTAACAAATGTGATTGAGACTACAAGAAATTCACTAATTAGCGATAGAAATTTTCCATCTTTAAAAGTCTATTTTCCGTCGCTAATGACATTAGTGATGGAAATTTTGTTTGTCGCTATTCCATTGAAGATGTGGCCATGGGTAATGGGTTTCAGAGACGGTAATCCTTTCTTGTCGCTAAGTATGGAAGCATAATTTTCGTCGCTAATGGGTTGATTTCGATATGCTAAATAAGGTTTATTAGTGACGGAAAAGGTCATTTGCAACGGATTTTAGTGATGAAAGTTTTTGGTCTCTAATTAGCAACAAAAATTGTTCTGTCTGTGATGTAGAATTAATGACGGAAATATTTTCGTCGCAATCTGTCACTAATTTGCAAACACCATTAGCGACGGATAATCCGTTGCTAGTGTCAATTTTTTTAAAAAAAACCTACTCTACTATACCATAACCTGTAAACTTGTAATTAACCTGTAACATGTTAATTCACATTCAAATCCTATAACTTGTTCATTCACATTCATATTCAAAACCTGTAAATTACCATTCACATTCACATACAAGACTACTTGTAAGATTATGAATCTATGATCATTCACATTCACATTCACATAGTATCATAAACTCATTTACCCATATTTACATTCAGAACCTATAACCTATACCTAGCCTCGACAAGTAACCTGTTTATTCACATTCCATAGCATGTGTATAAAAAAGTTGGCTCATTCCATTTTGTTCAATATAAAGAAAGCCAACATGTTTACACTAGTCTTGGATGCTTGAGGGCAATGACACAAGACACACTATTTTGACAACGGAATAAGTCAATACCAAAATATGGACTTATAATCCTAATTCACTGTCAGACTCTTCCAATTAATGTTTCTTTGACAAATTTCAAGGTAATAGATTTATTTTTCTTGGAAAGTCTGAGATTGAGTTCATAGGTTTGCAAGGATCCAACCGATTCCTCAATCCGAAGAGCATCAACATTCTTTCTATCTTCAATCGCAGTGACTTTCTATTGAAACATCTTATGAAGAGATCTAATGACTTTTCTAACAATTTTGGACTCAGCAATTTGTTTACCTAGATTAAAGGTTGAATTAACTATATCACTGCAACTAGCATAAAAACATCAAATGTTTCAACCTCTTCCATCCTTTGGTTTTCAAACTAGTGGTGAGCATTTGCAGTTTGGAGATTTTTACTGTTGTAGTCCCCTCATGGGTGATCTCTAAGATGTCGCAGACCTCTTTCGATGTGCCACACTTAAAGATTCTCTGAAATTCTTTGGGTGTGAAAGCATTGAATATGACATTAAGACCTTTGCTATTCCAACCAGCGGTCTCCATCTCATCTTTACTCCATTCTTCGGAGTTTTTAACAACAATCAGTTTCTCGACTGTTTTGACCGGGTTTTTCCAACCCTTCTCTATGGTTATCCAAACTCGCTCATCCATCAATTTTAGAAAGACTCTTATTCAAACTTTTCAATAAGCATAATTATTCCCATCAAATAGTGGAGGATGGGCGATGAAACTACCCTCTTTCATTGAAGACATATTTAGGGATATATGAACAAGATCATACTAAAATAGTTAACTTTATTAGTGAACCCACTTTGATACCAATTGAAATTTACCCCTTATGTAACAATCAAGACCTTGAGGGCAGGAGGTGAATATGATTTCACAATTAAAGTGCGTAAAAGATAAACAAATAAACAAACCATAACACCAAGATTTTTACGTGGAAACCCTTTCGGTAAAAACCACATGACCTAGTCAAGATGAAAGAGATTTAGTTAAGAGAAAAATCAACAAATACTTTTACAAGACTCAGACTTGTACCCAACCGGACTCGACACAATGATCCTCGGTAACCAATCCTCAATGCCCTATAAGCAATCACATGCTTGCAAGCAACACAATCAACCAGAACATATTGTGCTTTTCTCAGTACTTAGCAACCACGATATCTTGATCAATCTCCGATTACGACAACTCTGAATTTCTCCAACATAATATATCCACGATCCGTTACAGGGACCGATCTCTTTTTTCAAAGGCTTTGGCACGTGCCAACCAAGTTTATACTCACACAGGAGTTTGAGTGGTTTAATTTAGTTTAAACAACGATCTAAAGTGATCTCATGAATAATGAGAATCAATAATGAAAGTATAAGGTATTTCAATAAAATCTTGCAACTCTAGTCTAGAATGTAAGAGAGAGCTCAAAATGATAAACCATCTACAATGGGGAAACCCTAATACTATTTTAGGAGTCACTTCTCTTAGTCTTAAAAGCCTAAATCGTAATAGATTACAATACATTATATAAGCAAACCAAAGTGGGGAGAAATAGAAGTTGCTAAAAACACAATTCCCGCACAGAACGTTCAAGCCCTCTGATCTTTCGAACACCCCTCTATGTAGAGACCCATACTTTCTTTCACGTCATTAAGACAATTAATAGCGGTAGAATGATCTTTTGTCATGTTATTATGCATATTTTAGTTATGGCTAAGCGGTGTGGTGTGTTTAGAATGCTTAAACGGATAAAAAGTAAATAAAACAGGGCATGCAATCAATCGCAGGAGACCTACGATCGATCACACTCTGTCTAAAATTGAGAAAATCTTTGTTCTGGTTGCAATCGATTGTAGGGTACTTACAATCAATCGCACTCAGTCGAAAATTTAAGGATCACCATATGTGCGATCGATCGATCGTAGTTGCGCACAGGAATTTTTAAAAAAGTTGCAAAAATTAGGGTTTTAAACCCGTAGGCTATAAATAGAGGTTCTATTTCGAGGGTTTTAGGGTTCTAACTTTTCTAAACCTAATTTGGCAAAGAGGGGAGAGAAAACCTAGGGTTTCAAAGAGAGATTGCTCAAAAAGGAAAGTTTTTGCTTGAGGAAGGAGATTAAAGCTTGAAGATCACCCCCAAAGCCTTGAGGAGCCTTCTCTAGCGTTTTGGATCGAATGGAATGATCTCAAAGGTTAATATGCTTTCTAACTCAACTCTATCATGTAATCTCTATGCTTAATTATGTCGATTAAGAGTTTCCTTATATGATTTTCATGGAAATGGATATATAATGGGGAATTAGGGATTTTATTCATGAAATGTGGATTTTGACATGTGCTTAAGATGATGGGAAATGATAGTTTAAGATTTATTGTTTGTTAATTGGTGAATTGTTGAAAATGTGGAAGGGAAATGATGATGGATTGGGTTTGAATGAATGGTTATAGAGTTTGGATGTGATGTATGCTTTGAATAGAGAATGGGGTGTATGAAATGGAGGAAGAGTGTTATGGATGAATGGAAATGAAATGGATTTAATGATTTATGAAATGTGTTATGGAAATGATTAAATTATGCTAAAATGTTAGTTATGATTCTTGTGTTAAATTATGCTCTAATTATATTGAATGGTGATCGACATTTGGGTAAGCCAAGACTTAGAGGAAAGTCTTCCAAATTAGTAATTCTCTAAGCATTCGGTATGGGACATTATTGTGGAGTTTCCATGGTGGGAGATTGGAACCTAAGCGATGAACTACTTGAATGTCAATTACGACACTCAATCACACATTCACTTGCATGGTAAGTCTATAAGTCTCCTGAGTTCACATGTCTCACAAGCATGCATGCATGCTTCGAGGAAGTTTGAAAGTAATATCTCACAAGCTCACAAGTTTTGGTCCATAGATGGACATGAAATCTTGTAAGAAATATATTGCAAGCTTACAAATATTCGCCCACGCATGGGCATGCATCTCACAAGAATATGCATCATGTAAGATCAAGTCTAAGAGTCTCTCACGCTCACAAGTCCACATGAGTGAAGATGAAAATATGATATGTCTCGCATGCTCTTAGGCATTCTGATTATATGTTTATGAAATGATTATGGTATTGATTATGTTCTAATGACATCATGTTATTGGTTAGTTTTCTTATATGCTGAGTGTTTTCAATACTCAGTTAACCTATTATTGTCGGTAGGTATAAAGCAGGAGTACATGGCGGAACCATGGGTTGAGGAGTCATACGTCGAGGAAAAATAAGAAGCTAAGGCTCCAATTGAGGAAGCTCGAGAGTTGGATAGGTGACCATACTATTAGGCCTTGTTTTACTTTTTGAAAGTATTGTATTAGACTTATTTTACTCAGGTTGATGTTGCTCAGAGTCGTTACAAACCTTTGTTAGATTTTAGTTATGGTGGATTATATTCATATGGGTCTGACTTGTGCAGGATGGTTTGTTTATATATATATATATATATATATATATATATATATATATATATATATATATATATATATATATATATATATATCGAATTTTCTTATTCTCATATTTAGAGACTCGTGTCTAGTATTGCCTTGAAGGTATGAATTTTGATCAGGTTTAAGAAATGTAACAGGCCCAAGGTCCCATTATGTCTAAGGTGGGGTTTTGGGGTCGCTATACTCTAGGTCGTTCGAAGGCCCTTAAGGAAACTCTCTGGATTTTTTTCTTATACATTTTTTGCATCGTTGTTCGAATGGCTTACCAATGGTTCAAACCACTAAGATGATTTTTACCCAAAAATAGTTATTTTGACTACTTAAACTTTTTTCTAACCTCCCAGAGTATATATGATATTTTCTAAGTCAATTTCTCATAGGGTAGATGTCTTCTAAGTCCACTTACCATTCCTAGGCACATTTGAGGTGCATTCTAAGTCACTTACCATTCCTAGGCACATTTGAGGTGCATGATCAACAACTTTGGCTTCTTCTTTAGATGACTTTTAGCGCTTGAACATTCTTAGACTAAGACACTCTTAAATGCAAGAAATTTTAAACTTTTCTTATGAGATTGCCTCAAATAATAGTGATTGGTCATCACAATAATCCATCACAACAAAATCAAATACCTGTATTAATAACATCATAAGTTTTCACAAGAAGAAAAGACACCTTCATTGCGCCAAATAAAGTCTAAGGGTTTCCAAAATAAAATCATTCTTTTGATCTTGTTCAATTTACACCCTCATCATGATCTGCTGACATGAAATGCCAATGAGCTATGAAATTCAGTAATTCTCAAAACTTCTAAACTATTTTCTATAATTTAGAGTTTATCAATTTCATTATATAAAACTTGCAATTTTAACAACATTAACACATAAATTAATATACCAGACTAAGAGAACATGTCAAGCATACACAGGCATCACGATCACATCATTTTCATTAATGAATCACTATTCATACTAAATTTTAAGAAGTTCGCTATATTTTTTTGTGCCTTGATTGATTTGTTTTCTCAGGATTACTTCGTCTTATTCTAGGTTCTCAATTGTGAACCATCTTCTTTACAAAATTGACCTATATGGGGTCATACTTAATGACACCACTCATCCCTCCATGGTAAATCTTGACCTTAGACAGAGTCACAGTGGGGACACCGTCTATCCTAGAAATACATCATTGGAGGCACTTCGGACCTTAAAGGACACCGCCTCTCCTGTCTTTTAGCCAAAGGAGGCACCCTGAGCCTTCACGCAAAGTGGCTTATCATTTGGGGACATAACCCATTTCATATAATAAAATCACAGAGAGGACACCGTCTCTCTTGGCTATCTATCATTGGAGGCACCCTGAAGCTTTTAGACGAAACTGTCTCTCTTGACGTTTAGCCTATCTCAATAACGATTCAACTATACAACAAGGTGTCATGATCCTAATACCAGGAGATCTCCAATTGACCCAAGAAATTCTCAAGTTAATGTAAACAGCTGGTTTTTAAGTTCCACATCCTATAGTCTAAGTCAAAATCACCCCTTTTTGGGTTTCCGAAACTTCAATTCCGCTATATCAAGGTTACAATACCTACTCAGGGCCCATCAACACTCATCTCATTTTTAAAAAAAAGTCATTCATATTCAATTCAAATTCATATACAAGCACCCAACTCAAACCATATTCATTAAGAAATTTCTAGAACCATGCATCATAAACTATTTATTTTCAAATTCTCAACATAAATCGTCATAAATATTTATTTTCAAAACATGCTAGTTACCATTCAAGCATCCTAAATCCCTAATCATCATTAAGAAACTCCTAGGTTAAATCATGCTTCTCAAACAATTTTAATTCAAAAATCCCAACAAAAGTCAACATAATATTTATTGTCAAACATGCTATTGAGCATTCAAGCATCCTGAATCCTTAATCATCATTAAGAAATTCCTAGGTTAAATTATGCTTCACAAACAATATCAATTCAAAAATCGCAATATAAATCATCAAAATTTTCAAACATGTTATTTAGGTTTCAAGCATCATAAATCTCAATTCATCATTAAGAATTTCCTAAGTTAAATCATGCTCCACAAACAATTTTCTTTCAGAAATCGCAACATAATTCATCATAAATATTTATTTTCAAACATGCTATTTAGCTTTCAAGCATCATAAATTTCAAATCATCATTAAGAAATTATTAGATTATATCATGCTTCACAACAATATACTCAAAATTTTAACAAGGATCTCCCCTAGATTCCCCTTCCTTTCTCCTTCTTCTTTTTCCTTCTCTTCTTTCACTCCTTAGTGAATTAACCAACTGTAAGGGATAAAATTGGTAGCAGGGGTATGGTGGGAAGTCCCCACCGACTTACCCATTCACCCATAAATATCTCTTAGGATATTTTACTAACACATGTGGTGGAAGCTTCCTAGGGGGCTGCCTATATATATGGGCAGAGATTAAACCAGAAGGGGATGCGTGAACAAGGTGAAAAACCAGGGAAGAGAAAGAAGAAGAAGAAGAAGAAAGAAAGGGACTTGGGGGTTTGAGGCTCGACCGTTCGATCTGTGAACCCCGATCCCAAAGAGCTATCTGAAGAATCGCAAAATCCAATTGATGGATACCCGTCGATGATTGATGTCAACTTGGTGAATCTCCACCATCCGATCAGCTGACCATCACACGATATGCCACATCGCCTGACAGGTATCCCTATACCCTGGTGCGTTACGCTTATATGCTTGATGATATGTCAATGCCACATGACCACCTACACGGTCACATACACGACCACTTGCACAGTAACATATTTGATCATTCACCCCTGACTTTCCCGAGTACACTCTTGTACGAGTACACTTAATCCCGACCTACCTGAGTACACTCTTGTATGAATACACTCATCCTCGTATTGACCAAGCACGTATTGATTGAGCACATACTTATTGAACACGTATTAACAAAGAACGTACCCGTCATGCCATGCCCGTACTTGCCCTGAGAGTACTCGATCTGACTTGCTATGCCCGTATTCGACCTGAGAGCACTCGACCCGACATGTGAGAACGAACACGTCCTCAAATAACACCCATGTGATTTGCTCAATCTGTACTCATAAACAATGCTTTCCCCAGTATACTTGCATAGTGCATCCAGGCTGGTCATGTTCGAACCTCGCCTTTGCGATTATGTTAGATTATCGCTATGCATAGTGTTCCCGATTTGTATAGACCTCCAACATTTGACTACGCTCTACTAAATGATCAACAACCACATGGTAAGTATCTTTATACTCGAATGCTCATATGCTTATGCCCTATACTAACTTGCTCGTCGGAGTGTCTATGACATGTCGGACGACTGCACACCTTGCGGAGGATGAACAAGTACTGAACCGATGACGAACACGTGATGAACCGAGGACGAACCCGTGATGAACCGAGGACGATCCTGTGACGAACCTTGGATGATTCCATATCGAACGTCAACTCCTTCGAAGATTGTATCATACAACAAGGGTACAGATGGCACATGCCTGTAGACGAGGGTATAAGACTTGAACCATACAGCCTGTGACAGGTACCATTATTCCTAAAATTTCCTTTTACAAATTAGTGCCATCTGTGAGAAGCAAAGAAAATAGCCAAGAATGTCATCCTCGCAAAATTTGGGATTAGCGGTACGCGTCCTCTCCACGAAATTGGGGGCTAACAGTGAAGATATGTACTCCGTACGCAATGATTGATTATTAATCTAGTATGTGATCCCTAGACGGAGGGACAAATCTGATCAATCATTCCTAGTCAGAGGTCACTCACCTCTTTGGCATGTGATCTACGTATGAGATACGAATCACGTTGGCCCAAGTGCCGCACGATATCAGAGCACTTGCACCCGTTGTGGACAAGAATGCCTCTACCACCAGAGGTTTCGTCCTTAGAGCACTTGCACCCGTTGTGGGCAAGAAAGACTCTACCACCAGACATTTCATCCTCAGAGAACTTGTAGCTGTTCAAGGCAAGAATGACTCTACCGCCAGACGTTTCGCCATTAGAGCACTTGCACCCGTTGTGGTCAAGAATGACTCTACCACCAGATGCTTCGTCCTTAGAGTAGTTGGACCCATTGTGGGCAAGAACAGCTCTACCACTAGACGTCTCATCCTCAGAACGCTTGCACCTATTCAGGGCAAGAACGGCTCTACCACCAAACGTTTCGTCCTCAGAGCACTTACACCTGTTCAGGGCAAGAACAACTCTACAACCAGACGTTTCATCGTCAGAGAACTTCCACCTATTCAGAGAAAGAACGGCTCTACCACTAGATGTTTAATCCTCAGAGCACTTGCACCCATTGAGTGCAAGAACGGCTCTATCGGAAAATGTTTGGTTCTCAGAGCACTTAAACCTGGTATGGGAAAAAAATGCTCTGCCACCAGATGTTTCGTCCTTAGAGCACTTGCACCTGTTCATGCAAAAATGGCTATACCACAATGTTTCAGCCTCAGAGTACTTGCACCTGGAGTGGACAAGAATGGCTGGACTACCAAATGTTTCATCCTCAAGGCACTTCCATCTATTGTGGGTAAGAATGACCGCACTACTGATGCTTTGTCCTCTAGACACTTGCACCTGTTCATGGCAAGGTTGGTTGATTACATCAACTAGACTATGAAATGACCACACTGATGTCCAATCCGAGACCTGGACTAGCTCAACCAATTTTTATCCGATGATGTATTCTCGACACCTTGAACAAGTCCAAGGCACTGAGATGGGGCTAATTGTAAGGGATAAAATTGGTAGCAGGGGCATAGTGGGAAGTCTTTAACGACTTACCCATTCACCCATAAATCAGTGTTTAAAAAATCGACGAGTTAAATCGAAAATCGACCTGGTTGACTCGGATCGGTCGGATTTCGAGTCAACTCAGTTAGAAACTTGGCAGTATCATTACTCGTCCTAAAACTGGTCTGACTCGGCCGAGTGGACTCAACTCAACCGAGTCGAGTAGATCAAACGATCCTCGAATGTATGATAAAAAAAAACCCTAAAAAAGTAAAGATCATGAGAATAAGAGATTACCCCCCTTTTATTTTAGTCAGATCTCTAATCTCCTTTAACATGTTTGAAGAAGGAGGCGAGATAAGGTTTGAAGAAGAAGAAGGAGGCGAGATAGGTACTCACCGGTGAGATAGGTACTCACCGGTGAGATAAGTGCTCAACTTGATCTCTGCGGCTACATTCCAAAGTTCTTCGTCTCTCCATAAGAACTCTAGTCTGATGACTTCTTTGTTCTTCTCTTTCAAAAATCAGATATATAAAAGAAAGATTCTTGTGATTCATTATAATATATAATATAAAAAATAAAGATGTCTTTGTGATAAGTGACAGAAGTCACAGAACGTCCTAAAAGCTTCCATCACTATTAAATCAAAGAAAAGGTATGATGTAGGAAATAAATATTTTAAAAATAAAATATTATTCTTTCATGTAGGTGATTGGATGGTGGTCTGAACTATTAAATGCTAGTGTTAGTACTCTGAGTCTTTGAGTGAGACAATTTATTTAATTTTTTTTTTTTTAAATAAAAGAATAGTATTGTACTTCATCTGCAAAGTTAATAAAGAAAACAAATTACCTTTCAAATCTTCTTCTTATTTTTTTTTTTTGGTTAAGAAATCTTCTTAATTCGTCCATCCAAACAAAAAAAATCTTTTATCTAATTTATCTCATGCAAGTCAAAATAAAAAATAAATATATTTTTAATGTTAAAGCGCGTAAGAATCTCTAGAAATATTCTGATATAGTCGTATCTCATTGCTTTTAAACCAATTAGATTAATTAGAATACAAACCATGTCAACTAATGTTTTTTTTAAATTTCAGTTTTTGCGTGTTATGGATTCATTGGAAAGATGTGAAAATGAGCCAATAAGTACGCTTGATACATCAAGTCAATTGGTTATTGAAACATCTCACTTGACAGTTTTCGGTTGGGCTCATTGCACGGCTATCTCAGTGGATAAAAAACATGTTTGTTGCAACTATTGTGGGAAAACAATGTGGGGAGGGATTCACAGGTTAAAACAACACATTGCAAGGATGCTTGGAGATGCCGCAAAATGTCCTAAAGTTGATAAAAGTGTGGCTAAAAAGATAATGGAAATACTTACCAAGAAAAAGATATGAAATCTTCTAAGGTAAACAAAAAACGAAGTTGGGGAGAATTTGGGGAGAAAAAGTCTGGTGATGATGATGAAGTGGAACAATTATCAAGAATAGGACAGGGAAAAGAGGCTGCTAAAGATTCAAATACAGTCCAATTAAAGTTGTCAACTGCTATGAATAAGAATGCACGAAAGAGGGTTGTAGATGTGGTTCGGAGATGGTTTTATCATGCTGCAATTCCATTTAATGCAGCTGATTCGGTCCTTTTTCCTAAATTTTTTGAAGCAATTGGGAATTATGGTCCAGGATTAAAGGCACCGACTCCTTATGAACTGTCAGGTCCGACGTTAGATGGAGAGGTTCAGAATTTGGAATTTTATTTCAAGGAATTAAGAGATTCTTGGGCTGAAATTGTTCCATATTGTCAGATGGGTGGACAGACCAACGTGGAAGATCTATCATAAACTTTTTGGTCTCATGTCCGAGGGGAACAATGTTTATCAAATCGGTAGAGCCTCAAACATTGTGAAGAGTGCAGCAAATCTTTTCTACCTCCTTGATGGCATTGTGGAAGAAGTTGTAGAAAAAAATGTTGTTCAAGTAATAACTGACAATGCAGCAAATTATGTGGCTGCAGGTAAAATATTGATGGCAAAAAGAAAACATCTCTTCTGGACTTCATGTGCTACCCATAATGTGGATCTTATTTTAGAGAAGATTGGAAAACTAAAGAGTGTAAGTGATTTGATTGAGATGGCTAAGAAAGCGGCCAAATTTATTTATAATCATGCTCAAGTGTTAAATCTGATGAGAACACATTCAAATGGAAGAGAAATTTTGAGACCAGGAGCAACAAGATTTGCTACAAATTTTATCCTCACGGGAAGTCTTCTAGAACAGGTAAATGATTATATACTTTTTTTTTAAATCTAATTTTTTTTTTGAATTTAATAAACTAATTCTAAATATTATTTGTTAAACACAAAGAGCTGGGTTAAAAGTGTGAAAGCGTCCAACTCAAAACCAATTGGCAATGAGTGGAGAGGCCTTACATGTATATAAGGCCACAACTATTTCTCTATTTAGTCGATGTGGGATTAATTCTCTTACACGCCCCCTCACGTGCAGCCCTAATTTTAGGTCTATCACGTGCGCCTCTTTTTAGATCGTCAATCATGCAGCCTTTCTGTTTGGGTCTGTCATCGTGAGTGTGAGCATAATTTGGCCGTTGGGCCTTTTGGGCTCTGATACCATTTGAAAGCGTCCAACTCAAAACCAATTGACAATGAGTGGAGAGGCCTTACATGTATATAAGGCCACAACTATTTCTCTATTTAGTCGATGTGGGATTAATTCTCTTACAAAAAGCTATGATGTTATCTGAAGATTGGGTTAAATCAAGATTTGCAAGTTTGGCGGAGGGGAAAGAAATAGAAAAAAACTTGTTGAATAATGACTTTTGGAGAAGACTTGAAAAGCTTCAAAGATTAGTCACTCCACTTGTTGTGTTATTGCGCCTAGTCGATGCTGATAAAGAACCAACTATGGGTTTGATATATTACGCCATTGATAAAAAAAAAATAAAAATTGCTGAAGTCAATGACAACGACGAGAAGAAGTACAGTAAATTTTGGAAAATAATTGATGAGAGACGAAATTCCACTTTTCACTCTCCAATCCATGTAACGGGATACTTCTTTAATCCAGCTATACGCTACAGCCCTGAATTTTCACAAGATGGAGAAGTTCGGAGTGGATTACATAGAGTGCTTATGTCTATGGAGGACGATGTGGAAAAAAAAATTGAGTCTATTAAAGAGGTACGCTATTTGAAATTATAACATTCAAACTTTAAATAGAAAATTATCGATAACTAATTTCTACTTCATCATTTTTTCTAGTTATCTTTATATGAAAAGGCCCAAGGAGACTTTGGGACGGACATGGCAATAAGAACCCAAACTAAACTTACTCCAGGTAAATGAGTTTTGTTTAATATATTAGTAAATTATAGTTTTATAATA
Source organism: Tetracentron sinense (assembly GCA_015143295.1). Lineage (NCBI taxonomy): Eukaryota > Viridiplantae > Streptophyta > Magnoliopsida > Trochodendrales > Trochodendraceae > Tetracentron > Tetracentron sinense. Next base: position 7,971,183 of record CM026573.1, read on the forward strand.
AGCTTCTTTTTTATATAATAGATTATGATTATATTTTATTATTTTACAGTTTCTTGGTGGGAAAATTATGGTTGGGGAACTCCCAATCTCAAACGGATTGCCATTCGCATTTTAAGCCAAACTTGTTCCTCAACTGGATGCGAAAGGAACTGGAGTACATTTGATCAAATCCATACCAAGAAGAGGAATCGATTGAAGCAAGAGAAGTTAGATAAGTTGGTGTTCGTCCATTACAACTTGAGGCTTAGGGAGCGAAAACTTAGGAGACACGCTTCAGATTATGATCGAATCCTATTAGACAACATCTTGCTTGAGGGTTGTGAGGATGCGTGGGTTGCCTGTGAATATGATGATGATGATACACAAGCAAACACACCAATTCCTGATCAAAGTAGATTTGGAGAAGACAATTGGTTGTTAGAAGCTAGCACAGGAGAGCTCAAGACTGGAAGTGAGACTTTGCCACCAGACTCTTATTCTGATTTCGATATTGATTTAAATAATTAAACATTTGAACTTGTAATAATTAGTTTGTTAATTGGTGGTTACGTTTTAAGCCATCGATAGATGATAACCTCTTTAGTTTATTTTATATTTTTAGTTTATTATTTGATTGGTTGATGTTGAATGATATTATTGAATAAGAATATGATTGATGAATCATTTATTAATTAATCATTTATAACATGTAAAAAATAGCAATTGGTAAAATAGTAATTAATACTTCATTATATAAGTTTTTAAATAATTTTTCTAATGTATTTTATAATATTTATTTGTAATATTATTTATATTAATTATATATACATATTAAAAATATATTATATTTTTTGAGTTTTATCGAGTTTTGGCCGAGTTATCAAGTTAACTCGACTCAACAAGGTTTCGAGTCGATCCGAGTTTTCGTGTTTTAAAACACTGCCATAAATATCTCCTAGGATATTTTATTAACACATGTGGAGGAAGCTTCCTAGGGGATTGGCTATATATATGGGAAGAGAGTAAACTAGAAGGGGATGTGTGAACAAAGGGAAAAACTAGGGAAGAGAAAGAGAAAGCAAAAGAATAAGAATAAGAAGAAGAAGAAGAAGAAAGAAAGAAAGGGACTCGGGGGCTTGGGGCTCAGCTGTTCGATCCGCGAACCCCGATCTTGAAGGGTTGTCCGAACAATCACTCAATCGAACAGACGGATACCCTCCGATGATTGATGTCATCCCAGTGAATCTCCACCATCCGATCGCCTGATCGTCACACGATATTCCAAATCACCTGACAGGTATCCCTATACCCTGGTGCATTATGCTTATATGCTTGATGATATGTCAATGCCACATGACCACCTGCTTGGTCACATACATGACCACTTTCACGGTGACATATTTGATCACTCACCCCTGACTTGCCCGAGTACACTCTTATATTAGTACACTCACCCCGGCCTACCCGAGTACTCTCTTGCACGAGTACACTCAATCTCAGCTTACCCGAGTACACTCTTGTACGAATACACTCATCCTCGTACTGACCGAGCACGTATCGATTGAACATGTATTAAGTGAGAACATACCCGTCATGCCATGCCCAGACTCGCCCTGAGAGTACTTGATCCGCCTTGCCATGCCCGTATTCGCCCTCAGAGCACTCGACTTGCCAAGCGAGCACGAACCCGTCCTCAACTAACACCCATACGATATGCTCAATCTGTACATATAGACAATGCTTTCACCAGTATACTTGCATAGTGCATCCGGGTTGGTCATGTTCGACCCCCACCCTCTGCGATTATGTTAGATTCTCGCTATGCACAGTGTTACCGACCTGTATAGACCTCCGACTATGCTCTACCAAATGACTGACAACCACATGTATCTCTATACTCGAGTACTCATATGCCTATGCCCTATATTGACTTGCCCGTCGGAGTGTCTATGATAGGTCGGACAACTGCCCACCTTGCACAGGATGAAGATGTACTGAATCAAGGACGAACACGTGCTGAATGGAGGACGAACACGTTGAACCGAGGATGAACCTCTGATGAACCGAGGACGAACCCGCCGAACCGAGGACGATTTCGTACGAAACATCAACTCCTTCGAAGAGCGTGCCACTCGACAAGGGTATGGATGACACATGCCTATAGACAAGGGTATAGGACCTGAACCATACAGCCTGGCGATTGGTACTGTTAGCCCGAAAATTTTCCTTTATACCAACAAAAACAAAAACAAGAATAAGCTTGCATGTAAAGAGGGGAGAGGAGAGAGAGAGTGAGAGAGAAAGGGGGGCGGGTGGAGGAGCCGATTCCCCATGCCTATTGATTTGGTTTTATATATATTTTTCTTTTCTTTCTCTCTTTCTTTTAAACCACCTTTTACTTTTTTGGCTAACACCCTTGTACCTTGTATTTCCATGCCCGTCACTTGACGTCATGACGATGCTGAAGCGACTCTCCTAGTCCTAACTGGGTTCATGCGCACAACACCAAATATCTGGCGAACACAAGTACCGGCTCCGTAGATAATGGGTCGGCCATTGACTAAATAAATTGGTTCCCATAATTAACTAAACATCTCTACTACTATAATGAGAATTGGAGGGTTGAGGCGTTGATTGAATTTTTATTTTTTAAATCTCTTAAAGTGAGAATTGGTGGGCTGAGGCGTTGATTGAGTTTTAAAATTTTAAAACTCTTAAAGATAACACATAACTTAATAGTTGAGGCGTTGATTGAATTTTTATTTTTTAAATCTCTTAAAGTGAGAATTGGTGGGTGAGGCGTTGATTGAGTTTTAAAATTTTAAAACTCTTAAAGATAACACATAACTTAATAACTGTATTTCTTTTATATAGCACTCGGATAGAGCACGATTCCTCAATTAAAATATCTTCCCTTATCTAATGCCCACCTAATCTCTCTCTCTCTCTTTCTGCCAATTGTGATTGAACGGGAGAGTTCAATCTTTACTCTCAAGTGCATCACACGTGTCACCCGCTAGTAATTAATAATAAAGGTCTTGAATTAAGCCCAACAAAGTTATTAGGGCTAATTAAAAATATTAATTTTCCATTATTAATTAATTACAGTCCTGACCCCATAACTTTTTATTTAAAATTATGGGTCGTGACTTTTCTAGACAAAGCCTAGAATATCGATAAAATTAGTACCGACATTCTGGGTTTTGTTTAGAAAAGAGCAAAGCTCCATTGTTAGGCCCTCATTACATAGTAGAGTGTCCCCATACCATGTTACCCTTTAATCCTTGGTTTGTAGAAAAAAAATATCAATTATATTTTTAAATATTAAAAAAAAATTTCTAGGGGCGGTGAACCCTAGAGGTGGGTGAATCTTAACCACAGTTAAGGGGTGTCAAAAGGGACACATGACGACCTCAGAGATTGTGATTGTGAAAAAAATAGAATTGGCACAACCAATTTGACACTGACCATTTGAGCAGCCTATGCCAAATATGACATTTTGATACTGTAGTTATGCCAAATTTGGAATTGGCACAATCAATATAGCATTAACCATTGGAGATGCTCTTACCTCTTTACCAAAAAAAATAAAATAAATAAAAACAAAAAAATAAAAATTGACTTTTAAACAAAGGAATCAAACTTTCATGGATACCAGCCTTAGCGTACCATAAATGTGGTTAGCGTACCATAAATGTGGTCTATTAGTGTCTCTAAAAGCAACAAAATACTCATACAACAAAGCGAGCTCAGTAAAGAGGAAAACAAAGGGATGTGGAAGAAGATAGTTGCAGGCGCTGTTGGTGCATAGTCTCCATGTCGCATGATAGCAAATCGTCGGGCCACCAACGTTTCATCTGCCATCGACTCTATATTGCTCTGATCGCTCAAAGAGCACTACCTCGAAACCTCTAAAATGACTCAGAAGAAATTCAAATTCTTCTTCTCTGCATTTCTCCCAAACCCTAATAATGGTTTCCAATATTTTTTTCCATGAAATTCCACTAGATTCATCTAGGGTTTTAGCGTCTCAGCTAAAGTGTCTTTACATTTTATGATTCGCAGAAGGTAAGCCCTCTTTCGCCATTCTCGATCGTGAAAGGAGAGCTTGAATCCAATGGTCCTGTTCTCAGACGGACTTACGACGATGAGGAGATCAGTATATCTGTGATGAGGTTAGCTAACATCAATACAGGTGGTGGAGACGATGATGAGGGAGATGATATTAATCAGTTGTTCCTTCATGTTGATGTCTTGAAGCCTGGCCGAGAGAAGTCTTTGCATTTTTTGTGTGGCTTGTATCCGGAAGCAATGGGAATTCACTCTGTTTCTCTGAGGCCAAAGGTTCAATCATTTGGATTTCTCGTTGTTCAAAAATACAAAGCCTTTTGGAATTTTAAGTTTGAAGAAAAGCTTAAGAAGACTCTCTTCTCCCCTAAGTTAAAGCAAAATGATAACGAGAATAAGATTAAAAAGAAAATCAAATAGAGGCTAATTAAAAATAAAAGGGTGTCTTATATTGTAGTCATGATATGTCCCAATGAAAAGGATATGAACTTAAGTAAATATTAATATTATTTCATTTTTCATAACCTAAAAAAATTAAAACTTTTTTAAGAATTTGAGTTTCTAACAAAACCTAAAGGTTCCTTCCCCACTTTTCATAATGAATCTTCAAAGTTGTCAGTATGCTCTAAGAGGGTTCAAATTACTTCAAGAAGATGTTGGTTTGCTTACCTAAGTTAAGGTCATACAAGAAAAAGAAAATAAAGCATGAAGGAAGACAAAATATATGCTTAAAAGTGAATGGCAAAAAAATAAATGCCACCAACCTTATGTAGTTTTGAGTTGTTCTGTTTGACTCTTCTCTTCAAAACCATCTAAGGCTAGTTGGAGTTTTTTTTAAAAAACTAAAGGTTTAATCATTCTAAACTTGTTTAGGAGGGTTAAAACTAAATATTAAATAATTAAGGAGGGCTAAGCAAAAACTGAAAAATGATCGGGCTAAATAGCTAGGCAAAGGGGACTAAAGATTTTTAGGAGCAAAAGTGTGCCTCGCAGAAGTGCTTGAGAGAGTAAAAGCTTGGTAATGATGAATGAGAAGGATTTGAGATGAGATTAGCATTTATAAGATTGAAATGGGAGGAGAAATCCTCTCACTTTCAATGTGGGACTAAAAGGGTTTAGAGATATTGTAGCAAGGCCTAAGACTCTAAAACCCTTTAATAAATCAATTTCTCAATGGTAACATCCTTTCATTGTGTAAGAACATTTTAGAAAGGGCTTGATTCATTCAAAATTAGGAAATTACTCATATCTTATAAATTGAGTTTTAAACCACTTGAATTTTAAAAAGGTATTGGTTTCATCAAAATTACAAAATTAACATTATTTTATAAATTGAGTTTTAAACTACTTAAAATATCTTTTAAGGTATGCAATATTATCATTGGAGTTCATGAAAAATCTATTGCTTAGGGTAGAGTCCCACTTTGAGTTTTCTTAATGAAAGAATTTTCCTTTTTTTATAAAAAATAATGATATATAAAATATGGAGGTTCTAACAAGTGGTGAAACGAAGGCGTTCCAAGAGGCCTTCCCCATGATATGGGGACACTCTACTATGTAATGAGGGCCACGGGTTTGCATTGATGTGGGTTTGGCAAGAGACTAGAAGCAACTATGGATGGAAAGCAGAAAAAATAGGGCAGGAAACGAGAAAGAGGGGGAATACCTCCCCTCCTTTGGTCTTGAGGGGTCCCTATATTGTCTCAGCAACACAGAGGACCCTTATTTTATCAGGGCGGGGGCTCTTCCTTCTTAGCAATGCAATAACAAATATGGAAATGAAAAGTAAAGACGAACAGAGGGTTCTACACTTCTCAAGCTCCAAGGATGTATGCCTCCTCAAGGGAGTAGACTTTCAAGCTCCAAGGATGTATGCCTCCTCAAGGGAGTCTGGTCTACGAGGTGTCTGGGCTCAAAGGCCCTATCCACCAAACTTTAGGCCTCTTTCATATGTGAGAGAAGGAATGCTGCTCACTTTGGATTTTTGGCTGGATTTTCTGGAATGGCTTGAATGGGAGCTAAGGTGGGGTATTTATAGGGTTTAGAAGGGTTGTGGCACAGAGATAAATAGGAGAGGAGTTAGGTGGATTGAAGGAAGACAATTGGGAGTCAACCTGGCTGGTGTAGTGGTAGTAAACTCAGTAAACTCAATACCGCCAATTCAAGAAAGGTCTTAAATAGAAAATGTCGGTAGGGGGCGTGGCGACAATTAAAGATTTTTTTTTGAATTTCGAGTTTCTCTTGGTTCCTGACCCTGATTTAGACAGCTGAGCTTGGGCTATGACCACTAGGGGTCTTGATTTTGGGTATATGGGTTTGGGCCTTGGTGTTTTATGGCTAAGGCCTTGGTGATTGGGCTAGGACAAAGGCTGTAAATGGGTTTGGTTGGACTATGGTTTAGGTTGACCTAGGGTTAAGGATTGGTTAAGGTTGATGGGCTTTGGAGCTTGAGAGAAAAGGGATGCAAAAATAGGGTACTTACATGGCACTCAGATCTTGTGTGCTCCCAATTATAATGTGCCACATACACCAATTTTGGCATGTCTGTAAAAATACTCATACAATGAGACTAATTCAATCTTCATAATTTGTACTTTTACTAACATACAATGTAGTATTGGGGGCACACGACATTTATGTGCTGACTTGGATACACCAAAGTAGATGTTAATATCTCAATTCCATATAATTAAGAATATGCTGTGGACACCTCCCTGATTAGTGATTGCAATAACTGTAGGTTTGCATCCCATGGCGATTGGACTCAGTTTCGAATCTCTAGCAGGGATAGTTACCAAAGAAGAAGAGTATATTCTTCTGGAATTAGTCTAGGGATACTCCCAATTTGTACTCCCATTTATACTCCCTAATCCTAACCATTTATTTCAATTATTAGACCGTTAGGATTCTAGCTGATGTGGCAATAGAAAAAACAAAATAAGCCAACTGAAATCTTGGCCCTTAGTGGTTGGTTATAAACGGTTAGGATTAGGGAGTATATTTGAGGGTATAATTGGGAGTACCCAAAGACTGACTCATTCTTCTGAGCCCGTTCATATGCCTCAAATATTTTTCTTCTTAAATTGATGACACCTTTTTTAAAAAAAAAAACGTGAACGGAATTGATGATTGGAATGAGTGGATTGACAAGAGAAAAAGTAGAGAAACTAAATAGAACATGGTATGGTACACCAATTTTCAATTCAGCTACTAGCATTAATATAATCATAATGCAATTATTATTTTTATTTTTTTTGGGTTCATTGGAAGCCACATGGACCTCATGTAAGTGAGATTTGATCCGAGGTCTCTGGTAGGACGCCACGAGACATTACGAACTAAACTAAGTTGACACCTATTATTCCTTGTTGATGATAATGGTACTTAGATCTTGTGCTTCTCGATCTTCCTCTGGAGCTCATCCTTCTTAGTCCCCACCACTTTATCAACCACCTTCCCTTGCTTTATCAATAAGAAAGATGGCATTGCCTGCACCTCAAATGCCCGAGCTACCTCCTGTTGTGTATTCCAACCATCAAACAAGAGAAAACCTTCAAAATCAGTATTCTTCAAACATCAGATTCAGAGGAACAATAAATAAATATCAAAGAGAGTAAGAGCAGAATACCATCAACTCATCCACATCGATCTTCACAAACCCAACATCCGTGAATTTCGCAGCCATCTCTTCAATGGCCGGCTCCATCAGTCGACAAGGCTTACACCATGTCGCCGTGAAATCGATCACCATCTTCAAACCCCATAAAAAGATATTAATAATTTTTATTAAAAAAAAAACATGAGGGAGAGAGAGAGAGAGAGAGGTCCAGCAGCATTACCAGTTGGGTGGATAGTTTAGAGGCGTCGAAGTGGGCCCTCCATCGGGCGGCGGAGTGGATCGCTATAATACGAGAAGAGGCAGAGGCATTGGTGGTGGATGAGACTCCATGCACGACTGAAGAAGGATAGCTCGCTTGTCTCCTCCAACCACCAAAGGAAGCCATTATCAATATAGAAGCTTAAATCAACTTTAGCTTCTACTCTTCTTCTTTGCTTCTTCAATGGCGATGGATGACCTTAGACTTGGTGGATGGGGTTTAATTTATACCCGTTTATGATTTGAGCTTGACAGTGGGAAATAGCCATACGCCATGCATAGTAATGGGTATGAGATTCGATTTTCTCATTGCTTGTTTTACAACGGTTGCACGTCAATTTCAAGAGATGTGAAGCATAAGTGCTAGTTCTCTCGTTATCACCATTTGCTTTACACTTTCTATTGAACTCCGCTAATTTCTCAATGTTAGTGTAAGGAGATTATATGCTCAAAGTGCTCTGTTTGTCATTACGTCCTTTTCTTGGATACTTATTATTCCAAAATTTTACGAATATTTTACTTTAAATTTTCAAACATTATGACATGTAAAAAGGCATATATTAATGATGAAGAAATCAAATTTTTTTTAAGAATCTCTAAGATGGCTATATATTCGGAAAGTGACACATTTTAATTTCCATCGTGATTATTTTCTTTGTGTTGGATGGGCTTAGCTGGGCAAAAGTAGTTCTCTTTTGCAACTTTTATTTTTTTTTCTCTTCAGTTGGTCCATTAGGCTGAGGTCACCACGTGTCTCCTTTGGCACCCCTTAACCGTGGGTAAGATTCACCCACCCCTAGGGTTCACCCACCCATTTTTTGGTTTTTTTAAAAAAATATTAATTCTTTTTTTAAAATTAAAAAACTGTTTTAATATTAAAAAACTCTAAAAACAGTTTTTAATTTTAAAAAAAGAATTAATATTAAAAAAAAAAACCAAAAATGGGTGTGTGAACCCTAGGGGTGGGTGAACCTTACCCACGGTTAAGGAGTGTCAAAGGAGAGGAGACACGTGGCGACCTCTAGGGGTGACAACCGGATTTGCCCAATCCGGTTATCACCGTAGAGGATTTGACTCCTTTCATTAAATATTCCATTCGCGCGTTTGGATGGAAAAATATATGTATGACAGCATGAACTCAAATGGCATTTCTGCCAGAATTGATTCCCCAATACTACTATTTTCCCTTTTACGGACAACTTTTCTTTTAGCTAAGTTATTTCATGTCTACCACTGTTGCCCTAAACAATTTCAATCTCTTGGGTCCGTTCTTTTGCCGAGAGATAAAGTCAGCACTTTGCAAGATTGGACATTCTGCATTTTCTTTTGACAACTAGAGGTATTGATGCTTTCATTATTGGGTTGCAATTCCCCATGAGACATTAAATGGAGCAAAATTAATGACTTCCAATCTCTTAAAAAAGGGTATGACTTATGGATATAATCTTGTTAAAAAACTTGGACAAATTAAAGTGACACAAATTTTCTACCAACTACCATGACAAATTGTAAAGTGTCAAGCTTATAATTCTCGGTAAAAGAAAGGACCCAAAATCGACAATTAGTTTCTCTCTTCTGCTAGGTTTGAAATCATGTATTATATAGACCCGTTCATAACAAAAAATTAATAAATAAATAATATAACCAACAACAACAATAATAATAATTGTCATTCAATCTTATATCCACTAATCATCCAATCAAAATATCTTCAGCCTTGACTTGGCAGACCTCGTGATTACATGAGCTCAAATCACTAACAAATGTGATTGACACTACAAGAAATTCATTGATCAACGATAGAAATTTTCCATCTCGAAAAGTCTATTTTCCGTCGCTAATGTCATTAGCGACGACAATTTTGTCCTTCGCTATTCCGTTGAAGATGTGGCCATGGGTAATGGGTTTCAAAGACGGTAATCCTTTCCTGTCTCTAAGTAGAGACGTATAATTTTCGTCACTAATGGGTTGATTTTGATATGCTAAATAAGGTTTATTAGTGACGGAAAATGGCATTTGCAACGGATTTTAGCGTTAGAAAGTTTTTCGTCTCTAATTAGCAATGAAAAATGTTCCGTTTGTGATGTAGAATTAATGACGAAAATATTTTCGTCGCAATCCGTCACTAATTTGCAAACACCATTAGCGACGGATAATCCGTCGCTAGTGTCAATTTTTTTTAAAAAAAAACCTACTCTACTGTACCGTAACCTGTAAACTTGTAATTAACCTGTAACATGTTAATTCACATTCAAATCCTATAACCTGTTCATTCACATTCATATTCAAAACCTCCTGTAAATTACCTTTCACATTCAGGACTACTTGTAAAATTATTCACATTCATATTCAATTCCTATAATATCATAAACTCATTCACTCACATTTACATTCAAAACCTGTAGCATGTACCTAGCCTCAACAAGTAACCTGTTCATTCACAATCTATAGCATGTGAATAAAAAAACCTGACTTATTCCATTTTATTCAGTATCAAGAAAGCCAACATATCTAAATCATCAAAATTGTCAACTCAAATAATAAATATGTCTGATCAACAAGTGTATAATACAAAATGAGTAAGCAAATGGTCATCTAAGGAGATCATCTAGGGGCTGGGTAGTGTCTGGATCTGGAAACTGAGATGGTGTGGGGAAGGAGGGAAAATGATGTGTGTGCTTGTGCGACATTCACTCCTCAAACATCCTCAAACGGCCTCTGACATCATCTAGCTTAGCCTCCATGATCGTTTGTCTATCCGCCAGAGATTGGTTCGCCATCTCTAATTCCTGTGCCCTCCTCCACTGATCAGCATTTGGAACACGGAACTTTGCAAGAGTAACACCCAGTCCATTTGTGCGGACGCGCCCATGTGTGTTTGGGCTCATAACTTGGATGAAAATATCATTTCGAGCAATGCTACTAGCACTGCCTTCAGGACCCTGGTTGGCCAGCTGGTCCATCTACGACTTCATTTTATAGTCAATAATGCAATTTAGTTTAAGCCACACAAAAAATACCGTTTTCCAAGTAAGAATAACAAAAATTATAGAATTTCGTAAGATTTATTTCATGTGGGTGATCCTGAAATTATGGATCCCAATCAGGCTCCTTAGCTTGCTATCCTCATTAAAAAGTTATTATGCTTAATGTTAGATTACGTCATAATTAAATACCATAATTAAATACGGAATCAAAAATTAAGTCATTGATCACTTAAAATACTTAAAATACCATACCTCATTTGCCCGAAAGTCCTTGTCCCTACCGTCAGGAGCGGAGCTAGGAATTTTTCATTAGGGGGGGGGGGGGGGGGGCGAAATACATGTATAAAAAATTTAATGGATTTGAGCGTATGGAGCTTGGGAGTTTGGGGGTGTAGCCCTCGAGAAATATATTATGGACAATTTCTTTTGTTTTTGAGAAAAAAATTTCCCAGTTATGCCTTTGAAGTCGCCATGTGTCCCTATTGATACCCCTTAACTATGGTTAAGATTCAACCACTCCTAGGGTTCACCCACCTATCCTTGGTTTTTAAAAAATATATCAAATTTTTTTTCAAACCCTAGTTAAAATTCACTAACTCCTAAGGTTAAAAAATTTTCAATATTTTTTTTAAACCAAGGATAAGTAGATGAATCCTAAGAGTTGGTGAATGCTAACCATATTTAAGGGGTGTCAATAGGGACATGTGGCGACCTCAAGGGCCTAATCGAACTCCATTGGGGGGCCCACTATATACATGACAAAAAAATCGGGGGGAACTACCATATATATAAGAAAAAAATTTGTGGGCCAACTATATTAATAAAAAAAAACATTGAGGGGCCCACTATTTTATACCACCCCAAGTAGGAATTACAAAAATTTTGGTGGGGGGGTCATAGCCCCCCCGGCTCTGCCCTTGCCTGCTGTATGGGACATCTATAGTTGCGCTTTATTGGCCCTATTATTATGAGATAATTAATTACATTATTAGAATGATAATGTATATAAAAAAAACATAATACTTGTTGCTCAATTTCATACCTCGACCTCCATCGTCCTTCGATAATCCACCAACTGGCTTTACTGGTCGGGAGGGGCCCTATCATCTACATGGTGCATCTACTCATAGAGCTCCCAACTGGCTCCACTGGTCGGGAGTGGCCCTATCATCTACATGGTGCGTCTACTCATAGAGTGGGAGCTCTGGAATGTGGCAAGTCTTCCATAGATAGCTCTGTCAGGCCTTTCACAAATTGTCACACTTGGAAAGGACTCACTTATGAGTTTCCGCTCTCGGGATGTCGTAGATGGACTACATCACAATGATTAGAGTTAAGGAGTATATTTTGGACTATGCATACACAGATTCATTTTCTAATGACTCAATTAAAATACACTGGAGAGAAGAAGTCTTACCAAAACTCTATCCAATGTGACTTGCTTAAGCTCGTCTGGGACAAGCCTTCAGTCGTCATAAATCAGTGGGACAAAATCCCCATCCCTGGCCAATACCCCAATAAATCGTGATAAGTGCCCGAGGTTTGGCCAGTGGGTTGCCCCAAGTCGTTACCCGGTACACAATATATAAGGATAAGTAATGATTACTGGAACTCTTCTATTTAGAACAGGTTAAATAATTAAATTGATTTCAATTTCATAGTTACTAACATATATCAGATCAGAATTATCTGATAGAGCCCTGACCTCATGCTGAGACGGCGCAACCTCAGGCTGGGATGGCCCAGCTTGATTGGATGACTCAACACTGGCCATATTTTTCTTTTTTCGTGAAAAAGACTTTCCCCACTTTCAGAGTGATATATTGATATACAATATAACCCACAACAAGTATAGATAAACCCAGCAGCATACCAATGCCAGTAATGAAAAAAAACAAAACAAATAAACATTCAAACAAATAAGTAACTATGCATGCATCTTCTATCTTCTATGATTGTAAACCATAAAATCAATCCCACACTTCAGTTATATTGAAATACAACTGTCAAAATGAACCGCATCAAAAACTGATTTCCGGTTAGGATTTGGCGTGCATTGTTAGGTTTAGGCTTAACTATCTTTGCAAAATGGGAAATTTGTGCTCCTCGGTGCTCAAATTGGACATACGAGGTCCGAACTCCCCGAAATCAATTCTCACACTTCGATTATATTGGAATACAAGTGCTAGAATAGACCGCTTCAAAAATCAAGTCCCGCTTAGGATTTGGCGTGCATTGTTAGGTTTAGGCTTAAGTGTTTTTGCAAAGTTAGCAATTTGGGCTCCTTGGTGCTCAAATCGGGCATACGGTGTTTAGGGGGCATCCTGGCATCATTCTTGGTGATTCAATGATTCTGAAAACAAAACATTCTTGATTTTTTATAACGATTCTGTGCTAAGCACTCGTTTGATAACACTCAGTCAGAATCATTCCTAAACAACAAAAACTATGGAATCACGTTTGGATGGTGTACCTGGTGAGATGCAAATGGTTAACTTGTAAATCGTGAACCACTGGATCCCTTGGACCAAACTCTATGAACAAGTTTCTGTTGCCCAGTAAGTGAACCCTAGAGAGGGGTGATTAGGGTCAATGGCACAATAAAATTTATCTTGGTCTATTTTGCGGAATTAAAGAATTTAAGGCAAAACAATTGACAGAGATAGAGATGAATGAAATGCAAAGAGTTAGAGAGATACAAACGCAGAGAGTTTGTTCACGAGGTTCGACAACTTGTCTACGTCCCCGCCTTTCAGCTTCCCGCTTCAAGGATTCACACAATTTTACTCGTACAAGCTTCTTCACCGGGTGAAGTTCAAATCTCTTACAATTCCATTCACAGGCTGGGACACCACCTTTAATGCAAGAGAACACCCTCTCTTGACTTCCTGAAGTTTTCTGGCTCCACAGACAAGAATGCACAGATTCTTGGTTTTCTTCAATGTGATGAAGATGGTTAGATTTTAATCCAATTATAGAGCTCCTTAATGAGCTGAATAAGATTGGAATAACACCTCTAAAAATCTCTCAAATGATTGGGAGTTAAAAGCTCAAATAGGAGGATTTGGGAATTCTAGGATTTTCAACGTATGATTAATGAGAGTTGAATGCTATTATCAATGTGTGTTCAATAGAAGATCAGTAGTTATTGATTGTTCATAAATGAACTCAATTTATAGAGCTTGAAAGATTATAGCCGTTGGTGTAGCATTTAATGCGATTTTAGTCATTGAAAAACTAATCGTTATGAGTTTCCTGCAGGCAGACGTCGACGTTTAGGTCTGAGACGTCGATGTCTGCAACCCAGAAATTTTTCTGATATACTATAACTCCCAAACGTCGATGTTTGAAGGTTTACCTTCTCAGACGTCGACGTTTGCAAAGGCAAAATTTTCTGCGCTACTACATACACCAAACGTTGACGTTTGAAGGTCCTCCCTTCTCAGTCGTCGACGTTTGCAACATTTTTTCACAAAAACCCCTATTTTAAAAGACCTTTGAGAAGGTGATTAATTCATAGGCTTTTGGGCTTTCCGTTATCATGTTTTTGGTCAAGTTTTAAGATGTCCTAGGACCTTGGATTGTTCTCCAAATAAGTCAAGGCTTCATAAGGTCAATGTAGGTTTTTGAGCTTTTGAACTTTCCAACCAAAAGAGGACTTTTTACATAAGTCCTAGACTCTTGAAATGAAACAATAAAACCTTCTTAAGTCTTCACTTTCCTTGTCTTGATCTTAAAAGATCTTATTTGACTTTGATCTTGAGTGACAATTTGGCTCTTGTAGTCTTTTGTCTTGATTTCTTTTTAATTAAATGGTGTTGACTTTGTTTGGTGATATCTCTTGGTCATGTTGAATCTTTCTTAAAAGGTAGACTAATGTTCCTTAAATCTGAAATTGACATATACTTTGTCGAACAATTAGTATCAAAATGCTCATTGCATTATTGTGTCATGATCAAAATTATTAGAGGTTCATAGGGTTGTAACCTTTAGGCTAACAGTTTCAAATTTCTTTTGTACTTAGAAAAAATGTAATCAAATGACATTTTGATCATCTAGTGAGATCTAGTAATCAGTACTCATCTGGAATTTTTGTTTTCTTTTCTATTCGTTTGTTTATAATTTAATTGCAGAAGTGATCTCTTTTAGTTATTTATGAAATTGCAACCTCATATACATCAAACTTTTCTACAAACTTCCACCTCTAGATTCATATCCTACTCTTTTGTTCTGCAACATCCCTGAAGATAAGTTAAAGCCTTAAAAAAATCTAAAAAACTCACTATTAGAGTTTGGGTTTGTCTCTAGAACGGTTTAAAGAGATACCATTGAATATGGCTAGAGAGAGAGAGAGAGAGTACCTATTGTCGCCGTTGAGAAAGAGAGCACTTGCAATGTTGCAGGGAGGGAGAGTATCGTGCTTGTGCCGGTGAGATCCCTGCGAGATATTGTTGTTCGGGACGAAGGAGATGGTTCAGGGGAGATGTTCGATGGTGCACTCCCTTTCACACTCAAGATCCTCGACATTCTTAAAGAATGCTCCATGACACCTAAAATATTTAGTTCTCAAAAAAGTGTGTTGGGAACACTTTAATCCCAAAAACATGTTCCAATATTTGTGTCATCCAAACGAGTTTTTGGGATTCTATTCCCTGGGTACATAAAGACATTCCTTGTGAACAATGCCAAACACAACCTTAAACTCCATGAAATCAATTCTCACACTTCTGTTATATTGAAATACAAGTGTCGGAATTGACCGCATCAAAAACCGAGTCCCAATTAGGATTCGAAGTGCATTGTTAGGTTTAGGCTTTAACTGTTTTTGCAAAAAAAATTGAATGTTAATGAATGTTGATGTTAAAAAAAAAAAACAAACATCTGTCATTGTATTCAATAATTGTTGATATATAACATCATTAGCTCTCATGTTTGAGAATATAAGTCAATTTTCAGCACAAATGTCATCTTCTCTAGATTCTTCAGACTCAGACTTAGATGACTGATCATCCGAAGGCTCGACGGGTGATGGTTAGAGGTATATCAACAATTCTCCCAGAGATATTTTGCCTAAAATCACTAATATTGTCAACATCAACTCCAATGTCTTCCAAATTTCCTATATTTGGTTGCTTTGTGTCGGGGGCATGCCTTTCATATATTTGAATAAACTCAATCTCGCATGTCGAAGAATTCCTAGGTTTAATCTAAATAGCGACGTGCTAGTCTTTTTCTACTGGGTCTTTGAGATAAAATAGTTGCATTGCTTGAGAGGCGAGCACAAAAGGTTCATCGGTATTTAACAACCAGCAAAGATTCGTCTTACTTGATACCCCTACCATGTGCCATACCATCAACCCAATCACACTTGAATAACATGAACTTTATCTCTTCATAATAGTTAAGCTCAATGATTTCTTGTAAAACTCCATTGTAAGTAACATCCCCTGTTCGTGGTGACTTGTCATTCACAGATGCAAAACTCGTCATCTGTGCAGTAACAATGACACCCCTATCCTACGTCTTCTTCTTACTATCAACCGGTTTTGTGCAAAACCGGAAACCATTGACGACAAACCTCTGATATTTTCTAGCAATCTTTGAAAAACCATATGCTAGCCATCTCAGATCATCACGTAAATGATCTGAACTTCCACGAATCAACATAAAAACCTGTTTGTGTTTATGAAACATGTTATTTGAGTTTGCAATCATTGGAGTTTTGAAAATAACCCCATGTTGACTAAAACTTAAATTCGATGAGAACCAATTTGGGAACGCATTATTGTAGATGTGGTCAATGTCTATTTGTCGCCTATGGCGATTTTCTCGTGTTACTTCATTCAAGTGCTTCCTTCATACCAATGATTATCAGGAAAGCATGGTTAATCCTACATTTTATACATTAGATTTAATTAAGATAAATAATACAAGAAGTGTCCTAGCCTTACGCAATAAATGGGACAACTTCAGAGCAATTGAATAACACATAACGGTGCATCTACGTGGAGGATTCATAGGATAAATGCACAGTGTCCTCTTTTCACAGAGCACAACTAAGTCTAGAAAAAATGGGCAATCCTTGATATGTTCCAACACCATCTTCATCGTAGTTTCTTGTTACTCGATTGAACTTTGTTTTGACATCATCCAAATATCTCGAGCAAAAGGTGAGACATTCTTTAGCAAGGTATCCCTTTGCAATAGAACCCTCTGGTTTACTTCTATTACATAAGTATGACTTCAATGTTTGTAGGTACCTATTATAGAAAACAGAGTTTATGAATTGAGCTAAGTATTTAACTCAAAACAATTAATACACAAAAAGTCATCAAATTGGTGTAAATGAATAGATTGCATTTATTGCTGGGTTGGGTACATCCATCGGTACTGTACTGGACCTGCAACAGTAGCCTTGCTAGCCAAATGGATGGCCAAATGCACAATTATGTCAAAAATATGGGTGGAAATATTCTCTCGAGGTTACACAACATAATTGAACTTCAAGTCTCAAGTTTATGGAAGGCATCTACTATGCCAACCTTTTGAGCATAATTCTCTAAAAAAATGTGCTTAACTCAATCAACGTGGCACTAAGATCCTTTGATAGTGATTTTCAAACTGCCCATGAAAGTAGTTGTTGCATTAAAATATGGCAGACGTGGCTCTTCAAACCATTGATTTTGTGCTCCTTCAGGATTCACACACCCTGAAATATTGGCTGCATAGTATCTTACAGAACAAACTTCTTTCTTCCGATGACAATGAGAAGCATGCTACAGACAAATAAGTACTTTTATATTCTATTGCATATGGATGAAGCATTGGTCTAATACTAATATCTTTAAGGTCAAGATGTGCCTTCAAGGTGTCTTCTTTTTCCTTCAATGTTCAGTAGCGTATCCATAAGATTGTACTCACTACAAAAAATTAGGGCTTTAGTGGCAACTTTTTTAACGGCGTTTGATAAAAAACGCTTCGAAAGGCATTAAAACACGACGTTTTTGTAAAAACGATGCGGATTAGGTGGCTGGAAGACTTTTTCACGGCATTTTATAAAAAAATGCCGTTGTTGGGGAATCTATGACGGCGTTTCTTAAATAAATGCTGTGGAAGACATGGCGGGAAATCTCGCGCCAAGGCAAACAAGGCGTTAGTTAAAGGCCTTTCACAGCTTTTTTAAACAAATGCCGCGAAAATCCTCATATTTGGGGTTTTAGGTCCCGAGCCTTTCCCTCTTCTCTTTCCCTCCAATTTTTCACTTCCTCTCTGCTCCGATTCCCCTGCTCTGTGCTTCCAGCTCCGGCCACCTTCTCCGGCCCTGCTCCGCCTCCGGCTCGTTTAGTTTTCCAAAAAAAAAAAAGGGTTAGCCAGTCATCTCTGACCGTCCAACATCGCCGGAACTGAGGTATGTTTTTTAATCTTCTTCCCGAGCCTGTACAAGCAATTGCTATTGCTAAATAATTGTTAATAAGAATGAAAGACGTAATGCATTTTCCATTTCTTCATTTTCCATCTTCAATCTCGATGACAACAAAAGGGGTTTTTCATTTCTAATCTTCCATTACATCCCATTAGGATTTGTTAGTAAGAATGAAAGACCTAATGCATTTTCCATCTTCAATCTCCATGAATGAAATGCCTAAAGCAGTAATCTACACTTGTTATTGCTAAATAATTTATATCAGTTCATTGCATTTATGAATGGATGTTTGGGTTTTTTTTAGTACAAAATATACCAATCTTTTGTGTTATTGTGATTAAACAAAGTTAGGGTTTTTTCCCATCTTCCATTATGGAAGGCTTGCCTTATTGTGTTACTTCCTATATTGATGAGAAACTGAAACTTTTTTGTTTCTCTCTGAGGGTATCATGATGCATTTTTCTTTAGTTTTCAATCTAAAATTTCTCATTTATTTGTTGCTCGTCCCTTTCTTTCTTCTTCTCTTCCTCTCTTTCTCTCTCTTTGTCTAGTTGCTCCCCTCTCAGCCTTGTGATGCCGAGTCGCTCTGAAGGCCCCTTTTCCTTTCTTTTCCATCTCTTTCTCTCTCTTTAAAAAAAAAAGAAAAAAAAGGGTTTTGGTTTTGTATTGAAGTCAATGTTGTGCTTCATTGGGTGCTGCTAGGTGCACCCCAATACTTAAGCACGCTAAAACGGAAGAAAAATCCGATTAAACAACAAAAGAAAGAGAAACAAAAAATTACCTATGTTCTCTCTTCCTTATTCCTTTTCACACAAGTCAGGGAGTGAGGTTCCTTTAATTAGATATTGCTTTCACGCTTTTGTTGCTTTGATTTTTCTTGCTCACTACATGTGATCTCAAAGTCTTATGTTTGTGAGGTTTCTTTCTATCTGGATTCCTTTTGGTTAATTTATTATCATGGTCTACTAATGTTTTGCAGTATTAATTTCTACTGTATATTCTCAATTATTGCTCTCTCTCTCTCTCTCACACACACACACACACACACACAATTTTGTGATGAAGAAATTAGGTGGATATGACCTATAACAACATTTTTTTTTCTGCATTAAATTTCGTACTGAGAAATGGGTACTATTGATATAGAAAGTTTGATTTTTTAAACCTTATTTATTATGTAGGTTTTATGAAATTATAAACAGTGAATTGCATTGCAGGAAAATGCTTGGAATAGTTTGTCTGTGATTAGTTTGATGGATTTTGGAGATTTGGTTTCTTTGGTGGTGTAGTCTCTTGGAAGAATACAAATTTAGCTTTGAATGTGGCAGATTATAATTGGGGCTTGAGTATCTACAAAACCCATTGTAATTTCCCCAACCATATGGAACAGTTACCCATAGATTCTGGACTAAACCCAGATCATATTCAAGTTCGAAACATTAGGAACTGCGATTTACTGTATGTCCAAAACAAGTGTCTTTCTAAGAAAATTACACATGTCCGTCGGGAGAAAGTTCCCTGCTAAGATTTGCCATCAATGAACGCGTAAGACGAATTTAGAAAATTCCAACTCCAAGGAAGGAAACATTTGAATGATTCAACGTCTTTCCAAGTACACCAATGATATACTCTCCTATATTTCTACTCAAAACGGGCTAGCTCTTCCCTCTTTTGAACCAACGCTGTATTGCTTCCCAGACTCACATACCTCAATTTCCAATCCCTTTACTTGGTTTGTAGTGATTTTGAAACTCTCAAAGATGGATCTCTACTTCCTTCTACTACCATTTACTGAGAAATACTAAAACGTTTGCATGAGGACCCATCGAGAGCTCATGGAGAAATCAAACGTCAGAAACTACCGTAATTATTTCTAGTTCGTCATTTTCGCTTCCTCTGTTTTTTGGTTATTCTTCTTTTACTTCCATTCTTCAGATATAATCAGAGGCATGAATGGATTCACCTCGTTAACGAATGAATATGCATACTCTGTTGTATCTCGAGAGCCAAATTCTCTGCTCGTTAAAGAGAATTCTATTGAAGCCAGTACTCGATTATCTTTAATCGATAATGGGGTGCAACCAGTTAATCGATTCCCTGTTACTGAGAAAGAAGCAGAACCCTTTAATGAAACAGTGTTTGCAAAGAATGGGGATGAACTTGATAACAGTCCTTCTGTTACAGAAAAAGGGGTAGAATCTATTAATGAAATACCCATTATGGAGAACAGAGAAGAACCAAATTCATGCTCTGGTCGATACATCTATGTTCATAATATCCCTAACCAATTCAACTATGATATGCTCAAGAATTGTAGTTCCCTTAGTGTATGGACCGATATGTGCTAATTCATCTCATTTGGATTGTTATTTCAAGAATTTTTTGAAACACACTAAAGATCAAGAAGAAATGTAGCTTCTGAAATGGTTATCCTTTATTTTACTCCTGTTAGAAAATTGTAGGTATAGATTGCTTTATATTTTACTATAATTCTAGGAGACTTCATTGCTTTGTGTTGCTAGTTCAGAGCTTTTGCTCTAATAGCCTTCTTTCTGTTTTCATTTTAAATAGAATTACTTCCATTAAAGCAGTGTTTCCTCCAAAGCCTTCCATGCTTCAAGTACTGAAGCAATTTGAAAGATGTAGCGATGCTCGCGTTTAAAGGCGTAGATATGAAAGAGAGAAGGGGGGAGACACAACTATTGGTGCACATTAGCTAGGACAACTAAATGATCACCTAAACCTAGCCATCTTTGCAATACCGATACACCTACAAAGACTCTTGCCTAATACATACATTACCCAAATGAAAATAACTCGCCCTCGGCTAGTCGGCTGTGCTTAGGCATGAAGTAATTTGGCCTATGATTGGCCAGGACAATCTCGGGGCAGAATTTCGCGCTGCCCATGTGCATTCTAGCTTCAACTTAAGATGAGATCATAGCCAAAGTTAAATAAGATGGAACTTTCATAGAAAAAATAGTTACAAATATGGCGCCTCATAGCTAAGTTTCATTGATTTGATATCCTTATCACCTTAGACATGTTACTGTAGTTAAATTTGTTGACTGGAAAACCATTCATGTACCTGGAGAACCTTACAAATTAAGTGGTGGATCACCTTCCGCCCTAGCCACCAAAAAAAAACTAGTAACATCTTGGAAAAGTATTTCTTACCGGATAACACCAAAGAGTTGGTTCGTCGTGGTGTATAATAAGTTTAGTATCTGACGAAAACAACTAGATATCCAGTTCACATTAATATAAGCAACAACTTTAAAACCTATTGCTGAAGTGTTAAAGACTAAATTCTAGACATCAATAACACTTGGGTCAGAGCAGAATAGGCTATACTAAAACCGTATAGCCTATTCGATTTAATGACATCAGAAACAGACGCCATGATTGGTCTTCTCAAGCTTTTTCAAATCAGTGAAATTGAGAGAACAACACAGTGTGTGAAGTGACTTCGATTTCCTTCTATTCATCTGTAATTTTCAGACAAGAAACCAATGGAAGCGCGAAATGAGATATGCAACTTGGACTGTCTAAGTCTCCACTATTACTCTGTATTCTTTTGGAGTCAAATCCTCTATGGTGATAACCGGATTTGGAAAATCTGGTTATCACCGCTAGAGTTTGCCACATGTCTCCTTTGACACCCCTTAACCGTGGGTAAGGTTCACCCACCCCTAGGGTTTCTAGTTGGTTTGTGTGAATCTTTGTTTTCTTAAAAAACAAAAATTGTTCGAGTTACTAAATAGTTGTGTGAATCTTTGTCAATTAGGAATATATAATTTACAGATTACCTATTTAGTACATTATCAATTACTATATATGAATTCATGTAGGTACTAAATAGTTGCGAGTATTAGTCATCGTATGACTTCTACCTCGTGGTCTATGTTAAATGTTTAAATTGCTAATTAAAAGTGTTTATTTACTAAGTATTGATTGTGTTGGCTTAAGTTCATACTCATGCATGCATTAAACCTTAGATCTCCCGTTCAAGAATCATTGTGTGACAAGTGCATTTCTTGTATCACCTATTTAGACAGATTAGTTGTAAACTATGGCGTTTAGTTCTCTTGCGGGGATAAATACAAGTTAACAACTTTTCGGTCTTGTTTGTGATAAAATGTATTTGTCTGTATATGATTCTTGAATTGTCCGGTTGGACAGTTTGGGAATGCATAATCTCCAGTATAGTCAGTTGCTCATGGTTGGTCCAAATTGAGGAAAATTTTGTCAGTCGTTTCTCTTGTTCTCTGAGTACATATTTAGACAATGTGGCATGCATACTTGCCCCTAGTCTAAGTCGTGTACTTGGAGAACCATAGAGAAATGCTGCCGAAATTTCCTTGAAATGGAACAAAACACTTGAGCTATTGACTTCTGGGGATTATGCATTCCTGAATGGGATAGGAACACCCCACCCGTTAGAAGAGGAGTTGATGATGATAGGAAGCATGCATGAATATATATGATTGTGTAGATGGTCAAGTCAGTTGACACATCTCTTATTAAAACTTACTGATGTAATAAACTTTTGTTATTTCTCAGAATAACAAACGAAGACGGACTTATAAATCTAATCTTATACCTCATGGATAAGAGTTGGATTGGAATGTCAAGGTACTTTTATCTATAAGTTTTTATGAAGCACCAAATTAATGATGTATTGTTAGTATCTAAGCAATTGTTAATGTAATTTTTGTAGTACATAGGATGTCAAAGGAATATATAGAAGGGGTAAAGCAATTTATACAGTTTGCATTAGCTCGTGGAGCGACTAATAACAATGGCGGTATAAAGTGTCTGTGTCCTAAATGCAACAATGTGGTTTATAAAGATAGATTTACAGTGTTCGACCATATGATATGTAATGGATTCGATTTGAATTATAAAATCTAGTTTTATCATAGGGAAGACATATTGCAACACACACCCGCTGTCCAAGTTTCTCAAAATCCTTATGTGCAAGACAGACATAATGAGATGGAAGATATGGTGCACGATGTGTTCGGGGTCCCAAACCAAGATGAGGCTACCAATAGTCGGGATTCGAATCCTGAGTCTGATAGATTTTTCCAATTGATAAGGGATGCGGGACATCCTTTGTATCCAGCATGTATGAATCACACCAAGTTGTCTTTCATCGTAAGATTATATCACATTAAGTGTCTTAGTGGATGGAGCAATAAGTCATTCACCATGTTGCTTGAGTTGTTGAGGGAGGTACTCCCCGAGGGTTCAACACTACTAGATACTTACTTTCAGATAAAAAAGGTGATGTCAGATTTGGGGCTTAACTATGATAAAATTGATGCATGTCCCAATGATTGCATGCTTTACTGGAAAGATTCTGCAAATAAGCAAACATGTGAGATGTGTGGTGAATCAAGATGGAAGGGTCAAAAACACCGATCGCTCGGTATTTACCACCGATCGATCGGTATATCGCGTTTTGCAGAATTTTAGTAAGGGCTTTTTCGTATTTTGGGCGTTAAACCCTTTCCTATTAAGGCTTGCCCGAGCCTTTAGGGCTCCATTCACTACACTTAGAGTATTTGAGAGCTAAGGAGAGAGGAGAAAGGGGATTCTAACCTAGGGTTTGCTTTTGGAGAGAAATTAAGGGTTTTAAGAACCCTAGATCATCACAAGCTCGTTCTTCTTCAAGTTCTCGGCTCAAGCTCGTGGGGAGCACTTTCCCCAAGTTAGGGCAGCGACTCACGCACATTTTTGCAAAGGGTTTCTTCCCTCATTTGTCAAGGTCGGTACCTTTTGCTACCCTCCTAGTTCATACCTCTTTTCTTTTCTTCTTCTTTATAGTTTCCCTAATGTATGAACCTAATGGGATGAATGGATAGTTGGTGGATGTGAATGGGCGATTGGATGCCGTGTGTATGGTTGTGATGAATGAAATGAGGAGGGCATTGTACCCATAATGAACATACATGTGTGATGTGAGCATCAATCCACCTAAAAAAGTATGATGTAGGTTTAATAAATAAATAATGAACACACCCCATGTTTGATGAAATGCCAAGGTGAATAAAATGAGTTATAAAGTAAGAAATGCATGCTTAATTAATTATGGAAATTGCTAGGGCCTATGATGGTGTGCTTTCTTATTTTCCCTAAATTGCATGAATATTGACTTGTTCAAATTATTGATGTTATATGTATTGTGAATTACCCAATTGTCATATTTAAATTCAAATACAAGTATGCACATGATTTCACGAGCACAACATGCATGACATGATTCACCGAGGTTTTTCAAGAATGAGAATTAGAGGTGGGACATATCCTACGATATGTTTTATCTCGCTTTTTACAAGAACAAGACAAGCATTCATAAAGAAGGGTCTCCCTTCCCTATCAAGTGCATATCATGAAAGAAGGGTCTCCCTTCCCTCTCAAGCGCATATCATAAAGAAGGGTCTCCCTTCCCTCTCAAGTGCATCTCACAAGTGCGTCTCACAAGTCCAAGCACGCAAGCATGACGCGCATGATATGGCACGCTCGACAAGACCAAGCAAGACAAACATGACAAGTTTTCAAGCACGCAACGAGTATTTTAAGTCAAGTCAAGTGCACGATGATTTCAAGAGATTTATCGGCTTTTATGTGATGCTCGCATGAATATAAACTGTTTTTACTTCCTTGATTATTATATAAATTTTTTCCTGCATTATAATATGAATTGTTTTCTGCTTTATATATTGTGATTGTTATGCTATGATTGTTGATTAGTATTTAGTACACGCTGAGTATTCCATGCTCAGCCGTACTTCTTATGTCGACAGGTGATAGCGGAGCGGCTGTTCCTTTTGATATCTGTACTCCGAGCCCTTGGTAGAAGAAGAGTACGTTGAGGAACCCATAGAGGAACCTCAGGTCAAGGGCTACTACTAGGTGGTAGATTTTGACTGAATAGTTGTGGGTGAGTTGAGAGAGAGATATTCATGTATTTTGGCGGGCCTGTCCGCACTTTCTTTTGTGTATCTTTTGTACAAACTTGGATCACATATATATATATATACATAGAGGTTTTTGGGTAGACTTCGGCTGTGCTTTATAGTTATGTTTCTGCTATTATGTCCTCTATTGTATATGCTCCAGGTCTTTTGCAGGTTATTTTGGTCAAGCAAGTCATGATGAGTCGTCCATGATTCACTCTTACTCATAGGGTGAGTTCTGGGTCATGACAGGAAGGCAGGGGATGATCAAGCGGAACGCAAGAAGAAAACTCCGGCGAAGATTTTGCGTCACTTCCCGTTAAAACCCAGGTTACAAAGGTTGTTCATGTCATCCAAGACTACTACTGAAATGAGATGGGATGTTAAGGCATCCTGCAGACTCACCGGCTTGGGAAAATTTGGATAAATAGTATCCTTTGTTAGCCTCAGATGCTCGCAATGTCAGGCTTGGGTTGGCGAGTGATGGCTTCAATCCATTTAGGACGATGAGAATTGCTCACAGCACATGGCTCGTGGTTCTTATTCCCTATAACTTGCCACCGTGGATGTGTATGAAGCAATCGAACTTCATTCTGTCCTTGCTTATTCCCGGTCCCTTTGGGCCAGGAAATGCAATTGATGTTTACATGAGGCCTCTAGTTGAGGAGTTGAAGGAATTGTGGGAGAATGGGTTGACAACTTATGATGCATCAAAGAAGGAGACATTCGTAATGCATGTGGCATTGCTCTGGACCATTAGCGACTTCCCAGGGTATGCCATGTTGTCAGGTTGGAGCACGAAAGGAAAGTTGGCATGCCCTTCATGCCATAAGGACACTTGCAGCCGACACTTGTCTAAGAGTAAGAAGCAATGTTACATGGGGCACCGTCTTTTCTTAAAGCCGGATCATAGGTTTTGGAGGAATAAAAACTCTTTCGATGGCACTACAGAGTTTAGATGTGCTCCAACTCCAATCTCTGAGTCTGATGTGTTGTGTCAGTTGGAGGGTATTCCTTTCTCCCTTGGGAAGTAGACTAGGCAAACAGGACGAAGACAGATAGGCCATGAGGATATGCCGTATAATTGGAAGAAGAGGAGTATATTCTTCGAGTTGCCATACTGGGAGCACAATTTGTTGAGGCACAACCTTGATGTAATGCATATTGAGAAAAATGTATGCAACAATGTGGTCGGGACTTTGTTGGGTTTGGAAGGAAAATCTAAAGATGGTTTAAAAGCGCGTAACGACTTGGTTGAAATGGGAATTCGGCATGCACTTCGCCCTCAGTTGCTGCCTGGCAGAAGCAAAGTTTATCTGCCCCCTGCATGCTTTTCGATGGACAAGAATGAGAAATAGTTGTTTTGCAAAGTTTTGAAGAGCGTGAAGGTTCCAGATGGTTACTCGTCAAATATTGCAATACATATTAATATCAAAGAGCGTAAAATTTATGGACTAAAGAGTCACGACTCTCATGTTATAATGCAACAATTCCTACCACTGGCTGTGAGGAAGACATTGCCGAAGAATGTAATTTCAGTCCTAATTGAATTGAGCAACTTCTTTCTTGGTATATGTTCAAAAGTCTGTCAAGTGGAGGATTTGAGACGGTTAGAGGAGAAAATTGCGCTTAGACTTTGTCATTTAGAAAAAAATTTCCCGTCGACTTTCTTTGATATTATGGTACACTTACCTATACACCTGGCCGCAGAGGCAAGACTAGGTGGACCTGTACAACACCGGTGGATGTATCCTATCGAAAGGTATGCCTTCAATTATAATTTTATAGTAGTGTTCAAACTTCTTGTTATCGAGAATTTCCCTTATCTTAACAAAATTTAATTCACATAGGTACTTATATACACTGAAGTCTTATGTGCGCAATCGAGCTCGACCAGAGGGTTCCATTGTAGAAGGGTACTTGGCAGAAGAATGCATGACATTCTGCTCAAGGTATCTAAATAATATAGAATCAAGATTGAACAGGCCGGTGAGCAATGACGATGAAAGTGTAATAGGTAGTGCAGAGCCATATATCTTAAGTGACTTAGAATGGCAACAGGCACATCGTTATGTGTTGATCAACTGCGATAAAGTCACAAAATATATAGAGTAAGAACACAATCTTCATATATGTTGTTCTTTACTTATTTTTTTTTACTTACAATGATTGGAAAATGATATTCTTTGCAGGCAGCAGATGAATGTAATTAAAATGACAAATCAAAGACCTAGAATGACCCCCCACGAAATCCAAAAAAAGCACATGAATATATATATATATATTAATCCTATTTGGTCTTGAAATAGGTTCAAAGGTTACGAGATTCAGGTAATCCAGTTTCTGATGAGATTACATGCCTTGCATATGGTCCACGTAAAGTCACAAAAAAGTTTAAGGACTACGTCATAAATGGATATCGGTTTTGTACTAAGGATAGAGAGCGATGACGTAAAAGTCAGAATAGTGGTGTTGCGGTCAAAGCAACGACTACAAGTTATTCAACTTCTAAGGATAGAACCCCCAAGGTCACAGAGATCACCTACTATGGTCGCTTAAAAGACGTAGTCAAATTGATGTATTCTGAAAGCCTTAAATTTGTATTGTTTAAGTGCGATTGGGTTGATGTGAAGTCACGGGATAGCGGAATAAAGACCGATGCATTTGGGTTTAAGCTTGTGAACTTCACACACTTGGTTCCGGCACACTTGGTGTCGAGCGAACCCTATGTGTTGGCATCTCAGGCAAAGCAGGTATTTTACGTCCAAGATCCAACGGAAGAAGATTGGCATGTTGTCATCAAGACTAAACCAAGAGACTTCTTTGACATGAATGAAGAATCTGTTCTGGACGATAATACATTCAGGGAGAATGAGCCCTTCGACGACCAACAATTAGATGACACTGAACATGATGATGACGGAGGTGTCGGTTGGGTGAGATTAGGAATTACTGGAGAATTTGTTGATGCTCCTCCCCAAGTGTTACAACAACAGGCTCCTTCTTCCGAATCTAGTGATGCCGATGATGTTGAATCAATATATAGTGATGAAACATAATGATTATTTTTTGATCTAATGCATAAGATTTTGTTTGTTTATATGTGTCGTCGGTGCCCTTTTTACGTTCATGTTCTATAATGGTAACATTCATTCCTTTTGTTGTTCATATTCTCTTAGAAAGTTGTGCATCTCTAATGCGCTTTTATTGAAACCTTGGAAAGCATGCATGACACAGATATGCTGCCTCATCTATGCTTCTCCGGTATCTTGCCAAGCTCGATTCTTCATCCTTGAATCACACCATGATTTTGCTTCATTAGAATCCTTCACATCAGTTTGGCTGGGAAAACTTCGAAACATCTTTCCTAAAAAGATGGTGTATCCGTTAGTTTACCGTAAAAATTACATCACATCCAAAACTGAAATTCACTATCCTTCATCCTTGGAACTACTTCAAAATGGAAGTTTGAGTTGCAATTGCACCATATGCATACACTTCCTCTTACTTAATGTGATTTGCCACTCCTTAATCATTTCTAAGTAGGGTTGTCAATGTGTCGGGCCACACCGTGTATGGGCAGTTTTTTTGCGAACGTGAATGTAGCCGAGTGGGTACCTGAGATGAGAAGAGCCAAAACAAAGGCAAAAAGTCCTCTTGTTTCCATTGTCAAAGTACTTAGGATGCCTACACCCAAAAAAAAAAGGGTATATGGGTTTTGTCATTTAAAAGAACCAATAGAATGAAAGATAGAGATTGATTTCTTTTCAGTCGCTTGAGAGGAAAGATAGGAGATGGATAATAGAGGAGAGAGCCATTGTATGAGAGACTTTTCTCCTCTATGTGGTGAAAGAAACCCAATGCCT
This sequence comes from Tetracentron sinense, assembly GCA_015143295.1. Lineage (NCBI taxonomy): Eukaryota > Viridiplantae > Streptophyta > Magnoliopsida > Trochodendrales > Trochodendraceae > Tetracentron > Tetracentron sinense. Next base: position 8,000,348 of record CM026573.1, read on the forward strand.
CCTAGAAATTTGTTGGGAGATTCGAATATGTCGTTGAATGAAAGATGGAAAGAAGAAGGTTCAAACCCGGCCGAGTGGGAATGCAGTCCACTTGTCGGGAAATGACAACACTAACTAGAGGAGACCAAAGTAGGACCGACCCTGATACTATGAAAAACTGATTTATTGAGAATCTTACATACTACAATGACCCATGTTTAAATAGACTGTAGAAAATTACTAATGTAGAAAGATAAATTAAGGGGGACCATCAGTTTTCTGTATTCAATATTGGACCTTTTTTTAGAGGCCAATCGCATTAAGACTTAGTCGAGCTCCATGTAGTGAAAATTTATTTAGAAGTAAAAATTTCTAATGCAATCAAAAGGGGGTGAACCTTCCATTTCTTTCATATCACTCCATCTTCTGGACTATTTTATATTCTATGAATTTTTTTTTAGTTAATGATCCCGTGACTTAGCAATCCAGATAGAAAACTATGGCAAGGAGTAAAGATCCTCAGACCCCAGTGTTCTAGGTTTCTAACAATGCTATAATCGGGGACTAATCTGTATGCACCACAAAGCATGGTAGCTTGTCATGCATGCATACGGAATGGCGGTAGCTTGCAGCATCCACAAATTTCATCAAAACAGGAAGTGACAATTTCACAGGAGATATATTTCTTATTTTTGGCCAAAGTTTCTCTGCTTACTACATTCTGTGTTCTCTGATCTTCTGCTTAATTGACCTTAACCCTGTGTTTGGTTGTCGAGAAAATAAGTGAAAACATAGAAAAGAAAAGAAAATTATAGAAAACACAACTAAGAGTTGTACTACAAATCTGAAATTTTCTTTTCTTTTCCATATTTTACTTATTTTAGAAGGTTTTAATGGAGACACTTCATGTTGGACTCTTAAGACTTATTTTTTTTTGGATTGTCTAGGTTGGTTTCCGGTTCCATTGTTGGCAAACTTTAGGAATGAGATAAATTAGTAGTTTAGGTAGTTTAATCTTCTAGTATTTATTTACTTGTGAAAGTGGAAAAGAAAAGTATTAGGTTCCTTTAAAAAGAGAATGGATGAGTAAGATTTTATCGGGGCTTCTAGGGTTGTTGGAGTGTTGTAAATATTGAATATGTTTTTGAGTAATGTAGAAGTATATATTAAAGAGAAAGGGGATAACCTCAATGTACTAAGTAATAGTTGTTCAATAATGCTAGTGTCGATGGAAGGGATTTTTGCTGGAATTCTATTTCTATTAATCTATTTCTATATTTTAGTTTACTGCAACCTTTGATGCCAATTGACTGCAACCTTTGATGCCAACAGTTGTTCAATAATGATAGTGTCAATGGAAGGGATTTTTGCTGTAAAAATATATGTTATTTTGCTTGAATCTCAGGCATATATATAAGCTTGTATAATGAAGTTTGGCAAGTTAAGCTTGTATAATGAAGTTTTTGGATTAAACTGACGGCAAAAAATATGTTACAGCCTTGGTTTAATATCTTGACTTGCTAAATCTCAACTCAACTTGATGTGTGAGAATAGTTTAGGTCGAGCTTGTATAATTAAACTATTTAGATGAAACTAATAGCATTTAACATGTCCTAACCTGGACTTAATTACTTGTTTTCAACTTGGGTTGATGCGTGTAGAGAAGTATTAGGCCAGGTTGATTTTATATACTTGTTACAAATATTGATGAACATGACTTTATAGTTGTTTCCAGTGATAGTGAAATATAAGGTTAAAGTTATAAAAATGGTCTCTAATGGAATGAAATGAACAGCATGTGTATGTATTTCCTGTTGGTTATGAAATGAACTTCAAATTTCTCATTGAACAACATGTGTATGTATCTCTTGTTGCAGTATTTAGCCATCTAGTAAGTATTGATTAGCTATTGTTATGTACATGGGATGGTGCCAGTCAGCTAGGATTCACAGTAATAAATTCCAAATGATTTTTTCCTTCTTCTGAATGTTGAGGTAAAAATGTAATCTTGTAAGCTTTTGGGATTTCGACAATGATATATGCTAGTTAGATCTCATGTCTTTGTACTTTATATTCATTTTCATTGTTTATTTCTATCAGAAGCGAATATCAATATTTTGCAGATGGATCCTACAGACACACCACCTTCTCATCCGGGTAGCTCCTCCACACCTGCTAATGTGGCCACGAGGAAGGTACGCGGTAAAGCAAAATGCATCGAAATACATAAGATGCCTGTAGGGGAGAGAAAAAATGTGAAATTAAATGACAGTGCACAGCCTGTGGGTGAGAATGCACAACTTTTGGCTGGGTATTTGGGCAATATTGCACGAGATGCCCACTTACTTCGTATCGATGTCCGGGAATTGGCATGTGATGAGTGATGCCGATGAAACTCGTGGGTTGGAAGTGGCACGGGTGAGAACAAAATAAATAGGTCATTTATTATTAAAACACACTTATGTAACTAGTTGATATATGATTAATTTAACAATGTTTGTGCAGGAGAAGTTCGATTTCCCTCCTATCGCAGAGGACTTCGTTTTGAAGTCTTTGGGCAAGAAATGGAAGGACAGTAGAGCCGCAATGGGGAGAAAACTTTTTGATTTGGACGCCCCTCCTGCTGTCAACTATGAGTGGTGCCCCTCCGATATTCCCCCAGAGCAATGGCATACGTACGTCGACTACTTGTACACCGATGAGGCCCAGGTATATTTTATTTGAATGTTAATTATGTTTATACCGTTTTCAATTATTTCTTATCTCATATGTTATATAAATGTAATATTGTAGAAACGGAAGGCAGTGGGCAAAAAGAGTCACAAGTCCCAAGGAATTCCTCATACGACGAGCTCAAAGAGCTTCGCTAGAGTCAGAGAGGAGGAGGTATGTTCGGTTTCATTCTAATATTTTATATCACAATTTGATGCAAATGGGTTAAAAATTTGTTGTTCTACTATTGTCACTGCCATAGCGATTGGCGAGCCATCAGGGATAGCTCCGGGCCGTGTTGAGGTCTGGATAAAGACCCACACTAAGAAGGATGGATTGCCAGTCAACTCTCAAGCAGGAGAAACTATTGTAAGTAATTTAAATATTCATTATATCATATAACACTTTAATTGAAATTCAAGATAGTAACTGTTTCAAAATGTTTGCAGAACAAGTTGAAGGACCTCCTTAGCCAGTTACTGGTTAGCTCGCAAGATAGCACGGGCCGAAATGATGTTCTCTCTCAGGTCATGGGGCTTGAGAGAGATGGACACATCTGTGGATGTGGATTGGGCCTGACTCCCACCAGGTTATGGGGGTCATCTTCGAGCCATTCCGGTACTATAGGCTCCTCATCTGGCGAGACTCAGATGCTAAGGGATGAACTTGAAGCGACGAAATCTTAGGTGGAGGCCTAAAAAGCTCAGATGGAGGCCCAAGCCACTAAGATTGAGGCCCAACAATCTCAAATGGAGGCCCAACAAACTCAGCTCAATGAAATGCAACGGATGTTCAACCAGTTCTTATAGGGGCAGCAGGTATATATACTAACAAGCATTAAATAATCCTTTTTTAAATTTAGATATTAATTCATTTATTTATTCAATTTTTTCACAACAGGTTGCAGGTCAGGGTACTCCAGCACCACATGCGTCTCCAGAGGTAAATGCTAATTTGAAAAGATTTTAGTTATCCTTTTAATTACATTATATATAATGAGGGTAGTGGTGTTGTACGGTGGTTGTGGGTGATGATGGTGATGGGTGATGATAGTGGTGGTGGTGGTGGGTAGTGGTGGTGTTAGTGGTCCTGGTGGGTGATGGTGGTGGTGGTGGTGTTAGTGGTGGATGATGTTGATGGTAATGTTAATACACACTATGTGTAGAGTCATCCAAGTTGTCACAACAATCCCTTCATAAGTTGTCACTCCTCAGCCTCTGTTGCTTCGCTGCTTCTTCTTCTTCTTCTTTGCCCTTCCCTCCTTCTCATTTTCTGCACCTCCAACTACTGCTAACTTTCCATTATCTTTATCCATTGCCCACGTTAGCCTCTGCATCTCTTCTTGCATTCCGGTCAACAATTTTGAAATTTCTACTAGGTGTTCCTCCAACTCTACTTTCCTCTTCACCAAGTCCTTGTACATTTCCTAATCATTTAGACTTTAGATCGCTTTGACATTAAGGAAACTTAATATATATATATATATATTGATTTACCTGGAAAAGAACTGAGAGTCTAACTTGAAATTATCGCAAGAAGATTTCAGAGTCAGACTAGATTCATCATCCTCTTGCTTCTTAGACATCAGCTCCTGCAAATCTTTGTTTATACATACAAATTAGATAATTACTATTAACTACACTTGATTTTGAAAAGCTAGTTCCTTCACATTCTAATCAGTCTAACATTTTAGGCTTTATCAGCAGATCTAATCGACCCCATCCTTAATGGTTCTTGAACTTCATTCAATAGGACTCCATCCTTATGGATTCCGGCAGGGGATTTGGCAGCCCCTACCTGTTTATTAGATAGAGAAAAATGAGCTTACAAGAAAATGAGGGGGACATAAAAGCAAAACCCCTTGAAAACAAATAGATTACAAGATTTATCTAATCCTATTATTTCCAAACCCAAATTGATTTAGTTTTCCGCCTACAAGATCTCATAAGTCAGACACATGAAATGGTGGTACCAACCTCCCAAGAGTATTTTTATTCATCTATATGTTTATACCAATAATTTCCATTACATATTTTCACTTATTAATGTGGATTTATTTCAGATGAAGCGAGAAGAGAGATACCAATGTAAATCTCTCCCGAGCAATAATGCCTAGCTTCTCTAACTTCTGGACTGCATCATTCACATCAAAATTGCATTTCTCACCAAACTCTTCTTCAATTAGTTCATGTTGTTTTTAAAATTAGAAAATGGATGGATAGGAAACGCTGCCACCCCACTTCCCACACAATCCCTTGCTGCCAGTCACTTCTTGCAGACCCCCAGATGCAGCCAGCCACCTGAAGCCCTCCTCTTTGATTGCAGGCAGCATTTCCTTTCCTTTTCCCTGTAACCACAGCCCCAATAATTGCTTCCTCAACAGCCACAGTCCTCCACTAGTCCCCTTGAACCTGCAGCCCTACTGTAACCCCTATACAGTCTGTCCCCTTCTCCTACAGCTACTGCAGCTCCAATACACTCTATTCCCTTACCTTTCAGCCACCCCAGCCCCTATCCCTTGCTCTCCCAGCACACTGATCCTCTTTTCATAGCCCATACCAGCCCTATTCCCCTTGTACTAATCTGTCCTAGCCTTCTACTATAAATAAGACAGCACTCGAAAAGATCAAGTGGAGAGATGCCATGGAGAATGAAATTGCTTTGATTTAAATCATGAATTCCAATGTCTGTATGTATCTTTTATGACGAATCCATTGAAGAATACTAATGTGTTTGGTGTTTGTGGATGTGGATGATTGGGTTTAATTTTATGGTATTTCTTTGGATTGAAGCATAGGGCTCTAATTGAATTTTCGATGTTTGTGGATGATTATGTTGTTTGGTTAGATCTCCTTGAAATTCATGGGAGGTCTACAGTTACAGTTATATGGGGGTTTCTTTATATTTTGCTGGATGAAATGCTTAGAATACTCATTCCTCACAGCAGACCACAAGATGCAGATTTTGTATGAAATGGCATCATGCATTTCATTACCTAGTGTACACGGAACAAGGTATAGAAGTGCAGGTTGACCGTGCCCATCCATTAGATATAAAGCTAGATAAGTAAGTAAGAGGCCTGCAGGGAAAGATCACTCATTTCTTGTTAGCAAGAGAGAAACCCCATGGATTATGCACATTTATGGTTTAGAGTTTAGACTAGATACAGTAGATGAAGTATAGACATTGGATATGAGTCAATAGGTGTAAAAGCATATAGAACTTCAGAACTAGTTGAAAGTAATAGTCCAGCTCCTTTAGGGACAATTTTTTTTTTTTTTTGACCTTTGAAAATGCTAAGATAGGCCCTTACTCATTAGGCACACATTCTAGCATTGATTGTGTTTCTAGCACACCAAATGCAAGAAAAGTGCAAGAAAACTCACTTTTTCTTTTACTTTACCTCACTTTCTCGTCAAACGCAGCCTAAAAAGAAAATAGGGATGAAACTTCTATACCCTGAGTCTCAGAAATGGAAAATTCTGTGAAACATTCTATCCCTGGAAATGTGTATATATAACACGTTCTTAACTTGGAGTAGCTAAGAACTTCATTGAAGAACCTACATGTATATTATTTCACATCTACATGTATGTTTAACACGTATCATATAAGAGCTTGTATAATAGTTACTATTAGAACTACTTTTGCAGATATAATATTGTAAATCTAAATAATATTGTTGTCACATACTTAAAAGTCATTATCAGAGTATGCATATTATTTCACATCTACATATATCATTGACAAAGGTAGTATAACAGACACTATTAATGACAGCTACTTGTGCATATGTATACTACAAATCCAAATCATATTGTGCCAGCCATATACGCTAAAAGTCATTAGATTATTGATTCATAAAATACAAACTGATAGAATGTATATACATATATTCTTTTATGCATATTCTCATCGAGTCATTAATTTATATATATATATATATATATATATATATATATCATTATACTAATAAAAGTACAAGGAGTATACTAAACTTTATTTGGACTAAAATATCCTTTAATTAAAAATATTAACTTATTAACCTATGGCATTGCTTAGAAATTTAATGTTTTTAATATGTAGGACCCACTACAAAAATTAATAATAAACGTGTCTCTCTTTGTTGTTATTAATGGTAAGGACTCTTTATTAGTAGAGACTTTAAAGGACTCTATTAGAAAACCTTATCTTATCCGATTTATTGGTAAGGACTCGTTATATTAAAATTCTATTCTAACAAAATTTAGTTTTTTAAATAAATAGGACTCACAAAAAATTATAATATTTTGTTCTAATGTGTTGGTAGGGCAACTAAACTCTCTATGTGGCCTTTTGAAGAAACAACATCCTTCACCTCAATCGAAACCAATTTCCACATTTAGATTGTATTAAAATACAAGCGTTAGAAAAAACGACATCGAAAACCGAGACTCGGTTAGGATTTGGTGTGGTGTGCGGTTAGTGATAAGTTTGCATGCATGTTAATGATTGAACTTTTTTTGCATATTAATTATGAAATCTATAAATTTTATCATTTCAATATTCTAATAAGTAATTTTATTTAATTGTGTTGTAGGAGGGAGCAGGGAGCACACACCTGTCGAGTTTTAGAGGTGCGGGAGGGAACCGGCAAGATGAAGATAGTTAGACTTATGATTTATTGACATTTTTTTATAGACATGTGTATTGTATTATTACATTATGATGGGCACCTGTGATTGGATGTATTTATTTTATACTGATTTTCATGTAGAAAATTTCTTTTTATATATAATGTCATTATTGACACGATTTTGTTTATTTTATATTGTTGACAGGTACAACACAGGTAAAAAAAATATTTATATTGTTGACAGGTACAAAACAGGTAAAAAAAAATATATTTATATTATTGACAGGTACAAAACAGGTTAAAAAAAATTTGAAAAAAATATATATATATATATTTATGTCATGACTATTCGCGGCGTTTTGAAAACGCCATAATTGATGTTAGTGACTATAACGGCGTTTTACAAATGCCGCCAAAAATGTGGTCTATGACGGCGTTTCTACAAATGCTGCCAAAGACTTGGTCTATGACGGCGTTTATATAAACGCTGTTATATGTCCCTTATCACAGCACTTTTAGAAACGCCGTCAAAGGGGGTCTATGACAGCATTTTCGCCAATGCCATAAAAGGTGAGTCTATGACAGCGTTTATTCAAACGCCGTGATAGGGTGACATATAACGGCGTTTTTAAGATGCCGTCAATATAAATGCTGCCTTTACCTTCCCCGACGCGAGCAATAACGGCGTTTGGGTTGAAACGCCGTTATCGCCTATAACAGCGTTTTTGGGGTCTTTCACGGCGATTTAGAAACGCAGTTAAAAGTCTTAAATTTTGTAGTTTTCAATATGCATGACATCCAAATTGTGTCGTATTAAGAGATACTCCTGGCCAATATGGTAAACTGAACAAAATACTCACCTTCCACCTAATATACTCTACATTATCCTCCCATACTTTTTTTATGCCCAATGTGTTAAAATTATTGTGAGAGGAAAAATTCCGGACGGACACGCGTCAGCAGCAACTACTTCCACGTCCTGGTCTACTGGTAAAAGGCTGGAGCGGAGGGTGTGGCACCCTGACCTGTACTCCGATGGTAAAGTCAGTAGGGGTAGAAGATGGTGAACAGTAAGCACAAGAATAAACACTGAAAGAAAAATGCTCAAGGCACTAGGAGTACTGAACACGTATTCTCGGATCTGGGTTCATGATCAAGTGTCCTCTGCACTAAAAATCACGGGGTTTTTATAGGGCAAGGCTGGTATGGCCATCGATGACCATAGATGGCCATAGGTGCCCATACCACGTGTCTTAGCACTCATTGCCAAATATCTGAGATATATCTGCCGTCGGTTGCATTACACGTGTGAGCCCCCTCTAAGTCCAATCGGACGGGATCGGACGGTACGCAGAAGTGACCAGCATTAAATGCCAAGACAGTGCTTTCGGCATGAAACGGCAAGTTCGGCACACTTGTCGGAATTATGGATCGCCTCCTGATCACTTCCTCCTACGAGTCGGTCTCGTTGTTGACCCAAGCTCGGTTACGGCGTAGAAGCCTCAAAACACAGCACGACCTCGATGTCGGTGAGACAACGGTCTCGTTGTTCGCGCAACGATAACGACGTTGTCAAGAGCACAACGTTCACGTTGTGCTTTAGACAACGAGTACGTCGTCAAAGTCACAACGGAGACGTTGTTCTGCAAGAGAACAAAGACGTCGTAATGCGCACAACGGGATCGTTGTGTATCGGACAACGCGTGACCCCGATATTTTAAGCATGTGACCCCAACTTGTGTCCACGTGTCACTTTCGTGAACAAAACGACAAAAACGAGCTCGTCCCTCAACGCTGAGTTGGTTTTACGAATTTTATCCGTTACAATTTGCCCCTTTATGATGCTTGGAACGTAGTTCGAAGCGTCATAAACGGACAAAAAGATCATACCTGGCACTGCTCCGGAAGACGAAACGTTGCGTGCTTTAAACGCTTGCTGGGAAGGTCGACCGTTCACGCCAGCTGGTTACGCGTGCGAACCGTCACGTCTATTCAATGCGGACAGGCTGTCATCATTACCGTTTTAAATTTCGAGAATGCTTTAATGACCCCGACGGTTACTCTTCTTGGTGAGAAGACGATCCTGCCACTGCTCTTAATCCCGTTGATACAGGTGTACGGCTTAGATGAAGGGCAGTGGCGTATTTTCACAAACCGGAGATGCTTATAAAATCCTACCGATTCTTCCTTCTCTTTCACCCTGTTTCATCAAGCACTGTTACTCTGCCGAATTCTCTTCTCATCTGAAAGTTCATCTTCCTCAAGCTCTTCAACAATCTCTCTGAGTTCTTTGGTTCGGTACGCCCTTCACCCCTATCTCTTATTATTTCTTTACTGTTTCTCCATTTCTCTCTTCTCTGGTTCTCAGAGCGATTCTGCTCTGTCTTCTCTGTTTACTGTTTTTGCCCCTCTTCGCTGTTTCTTCCAATCACCATGGCCGCCATCGTTCCCGTAGAACCCGCTAGGCTAGAGGAAGTTAGAGGCCCTTCCGATGATGAGGCCAGTTGCACAGGTAGCGCACCTCACGGTGCCTACATTGAAAAATCCTCAGTTCTGCACCAACACCAGTTGGTATATCTGAATCGTTACAGGGAACGTTTCGACTTCCCATCCAACGTCAATCTCCACTTCAAGCGAGATGATGTTATCATTGATAGGCGATCGGCCTGTACCGTTGTCTATCTTTCCCAGCTTGAGGCTGGCCTTCGCTTCCCTCTTCATCCTGTCTTGGATGAAGTTCTGTCTACCCTGCAACTTGCTCCGGGGCAGATGCACCCGAGCTTCCATAAGTACATGTCCATGATGATCAAATTCATCAAGGACGGCTACCCAATAGAGGCTAGGCACCTATTCCACTTCTGCCATGCCGTCAGATGCCGAAACAATGACGATGGTCTGTACTCCTACTATTCGTGGAACAAGAAACCCCACTATCCAGAGCTCGTCTCAGGCATTCTCGATAGAGAAAGAAAATGGAAAGCCACTCCATTCGTTGTCTCTGGCGGCTGGAAGGCAGAGAATTCCTCGGTCCCCAACGTCTTCCGAGTGGAAGCAGGTATACCACTAGTCATCCGTTGTCCGTTGTGCGCCATTGTCCTGACTACGCTCTCGTTGTACTCATTTTGCTTTCTCTTGTGTGCAGTGGACCCAAAGAAATTCCCATACAAAAAGTTGGCCCCAGAAGAGGAAGGCCTCCTTACTGGTATTCGTCGTGCTCGAGGTGGGGAATACATCAGGTGGAAGCCACTCAACCCCGACACGCGGGTCTCGGCCAGCACTCCAGCAGCTACCCAACAACAGCAACAGCAACAAGGCGCCTCCACTTCCTTACCTTCACCAGCCCTTCATCTAGCTGAAGAAGAAGAAGAAGAAGATATGACCGACACAAATCCACCCCCGCTAAGCAGGAAGCCGAGGTCTGCTCGCCCTGTGGTCCAGCCGCTTCCACCGCCACCACCGCCAACGAAGAAGAGGGGCCATTCCTCCAAGGGTACAGCGACTGCTGACCCGAAGAGAAAAATGCCCACCCAGGCCGAGTACGAGGCCAGGAAGAAGGCCAAGGCGGACAAACGCCTGGAGAAGGAGATTGTAGCCATTGCTGCTCCCCCTTCCGTCCCTGCCGCTCCTCCAACAAGTCCGGGAGCCGAGGTGACAACGGCAGTGCCCGAGGCCAGCTCGGAGCCTGGCCCTTCTCGAGCTGCCACTGCCCCAGCCAGCACGAGTTCCGCTGTGGTTGCCCTGGCTGCAACGGAAGCCGGTACAACGAGTCTCCCGGCCAGTATGCTGCCGTCCTCCGCTAAGGATTGGTCTCCCGACTTCACTCGGTTCGGGGTGCCGACCGTGAATGAGTCGGCGAAGAGCTCGGGGACGGTTGCCCGAACTCTGACCCATGCGATGAGGCTCCCCCGGGACATCGCTGAGGTCGGCCAACTCCACTTAGCCGACCTGTCCTACACTGCCTGCCAGTCCGTGGCAACAGTAAGCTCCTCCTCTCCTCGTCTCCTATCTTGATTGTTTGAAATACTTCTTCTCGTTGTGCTAACGCCCAGACATCTCCTTGCAGATGAACACGCTCGTGCAAGAGCTCTGTGATCGCAGCCAGGATAAGTACACTCAGCTGCGAGACGGGATCAACTACTGGAAAGACAGGACGGAGATGCTGGAGAGGACTCTTGTCGAAGAGAGACTCAAGGCAGACTTTGATCTGTCTCAACCCAAGGCTGACACGAATCGTGCTGAGGTAAGGCTAGGCACTGCCACCAAGGTACGGGAAAAGGCCGAAGCTGAGGCACGAGCAGCAAAGGAGGCCGAAAAGAAGGCCAAGCAGGAGGTGGAGAACGCTGTTGTACGCATCAGCGAGCTGGAGCATGTCTCCCAAGTCTTGGGCAGACAACTAGAGGAGACTGAGGCAGCCAGGGTAGCACTGGCGGAGGAGCTCGAGGAGGCCAAGAAAGCCAAAGAGGACACCGAGAGGTCCGTGACCCTGAGACTGCAACAGCACTACCAGTCTCAGCTGGACACGCTCTTGGATGAAGATCGTGCTGAGACCGAGAAAGAGGTTCTCGACTCGCTCCGCCAGCAAGGCCGCCTGAAGGAAGACAATGAAGAGGATGCCACCACGTTCTCCGAGCTTCCGAGCAAGGAACTGATCGAGCTCGACAACGAGCCCGAGGTGCAAGGCGTCGAGCTGCCTCACTTTCTTGAAGGCCCTGCACCCCTCCCGACCGAGCTATCCTCCGAGCCAGCTGCCCCAGAACTCCCTGCTGCCGATGAAGCTACTCTGGTGGAAGCCCCGACTGCTGAAGCCTCTACTCCTGCCCCTGCTACAACGGTGACAGAGGCCGAACTTGAGCTCGTCTGACCTGCTATCCCTCTGATCTCCTGCTCTTCTGGTCCCTTGCCCCTTCCTATGTTTCTGCTTCTTTCTTTTGTTGATGTAAATTCTTATTTCTCCCCTTTATGGGAGTTTCTCTCTGTACCCGCCCAGAAATGGGCTCTTACTATTAATAGATCGCTCCTTTCTTTTTTATTTGTGTTTGCACTTCTTTTCTCCTCGTAGCATAGTACGACGCATGCACACAGAATAAGAAAGAACACAACATGAGTAATTGAATGATTTTTCACAGTTCACTGCACCGATGTTAATGCGGTGTCTCGCTATGTGAATGCTTGGATGTTCGCGAGATTATAACTGTTGTATACCACATAAACTATTTTGACCAAAACACTATGAGCAAAACACCATGAGTAGAATGCTATGATCAAAGCACAACGAATAAAACACTACGAGCAGAGCACTACGATTAAGTACTACGATCAAAGCACTACGAGCTAACACTACGGGTAAAGCACTACGATCGTTCACCAGGGACAAAGCACTATGATCGTTCACCATGAGCAAAGCACTATGATCGTTCACCATGGGCAAAGCACTATGATCGTTCACCATGAGCAAAGCACTATGATCGTTCACCATGAGCAAAACACTATGATCGTTCACCATGAGCAAAGCACTATGATCGTTCACCATGAGCAAAACACTATGATCGTTCACCATGAGCAAAGCACTATGATCGTTCACCATGAGCAAAACACTATGATCGTTCACCATGAGCAAAACACTATGAAAAATCACTTATGATCAAGCATTGCGAGCAAGCACTGATCCAGACACATCATTCGCGTAATTCACTGTGAATGCAATCTGACAAATAAAATTCATAGGACGAACGCAATGTAACTCAGTTCCGAAGCACATGCTCAGGGGATGTCATTAAGATAAGCCACTAGATTTGCTCAGATGACACCCTTATATAAGCCACTCGTGTTCGTTGTGAGTACGTTGTTCAGTCAAAACTTTATTTGAATTACTTGCAAAACATTCACGGTATCACACTGATGAATCAGATAGAGAATAGTGTAAACAATGAGCAGACACAAATCACATGTTGAAATATGAACACTACGATTATGTTAAATCACTGAAAACTTGTAAGCACGACGATGTATGTAAATAGCATTTCACAGATTCTATTGAAAGAATTGCCTCAAATTCATGATGTTCCAAGATTTCGAGATGAGGTTACCTTGCAAGTCTTTCAAGTAGCAGACTCCAGGACTTCCCAATCGTTCCACGATATAAGGCCCTTCCCAGTTTGGTCCCAACTTGCCACTGTTAAGCTCTCTTGTGTTTTGGAACACTCTTCGGAGGACGAGATCACCGACTTGCAGCACTCTCCGTTGTACTTTCTTGTTGTAGGCCTTCCTCAATCGCTGCTGATATCTCCTCATCTGAATACTAGCATCTTCTCGCTTCTCTTCTAGCAGGTCAAGATGAATAGCCATGAGTACTGTGTTCTGATCTTTCTCTCCATCCTTCTTCTTGCTGTGCCAAGAACGCACTGTAGGCAAACTAATCTCTGTAAGAATGACAGCCTCCATGCCATACGCTAGAGAGAAAGGAGTTTCGTTGGTAGGGCTCCTTGGAGTCGTTCTGTACCCCCACAAAACGTTGTGCAGTTCGGTGGCCCACTTCCCCTTCGAATCTTCCAATCTTCTCTTCAAGGCATTGAGAATATTCTTGTTGGCTGCCTCGGCTAACCCATTCCCCTGAGGATAATATGGGGAAGAGAAGACATGCTTGATCTTCAACTCGCTGCAAAAGTCGGCAATTATACGTCCTGAGAACTGTTTCCCGTTGTCAGTAATGATGGACTGCGGTATGCCAAACCTACAGATGATATGCTCCCACAAGAACTTCTTCACCTCTTGTTCTCTGATACGTGCAAGGGGAACGGCTTCAATCCACCGTGAGAAGTAGTCAGTTGCCACTAAAAGAAAAACTAGATTCCCTGGAGCCCTCGGGAAAGGTCCCACAATGTCAAGTCCCCACCGCGCAAATGGCCAAGGTTGTGATACAGTGTTGAGCTCTTGAGCTGGAGCATGAATCAAGCGAGCAAACCGCTGGCACTGGCTGCACCTCTTCACGTACTTCTGAGCATCGGCCTGCATATAAGGCCAGAAGTAACCTTGCCCCAGAGCTCGATGGGCAATGGTTCTCCCGCCCGAATGAATGCCACATATACCTTCATGTAGCTCAGCAAGTATTTTCTCCACGTCTGCAGGATGAACACACTTCAGCAAGGGACCACCAAAAGATTTCCTGAACAATTCTCCTTGCACCAAGGTATAACGAGATGCCTTGAACTGAATGCGTCTTGACTCCTTCACACTGATAGGGAGAACTCCGTCCTTCAGATAAACCACCAACCCTGTCATCCAGCTCGGGACTGGATTGACAAAGAACACTTCTCGCTGTGCCTGAAGAGTTATCGAAGGATACTCTTGAAACTCCATCAGAATAGCCCTGGGCTCGTCAGCCTGCACCATGGAAGCTAGATACGCCAAAGCATCAGCATGCCTGTTCTCATCCCTCCGGGTGTGCCTAATCTCCACAATGGTGAATGTTTCGCACAACGAACGAACGAGAGTAGCATACTGCTTCATTCGATCGTCCTTGCATTCATAAACACCATTCACCTGATTCACCACGAGCTGTGAATCACAAAACACTCTCAACGTGGAGATCCGCAGCTCTCGCGCACTCCCCAACCCAAGGAGTAAGGCTTCGTACTCAGCCTCGTTGTTGGAGGCAGTGAACCCAAGACGCGACATTTTCTGCACCTTGATGTTGTCCGGACTTACAAGCACAACGCCCAGTCCTGAACCACTGAAATTGGAAGATCCGTCCACGTATAACAGCCAACCGCTCCATTCCGACGACTCGGCCCCTTCCACAACGGCATCTTCGTTGTCAACTTCAATTGGGAGCTCCCGTAGATCAACAACCATGTCCTCTGCCTCCTCTTCCACAGGGAAATCAGAAAGAAAACCCGCCATTGCTTGCCCCTTCTCTGAACTCCTGGCCCGATACTGGATATCGAACTCACTCAGAGCTACTGCCCACTTTGACATCCTCTCCGCCAACTCGGGTCGTCCCAGCACGACTTTCAAAGGATACGTTGTGATGACAACGATAGAATGAGCATGAAAGTACGGACGAAGCTTCTCTGCAGAAAAGACAAGAGCCAGACACACCTTCTCGAGCTTGCTATAATTGCACTCTGCCTTGAGAAAGGTTTTGCTGATGAAGTAGACAGGCTTCTCCACGCCATCACAGCTCCTTACCAGGACGGAACCAAGGGCTTGCTCTGAAACAGACAAATAGAGATATAAAACTTCACCTGGCTCTGGCACCGAAAGGATAGGAGCTAAGCCTAAATACTCCTTCAAGGCAAGGAAAGCTCGGGAACACTCTGGGGTCCACGCAAAAATGGAGTCCTTCCTCAGCAGCTCGAACAGAGGTTTGCAACGATCGGATGACTTGGAAATAAACCGGTTGAGCGCAGCAATCCGGCCCGTCAGCTTCTGGATCTCTTTCTTCGACTTAGGCTCTGGCATGTCCAGCAAAGCCCGGATCTGAGCTGGATTAGCTTCAATCCCCCGCTGACTCACAAGATAACCCAAAAATTTCCCCGAGGTGACTCCGAAGGTGCACTTCTCTGGGTTGATCTTCAGATTGAAAGATCGCAGCACTGAGAAAGGTTCAGCAAGGTCTGCCACAAGAGTACCTCGTACTCGACTCTTCACAACGATATCGTCGATGTACACTTCAACCGTCTTGCCAAGGAGTGACCCGAACATGAGATTCATCAGACGTTGGTAGGTGGCACCTGCATTCTTCAAGCCAAAAGGCATCACCCGATAACAGAACAAACCTCGCTCCGTTATGAAGGTGGTCTTCTCTCGATCTGCTTCCGTCAGGAGGATCTGGTTATAGCCCGAATAACCATCCATGAAGGATAACATCTCGTGGCCAGCAGTGGCGTTGATGAGCCTGTCTATCCTTGGCATGGGAAAAAAGTCCTTGGGGCACGCCTTGTTGACACCGGTGAAGTCGATGCAAACTCTCACCTTCCCGTTCTTCTTAGGCACAGCCACAACATTGGCTATCCAGTCAGGATACTGCACCTCCTGAATGAACCCGAACTGGATCAGCTTGTCAATCTCTTCATTCACTGCATCATGATAAGCTGGAGCAAGCCTCCGAGGTTTCTGCTTTACTGGAGGGATGGCAGGATCAGCATTGAGGTGATGGCAGATAACACTCGGATCGATGCCAGTCATGTCTTTGTGAGACTATGCAAAGACATCAAGGTTCTGCTTAAGGAAGTTCAGTAACTCGAGCTCCTCCTCCGTTGTCAAGCTCGTCCCGACCTGCAACACCTTTGGCTCTTCCTCTGTTCCCAGATTGACGGCTTTCGTGGGCTCGACGGAAGGTCTGCACAACGATGTCTCCGAGCTCTCTTCCACAACGGGAGCGACCTGTAACTGCTATGAGGGCACAACGGAAGCAGGAAAATCGCACTTCTGCGAAGCCAACTGATCGCCTCTGATCTCCTGAGGCCCGTCCTGCGTTGGGAACTTCAACACCTGGTAGTACGAGGACGGAACAGCCTTCATCTCATGGGTCCACCAGCGACCCAAGATGGCATTGTACGGTGATGGCGCGTCCAGGACAGAAAACCTGGTCTGGAGGACAACGGGTCCAGCCACAACGGGCAAGACAACGTCGCCTACAGGCTTCATCGAGCTACCATCAAATCCGTACAGGGGCGTCTGAGCAGGGATGAGGACGAAAGGATCCAGCTTCATCTGAGTGAAAGCATGAAGGTACAAGATGTCCGCTCCACTCCCCGAATCCACGAGCACTCTCTTGATGTCGAAGTCTCCTATTCTCATGGTGAGAACAAGAGCATCATAGTGAGGTCGGATCACTCCTGCCAGATCACAATCAGTGAAGGTGAGTGCCTGCTCAACGCTTCTGCTAGGCACTTGCACCTGGCACACTGCAGCCTCATGAGACAGCTTCCTGGCCTTCGCCCTGAAGTTCCTCTCCACATCAGTTTCCGGCGTGTGCACGCGGCAAATGACATTGATCGTACCCAAGGAAGCTCCTCCACTGGTACTGGGATTATCGGCGGGTTCTCTTCCACGAGATTGGGACACCGGCTCCCTGGTACGCTCCCTACCACCGTTGTCAGAAGCAAGATACTCTCCCAAATACCCCTCCTGAACAAGCCTCTCCAAGTATTCTCTCAGAATACGGCATCGATTGGTGAGATGACCACGGCACTTATGATAATGACAGTACTCATGCACCCGTGGCCCCGATGTAATATCCGGCACCGCCCTCGCCGGCCACTCAAAGTATGACTGATCTTCCATTGACCTCATGATGGTCGCCGGGCTGACCGTGAAATTGATGCGCGGTGTCTGATCTGCAAAAGGTCGCCTCTCATTAGGCTGCACGCCTCTCTCGTGCTGTACTTGAGGCTGCACCGGGCGTGGCTGATACTGTTGCCTCGCCTGCTGGTCATTAGGACGTCTCTCCGTCCTGCTCTGATGCTGGTTAAAATTTCTCTCAAACGGGCGCCGATCCGGCTGATCCCGTTGAGTCACATACACAACTTTCTCTTTCCGCTTCCTCGGTGGCGAGTCCTCAGATGATGAAGACTCGTGTTGCTGCTTCTTCTCCTTCCTCTTCGATGATCGATGTGCCCTCTCCACGACATCCACTGCTCTCGCTCTGGGCTTCGGCACTGACAAGACGGATACGTCCTCCTCGTACCTCCCGTACTTGGTGGCACGTACCATCAACTCGTCCATCTTGACAGGATAGTCAAGAGCTAAGGACTTGTAGAGCTCGGAATGCTTGGGGATAGCATTCTTGAAAGCGGCGATGCAGCTTGCTTCGTCAACCTTGTCAATATCGTGGACTTCATCGGTGAAACGCGAAATGAAGTCCTTCAAGGATTCGGCCGGCTTCATTCTCAAGGAGAAGAGAGTATCTGCACCTGCCTTCTTCTTCTTATTGATGATGAAGCGATCAACAAAGGCCGACCGGAGCTCTGAGAAGTTACTGATGGAACCAGGAGGCAAGTTCCGAAACCACTTCGATGCTGCCCCAGATAGGCTGTTGGGGAAAGCCTTGCAATAAAGATCATCATCTGGGTTGCGAACAGCCATCGCATGCTTGAAGTCAAACAAATGCTCCTCCGGGTCCGTCTTTCCAGTGTACATGGAGAAGATCGGAGTTATGAACTTGGAAGAAGTATAAGACTGGTTGATGGCATCCGTGAAAGGAGAGTTCTCAACGTTCTCCTTTGCTGACTGAGCAAAGTGGTCAGGAATCCCTCTCTTCATGCTCTTAACACGAGCACCGATTAAAGCCTCCACTTCCTTGGCTGTTACCCAAGTCTTCTGGGTGTCTGCTCCTCCGGTACCCACTCTCAGGTCCTCTCTTCCTGCTCCTTCTCTGAAATCCGCACGATCTGAAGGGATACTCTGCTCTGCCCGAACCGGAGGTTGTCTTACATCCCCTTCAGTAGGAAGAAGCACAAACCTGGTTTCACGGTTCTCCGGGGCAGAAGGAGAAGAAGAGAAGTCAAACTGGCGTCTCAAGGAAGGCCTCTGCAGTGGCACCTCCTCCACCTCGAGCCTGCTATGCTCGAACGCCTCCAGCCTTGCTTGCATCAACTGTTGCTGCCTGGTGATTTGGTCCAGAACAGACTGCTGCAGTTGCAGCATCGCCAAGACGCGATCTGAAACAGAGAGCTCAGCAGGGGGAGGCATGGTCCTTTCTGGTTGCCCAGACGAAAGGCTGACTCCAGGATTGTGCACGACAGAGGGTATGAAAGAAGAGGAGTGAGGGGTTTGATCCTCATGCCCGAACACTTCTGACTGGTCTGCCGCAGAGAGCAAAAAAGGGGGGGGGTCCGTTTATCACTTCCCACAGACGGCGCCAATTTTGTGAGAAGAAAATTACCGGACGGACACGCGTCTGCAGCAGCTACTTCCACGTCCTGGTCTACTGGTAAAAGGCTGGAGCGGAGGGTGTGGCACCCTGACCTGTACTCCGATGGTAAAGTCAGTAGGGGTAGAAGATGGTGAACAGTAAGCACAAGAATAAACACTGAAAGAAAAATGCTCAAGGCACTAGGAGTACTGAACACGTATTCTCGGATCTGGGTTCATGATCAAGTGTCTTCTGCACTAAAAATCACGGGGTTTTTATAGGGCAAGGCTGGTATGGCCATCGATGACCATAGATGGCCATAGGTGTCCATACCACGTGTCTTAGCACTCATTGCCAAATATCTGAGATATATCTGCCGTCGGTTGCATTACACGTGTGAGCCCCCTCTAAGTCCAATCGGACGGGATCGGACGGTACGCAGAAGTGACCAGCATTAAATGCCAAGACTGTGCTTCCGGCACGAAACGGCAAGTTCGGCACACTTGTCGGAATTATGGATCGCCTCCTGATCACTTCCTCCTACGAGTCGGTCTCGTTGTTGACCCAAGCTCGGTTACGGCGTAGATGCCTCAAAACACAGCACGACCTCGTTGTCGGTGAGACAACGGTCTCGTTGTTCGCGTAACGATAACGACGTTGTCAAGAGCACAACGTTCACGTTGTGCTTTAGACAACGAGTACGTCGTCAAAATCACAACGGAGACGTTGTTCTGCGAGAGAACAAAGACGTCGTAATGCGCACAACGGGATCGTTGTGTATCGGACAACGCGTGACCCCGATATTTTAAGCACGTGACCCCAACTTGTGTCCACGTGTCACTTTCGTGAACAAAACGACAAAAACGAGCTCGTCCCTCAACGCTGAGTTGGTTTTACGAATTTTATCCGTTAAAATTATGCTTGGCAAATTTGACGTTGAGACCAACCATTTGTTGAAACAACTCGGACCTTGTGTTCGACATTGGAGCAAGTCTTGATTCAATATTTTTATCAAATGACTATTTGTTTTTGCAAAATCTTTCTATAGCTCCCAAGATTTTACCATGGTCCACATAACAGAACTTATGCCTATGTTTCAGGTAGTGAGAACATATGTCTCGATTACAATGAGGACAAGCATAGCCACCCTTGGCGCTCCATTCTGACAAGTTTGCATATGTAGGGAAGTCATTGATTGTCCATAGTAAAGTTGCCTTCATTTGAAAGTTCTAACTAGTTGATCCATCGTAAATGCAAAGACCGTCACTCCGCAAATCTTTCAACTCATCTACCAGTGGTTGTAGATGCTAACTCAATTTTAAGGATTAACTTACTATTTATAGTTAATATCTTAATTTTAAGGATTAATGTTAACTCAACTATAATTTTTAAAAAAATACTTAAGAACTTTTGTTCACTCGCTTGAGCGGTTCTCTCATGCATATTGCCAACCATCTTAATTTGAACAGACATTTGCAACATACACCATTACAACCTCTCTTTGAAGATTTATTTATGAAGAAATGTTTCTTTGAGTGTGAATTGCCATCCAATCGGTTTGAATTTGGTCTATAAAATCAAAATCCATGTTGATCTTGTGAATTTATATTTGAAATCGAACGAAGATCTAAGGTTGTGGAAAATCGAATCTGTGATCGCCTACCCAACATCATATAACCTCTTCATCTTCTTCGTGATATTTCAGAAACACCTCTAGAAAAAAAAATTAGTGCAAAGGACACCTCGGTTGTTGTTCTAAAGGTAGGATTGTATCACCCATCACAATGGATTTGGTTTCGAGCCTCTTACGGGGATTTATGATAGGATTAAGGGTCATAAGAGTTCTTATAACTAGACACCTTTTCTAAATAGATCCAATGTTGTTTGGTAATACCATTGTTTTGCATAGAAAAAAACTCTGATTTATAAGTCTAGCTGGTAAACTATACAAATCAAAGTTTATTCTAAGGGCATTAGCTATAAATTCTTAGAAAGTACAGTAAATAAAAAGATGAAAAATAAGGCACGCCACACCCCCGCCTCTTGCGCTAGTGATGGGGTGTGTCCCCTCTATGATGAGTCCACAAGAGCTCCATCCCCAAATTAAGGCCTCGGATTCTATCTGGCAATGCCAGAATGGGATTGTCTCGGGCAACCATAGAATAGGGGAGATGTGGTGGTGAAGTCAAAATCATGGGGCCCATGATTTTGACTTCTCCACACATGTGGCGATATGTGTGTGAGAAAAAAGGGAAGAGATATCAAGTGGGGAGAAATCAAAATTATGGAGAGATTGAAATGACTTCTCCACTATTTTTTGCCAATTCCTGTCACATAATGTATGGTAGCCCGAGATAAGCCCCTTCTGGCATCGCCAAGAGAATCCGAACCCCAAACTAAAGACTAAAAAATAAAGGTACGCCAATTTTCAAATCAAGTACAATATTATTAAGTACACTAGCGGGTGGCACGTGCGATGCACATGAGAGTGAGGGGAAGGAATTAACCATAGTTAATAGGAGTTAAAAGGGACACGTGTTAACCCGTGAGTGTGATTGAACTCTTCCCGAGTTCAATCGCGATTGACTGTGATACTATTCTTTAAATAAATAGATGAGGGTAGTTTGGGAATTAAAGTAAAATATTAAATTAAAATTTTGTTTTATATAAGGATAGTTTAGGAATTTCTAAAAATTCAAGTTACGCCTGCCTCTCCCATTATAATAATAAAGATATATATTTCGCACTTGGCAACCATCACATGACGCGGAATTTGGAAGCATACCATGGTCCATCAAAGTAAGAAGGGGAGTGTTACTGTGTTAGCCTTAAACACGATAGGATTAAATGCTTAACATTGTTTTTATTATTATTATTATTATTTTATTTATTTATTTTGTTATTCCATGGCTTCTTCATGATAATGGTACTTATATCTTGTGCTTCTCGATCTTCCTTTGGAGCTCATCCTTTTTAGTCCCCACCACTTTATCAACCACCTTCCCTTGCTTTAACAGAAAGAATGCTGGCATTGCCTGCACCTGAAATGCCTGAGCTACCTCCTGTTGTGTATTCCATCAATCAAACATGAAAGAACCGCCAACTCAGTATTCTTCAAACACCATCTTCATCAAAATCACAGGAAAAATAAATAAAGATCAAAGAGAAGTAAGAGCCGAATACCATCAACTCATCCACATCGATCTTCACAAACACGACGTCCGTGAATTTCGCAGCCATCTCTTCAAAGGCGGGCTCGATCAGTCGACAAGGCTTACACCATGTTGCCGTGAAGTCAATCACCATCTTCAAAACCCATTAAATAAATATTAATTACTTTAAAAAAAAAAAAAAAACAAAGAGAGAGAGGGTGATGTAGGAGCATCTCCACACTGGAGTGGTGTGGCCTACGGGGTGGGGCCCGTTGAGGTATGGTAACGCCCACAGGGTAGAGCCAATTACGAGGTCTGGTACGGGTTGCCTGGGCTATCTGATAAGAGATTTCATCTCACACCTCTAATCAATTGCGGCTTTTGAGAAGTATTGGTTAAGTCCCTACATGAGTGAGAGAGAGGTCCAACAGCCTTACCAATTGGGTGGATAGTTTAGAGGCGTCGAAGTGGGACTTCCATCGGGCGGTGGAGTGGATTGCTATAACACGAGAAGAGCCATTGGTGGTGGAAGAGACTCGAGGCACGACTGAAGGATAGCTTACTTGTCTCCTCCAACCACCAAAGGAAGCCATTATCAATAGAAGCTTATTTTAACTTTAGCTTCTACTTTTCTTCTTGTTTGCTCCTTCAATGGCGATGGATGACCTTAGGCTTCTTGGAGGGGGTTTTATACCAGTTGGTGATTTGTGTGGATTTGGAAATAGCAATGGGTATGGGATTCGATCCTCTGATGTGACTTTCTCTTATTTTACAACTGTTGGACGTGAAGTTAGAGATTAGGAACATAAGGAACCTCTAAATCTAAACGTCAACTCGTTTTTTTAAAAAAAAAAGTAGTATTGAAAGCTTTTGCTTTGCATTCTTTAGTGAATTCCATTAATTTATCAACAATGCTAGTTTTATAGGATTTCTTGCTCTAAGTGTTCTGTTTGTTACGCTCATTTGGATATTTTATATTCTTTCAATGTTTTCGCATTTAAATATTTTTAGCTCTCGATAGTAGGTACTATCAGAGTTTTAAATCAATTCCCTTAAATATTTGACCATTAGAGTCAAATCCTCTACGGTGATAACCGGATTTGGCAGATCCGGTTATCGTCCCTAGAGGTCGCCATGTGTCTCCTTTGACACCCATTAACCATGGGTAAGGTTCACCCACCCCTAGGGTTCACCCACCTATTTTTATTTTTAAAAAAAACTATTAATTCTTTTTTTTAAATTAAAAAACTGTTTTTAAAGTTTTTTTAATATTAAAAACAGTTTTTTAATTTTAAAAAAAGAATTAATATTTAAAAAGAAACCAAAAATAGGTGGGTGAACCCTAGGTGTGGGTGAACCTTACCCACGGTTAAGGGGTGTCAAAGGAGACACATGGTGACCTCTAGGGGTGATAACTGGATTTGCCAAATCCGATTATCACTGTAGATGATTTGGCTCCTTGACCATTTTGGGTGCATTTTCGATAGGAGTGGAGAAAACAAGTAGTATATTGTGTGATTACAAATCTCTTCTCTACTATTATAATGAGAATGGTAGGGGTAAAAAAATTGATTGAATCGTCTTATAATTACCATGCAATCCCACTACTATGATACTTTATTCCTACCTGAATTAGTTAATAAAGGGTGTTAATGTAATTTTTTAAAATAACTAATTACAACTTCTTTTGAAAACTACGATTCCTTGATATACGTATTTGAAGGAAGTTGGAGACAAGAGAAAACCTCTCATGTATCCACGTCTCTATCTCTTTTCCTCTCTCATTAAAAACCAACTCCTTCAAACCCCATCCATCTACCATGTACGTTCCCTATCCCATCAATGTGTCTCTCCTTCTAAACCAACTCCTCTCAAACCCCATCCAGCCCTTTTCCCTATCCATCTACGTAGAGCTTTAAATCTGAACATAGAGATACATCGATGGCATTGTTGGAGCTCTGGAGATTGGATAACATTCATCAATGGAGTTCTATATATTTACAAACTCCTCTACAGGTACACATTAATGGCACATTAATTCTTTCTTCCATTTATTGGTTTTTTTTTAAAACAATGAATGAGTACATTCAAGAAACTAATCTATACATGTCCATTGGATCCCTTCATATTTAATGCGTCATAATATATCATGACTCAAATTACTCAAATCATCCTGCATGATGTAGACTCGCAGTTGTATTTTTGAGTTATTTGTGACCAATTATGTATTTATGTTACATTTCTAGCAACTCCTTAATGTGTTTTTCATCTTTTTGTTAATTTCTAAATCTTACTATTAACTTGCATTACAATTTGCAGTTGGACATCCTAATACATGACCGTAGGCAAATTTCTCCTCAGATTTAATATCTATTAGGATGCTGTTTTTTCAGATATCATGAGGAGGTAGCTCAAAGGTTTTTTTCCTAGATCTATGCAAAATATTTTTTAGTTCATGTCTCTTTAATTGATTAGTGCATAACGGTTGCAATATTAGATTGCCCATGTCAAGGCCATTGACGAATGGATGGAGTTACAAATAATTACATCTTGCAACTGCCAAAGAGGGAGTCACTCAACTTCAGCACTAGCATAAAACTATGCAATGCATATACTGCAGTTCCAGTAAGCTTTCGATCCAACTTTTATATTCATTTAAATTGCTTTGTATTTGAGTTTTCTACCCGTGAGTTTGTGATATTCCATATCATTTCAAGAATTTTTTTTTATTTTTATGAAATGGGTCACTTGCTCCTATTATGCTTTTCTTTGTGCAACCTGGACTTTGATGTGGACTCCTTTGGATATAACATATCATAAATTAGATTCAATTTTCTGGTCATCTTTGACCTCTCTAGGGATCTCTAATATAGATTTGTATATTTCTTCTATAATTTTTGTTTTATGAAGGGGTGAGTATATAGTTTCTTCGGTTGGTGGTTTGCGTTGCCTTCTTCGCCATTGCAAGGAAAGGTCTGCTTTGAATGATGCTCCTTTATTTGATATTATTTAATCCGACTAGAGATGGTCTAGAAGGGCATGTTTTTAATCCATTGTTTCTTTTTTCCTTCTATATTCCCCACCCTAATGAAAATAAGTTTTTTTTTTTAATTTAAAGTTTAAATATTCTATAATTCGTGTGTTGAATCCAAGAATGTTCATTCCTTTGTATTTAGGCATTTAATTGTCTTTATATGTACTTCATTATTTATTTATTTATCAATTTCTCTTCTTTATGCCCCCTAATATTTGTTTTCTCATTTTAAAGCATACTCCTTCAATTTTATTTCATAACTCATTTCAACCAATTATTAGTGATTTTAAAGATTATAAGATGTTGAGTATTATTATTGCTATAAGTTTTCTAAATTGTATTCCTGATTTTTTTTTTCCATTTTAATGATTTTGTTCTCATAGCTCTAATATGTTGCATTCATTATTACTGTTCACTCACGTGCATCGCACATGCGTTCTGCTAGTACGGATAATGCTACATCACTTTCTTTCAAGACTCTCTCTTTTTTGTTGGAGTGAGTTTTAGTTGAAAATATGTGTCTTTCTATTATTGGAGGACAACACGACAACTCCTTCCCATGCTTAATCACTCATGGGACGATTGTCATTTATCCTAATTGGACATCTTAGAAGTCTCCTTTGGACTAAAACTTTGTGACGCTCTAATCCTTTTCAATGAGCAGTGCTAGCCCTATTCTTAGGCATATCCTACTCTTAGCCAAAAATCAACACATGTCCTTACTCTCAATCAAAAACCAACACTTGTTGTCTTTGCTTTACTAGGTGTTGGTTTTTGATTGAGAATAAGGAATGCATGAGAGTAAGGCTCACATGCCTAGGGCTATCAAAAGCTAGGTCAGGGTAGTGCCTAGCTCTTATCCAACCTAGTCCTCATTCACCGAGGTAAGTTTCTAGCCCTCAGAGGGCCAGGTCAGGTTCAGGTTAGGGTCGAAATTACAAGAAAAGTAGTTTTATCATGTTTTAGAAACTATTTCATACATTGACTATCAACTTTACATACAAGCCTCCTTTTTCTTTATTCAGACTTGGGATTAACAATGGAAGATGAAAATTGATAGTTCATACAATCCCAATCCTTTATTCGGGCTTGGGGATCGACAGTGCCAGATGAGGATTGCTATAGTCTCATACACATACTTCTGATATAGTGAGGGATTAGGTTAGGTTAATTAGGTTTAATTTATAGTGGGGTGGTAAAATTACCGCTACTCCCGCAATCAGCACGATTAAATTGTTAGATTAAAGAAGAAAAAACATTTACAACTTATATGAAGATTCCAGATTAAGACTTTATTTCTATTGCACATACACACTTTAGCCTATGTTAGATTTAAGAAAAAATAAAGGAAAAGCATCATTACACTATAGTGGCAATTTGTTATATATACACGTAAGTCTTAGTCTTAGGTTATTATAAGTTTTAAGTTATATATATACTAGCAGAAGGCACGTGCGATGCACGTGAGTGTCCTGTAGTCTTAAGAAAGAAAACATAGGCAAAAATAAAAAATTGCGAAGGTAAAATGGACCAGCATTCGGATTCTTTTCTGGATGCTCCTGCGTACCTCCATACATATCAGCATTAGCATATTTCTTATTCTTGTACTAGCAATTTTGAAAGGATAGGATGCAAACGGAGGAGGGTTTATATAAAAGCAGATCCGTAGAGTGCTTGTAGAGAGGCAAATGTTACAACATTTTGAAAAGGGGGTCAAATCCTCTACGATGATATCCGGATTTGGCAAATCCGGTTATCACAAAGGTTGATGAAGTGAAGGCATCGTGGTGTATAAAGGTGTTGTGGGTTGTTAGATATTGTAGGAGAGATAAGATAATGGGGAAGGAGTAGTTAGAACCATACAGGAGAGAGAGAAGATATGTGATGGGCAGTTAAAACCGTATAAGAGAGGGAGAAAATATTGGGGAAGTTGGGAGGCGTGAAGGAATTGTAGTGTGTGAGAGGTATGTGCTTGGCATACCATGAGGAGATTTAATAGTATATAAACTAAAAGGAGATATAATAGGCTAGGAAATAGGAGAGATTTGAGAGTAATTGTAGAGGGTATTTTTAGGTAATGTTATCAACCTTTCTCTCATTATAATAGTAGAGATATATATATATATATATATATATATATATATATATATATATATATATATATATATGTAGAGGGCCAAGCCGGGCCAGGCTTGGTGTTTACTAGGCCCGACCCCCAAGTAAGAGTCAAAATTAGGCCCGATTTGGCCCTATGGCCTTAAGGAAAATTTTTAAAAAATTCCTCTATTTTACGGGCTTCAAAGAGCCGGGCGGGACCCCTCATCAAAGGGCCGGAATGACAGCCCTATTGCAGGCTCTCCCTTTCATTATTGTTTTTTTTGGTTGGCCACACACTTGCCACATGTCAACAAAACACCTGATGTAAAGGCAAGTTTGTCGATGATGTAACAAAAGAGATTACACGAAGTCCTTTAGCTGAGATGATCCTCCTAAGCATTCTATGGGTTTATTAAAGTTTGACAAATTAATTTTTTTTAACATTCAGGTTAAGGGTGGTTTTTAGAGGTAATGTTTTATGCTCTGTTTTGTTTGTTTTCTAGTTTGAGCTTTGATATATCGATAGGGGTCCAAGCCAAATCCCCCTCTCTCTATCCGGGAGGCTTTTCTTTAAAAAAAAATTATGTCAAGCACATCTTTCTTTACTATTATAATGCGAGAGGGAGGCGTAGATTTTTCCGAAATTTCCAAACTATCCTTATATAAAACAAAATTTTGATTCAATGTTTTACTTTAATGTGTTAATGTTTTATTGTAATTCTTAAACCACCCCTTCTCTATTTAAAGAATAGAATCACAACCAATTGGGATTGAACTCGGGAAGAGTTCAATCGCACCCACCGGTTAACACGTGTCCCTTTAAACTTTTATTAACTGCGGTTAACTCCTTCCCCTCGCTCTCACGTGCCCAACGGCGGAGCCACATGGGGCCCGGGGGGGCTTCAGCCCCCCTCAACTTTGGGGGATTTTTTTTTTGCTATAGTATAATGTGGGCGTAGACTAGGAGCAAGGGCAAAGCTGGGTGGCGGTGGAGGCTATAAGGCCCCCCTAAACTTTTGAGAAGAAAAAAAAATTATACTTATATTATTTAATTTAAGATGGTGTGGGCATATGAAAATGCTTACTTACCGGTGGTTTCCATTATGTAATGAAATGGCCGGTCATCATTGGTCCATGCCCCAGTTTTTAACACTCATCACAATTGGTTAAGAATCACTCACCCATAGAGTTAAGCAACCCAACCGGGTTTTGTAGAGAAAAAAAAACAACAAAATCTTAAATTTAATTTTGTTAAGCTTAACTAGGGTTAAAGGAGTGTTAAAAGGGACACGAGGATACAGCGATAAGTTAAGCAGCGGACCCCAGGGTTTGCTAATTACTACTCAAAAAATTATTCTTTACAAATGGACAAAGAGACGAGATGACCCATAAACTTCACTCTGAATTTTTTTTCCCGGGGGCTATGCCCCCGAGCTCCCAACACCTCACTGTTAGCCCCTTCGGACAGAAATCCTGGCTCCACTCCTGCACGTGCCACCCGCTAGTATTATATAAATGATGACTTTTTGATGGGCGCCGCGCATTGGAACTTGTAGTAAGCTTCTCATGAAAAAAAGACATATTACAAGCTATTTTTTAAGGAAATGGAAAACGGACCTAGGGTCAAGTTAGAAGCTGACCCCCAATGACCTCATTGGTCCAACCCTTTTTTTTACCATCTATCAATTATGGTTGGACCCTTAGAGTTAAGCAATCTAATCATGATTTTTAGAAGAAATAAATAGAAAAATTTTTATTTTAATTTACTTAAGTTTAACCATGGTTAAACAAGAGTTAAAATGAACACAGGACACTGCAGTCAGCTTAGAAGAGGACCCTGGGTCCTCTTCTCATTCCTCAATTTTTTAATCGGACAATCTGAATCTCTTAAGCGACGTAGGAAAAAAAAATTTAACGGT
Organism: Tetracentron sinense; assembly: GCA_015143295.1. NCBI lineage: Eukaryota > Viridiplantae > Streptophyta > Magnoliopsida > Trochodendrales > Trochodendraceae > Tetracentron > Tetracentron sinense. The sequence goes on from CM026573.1 coordinate 8,029,713, forward strand.
TAAGGAAAGGTCAGACTTAAAACAAAAGAGACGTAGGATAAAAAAATTAATGAAATTGTTAGATTAAACCCTAATATGTTAGCGCGAAAAGGAAAGGTGAAGGAAGGTCGGAGTTTTAAGAATATGTTTCTGGATACGTGTTGTGTTGGGCACTTGGGCAGCTCTCTTTTCTCGACGATTTTAATAATGCCTCATGTGATTGTTATGAGGATAGCACCCGACCACAGCTGTAAATGACAACTTTTGTATAAAACTCCATGGACATGGAATATGGACCAAAGCTTAACTTAAATGTTTTTGCTTTTTTCATGTACCAGATCTACTCCCACTTAGATGAATCGAACATATTTTGGGCGATCGATAAGGTCAGTTAGTCTAAATCAGTCGAGATTGAGATTCTGGACATCTTTCTCATCAAAAGATTTCTTTTCCACCACAGCTTTCCCTCCACCCTCCAAATAAAGGGAGCCTCACCTATAGATTCGACTATTCGTACTATTTATGGTAAAAAGTGAGTTTTCATGCACTTTTCTTGTTGCATCTCATATTTTTTATTTTCTTTCACTTTCTTACTTTCTTATTAATGACAAATTTTCTCCACAAAATTTCTTCAATATTTTGATGATTATTTTAAAAGAAAATTTAAGTTTTTTTTTTTTTTTTTTTTCACTCAGTTACTTTCCAAAAAAACACACCCAAGGCTTTGTGTGTTTGCACATGACGTAAATCATTTATGTTAGTAAAAGTTTTTTGTAAAGATGAAATTTCCACTTTTTTTTTTGTTATTTAATTATATTTTCATGAAAATAAGGACAAAAAATATTGTTACTTGTGTTTGGAAAAAAATAAAAAACAATAGATAAATAAAACAACAAAATAAAATAAAAATTAAAAAACAAAAAAATATGGGGAATGGTACTTCTATAATTTTAAAATATATTTAAATAGACAAGGATTGTATGAGATCTACTACTATAATATAAAGAAATAAGACTTTTCTCTTTACTCTCCAAGCTCATAAGTTCTATTTCAGAGATGACATGTGGTCTGTCTTTTTCTTTAATCTTTACTGTTAAAATTTAGGACCCACTATTTCATCCTAGAGTTCTATCTATCTCCACTATTGTAGACTCTTCTCTTACCTCAAACTCTTACAGGTTTGGGACCCACTATCTCGTCCTAGAGCCCTATCTATCTTCACTATTATAGAGCTCTCTCTTATCTCCAACTCTTGAGGTGTATTAATTTAAGTTTAATAATAAGAAACTTGTGATTTTCCAGTAAATGTTATTAAAATAATAATAAATTATTATTATAAAATTAATTAATTAATACAAATAATAATGTATATCAAATAATAAAAATACTTATACTATTAAAAATAAATTTATGAAATATTCTTAAAATATATAACTTAATATTTAAATAAATAAATAATATTATTTAATTTTAGATATTCTTAATTATTACCGTGTATCGCACGGGGTCTCTGTTAGTATAACATACAAAATTTTAAAATGAAAGTCATTTTCGGTAAAAGTAACTGATTTTCCCTATTTCCCCCCAAAAAAAATAACTGATTTTCCCTAAAACATTGTACTTACAAAAGATCTTACGTGTAAACAAACATGGAAAAACTAATATTTTCTACAAATTTGATTTATTTTCCATTATTGCACATCAATCAAACGGAGCATAGATTGAGAATATGTTTCCTTTTTCCTATTAGGATTGAAAATCCTGTATTTTACAATTTATATTCCACGAATTTGATTTATTTTCTATTATTTCACATCAAATCAAATGGAGCATAAAGTGAGAATATGTTTCCCTTTTCCTGTTAGGGTTGAAAATCATTTATTTTACTATTCATACAGCACCGAAAAAGAGTGTAAAAAAGAACCAATGGAGTTAAGGTCATCAAAAATGAAGAGATTAGTGTGTTCCTGCACACGCAAGGGATGTGCCATCAAATAAATGGTCTGATCAATGAATTTGTGGGCGATATCTTCCGAATTCTACAAACATCACAGTTCGCACTATAGATTCTACACCTTGGATGTTTACTAAAATGAAAATAGGCACCTCCTCGGTCCGAGGAGGTGAGTTACCGTCTCGTCCCCCTTTTTGGGTCCACGTGTCCCCTTTTTTACTTTTATTAACTATGGTTAAGATTCAGTCATCCCTAGGGTTCACACATCTACCCTTGGTTTTTAGAAAAACAAATTTTAAAAAAATTAACCGCAGGATGTGGTTAATTTTTTAATCATAGTTCAAAGGATTTGTGAGAGTGAGGAGGAATTGTCCCCTCCTCGGCATGAGGAGGTGGCTATTGCTCATACTAAAAAAATGCTACTATAGCTCAGAAAAGAAAAGATAGATCAAATTATATTCTTAAAACCACTTTGCATTGATGATTAATGCAACCACTGTAGAGACCTAAATAATAAGAGAATCTTTATATTTACTATTATAATGCGAGAGGGAAAACTATCCTTATATAAAACAAAATTTTGATTCAATGTTTTACTTTAATGTGTTAATGTTTATTGTAATTCCCAAACTACCACTACAAGAAATTTACCCGGCAGCAACGGAATAGTAGTGACGGAACATTTTCTGTCACTAATACATAACCTATAGTAATGGAAAATGACGCCGTCACAAATGGTCTGTCTCTACTGGGGAATTTAATTTTATCTGATTAAATTGAGTATTAGTGATAGAATTATTTCCGCCACTCATATGGGTTACATACTAGTGACCGGAATATTCCGTCTCTAATAATATTAGTAACGGAAGTGAGTTATGGTGACAGAAGTTTTCCCGTCACTATTCAGATTGACGTTATTACTGACGGAACAGATTCCGTCTCTAATGTTAAAATATTATTAGTGACGGAAATATTTCCGTCACTAATATGAATTACGTAATAGTCACGAGAAAATTCCATCAACACTCCTGTTAGTAACGAAAGTATCATTAGTGACGGAAATATTTCCGTCACTATTTATTTGAGATTATTAGTGATGGAAATATTTCCGTCACTAATAATCTTTATATAAAAGGGATGTGAGCACCCTATTTTAGCACCCCCTATCCCTCTTCCCGCTTCTTCAAATGCTTCAAGGTTTACCCAATGCCCAAACTCATTTGGCCAAACTTGTACCCAAACAATTCAATCAAGCCCAACTACTTAATTCTACCCAAGCCCAAGAAGCCAAGCCTAATTACCTAATTGTCTTAGCGAAAGCCTAATTACCATAGCCCAAGTCCAATTGCCATAACTAAAGTCCAATAACCATAACGCATGACCCGTCCACTGACAACCCATGATCTATATCAAAAACCCACAAACTCAAGCCCACTTTCTACTTTCCTACAAAAGACTTTTTATTTTTTCTTCAAACCCCAAATAGCCCCATTTTTGTGTTTACACGCTGTTTTGATCACTCAATCATCTCTCACCAGGTACATACTTTTTTTACTAACAAATCATCTCTCTTACTCTCTTATACCTCTTACAACTCATTCTTACACCTCTTACAAAACAATTAATTCTCTTACACTCCTTTTGACCATCCAATCACTTCTCATCAAGTATATATCTTTTTGACTACCCAATCATCAACCACATCCATTTTGACCAACCAATCACCTCTCTTCTTCTTACCCAACCCTCTATTAATTACTAAATTGGCACAACCCCTTGAAAACTCTATAAATACAAGATCCTCACAAGTCATTTCTTTCACCTCCAAAATCCTAATTGGAAACTCTAGCTCTTCCTCTTCTCACTCTTTATATTTCTTTTTAGCCTTGAAGAAAGTTAGAATAAGCCAAGGTTTAGAGTATATAGAGAATTTTAGGACTAAAAGCGTAGAGTTCTTCACTAACTCTCTTCTTTTGTGGACTCTAAAAATCTCTCACCTCTTGGAGCATAGGAAGTCTTGGAGGAGTAGGCATTCCTCCCTTTATTCTTCATATTATTCTTTATTTTATATTTTTTTATTTCTAGTCTTTTTGTAGAACTATTTGGAAAGACCTCTTTCTTCTCAAGTTTAGTTGAGTCTCTCTACATCAATCTAATGGCGTAGAGGGACCCCACCTCAAAAGAAAAGAGATGTCTTCTTTTTTTTCTTTCATGTAAATATTTATTTCTTTTCTATGTGTCCGCTAGTATGGATATGGGTAGGTCCATAGAGAGTGGAAGCTAAAGTTATACATTTCTTTGTATTTTGTTTCTTCATTTAGATTCTAGTCCTTCATCTAAAATCATTTGAAAAACTCATCATCACTAAAATTTTCATATTTAGAGTTTCATTACATCATTCATAATGGTATAAATGGACTACATTAGAGAGGAGATGATGAGTTTTCATTTTCTCCACTTGCCACTTTTTTTCATTTCTTTCTTTTTTCCTTCATGTTCTATTTTGAATAGGTAAATGATGATTTATAGATTTAAAGAGAACATTATCCAAAATGCCTCATATCGAAGACAATGGTATTTGATCTATTATCAACACCAATCCAACAAAATAGGTATTGACAATAGACCATTTACTATTCATAATGCACACTCATCTTTATGTCCTAAATATAATCTTTTAGCCTAACTTTTCCTTAATCTTTCTCTTGGATTAAATTTGACTTTAGTTAAGTTTGCCAAAATCCTACCTATATGAAAATCGAAAAAAAACATGATAAAATCTCAAAATACCAAAAAAATCTAAAAAGACCAAAAACAAGCTTACTAGGCTTTCTTGACCTTGGTTAGCCTATCTAACCATGGTTAACACCCTTCTAACCGTGGTTAGACCTAAACCTTGCACTTGACCAACCCGGTCAACTAAACCCTAGCCATTGGCCAGACCCTTGACCACCCTATGCACACACACATGCACCCTTAACCTTGTCACGAGCTCATGTGCCAGAACTACGCTCGGTCTGATCTCACCCCAATGTGAGTACGTAGGCAACCCAATCCGGGTTCGACCCTAGCCCATCTAGCTTTCTATTTTTCTTAGATTAGCATTCGATTAAACACTTAGACATCTTATTTAATATTGAGATTAATTTGACTTAAATTTAGGGAGTAGGTAACCATTGCAAAATGGGGTCCTAGGGTGCCTAACACCTTCCCCAAGACTTAATCGAACCACTTACCCTAACTCTGAATGAACCATTTGTCTTATCCAAACGAACAAGTACCTGAGACCTATCCTTTAAAATGAATAGGTGGTGACTCTTACTCAAACCATAAATGTGAAAGTGGGTAGGAAAAACTCACACTCACAAGGGCAAATCAATACCCGCGAATACCTAACTTCCCCAAATTTCTGCCGCTGCTTCCCGCCGTCCTCGCCTCTGACACCCTTCCGGCCACCACGGTCAGCTCCTCTCTCTCTCTCTCTCTCTCTCTCTCTATTTCTCTCTCTTCCGTTTTCTCCTACTCTCTATCTCTCTCTGTCCATCTCACTCTCTCTCCCTCTTGTGCTATCTCTCTCTCTCTCTATCTCTATCTCTCTCTCACTCTCTCTGACTCTCTCTCTCCCTCTCGTGCTCTCTCCGTCTCTCCCTCTCTCTCTGTTCGTCTCACTCTCTCCCTCTCATGCTCTCTCTCTCTTTATCTCTCCCTCTCTCTCTCTTCCGTCTCTCTCTCTCCCTCTCGTGCTCTTTCTGTCTCTCTCTAGAAAAAGACCTAATTTTTGTATCTTGATTAATGTGATGTTTGGAGCATTTTCAATCTTCGCAGCGAATCTAGGTAAAAACTATTTAGTGATTTTTCATCAATCTAGGGTTTCTTGCTTTGAGTAAAAAATATTTGTTTGCGTTTTTTTTTGGAATTCGCATGATTAGCCAGACAATAGTACCCTTTAGTATTGTTCCTCAACCTGAATTCTCTATAATAATTCTATGCTGAAATTCATTTGAAAATAGTCAATCAAAATCATTCATAGAGAACAAAAATGATAAAATCAAATTTGAATGCGAAAAAACAAGATCAATGTTATATTATTTCAATTGTATATAATTAAATAATTATTCATCTAATTATAAAGTCTTTTTAAATTGTTTAGTGTCGTTCCTCTGTAGGGCCCGGCCCGGCCCGGCCCGGAAGGAAAGACGGTAAATTCCCTTGCTCACAAGTATCACAGGGACGTTATTAAATATTGAGGGGAAAACAAAAAACACTTGGAAAGCACGTCTTGATCTTCAGGAAATGGGTATTAGAACTGCGTTTCATCCACATGCAGTAGGACAAAAAATATATTTGTCTGCTACATACTTTTCTATGTCTGCCGGAGAGAGAAGTATTTTCTGTAACGTACTTGCAAAGGTTAAAACTCCAGATGGATATACGGCCAACATTTCAAGATGTGTGAACCTGAAAGAGCACAACATAGTTGGGTTGAAAAGCCATGACTGTTTTATTTTAATGCAACAGTTACTCTCATTGGCAGTGCGGAAATCATTGCCAATGAATGTAAGTGCACCGTTGATTGAGCTGAGCAAATTTTTAGAGGGTTATGCTCTAAAGTTAGCACCGTCGAATTATTCACAGAACTCAAGGTTCGATGTGCAGTTACACTTTGCAACCTTTAGAGGATTTTTCCACCTGCATTATTTGACATCATGGTACATCTAGCCATCCATTTGGTAGACGAGGTCAGGGTTGCAGGTCCAGTACAATACCGATGGATGTATCCAATCGAGCGGTAAGTGTTATGTGTTGCGTCATTTTTCCTGCAATAAGTTACTAAGTCATATTTTTTTATTTGACTTTGACATTGAATGCATTTTATTCTTTCTATAATAGATACCTCCATACTATGAAATCATATGTACGTAATAGAAGTACACTAGAAGGTTCTATAGAAGAGGGATATTTTGCTGAAGAATGTATCACTTTTTTCTCGGGGTATTTGTACAATGTTGAAACAAAATCCAACCGTGCATCACTCAACTATGATAAAGATGGTGTTGGGACATATAAAGGATTGTCTATTTTTTCTGCACCTAGTCGTGCTCTTGGAAAGACGGTGACTGCATATTTATCTAATAAAATATCAACACAGATACACTGTTATGTCCTTTTCAACTGTCCTAAAATGACACCATTTATTAGGATATGTCACTCCACTATGTATTTACATTAATCAAAAGTACCCCTGCAGGTGGATCACTGGTTAACCATGATGATTGAAATGCAGGGCACACTTGGAGAAGTTTATGCTTGAAAATCCCCACATGTGAGAAATTGACATTGACCGCATCCACAATAGTACCTTTCCAAACTGGTTTGCATCCAATGTTAGTAATATATGCAACGTATGTTTAAACTGGCAAAAACTTGCTCATATTTTTTTCTGTTTAATAACATGAACTACTGAACATTAACAGGTTACTACATTGATTTGTGGAAGTCCAGAGCATATACGTAATGATCTTAAATGGCTGGCTCGTGGGCTATCGAAGATTGCATGCTACTTTCAACAGTTTGTCATAAATGGGTTCCAGTTTCGAACGAAGTCAATTGATAATACGAAGAAAAAGCAAAATAGCGGTGTGGTCTTGTCTGCAAAGACCCCGCGTACAGGCGAGATTACATACTTTGACGTTTTGCAAGAAATAGTTTAAGTAGACTATTACAAAGAGAGAAAGGTTGTATTATTTAAGTGTGATTGGATAAATGTTATGTCTCAAGGTAGGGGCATCAAGGAAGATGAGTTCCAATTGACACTTGTTAATCTTCAAAGGATGCTAAAAACTGATGAACCTATTGTGCTCGTCTCACAAGCAATGTAAGTTTTTTATCTTGAAGACCTGCTCGAAAAAAATTGGCACGTCGCTATTCAGTTCAAACCAAGGGAATACTTTGACATGCGAACGGGAGTACATCCCAATTTGGAGAAGGCATTGCCCAAAATCGTGTAACCGAATGTTGTACAATTTGGATGACATTGGACTGGATGTTGAAAACATTCTAGATTTTAGGGCAAATATCACTGGCACAACAATTGATATACCTCTAACCATCATCGAGGCGATGCCTTTACATGACCACTCAGACGAATTTGAAGGACTTTCTATCTAAACACATGATGTAATAACATTATTCTAAAGAATTACAATGTTCTTTTTTGCTAATAGAATCATAATTTACGTCTTTGTTATAACACGTTTATGTAATAACTTTACAGTTCTTGTTTGTGCCAATTTTCATTCTAATATTCCATACATGTTTATATAATAACATAATAGCATTAACCCAAACATATAATAGACACTTATGCATGTTCACTAAATACTGAAGCATTGAGGCCTGACCGGATATCGTTTGTACACGAAGAGAATATGAAGGGGTTAGTACTTCATTCATCCATGATATGAGTAGGCTTCATATAAGTGTGTTGTCATTCATCCATTTTATAACATGTAATTAATTACTACTTTATTGCATGAATGTTTTATTTAAACCATCTTAAATTGTAATGATTGTATAATATTGTATCTTATTCATGAAATGTTAGTAAACAATGTTAAATTGTATATTTCAATATGACACTGTGAAAACAGGATGTTAGGGTACATTAGACGATCGTGCAGGGCCAGTGAGGCCTCCTCATCTTCTCAGGTTGGTACATCCCAGCCAGTGATCGAGATAGAGCAAGATCTGGTTCACCCCGATGATCATGTGTTGGAGCAGTCAGGGGCAGCCTGATAGGAAGCAACAGGTATATATTCCGATGATACTTTATTTATTTACGATATGGAATTAATTTTCATGTTTATATTGTCTTAATGTAATTATTTTTCCTATAAAGCACCCAACAGACATCACATGGGTGTGAATAAGTTGTCACCCCCACCCCCAGTAGGGGCAGGACCCACGATCATTACTGTTAACAACCTGGGACAACCTATTGGACCTGAAGCGACGAAGTTGACGACATCCATATGGGTCCTGGCGAAGGACGGGGATATCATCCCATTAGGGATACATAAAGACTGGAGGCATGTCCCTAGGGAGAACATACAGGTCATGCTAGATATCATTTTGGTATGACAACTGAGTGTTTTCCCTTGCATCAGTTATTTCCTTATTTTAACCTTCATTGTACTAAAGGTCTACCGTGATAATGCTTATTTTCTCACATAGTTATTATGAGCTCCCCGATCGGCGGATGAGGGCTTGGGTGCTGCAGAAATGTAATGCGTTGTGGAGAGCTTGCCGGAAGAATTTGTACGATAAATGGTACAATCTGGGGCGCCCACTACAAGCGCAATTTGAGTATGTGGATAATAGACTACAACCAGACTAGTGGAGAACACTTGTGGACCACTGGAGGACAGAGGAGGCCCGAGTATGAAAAAGGTTTGAGTAGTCAATTTCAGACTTTATATGGTGGTCAATACACTCACAATACTAACAGACTGACATCATGTAAGTAATAGGCAATTAGGGAGAGGAATAGGCAGAATCGAGCGCATCTTACTATGTCTCACACAGCTGGGACGAGGCCTTATGCCTAGTACAGGGCGACTGAGGTATATATATTACTTTCGTTTAGGGGATTATGTATTCAATTAATGTTTTCGATAATATATTTGTTGTGAAGTTGTTAATCACAATTAAATTTTTCATGAAGCGTGCCAACCACCCGGACGGGTTGGAGCCGGACCGGCTTCATTTGTTTGGGGTCTTCCATACGGGATGGGACATTCGTCAATCATACATCGGAGAAGTTGCACGAATGTTTATGCATTTCATAATTCGTCTTCCTGTAATTGGTGAAAAATATGTTTTTTTTTATAACGTACTTGATTATCTAACTTGAATATATATCTATAACTACAGGGGCAGATGACTAAGAGGTTAAGCTAGCATCCTGAGGGCACCAAGAGTAGCACTACCCGAAATGAGGTATTCACCTAGATGATGGGTCCAGACGGACACGGGCATGTCCGCACTTATGAACTGGGTGTTACCCCCCTTACAGTTCCACGCTCCTGATGTAGATCACTGGAGGAGGAGGGCACATGATGCTGAGGCTGCGCAGCGGGCACAAGAGGATGCGTGACTGGCACAGGAAGCTGCGCACAGGGAGACTGTGTCAAGGTTGGAGACTAAGATGGGTACATACCGGTAGTACATGGCCGAGGTTGCAGGCTTCTTCCAAAGTGAGGCATTTCCATTATTTCCCACACCACCATCCCAGTCTTTGCCATCTTAGGATGACGATGCCACCTAGTCCCCAGATGACCCTCTTGGTTAGACTTTTATCATCACATGCTTACTTGGTGTGTGAAGAAATTTAAACTGTTAACAAATTTGTTCTTTTAATTTTCATATATTTGGTATTGTGGATGCACACATTAATCTTTCTTTTGAGAGATTCTGACTGAAATTGTATATTTGTATGTACTTGAATTATAATTTTAATCTTTCTTGGGTTTCTAGCTTTCAGTTCTTGATCTGGTATAATTTTTTAATATACATGTTAGTTCTCTGAGTTCTGATCATACCGTTTTTTTTTGCTAGTCTTTTTTTTTGTGGAATTTTGTAGCTCTTTGTAGATTATGAAGAAAAACACTTCTAATTCTAGAAGAGATGCTTCTTTATTGTTAATTTTAATGGCTAACAAGTAATTCTACATGTTTCTAGTGTACGTAGAACTTCCGTTTGAGTTTACTAAGTATGGGCTAATTTGCAATATAAATCTCGGATATTGATTTTCTTAGCTTTTACTTCATCAGATTTGCAATGTGGATGATGATGCGGTGACATGGTTAATGAATGTATGTGAATGTTAATTTGGATGTGTGGATTGGTGATAGGATTAATGAATTTATGTATTCCTTAATGTGGATGTGTGGATTGTGGATGTTAATTAATAATGTGAGTTTATAATGTGGATCTAGAATGAAGAATGTGGATATTATGTGGAATGATTGAAAACAGGTGACAGGTTTTAGGAAACAGGTTTTGAGTTACAGGTTACTAGTTCTGTAAAAAAAAAATTGATATCAGAGACGGAAATATTTTTCGTTGTTAATGAAATTGTGATATTAGCCACGGAAATATTTCCGCCTCTAATTAATAGTTAAAGACAGAACTATTTCCTTTACATATAAGATATCAGAAACGGAAATATTTCCGTCTCTAACTATTAATTAGAGACCGAAATATTTCTATGTCTAATATCAATTCAGAGTCAAAAATAATTCCGCTACCAACAGGATATTAGAGACGGAAATATTTCCGCCTCTAATATTATCATTAGAGACGGAAAATAGTGATGTCATAAATGAATAGATTTGTTACGAATAAAGGTTTTAGAAAAGGAAAATTTTCGTCTCGAATACAATATTAGAAATAGACTTCTTGTTCCGTGTTTAATAGCATCAGTGACGCGAGCATTAGCCACGGTATAGAGATGGCTATTATTTTCATGTCTAACAGTATTAGACATGGAAAATTTTTATTAGAGACGGAAAATTTCCGTTGCTAGTCTTTAATTTGTTGTAGTGTTAAGAATGGTAAAGATGTAATGAGATAATTTACAAACATGCATCCCGTCCCTTAGGTGGACATTTTGAGACATATATCTCATCCCATTAGTGAGCTATGCTGAATCTGCTCTTTTGTATGCTCCTCTGTTTTGTGTGCTTAAGTAGTGAGTTTGCATGCTCTGTGTGTGTGGTTATGCATGGGTGGTGTGAGTATTTCCTTGTATTTGCCTTCGTCACTGCCTTGTGGTATGATTGAGTTTACCAAAAAAAAGTAGTGACTTAATATGACAGTTGTTTGTAAATGCGTCTCTAATAGGATAGTTGTTGGTAAATCCTGCCACTGTGATTAGTGGTATCACACACATACTTATATGAATAAATATATATGTGGATGTACCCATGACTCTATAAACCTTAGTATACACTGGTCCAACCAATGGATGAACGCACACCATCCAACTTCTTTTATTTATTTTTATTGATTCGTAACACATGTGATAGCGTTCATTAATGATTACTTAGGTTTTTCACAAATGCTTCTTCATACTATTATTGTATGTCAGTATAATGTAGATGTAGGGAGTGTATTTGTGTAGTATCTCTTGGAATTTTGGAGCTTGATTCCATCATTGTATGTTTTACAACTTTCCTTCTTTTGTGGGTGTAAAAGGAAAAATATGATATTGGGGGGAAGAGTACGTTGGGCAGATCGCTATGAGAATTCTGAAATTACAGTTGGAGAAGATGCATCATTCTTATGGCATCAGATAATTGAGTTATGATTGACAAAATCTGCTGCCCGATGACCTCATCAATCCCATCTTAGACAATGAATACATCCTCAAAGATCCAATATCCCTACAATACCCTTTGGTAAATCATTTAATCTCATCTTAAAAAATCATTAAAAAATCACCACCAAATAATCAATTAATTTGAAAGAAGAAGAGAATAGATCAAGGATGACTTACCGGAGTGAGGATTTGAGGGTAGATAACCTACTCGCAGTCGTCATGGTCGCCGTCGAAGTTGCTCCAAGGGATATATATATATAAAAGGTAAAATTACTTTTCATCTTTAATATAGAAAGTATGAATGACTTTTTACATTTTTTTATGTTATTAAAATGCCTTTAACTTCATATTTTATATGTAGGGTATAAATAACAGTGTAAATGACATTTTACAATATTATTCCATTTATTATAAAATTTTCATTTTTTTTGGTTCCGATATCATATACATATCATTTACCTTTACCTACTGTTAGTGGTTGGGTTGTGGAATGGAACTTTTGCAACTCATCGCACATTGGGATTAGATCCCGAGACCTCTCAATTGAGAGCTGCCACATTTTTGACATTTTTTTCGTATGTACCAAATTGTCATCCAATTCTGCATGTAAATACTTTGGAATCTCGTCCATTTTGGTAATTTCCTTCAAGTCAAAGAATAGTGCAATAATTGAAATCATGAATAAGTAGATTGACACCCGGAAAAGGTAGAGTAAGTAAATAGAATATGATAACGAAACATCAATTACATGATTACGTACATGTATGCGTCCCTGTGTAGAGAGCTAGGAAGCACGGGTACGATGATACTTAGTTACACAGATACGGCAAAAATTATAAAAAACAGTTAAGTTTTACCTTAGAGTGTCGTATCCGATACGACGATACGGGTACGGCGATACAAGTACGTTTCCATTTTCAAAGTATCCGTGCTTCCTAGGTAGAGAGAGACAACACTCACTCAAAGTAAAAAGGGAGTTCTACTAGCATTAATCGTCTTAATGCAATAATTATTAGTTTTTAGATATGAACTGGAGCGCTGCTTCCATGTGTGAAGGGAAACTCCCCATTTCAATGCAACTAGTAAGAAACCTGTGCGATGCACAGTAATGCTAAAAGGAAAAAAAATGTAATGACTATCAATTTTAAATTATTATTGATAAAAAAATTTAATTATCTGTAAAAATTGTATATTAAAGAAGAATGTCACTAAAATAATCTTTGGTGGTATGAAAAATTAAAAATAGTAGATAATTAAATGTAGAGATGGTAAGAAAATATATCTATCAATACATATCTATAAAATTTAAATACTAAAATATTATAGAATAAATGGTAAGATATGATGGATGTGTACAATTTAAGATACACCTCCAGCAAACCCCTGCTTTATTCTCTGCAAAAATAAAATAGTTAATGATAAGATAGGAAGCAGCACAACTGCCAAGGCTTGAATTCAGGAAATGATACATGGAAGACATTGAAATCATCTAAGAGGAATTTTTTTTGATTTTGAGAGTCAAATGTAGAAGGAATGTTGCTTGTTGAGAAATTATTCAACACCAACATATTTGGTGTTTAGTTTCCCTTATTAGAGTTACTTTCTTCTCATACACATATGATTTTCAGCACTTCTGTATAGCATGACTTTTGGAATCAAATGCGCATTTGCTCCAAATCTATCAAATTCAATGGTTGAGAAAATAATCCGCTAACTTGCTGGTCATGGCTCCGGATGGGCAAAACCAAAAATGGAATGTACTCGGGTGGTTGATCAAGTTGGGTCAATAGACACTCTGATTACATCTATTTGTCCTCCTTTAAAAGCAAGGTAGAAATTTACACAAACCGAACACAAAAAACCACTAATTTCAGATTTAGAAATCTTTCTTTATCACAAATCCACAACCACTAATTTCCGAATTATTTACAAAGACCGAACACAAAAACAAAAGAAGCCAATAATGGATCACAGTACCGATATTTCCTAATGAGTATAGTTAACATGACCTTATTATAATTGAGATGTCCTGGAGAGCACCCAACTCCGTCCAGACATTCTACCGTAATGCAAATCCACAAACAATGTGATCTTGAATGATGAAATAGAGGAGAGTTTGATGGATTTTTTCTTGCCATGTTTGCAGAATAAAGGTATACATCTTGCAGAGGAGTAGGGTAATGGAATTGGGAGAAGGAGAGGAGGATGTTGTTGTGGTCGTTGTTGCGTCCCCACCAAAAAACTGAAGAGTTGCGTGCATATCCTAAATCTTCTCAACCAATCTCCTAAAATCTTCTCAACCTATCAAGGAAACCCCACAAATACCAGAATAAGTGGGAGAAATGAAAATGTGGGTCTGGTTTATCAACAAAAACTTCTGATAAAACCCACCACGAACAGGGAGATTCTCAGTTAATTAGAAAACAAAGAACAAGAGATTGGGAAGGTGTGAGGAGCTCAAGCCTCTACATATGGAAGAGGAAAGGAATGTGCAAGATCTCAGAAACTTGGCAGAGATTAATAACCTCTTTTAATTTTCTTGAATAGGTAACGTTTTAAGAAAGAGGAAAGGTTATAGCTTTCCAAAAGTGGGGGTAGCTTTGCAAACGTGGGGTTACAATTAAGTGGAGAAACATATGAAGAGTGGGGGGGATAAAAGGAAAGGAAGGGAACGTTTTATAAGTTATTAGAGTAACGGTTTTAAGAGGGGAAAATAACAAAAAAGAGAGTTTAAGATGACACCTATAAACCCACCACGTGTCCTCAAACCTTTATAGAGCCGCCATGTGTCCACCCACCTGCTTGGGTTTCATAGGTAGTAATGTCGAGTGGCACTTCTATAATTATTACAAACTAGCGGGTGGCACGTGCGATGCACGTGAGAGCGAGGGAAAGGAGTTAACCACAGTTAATAGGAGTTAAAAGGGACATGTGTTAACCTGCGGGTACGATTGAACTCAGTAGTGGCACGTGCGATGCACGTAAGAGCGAGGGAGTTAACCAGAATTAATAGGAGTTAAAAGGGTCACGTGTTAACCCACGGGTGCGATTGAACTCTCCCGAAGTTCAATCGCGATTTGTTGTGATCAAAAATAGATAGATGAGCAAGGGTAGTTTTGAAATAAAATCAAAGGCAAGGGGTAGTTTGGGAACTAAGGCAAACATGAAATTAAAGTTTTGTTTTTATATAAGGGTAGTATGGGAATTTCGTAAAAATCATCTACGGCTGCCTCTCGCATTATAATAGTAAAGATTTTTATATAAGGGTAGGATGGGAATTTCGTAAAAATCATCTAAGGCTATCTCGCATTATAATAGTAAAATATAAAGAAGATATGGATAGTTTTGTTTCCTCGTAATTACATAACCACCATCACTTGAATATGAAAAGGGAGCTATGCATTTGCCTTCAGTCATTGCCTTGTGGTATGATTGAGTTTACCAAAATGAAAAAGGAGTTATGCTTCAACGAGATGAAGCAGAGCTCCGGCTCAAATTAAGGCTCTTATTATTATTATTATTATTACTAGCGGGTGGCACGTGCGATGCACGTGAGAGCGAGGGGAAGGAGTTAACCACGGTTAATAGGAGTTAAAAAGGACACATGTTAATCCGCGGATGCGATTGAACTCGCTAGTGGCACGTGCAATGCACATGAGAGCGAGGGAAAGGACTTAACTACAGTTAATAGGAGTTAAAAGGGACACGTGTTAAATCACGGGTGCGATTGAACTCTCCCCGAGTTTAATCGCAATTGGCTGTGATTCTAAATAGATAGATGAGCAAGGGGTAGTTTGGAAATTAAATCAAAGGCAAGGGATAGTTTGGGTTTTAAAACAAAACATTAAATCAAAGTTTTGTATAAGGGTAGTATGGGAATTTCGGAAAAATCATCTACGCCAGCCTCTCCCATTATAGTAGTAGAGATTATTATTATTATTATTATTATTATTATAAATCATTGCTTGTTCATGTTCATTTATTTTTGGAATAAGGAAAGGCATACTCAACTAGATTTGTTAGAAATAGAAGACAAGAAGAAGAGAGGAAAAAAAAGGAACAAGAGGTGACCCAAAGGGGACCCGACGGACCCCCTAGACACCCCACACACCAAACTCAGAAACAAGGCACAAGCCAACCGAAAGCAAACCTGACAAAACCCAACAGGAGACCCTTAAAGGGAAACCCTTACTTCTCATACACAGAAAAATGATAAGGGCCCCACAATACTCTACGATACCCGCCATTATTGCAAGTGTTCTCCATGACCTACCATGACGGACCCCTTAGACACCCCACACCAAAGCCATAAACAAGGCATACGTCAACCCAAAGTCAACCCAAAGGCAACCTGTAGAACCCCAAATTTATTATTCTTAATATTTGTGATCTTTATTAAATGCTATGGAAACATGTGTTTAACTTTAATATATTTTAAGCCTATAAATTTAATGCGAAAAGTAGTGTTTTTAAAACCCGAATAAAACACTCAATTTAATTCGTTTTTGAGGTTTAATTGCATGAAAAGGGAGATAATCAAAAAGTAACAAAAGAGTTTTTAAAAAAAAAAAAAAAATCGGTGTCTCGGCCGATCGATTGCCCACCGGTGGCGATTGATCGCTAAAAACGCTGTTTTGAGGCCTTTTTGCGCATTTTTCCGACTTGTGAAGTCCCTAGGGCTCCCAACACTATAAATACCCCTTATACTCTTGGGTTGGGGGTTTCTAAAACTTTTTAGACCTAAAAGAGAGTGAGAGAAGAGGATTTTGAGAGATCCAAGAGGAGGGATCAAAGGTTTTGCAAGGAAGAAAGGTGAAAAAGCGTAGATCAACCTCATTCGCAAGCGCGTGATCGTAGGGAAACGATCGGGAGAGGTAAATATAACTTCCTTCCTATCAATATAGGGAATTTTAATATAAATATGATGAAAGTGATAGATCTAAAGCAAGTACAACAAGAGTAAGCATATTTATGATGTTTTAATCTATTATGGAAAATAAATATGATGATCTTATGATGTTCATATCAGGATTTCTTTATGGAAAATATATTTGATGACTTTGTAATGTTTTAAATCATGTTTTTCTCTTGGAAAATTTATATTTGATATTAGAGAGTTTTAAATCATGATTTTCTTATGGAAAGTATATATGATGTATAGAAAGTAATCTAAGTGGTGATTTCCTTGTGAAAACTATTATGTGAGAGATGTTCTTCATGATTTTAATTTTATATCAACAAGGGGAAATGGAATGATTTTGTAGTGTATGGATGATGAAGAATGGATGAAGAGGATGCTGTTTGTAATTGATGAAACTATTATAAATTTGCTTTGAGATTATGATGTGTTATAAAAATTAGGGTTCTGTAAGATTTATTTTATTATAATTGTGTATTGAAAATTTAGACTTGATAAATAAAATTGTCCCTTATTTTATTATCAAAAACTTGATAAATCTATGTTTTATACTGATCATTTATGAGAACTCCTACATGTTTAAATTTATACATGATTTGCAATCATTATTATTTCACTCACACATATTCACGAAATTTAAATATGAATAAGCATGAGAATATACAAAATGACAAGTATTATGCAAGTACACAATGACACAAACATTATGCATGATTGAGTTTTGCACTGACCGAGTACTCATAAGCCTATGATCGAGGCAAGACCAGCCGTATACACCGGCGAATGTGTAGACAAGCCGTATACACCAGATAATGTGTAGACAAGCCGTATACACCGGATAATGTGTAGACAAGCCATATGCACCGGATAATGTGTATATTATGTAGTACCTCGGAAAGTATGGTATATGTTAGTCTCTACCCAATATATGGGATAGAGTTATATTAAGTTATTGCATTTGTATATTATTGGATAAATTCTCAAATAAGAAAATAAGTAAGATAAATAAGAGAAATAAGCACAAATGATCATGTGTAAGAATCGAAATTGAATTATGCTTTCGTACTCTGAATTGTTATATGTTTACATGTTATATTGAATCTTAAACCATGTTTATATTAGATATTGTTATATTGTTAGATAGGATTTTATATATACGCTGGGTAACTTGTTACTCAACCGATGACTGTTGTTGTCGGCAGGTTCTAGATTTGGTATCTGTACTCAAGGACCTTGGGAAGAGGAAGAGTACGAGGAGGAGTAGGAAAAGCCAGCAGGTAATTACCCTGATAGGGAATGAAATTTGGATTGCTGGCCATATACTGGATATTAGATTACTAGTATTTTGGATTTTGAAGTTTAAACATTGTAATAGACTTAATTATAGATTTATGGTTAGTTTGAATTTATGATTGAGGATTCATAGAGGATGATTTTAATTAATTATGATGTCTTAGAATTTATTTCAGATATTAGACTTGATTAGTATTTATTTGAAGAGAAAATTTTCAGGTTCATGTTTTAGAATTGCCTTAAATGTTTTATGACATGAAGTTAATGATTAAGTCACGGGCCAAAGTCTCACATTAAGTTAGTTGAGATTTTAGGGCGCGACACAACCCCACAAAACTAACAAGAGACCCTGAAAGGGAAACTCTTACTTCTCATACACAGACAAATGACAAGAGCCCCACGATACTCTACGAGACCCACCATCGCAAGTGTTCTCCATGACCCACCATGATAGACCCCTTAGACACCCCACACACCAAACCCAGAAACAAGGCACAAACCAACCCAAAGCCAACCCCACCAAACCCAATAGGAGGCCCTAAAAGGAAACCCTTACTTCTCACACACAAACAAATGACAAGAGCCCCATGATACTCTATGAGACCCGACATCGCAAGTGTTCTCCATGACCCGCCATGACGGACCCCTTAGAGACCTCACACACCAAACCCAGAAACAAGGCACAAGCCATGCAACCCAAAAAAAACCCTAAAAGGGAAACCCATACTTCTCATACACACAAATGACAAGGATCCATGACACTTTACGAAGACCCACCATCGCAAGTGTTCTCCATGATTTATATCCTGGGCTTCTCGATCTTCATCCGGAGCTCATCCTTCTTAGTTCCCACCACCTTATCTACAACCTTCCCTTGCTTTAACAGTACGAATGCTGGGATTCCCACCTCAAATGCCTGAGCTACCTCCTGTTATTTATTCCATCATTTAAACATGATAAAACCATCAAATCAATATTACATCATCGTCATTAGATTCAGAAGAAAAAAAAAAAGATGAAAGAGAAAGAGAAAGATACCATCAATTCATCCACATCGATCTTCACAAACAGGACGTTCCTGAATTTAGAAGCCAACTCTTCAATGGTCGGCTCAATCAGTCGACAAGGTTTACACCATGTCGCCGTGAAGTCGATCACCATCTTCAACCCCATTAAAAAAAATATCAATAATTTAAAAAAAAAAAAACAAACAAACATGAGAGAAGGAGAAGTCCAGGCCTTACCAGTTGGGTGGATAGTTGAGAGTCGTGCAAGTAGGCCTTCCATCGGGCGGTGGAGTGGATTGCTATAATACGAGAAGAACGATGGACTCGATTGCAAGGGCAATAGATAACCATTATCAAACGAAGCTTATATTAACGTTGGCTATACTACAAATCCCTAGAGGGGCCGGGCTTTTATAGCAGATGCTTGACGGTAGGACCGTGGGAGATAGCCGTACATAGTAATTGGTATGAGATTCGTTCCTTGAACGTGATTTTAACGAGATTAGCAGCATTATTAATGGTTGGACGTGAATTTAAAGAGATTAGGAGCATTAATATTAATGGTTGGACGTGAAATTGAAGAGATTAGGAGCATTATTAACTGGTGGACATGAATTTAAAGAGATTAAGAGCATAAGTACCCTCTAAATAGCACTTCTCCTTGTCTGCTTTTACTTTGCATTCATTGTTGAACTCCATTAATTTTTAATTGGAAAATAATTAACGGTACCCGTGATTCCCATTTTGTAACGGAATGGCCGGTCTTCATTGGTCCATGCCCTATGAAAATTACATTGAAGTGGGGAACTCCGCTTCACACATGGAAGCAAAGCTCCATCTCATATTTAAACACTTGGTCTTGAGTCCTAATATTCACCGGAGCTCTGCTTCACGGCTTGAAGCAGAGCTCCCCATTTCTACTAAGCGTGAAGCGGACCTCCCCATTTCTAGTAAGCTGATGTCAGTTATGTAAATATGAGTTAACAAAACGACCACCTCTATCTATTCTTCTATTTTTATCCTTGTTGTACGGTGCAGTGACATTGTGTTTACATGATGGCCTGGGATTGTCTCTGGCTAAGCCAGAAAACCCTCTCAAGCAACCATAGAATAGGGGACTTGTGGCGATTAAAAGAGGAGAAGTCATTTCATTTTCTACCCCATAATTTTGACTTCTCCCTACTTGATATCTTTCCACCTTTATCTCACCATCTAATCGCCATGTGTCATGTAGTGTGCGGAGAAGTAAAAATCATGGGCCCATGATCTGGACTTCTCACCACTTGTCTCTATTCTATGGTTGCCCAAGACAAGGGTTATCTGGCTTAGCCAGAGATAATCCGAGGCCATGATGATTGTTGTGTACTCCTATCATTTGCTTGGTAGGAGCTTAGAAGTTGTTGTAACCACTTGTGGCCATGAATCCCAACTATGTCAACCCTTTTAATTTGAAGTTTCGAACGGACATTCGAGACATAAACCGTTACAAACTCTTTTTAAAGATTGATTCATGATGAAACGTTTCCCTCAAGGCGGATCGTCATCCAATTGAATTTGGTCTATAAAATCAAATTCCTGGTGATCTTTTGATTATGTACTTGGAATCGGTCGAATATCTAAGGTTGTGAGAAATCAAATCCGCAATCGCCAATCCAACATCATATAATCTCTTCATCTTCTTTCTCTTCTTCGCCGTATTTAAGAAACATCACTAAAAAACAAAGAAAGAAAAAAAAAAAAAAGTAGTTGCCTAAAAAATAGGTGAAAATATGAAAAAAAAAAATAATTTTGAATTACTAATATAATTTTTAGTTGTGTTTAGCCTTTTTTTAAAAAAAACTTATTTTCTCGACAACCAAACATAGGGTTGCGGTTTTGGCGCTCCGCAATGCCTTTAATGAGGAAAATGACCAGCCAGTCGTGAATTTCAATCCTTTGCGGGGCTGGTGTGATCATCTGTATTGACGATATGGGCTACTTCCTTTGAACTGGATTGATTTGGGAAGGTTAGGGGTCAGCTTCTACCCTTGGAATTGGATGGATTCTTGGGAGGTTGGAGACAGTAAATCTCACAGTACCACTAGCTTCTCTCTCCGTACTGAGACTTATCTAGATTTTCTGTGCACCCAATGATAGTTTTCCCCGGACACTAATTGTGGGTATGTACGTAAAAACCCTCATTATACAACGAGACATTTGATCTCATAATTTGTACGTTTACTAACACACCCTGTATAGTTTGGGGACACACGAGATCTTTGTGAACTTACACACAAAAAACGAACTCAATGATAAATGTCAATATCTCAAAGTGGAATACTAGCCTACTATTATTTTTTATCTAAGCCTCTACTAATCACCTACCACCTGTCTCTACCACAAGCACTCATCTCACATTAAAGTGTGCGCTTTAACTGAATTGGATTTGGTCTGCCTCGCCAGACCAAAACCGTCTGGTCCACTTACAAAGTCCTTTTAACTGCCTTTTTACCTAGGTTATAAAAATTTAACTCCCGTAGTTAAGTTCTTTAAAAAATATTATTTTCTAAAAACCAAAGTTACATGGTTGAACCCTAAAGGTTAATGAACCTTAACTACAGTTAAGGGGTGCCAAGAGGGACACGTATTGACCAATGGGATGGAAGCCAATGGATTTTGTCTAGCGAGGGCTAGATGAAATCCATTCCCGCTTTAATTGGTAGCGCTTTGCAATTGATAAGAGTAGAGACGGGTGGTTGGCGCAGGCTGAGAGTAGGGCTAGTACTATTCACTTCTCAAATCTATATATTTGGGACTCTGCTATCGAGACCCCTTTAGGGCCGAGATCACCGAGATTGTGCTTTAAGAGAACAAGATTCCAGGTGGGGCCCATTTCACATGGTGGACCCCACCTGAAATCCCATGCTCTTAGGGCATGGTCTCGGTGGTCTCGGCCCTAAGGGGGTCTCAAAAGCTTTATCCATATATTTGAGAATGTATATGCCAAGGAAGAAATGGGATTTGGTCAGGTTCTCGCCGGACCAAAACTGTCTTGCCCTCATCCCACTTGTCGACACATGTCCTTTTTGACACTCCTTAACTATGGTTAAGATTCACTAATCCTCATGTTCAATCATGTAACCTTGGCTTTTAGGAAAAAATATTATAAAATTTTTAATCATAGGAGTTAGAGAGGGTTTTTTTCTTTGGTAATTGAAAGGGTAGTTAAAGAGGCTCTATGAGTGGGCTAGACAGTTTTGGTCTGGCGAGGGCTAAATCCGATCCCGCCATGGACATGGTTTTGAGTCTCTTGGAGGCATAGGAGTAAATGGATTGACAACAAAAAAAAGATAAGAGTAAATAAATATGACATGGGTACGGTTAGGGGTGATATCGAGCCGAGCTGAGCCGAAAAGGGGGTGTTCAAGCTAACCTTGTTATAATATATAATATGTATTATGTTCAAACTCGACTCGAACTCGAGCTTAGTTCAAGCTTGGCTCGTTAAAAACAGCATAAACTTGAGCTCAGCTCATGATGACTGAGCTCCCCTTACTGATATATAGGCCAACTCTCCCTCTTACCTTCTATTGGTTAAGCAAAACTAACTTTTTGAAAAGTTTTTCCGTCTCATCATTATTGATTTAGAGCTTTTCGAAAGTTTCTCTATCTCTCATTATTTAACCGATGTGGAACTAAAATCCATCTTTGCTGAAGGAGAACACACTGTATTTTGAATCACTTCTTTGTCACCCATAACGAGCCAAGCCTTTGTTGAGTCGAATAGGGGTGTGGTCAGGCTCAACTCATTAACTAAACGAGCTCAAAATCATGTTCAAGCTTGGTTTGTTTACTTAAATAAAAATAAATGGACGAGTTTAAGCTTTTAACAAGCCGAGATCGAGTAGTTCCGAGCCGCATGGTTCATTAACCATCCTAGGTATAATACACCAATTTTCAAATCAAGTACATTATTATAGATACATGTGTGTTGCACAAGACAACCATCACATGACGAAGAATTTGGAAGCATACTGTTATGGGAATATCTGTTGGACGTCATGGAAACGTACGTTAGAGGGAATTAAGGGTTCTGTGTACCGTGGATTTAATTGTTTGAAACTTTCTAATAAGTAGCTAGTTTGAATGACACAACTCTTAGATTGTTATTAGTTTGTATGAGAAGGTTTCTTCATGATATATTTCAAGGGTTTTTTTTTTTGTACCGTTCTAAGAAGTTCTATAAATAAATATGTAGCTGAAAAGAGAATAAAGAAGACGAAGTTAATTCGTGTTTGAACTCTGCGAGGAAAGCTTTCCTTCAAGTAAACCAATTTTCTTTTTCAAGTTTCCTAATTCTCAAACGCAACCTTATCATATCACTTAAATTCTATTATCTCAAACCTAGCCAAGATAAGCCCACCGTTATCATATTACTTAATTTTTATTTTAATCTCAAACCTAGCCAAGATAAGCCCACGTAGCAAGGGGTAGAGGTAAGGGATGAGGTGACAATCAATCCAAGTAAAAAAAATTATTTGACCAAAGCTAATCCACTTTCCGGTTGTCCACTCTCCGGTAGTTTTTACTATTTTTATACAAGAAAGTAAAATAAATGGTGGGATCCACAAAAAAATGTCATACTATTTTATCTTCCCCTATAAAAATAGGGGAGTAAACAACAGGAAAATGGACCTAGCAATATTACTCCTTTTTTCTTTTTTTTCGGTTAAACACAAATAACACACGCACGTCCTAAGCTACAAGGCCATACACCCACAAACCCTCGTCCAAGTTGAACTTAACACATACCACGATCCATCAAAGTAAAACGGGAAGTTAAATGCTAGTGAGATCGCAAAGTGCCTAGACCACACCGAGACCGTGCATGTGATGCACGGAACTCAACTTTTATTGAATCGGTTTTTATTTTTTTTGAGTTTCATGCATCACATGCACGGTCTCGGTATGGTCTCAATCCTTTGCGGTCTCACTAGCATTTCTCTTAATCATATCTAACCATTATCAATCAAGGAGTGCTAGCCTAAGTCAGTTTTTCCACAGACGAGGCTAACATGCGGAGAAGTTTGATATTTTAACGCTTCAAAACAGTGCAAATTAAAGAATGTTTGACATTTGCCTCCAAGTTGCGTCTTCGGAAGATTCGTGACTGGGGCTAGCAAAATTGTTATCGTTGCTATTATTACTATTATTATTATACATGGCTTGTTCATGATATTGGTAAATATTTCTTGTGCTTCTGGATCTTCCTCTGGAGCTCATCCTTCTTAGTCCCCACCACTTTGTCAACCACCTTCCCTTTCTTTTTGATTAGAAAGAATGCTGGCATTGCCTGCACCTGAAATGCCTGAGCTACCTGCTATTATGTATTCCAATTTCCATCAACCAAACATTATGAAAGAACCGTCAGCTCAGTATTCTTCAAACACCATCTTCATCAGATTCACTGGAAAAATAAATGAAGAACAAAGAGAGTAAGAACATAATACCATCAACTCATCCACATCCATCTTTACAAATTCAACGTACGTCCATGAATTTAAGACCCGTTTGGCATCACTCCCAAAGAACAAGTCTTTATTTTCCGGGAATAGAAACTTAGCAGCCAGTCTCAAGGCTTGCACTATGTTGCCGTGAAGTCCGTCACCATCTTCAACCCCATAATATATATATATATATATATATATATATATATATATATATATATATATATATATGACTTTGCTACGAGACCACAAAAGGGTGGAGACGGTGCGTGGAAGCATGGGATTTCAGGTGGTGCCCTCATTCACATGGTGGACCCTACCTGAAATCTCGTGCATGTGCGCACAGTTTCGGTGGTCTTAGCCCTTTCACGGTCTCAAAAGCATATATATATATATATATATATAGCCATAAGGGAGAGAGAGGTTCAGCGAGGGGCGGAGCCACATGGGGGCCAGGGGGCTGAAGCCCCCCTCTGAAATTTTGAAAAAAAAAAAAAAAATCCCTCTACTCCTAGTAGGGGCGTAGCCTCGGAGAGGGGTGGAGCCAAGGGGAGAGGGTGCTCTAGCCCCCCTAAACTTTTTATTAACAAATATATCCCTTACAAATGGACACAAGCAGATGTGGTCCATGAATGTGACCCTCAAATTTTTTACCCGGAGGCATACCCTACAGTGAAACCTGGCTCCGCCCCTGGGTTCAGCTGCCTTACGAATTGGGTGGATAGTTTAGAGGAGTCGAAGTGGGTCCCCATGGGGCAGTAGAGTGGATTGCTATAGTATGAGAAGAGCCATTGATGGTGGAACCGTGGAAGAGAATCCATTCACGACGGAAGGATAGCTCACTTGTCTCCTCCAACCACCAAAGGAAGCCATTATCAATATAGAAGCTTAAATCAACTTTAGCTAATGGACCTTAGAATTCCTGGAGGGGGTTTTATACCAGTTGATGACTACGGACCAACAGTGTCTTGCTGATAAAGATACGTTTGGACGATTCTTTGCTGGAAGATTCTTTCCTTTCCGGGAGGGGTCCGCTAACCCAGCTTTCCTTATTAAAAAGAATCAAAAAACAGCAGTGTAGTAATGGGTATGGGATTCGATCATCTGACGTAACTTCCTTTATCTTACAACGGTTGGACGTGAATTTGAAGAGATTAGGGGGATATAAGTATCCACTAAATCTTATCACCAAGCTAGTGGGATCTTATAGCCCCACCTCCCTCTCTATTACGAGGGGGCTGTGGCCTGTGGGTGTAATGGCCTTGTGGTCTGGGCGTCTGTGTGTTTGGGGGACCTATAGGTGTTGAGTGTAGTGTGTTTTATTGTGTTAAATAAATAAATAATCTAAACGCTACTTGGTTAAAAAACCAAAAAAAAGATTACGTTAATGCCAAATCTGTCTCATTAGGGATAATGTCAGCCTCACCCAAGGAATGAGTTTGTTAACACTTTATATTCTTCAATGTGAACGCAATTAAGTATGGGATGTGATTGTTTATTGAGCTTAATTTTCATGGGGAGCTCTACATCATGAGGAGGCGGAGCTCCCTTTTTTACACTAAGGGGGGCAAAAGTGTAATTATCAATAATTACACATTTGTCCAATGTAGTGTAATAAGGGGGCTCCGTATGATGCAGAGCTCCGCTTTATATTTAAAATGTATTTTATTTTGGAGGAAATGCATTTACACCCATGAGGTTTGACGAAAATACACATTTGACTGTCTTAGGTTTTAGAAAATATATTAGGTACCCAACTTTTCAAAATAATTACACTTGCAACCCTTCCATCTGATGTCATGTGATAAAATGGTATAAACTACCAAAAATGCTCTCATTTCCCACTTTTTTCATATTAGAAATTGTCCGCTCATTTTTAAATGAAGTCAAATCCTTTATGATGATAACCAGATTTGACAAATCCAGTTATCACCCCTTGATGTAGTCACATGTCACTTTTGACACCCCTTAACTGTGGTTAAGATTCACCCACCCCTGAGGTTCACTCACCCATTAACGTGTCCTTTTTCAACCATATTAATTCTTTTTTAAATTAAATAATTGTTTTTTAAGGCTTTTTTATTATTAAAATATTTTTAAAAATAATTAATATTTTTTTTCAAAAAAACCAAGGATGGGTGGGTGAACCCTAGGGGTGGGTGAATCTAACCTCATTTAAGGGGTATCAAAAAGAACACGTGACAGGAAGCAAGGCTTGTCACATGGTGTGTGAGTCCTTTGATCACTCTGTCGTTCCAAGTCCCGGTCCCTGGTGTGTGCTTAAGTTGAGATATCCACCCCTTCAGGTAAGTAGCCGTACTAACCTACTAACCACTGACCTTTCATCTAGTATCCAAAAAAAAAGACACGTGGCTACCTCAAGGGGTGATAACAGTAGAGGATTTTAGTTCTTTTTTAATTTTCTCATATCCTCTACGATTATCACCCCTTGAGTTAGCCACGTGTCCTTTTGACACCCCTTAAATGGGATTAGATTCACCCACCCTTAGGGTTCACCCGCCAATCCTTTTTTTGAAAAAAAAATTTATTAATTCTTTTTAAAAATATTTTAATATTAAAAAAAATCTTTAAAATAGTTTTTTTAAAATTAATATGGTAGAAAAGGGACACATGGATCAGTGAGTGAACCCTAGGGGTGGGTGAATCTTAACCACTATTAAGGGGTGTCCAAAGGGACTCGTGGCTACTTCAACGGGTGATAACCGGATTTGTCAAATCCGATTATCACCGTAGAGGATTTGGCTTAATTTAAAAATGAGGGGACAATTTCGTATATGAGAAAAATGGAAAATGATGGCATTTTTGGTAGTTTATACCACTTTATAACATGACATCACTATTCCCTCAATTGACTAACGGTCAACTGATGGAAGGGGTGTAAGTGTCATTATTTTGAAAAGTAGGGATATCTAATGTATTTTCTGAAACCCAAGGGGGTCTATGTGAATTTTCGTCAAACCTCAGGGAGTGTAAATGTATTTTCTCCTTTTATTTTTTTGGTAACCCCAGGTAGGGATCGGATCACCTGATTTGGTCTTGCTCTTGCAAGACGACCCATTTTCAATGTCCGACATGTGGCGATAAAAAGGGGAGAACTCATTTCATTTTCTCCCTTATTTTTTTGACTTCTCTCCATTTGATATCTTTTTTTCTTTTTATCACCAAATGTCGAAAGCCCACCAAAAGCAAGACCAAATCCGATCCTTGGGGTATCCCGAGGATCCCAAACCTTCGGGTCAGGGATGTGACGAAGGCCTGCAATCCACCACAACAAGAAATTCTAGAAATCCGGGCAGGACAGGCCCTAAAGGGGGAGTGAGAAATGGAACCCAGGACCTTCCACTTGGCGAAAGGCCCAGGAACCATTGATTCACCCTTTGGGGTTGGGATGTGATACTTTGCGCACCAGTGTTCCATCCAGTGGAACGTGAGTGTGCCAAAAGCCCTCCACATGTCCCTTTCCCCTTTTTAAAAAAAAATTATAGTTAAGCTTAACTAACTTAAGGTTAGATGATGAACCCTATAGGTGAGTGAATCTTAACCATAATTAAGGAGTGTTAATTAACCTCGGGATAATATATTTTTTTCCTAAAAATCAAGGTTAGATGGATGAACCCAAGGGGTGGGTGAATCTTAATATACATATATATATATATAGATTTATGTGAACATTCCTGTTAAGTATTTGACAGTTCAGAAATGCTAGCCTCAGTCCCAGTCCCAGTCCTAGTCCCAGTCTTCCTCAGATGCAAGGTGGTGGCAACAAGTGTCAGCCCATCTCCCTGTTGTTATAGCATAGCAACACCACGTGTTGCACCCACACTACGTGGAAAGAAAGTGCCTTAGTGCGCCTGGGCTAGCACTCCTCGTTCGTTTTACGTGCATTTTGGATGGGAGTAGGGAAAACAAGTAAGTTGATCGAGCAACTTCTTTAGACCTAAAATAATAATTATTGTGGTTCCCTTTGCGAACATGTAGCTAAAAAAATAGTCATTTCCTAGAGGACTTTTCTACTGAGACCCTCTTAGGGCTGAGACCACCGAGACCATGCTCTAAGAGCACAAGATTTTAGGTGGGACCCATTTCACATGGTGGGCTCCACCTGAAATCACATGCTCTTAGAGCACGGTCTCGGTGGTCTCGGTCCTAACAGGGTCTCAGAAGCTTTATCCTTTCCTAAATCACCCATGGATTGTTGGTATCTATCCTAATTGAACGGCTTAGAAGTCTCCATTATTTTAACTAAAAATTTGCCATGTTGCTCTAATCCCTTCATGAGCAATTCTAGTCCTACTCCTGGGTATATCATTATACTCAATACGTGTCCTTGTTTTCAATCAAAAACCAACATTTGTCATTGCTTTACCAAGTGTTCTAAAGCGCATCTCATTCGTTCCACTTGAAACAATTCAATTAGTTCTTCGGGTTAAAAAATATACACTATAAGAAATTGGCTTATCGATCACGATTTTTTGCTGTGATCGTAATCTATTGATCATGTGGTTACAGTGCGCAAATAAATTCGTAATCTTTCAACATGTAATCATATGTAATTAGATATCATGGTTTTAATAGTATCCATTATTGTTTTATCTATTAGTGATAACAGTTTCTTAGTAGAAACAGTGATTGTTTCATTGTAAAATCACTCTTACTTGATAAACAGTGATTGTGTATCCTACATTTTCTTTACAATTTTATTGTTACTAGTGATTATTGTGTTTTTTTAGAACCCCAAAAAGATTATGTTGTAACTAATCAGACCCACTCCTAAACTCATACACACACTTTCAAATATAATACACTTTTAATTTTAATTTCCTATCGAATAATGAATTTTATGTAATCATCAATAAAATAATAATAAACTATATATCCATGAATTAAATAATAGGAATTTATTTACTGTATGATCAAAATACATATAGGAACATGTTATTCTAAATAGTTATCAAGTATTTTCCTTCTTAAGTCCATTTATTACTTCATCACTATATGCTCCTCGACTCTTATTAAAACAATTCATAATCTGTTTTTTTTTTTTTCTTGTTGGTGATGATGTCCCTTAGGTACATCATGATGTAGTAGCCCCATTCTCTATTACTTTTTTTGCTTTGGAGCCTATAGAAAAAGAGAATGAACGGATCTATATCAAAGATGTTTAAGCCATAAAATTTTTAATATTAAAACAATAAAATGATTAATTAATATATTTACCTTAATATTAGTAAATGTCACTTGTATGAGTCTACTCTGCTTGCCTTTTAAACCACCCGTCCCCAATACAATTAGACTTCACAACAATACTTTGAACAATAAATATAAAGGAAGTACAAAACATAAACATTTATAGATATAAAATGTGTTATTTAAGGGAAAAAGTTAATTACTTATTGAATAACTTTTTAATCTCTGGGCGTGTGGATATGTTTTGGTTTTTTTCCCTAAATACTTTTTTTTTTTTTTTTGGTATGGAGATATACGTTTAGGCCGCAACACCGGGTTAGGTGTTAGTATCTGTTCGAATTAGTGGGCGGGTGGAGAGTATAAACGACTCTCACCCTCGCGGGAGTTGAACCCCGGACCTCCCCCTAAAGCAGGGGATACACAACCAGTGGGCCAAAGCCCTGAATACAGCCAGAGTTGTTTGGGAGACCCAATATACACCCTCTTTGTAAATATTTACTTTTATACACCCAGCCACTTTTAGTATGACATAATTGTCCTGCCCAAAATAATTTTAAAAATGCCAAATGTATCTGTTTTCTTCCACAAGACCTCAGAAACATCTCTGCCACTGTTTTTTTTTTTTTTTTCTCTCTCCACTCCTCACCGTAACATCTATTTTTCTAGCACCGCTGCTCTCACTGTGGAAGATGGGGAGCTTGCTGGTGAAGTTCATGGTGGAGGGAGTATGGCTTGGGTGTTGCTACTACGCCCTAACCATAATCCAGATGGGGTGATAGAGTTGTTCGATCGAACGAGGAAGTTGGAACGTGGCTGCTATTCCCTTTTTTACTCGAATGAAGGTGAGGATCTCCTCTCCTACCTACAAAAAGAAAGATTGGAGATAACACGAAAAAAAAGGGGCAACATTGTCAATGTTCATGTGACTGTGTGCTTGGCCATCCGAAGAAGATGATGAATAGTGGGTTTCTGTTCCCCAAATCTCCTCCAAAATCTTCTCCTAAGTTTTCCTCTAATTTTCCTCCTGGATTGGGATTCAAATTGGATTGGATTGAGATGGATGAGAAAAGAAAAAAAAACCTCTTTCTTAAACTCATGATTCTCTTCTTTGGTTTAGTTTTGAAACGGTTTTTAACCCTTCCATTACTCACTTTTTGTGAAAGAGGCGAAGAAAAAAAATGGCTAGGACGTTTCAGAGGTCTTGGGGAAGAATACAAGGATACTTAGCTTTTTTTTAATTGTTTTGGACGGGGACAATTATATCATACTAAAAGAGGCTAAGTATACAAAAGTAAACATTTTCAAAGAGGGTCTATATTGGGTTCCCCAAACAACCCTGGGTGTATTCTAGTTAAAAAGCGATATATATATATATATATATATATTTTGCACTGAATCCAACTCAACAATTAATTAAAGTTATTTTTTTGCTTCCCTGTTATTATAATTTTATTACTTACAATTTGAATTTTTATTTATTCATAAAAATAAATGAATTATTGAGGGATAGAAAAGAAGAATGTATGAATATGTTTCAGAACCTTCAACAAACAGTAAATACTACTATAAATTATCGATAATAAGTAAGTTGCACTTAGCCAATGATGACTAAGTACTTGTCATACATTATAATATTAGGTAAGTTTTATATATAGCTTTCATGTTATTTTGTTACTTATGGTTACTAATTCTTAAAGTTGAATGTTCATTTGAAATTATAATTTTTGAATTCATTATTCAATTGCAGAGAACACCGGTGTTTATGTTTAATCATTCTAGGAACAACTTCAGTGTACTAGTTAGATTCATTGCAGTTAGGCATATACGCATGCCCAGAAATTACAAAGGTCTCCAATGAGTGAGTAATTTTTTCTCTAGCCTTCACACATTTTACATCTATTTTATGTTTAATTACAAAGGTCCCCAATGAGTGAGTAATTTTTTCTCTAACCTTCACACATTTTACATCTATTTTATGTTTTGTACCACCTTCATATAATTGATCAAATTATTGTCATAAAGGGTAATTGCATACAAGTCGAATCTTTTGAAAGCAAGAATAGACCCACAAGAGCGAAATTTATTAATATTAAGGTGCGTTTGACATTAATTAGTCATTTTAATTATTGTTTCAAAAATTTTATGTATTAAAAGTAACTAACATTCCAATCATTATCTTAATTTTATTGTAGTGTCTCAAACAAAAAGGTAACTAAGAATGAGGTTACTACACCATGTTGTACCTGAAAAGCATCGCATCAACAATAAAATAAAAATACATGATAAGATTGCTGACTGTTTTATTAAGGGTAATGAACCATATAGTGATAAACCTTGAACACAAAGCAATCTTGCTTAGGTTTCAAAGGGTTTTGGACGGTGGAGTTTCTCGTACTGTTGCCTATATGGATTCTAAATGGGTGGTTGATTGTATTAATGAATCCGTCAAGCAACCATGGAAATGGAGACGAGAGCTCGAATTAGTTAGAAGACTTCAAGAATCCTTTGAATCATGCATCGTTTTACATGTATGGAGAGAATCGAATAGAGCTGCGGACTGGCTTGCTAAGTTGTGTAATCTGAATTTCGTTGTTGTGTTCCCCCCGTCTGATATTTCAGGAGCTCTCCAATCTATCATTTGCAATGATAGATCTGATAAAATGTATTTCAGAATTTAATTAATGTTATCTGGTCGGGGTCTGCCTAACCCCAGCTTGCCTCCCCAAAAAAAAAAACAATAGAAAGACTTAAAAAAGATCTAGCTGAATACTTGAGAGATGTTATATTTTATATTAGTTTTCATTTGTGCATATATATTCAGATCACACTATAAACTAATTTCTATTAATTAATGAAAATATAGTTTGTTGTTGTTATATTGCGTATACAATCATAGTTATATAACCGTGATATTTGATACGACATACGATTACGTGTCGAAAGGTTACTGTTTGTTTTGCGCATATAACCATGATCAATGACTTACAGTTACAAATAAAACACCGTGAGTGATGAGCCGATTCTTATAGTGAATACTTATAAGATATGTACAAAATGAATTGACGAAATGGCCCGAGAACTTAGTTGTCAAGGAAAAAAAATTGGGGCTATGCCATCGAACCCCCATCACCCTACACCCAAAATATTTCATACCCGCCTAATTTGCTCCGCAAAATCTATCAAAAAAGCTTTTACTGATTTGGTCTCGTTTAACTAAAAGCTAAAACATATAAATATTTTAATATTGTTTTAAAAGAGATGTCAATCCCTTTTGCATCATACGCAATTAACGGAGACAGTCTCCGTTAGTAGCTTCGTTTTTGACGGGGAAAAACGTAAACACGTGTCAACAGCCTATTAAAGCTCGCGGTGTCCTTGTCCGCAAGTATTGGAGAGGATCCCAAAATTTCACATAAGTGCCTTTTAAAATAATTTCCTTTTAACATACCTAATTTCTAAAATATTAGACCAATCAGGACTCGAGCCAGAGAGGCCGACTGTTTGAGCAAGGATAGATTCACTCAGTGTGGCATTAAGATAGCTGGTGACATATTGATCACCACGTCTCCAAAGAGATTGGGTTTGCTATCCTCAAGAGAAGCCGGAGGTGCAGGGAAGCTACCATCAATATATCCAAATAAATCTTGAGAGATAAGAATGGGAAGAAGTTGGTTCTTCCAGAGAAGATAATTATGGTCATCCAATTTAAGAGAAACAAATTCGACTATATTGGAGATCTGGGGTGAAGAGGGGTTTGGCTATGGAAGTGGAGATTTG
Organism: Tetracentron sinense; assembly: GCA_015143295.1. Classification (NCBI taxonomy): domain Eukaryota; kingdom Viridiplantae; phylum Streptophyta; class Magnoliopsida; order Trochodendrales; family Trochodendraceae; genus Tetracentron; species Tetracentron sinense. The sequence continues at coordinate 8,063,716 of CM026573.1, forward strand.
AGAAGGTGCTTCTGTCTGAGAGGTCATATTGAAAAGAAAGAGTAGGAAATTGAAAAGAGGAAAAAAAATTTTACTCCAAGGATTAGAATTTGTGCTTTGATACCATAAAGAGAGATATGGAAGAGTATTCTCAAAAACCGTGAGACACTCTTTGCTTATTGTATTACTAGCAAAGACCCCGTGCGATGCACGGTATAAGAATATCCAAAATTAAAATAATATTATTTATTTATTTAAATATTAAGTAATACATTTTAAGAATATTTCATAAATTTTATTTTTAATAGTATTAGTTTTTTATTATTTGATATGCATTATTATTTGTATTAATTAATTAATTTTTTATAATAATAATTTATTATTATTTTAATCACATTTATAGGAAAATCATAAGTTATTTAATATTAAACTTAAATTAATACATCCAAAAGTTGGAGATAAGAGAAAACTCTATAATAGTGGAGATAGATAGGACTCTAGGATGAGATAGTGGGTCTCAAACTTGTAAGAGTTGGAGATAAGAGAGGAGTCAATAATAGTGGAGATAGAGAGGGCTCTAGGATGAAATAGTGGGTCTCAAATTTGAATGGTAGAGATTAAAGATAAAAGCCACATGTCATCTCTAAAATAGAACTTATGAGATTTGAGGGATTGAAGTTTGGAGAGCAAAGAGTTTGATAACTGATGACCTAAATCAAACGGTGGAGATTAAAAAGGGAAGCTACATGACATCCCTAGGATTGAACGTATATGTATTTTGGGAGATAGAGATGTGAGAGAAAATCTAGGAGAAAATTTTGGAGAGGTTAAAGGTTGTTTTGTTTGACGTCTAAATCAAATGGTGGAGATTAAAGAAGGAAGCCACATGCATCTCTAGGATTGAACGTATAGGATTCGAGAGATTGGAATTTGGAGGGCAGGGAGAAAGTCTTATTTCTTCATATTATAGTATAGATTTATATTCTACAATGGAAAGGATCTTTACATATTGTCTTTGAATTACAATAGAAGGTAATCAATAGATAAGGAAAGATTGAGGAGAATCAAGGAAGATTCTTCTTGAGATGAGGCGAATCCATAGGGTGTGAGATGTGAGCTGTAGAGACTTTCCTTAAGCGGGTGTGGTGAGTTGTTGAGAAGATGGCGTGAGCTGGAGAGACTCTCCTCATCTTTAGTATCTGTAGAAGGCTTTAATAATATTTAGCTAACAACGTGTGGAACGGTGAAGAAGGCCGGAAATTTTAAGAATCGCCCTAAGGATGGCCCAATTATCCGAAAGTGAATAACCTTTTGATTTCCAAGCACTAGTTCGTTCCACGGCCGACGAGTGAACTATTGCTCCTTGCTCCTACAAAGCCACCCCTTCAACTGTCACAAATTATGGTTAAAGTTTTTTTAACCTGTTGGTTAAAGATATTTTATTTTACTTTTTCTAAAAACAAAATGTAAATGGGTGAACCTTAGGGTAAGTGAATATTAACCATAATTAAAGGGAGTTTGGAATATGTACAAAAGCTTTGGTAGATTTTATTGAGTTTTTTCATGAACCAGATCTACTCCCACTTGGATGAATCGAACATATTCCAAAGTGACTCTCACCTTTTGCTTATATCTTTCGCATCAAAAACTTTATTTTCCACCACAGTTTTCCATCCAAGCAAGGGGAGCCTCACCTATAAATTCGACCTGATAGAGGTTGGTTAGTTGCCGGCATTCAGTACTTGTTAAATTGAGAATCTAATTCCCTCCTGTTAGGATTGGAAATTCTGTATTTTACTATCCATACCACACCGGAAAAAAAAGGGGTAAAAATAAAACAAAAGAGTTTAGGCCATCAAACCTTAGGCCATCAAACCTGAAGAGCTTCGCGTCTTACCGCACACGCAAGGGACAGGCCATCAAATAAATGGTCTGATTAATAATTTGGTGGGCAACATCTTCAGTGGGAATATACAAACTTCACAGTTCGCACCGTAGATTCTACACCTTACAGATTTACCAAAAAAAAATGCAACATTCGCTCAGAAAGGAGAGATCAAAATAGATTCTCAAAGCCACTTAGCCTTGCTGATTAATGTAACCACCTATACAGACCTAAATAACCAGACCACAGCGATTTAAATAGGGTGGTGTTATATTTACACCATTATTTGATGACTACACCCCATTTTTTTAAATTGATGACTTCACACCATTAGTTTATTAAAATTTTAAATGCACACCAAAATAAAGAAATATATACTTATAAAATTTATAATTACACGTCAAACTTCAAATTTATTAATTACAAGAATAGAGGATAATGCTAGCTTCACTTTGATTTGAGTAACTTTACCCAAAAATAAATAATGCAATCACCACTTGTTTAATTAAAGAGTTAAAATTTCTCATTCAATATTTATGGGTAATAATTTATGCAAGTACACACACCCCACCTATTGCGTGAGTGGTAGGAGTGTGGCCTTCCAAGAGGAAGGGTCTTGGGATCCAATCCCCCCGGGTACGAGTAGCAAGAGCTCCACTGCCCATGCTAACTTCTGACCAACTGACTCTTTCGACAAAAAAAATATTTAAAAAAACTATGCAAGTGCACTATGGTGGGGTACGAAATTTTCTATACTATTGATCTATTTTTTCTCCTATCTTTATCAATATCTCTGACTTAGGGGAAACTTTAAATAATTAAAAATTGTCAAACAAATAATTAAATTTTTAATAGCTATCGATTAGACAAAGAAAATCAAAGACATATGAGAGATTATATAATTAATTTTTAATAAAATGAATAAAATCTTAAATAAACTAAATTGTTAAACTAAAAACTGAAAACATAAGAAAATTTTAATTAATGGAGAAAGGATGACTAATTGAGACCATAGAGAGGTGATGACGAATAGATAAGAAGTCAGGTTGAAAAATAAAAAAATTATGAATAGGGTGCACATATAAAAATATAGAGAACCTCAAAATATAAGAAAATTTTTAAATAGGGTGTAGTCATCAAATATTGGTGTGTACATAACACCACCCTTGAAATATAGCAAGTATAGCAGTTTCAGTTTCAGGAGGAGAGCAGAGCGAGATCAGGATGGCTATGGTATTGCGATTTTGATTACTAAGGTCGAGACAAAATCAAAAGACGTCTAGGCTTTGAAAGTTTAATTTAAAGGTGTGCTAAATCAATTCTTGATTGAACTATAAAAGCATCCGGCATACATCAAAAGTATCTTCACCCCCCCCAAAACTGGACTCCCTATAGACACTCAATAACCAGATCATGAACCCACCTCACCATCTGCTGGGCCATGGTTGCCTTGAGCTCCTGATCCATGGTTGCTGTAAGGATGTCCACCGCCACCACTACCGCCCCTACCCCTAGTGTTATAGTAGTTCCTTGGATAATAGTTGTCAGGCTGGTCATAATATTGGTTGCGACCATTCTGGAAGCCTCCACCACCCCTGCTACTTCGACCCCCACGGCCATTGGCATAAGCCCTCCGACCACCCCCACGACTCCCTCCTCTTTGGTTTTGGTAGTTCCTCCTTGGAATGTATTGTTGCTCCTTTGACTCCACATCTTTTTGATTCTGTTCCACTTCTGCCTGTGGTCTGTGTTGTTCTTGTTCAACTGAAATGACATCAGCATGATTGGGCATCAACTCATCCTGCAAAGCAAAAGATTTCCTTCCATCAGAAAACATCGGAAAGTAATACAGAATCCCCTCTGACATGGCAACTAAAAGACCACCTTGGGAGGTTCTTCCACTGGACTAGATTGATTAGCATCAGTTTCCTGTCCTTGAAAATTTGCCATTTCTTCATCCTGCCGGACATAGACCAGTTGGAAAACAATGAACAGATATAACATGAAAGATACCGCTCTTTTGAAAATAATATGAAGAAAACTAAACATAATCGTGGCTAGGAACTTCATTAATGGAAAGTTATCTTTAACTACAGAAAAACATAGAAAATACATGATCATCTAAAATAACAGATAAATTCTTTGATGCACCAATTTCTTTTCCTCCACAACCAAAAGTTGGTCATAATTTTTCTTGATAAATATTAGGTCTCCATTTTCCATACGATGAGAAATTGCATTGAGGATTGATTGGCAGAACAAGGACCAACTCTCGGTAAATGTTGTAGCATGGGTTCTCAAATCTCAAGGCTTCACATTTAGAAAGATTTTCTGCGGAGGACCTCCACCACTCCATTTTACTGTTAATAATTATCAATCATATGATATGTAATATCTCATATTTATCCTAGTATCTACTAACTGATTAAAGAGATGCCAGAGTTTCTAACATCTTAAGAATAGCTGGTAGTGGCCCCATGTAACTAATGCCCCTATCTGGTCACTGCTATAATTGTGAAGGTCAACTGAAATGATATTAGTATCAGAACCCAACATGAAAAACTAGATTTGGTCAGGACTGGAGCTAGGTTTTACATGAAGCTCAACTTCTTAAAACCCAAATAAACTTGAAACGGCTGGTTGATATTAGAATTTGAATTTTAAAAACTCAATAACTTTTCCTGATTTTATTTTATAGTTAATAGAAGTTCATAAAAGAAATGAGAGAATACGCAATGCGAAATAGAGAAAAGAGGCATTATTTAAGATGATGCACACATTGCTTTTGGTGAAGTAAGCTAGCTTTCTACAGGCATGAACAAAATCTAGAAAAGTTACTGGGGTTTTTAAAGTTTGAATTTTGTGGCGATGGCCAGGGGTGCCTCCATTGGCTGGATGTCAGGAGAGACAGTGTCCTCTAAAGGCCCGGGGTGCCTCCATTGACGGATTGCTAGGAGAGACGGTGTCCTCACTTTGGTTGTTCCCACATTAAATAAAAAAAATGTTTAAGTCTCTAAATGACAAGACACTTTGCAGTGAAGGCCCGGGGTGCCTCCTTGGGCTGAATGTCATGAGAGACGGTGTCCTTTAAGGCCCAAGGTGCCTCCAATTACGGATTCCCAGGAGAGACGGTGTCCTCACTATGTTTATTGCCGCACAGAATTGGTCAAATTCTCCTGTGTCAAGACACTTTAGGTGAAGGCCCGAGGTGCCTCCTTGGGCTGAATGTCAAGAGAGACAGTGTCCTTTGAGGCCCGGGGTGCCTCCGATGACGGATTGCTAGGAGAGACGGTGTTCACTGCGATTGTGTCTAAGGTCAAGATTCCTTGAGTGGTGATGAGTTGTGACATCAGGTATGATCCAAGATAGGTGACCCTTGCAAAGCATATGGTACACGGTTGGGAACCTAGAATAGTACAAGGTAGTCGTGAGAAAACAAATGAATCAAGGCACAAGAAAATATAGCAAACTTCTCGAAAACTTAGTGTGAATAGTGATTCATTCATGAGAATGATGTGATCATGATTCCTTTGTTTGCTTGATATGTTCTCTTAGTCTGGTATATTAATTTATGTATTAATGCTGTTAAAATTGAATATTTTATATGACGAAATTGATGAACTGCAAATTATGGAATATAGTTTAGAAATTTTGAGAAATTACTGAGTTTTCATTGTTCACTGACGTTTCATGTCAGCAGATCATGATGAGGATGTTAATTGAACAAGATCAGCAGAAGGATGATATATTTTTGGGGAACCCTTAGAGACTTTATTTGGCGCAATGAAGTCGCCTTTCCTTTTTGTGAAAACCGATGATGTAATTAAATAGGTATTTGATTTTGTTATGATCGATTATTGTGATGACCAATCATTATTGCCTATTGAAAGGTCATGAGAAAAGTTTGAAATTTCCCGCATTTTGGCGGGTAAAATCTTCCACAGCATGAAATTGGCGAACGGGCAAGCGTCTTGGAATTAAATTCCCTAAGGAACAAAAAGAGGCATCACCAGCTACATTTTCTCCCCTGCCAGTGGAGAAAGTAACATGCACCCCTCTTGCATCTAATTTATTTGTCAAGGATGAGATCATGAATCTCCAACTTTTGATAAAAATTGCAACTTGGGAATCTGCAACATAAAATCTGTTTAGTTGTAGACTAGGAAGCACGGATACGGATACGGGATACGGGTACGATATGATACGGATACGGCGATACGGCAAAACCTAAAAAAACAAGATACGGGTACGGCCAGGATACGTCTGTAATTTTTTTTATAAATAATAATAATAATATATTTTATATTATAATTACAAAATAACCATTGGTTCAGTTCTGTTTATGTATAAAAAAGATCATGTCCATGCAAAAGCAAAAGAAATAGGGTCGTCTCATCATCCATTAAGCAAAAAAGAAAGTCATCCTATCATCCACTAAGCAAAATATAAAGAAGATCATGTCCATGCAAAAACAAAAGAAATAGGGTCACACCCTTGGGTCTCCCAAAAATTTTTTTTAAAAAAAAAAAGGGTCACACCCTTGGGTCTCCAAAAAAAATTTAAAAAAAAAAAAAAATTCCCGTATCCTGGCCGTATCCCGGCCGTATCCCGACGTATCCCGAAGTATCCTAGCGTATCGGAGCCGTATCCTAAATTAAAAAATTGTTTTTAATTAATGGGATACGTTTCAGCCGTATCCCGTACGTATCCGGCCGTATCCGAGCCGTATCCGTATCCGATACGTATCGGATACGGGTACGAGAGGGTATTTGAAGCATCCATGCTTTCTAGGTTGTAGAAAACCACCTAGACAGGCCATGCCGTCTCCTTAATCACTCATCTATGTCAAGAGACTAAACCGGTTTTGCAGCCATCCTCAACCGATCACAAAGACCCCCCAACATGTATCTCAACCAACAATGGATATCAAACTTCAAATTGTGAGAGCTTGACGCAGGTAGTAATCCATTTTATTTTTTAACAGTAAGATGACACGACCCTAGTTTTTGTCACGACTTAGACTGTGTGGCATTCAATCCTACAACCCCTCGGCCCTTGTGGATGAGTAAGCCTAATTCCCAAGAGCTTCGAATGCTTACAAGTTGTGGAGTATGCTTTTACAAATTAGGGTCTTACCCCATAATATAGACATCTCAAGAATTTTCTATAATAGTTCCCCCCTATCTACCTAGATATTTCTATAAAGTTTGTCTGTAGAATATCCAAGGGATATTCATAGAGTTGTCTAGATACATCCTAATTCTATATAACTCCAGAATATTACAGTGTCTTCTGCTCTCTTCCAAGATTTCTCTAGATCTTCTTCTATATACAATATACTATACTGAACCGTAGTTACAGTTTAGCGCCTCCTAATACTATAGTCCATATATAATGACCCCCAAGTGTTTAGGAAAATTTCCAAGTTAGGCACTCCATAACAAAGAGTTATGTATATGTTATAAAGAAGAAACTGTACAACGAGGTTCACCAAGTAGTGAACCAGCCACCAAGTAAAGGAGAACTAAAAACAAAAGCACAGAGCCATGCAACATGCACAACTGCATCATTGAGGTCCTATCTAAAAGAGCACCCAGCCAGCACTAACTTATTAATATATATAGCCAAGATTTCTCCTTCAGGCTGAAAAGTTATTGAAAACCCTCCTATTTCTCTAGGGTCTGTTTGGATTGCAGCAATTAAACATCTGTTAGAATTGCAATGCATAGGCATTGCAACATCTATGAATTGGAAAGTCTATTGAAATTTTATTATTTGGTTGACACTAGAATTTATCGGAAATAGGCTTACAATTCAAGTTCATTGTCTGGATTCATTCTCTAAAAAAGTCCATTGCTCGGATGCCTAAAAGTCCACTTGATAACATTGATCAGGAAAAAATAATCCACTTGATAATTATACAAATACAATCAACTGGACCTACCATCTAAATAAATGAGTTACAACTTACAACTTACAATCTATGACATAGTAGGTGTTTGTGCTTCTTAATATAGATAATGACATTCTTATCATATTATAAACTTCTAGTAGCATAAATAATAGCAGGCCAACAAAATTTGTCTATGGTAATTCGGTAAATAAAATTCCTATTTCTTCTTTTTATAAAGTAAAAACAGAGACGCTTCATCATTGTTTTTCAGTCTTGAATCTAATGTTTTCGCCAAGATCATATAGGCCCTTCCCACCAATGACCAAACTGATTGAGAGGTGATCCTTAAGTGCCTCATATCCCCTACCTTAGGAGTCAAAGCAATGAGTGTGCTGTTTTTTTTTTTTTGATCAATAACTCCTCTTATTAAGGACAAAGAAGCATACAAGAGAAAAACCAAAAGATTGCCGAGTTTACAAGCAAGTAAACACGACCCTATCCAAACAAAGCTACTGGCAACCCCACCCCACAGGGACTTCTAAACTAGTAGAGTATGTCCTGCATGTCCTCCCTAGTGTAGTGTAACCCTACCCATTCTAGAACCACCAATCTAATAAGGGCACATATTTGGGTCACCGAAGACGAAGAATCTTCGAAAACTCTTCGATTTCTCTCTTTCCAAAGAGACCAAGAGATAGCCCCCGGAAGGGCTCCCCAGACCTCCTTCCAAACTCCCTCTCCTCTATCCCTGGACCAACATTCAAGGAGATTGCGAAACGAAGAAGGAAACACCCAACTCATCCCCATGCGACATAAATACAGACTCCACACCTCCGATGCTACGGGGCAATGTAAAAGAAGGTGATCTATTGTCTCCTCCGCTTGGAGGCACATGTAACATCTGTTCGCCATGCTCCATCCTCTGTGCTGCAAATGATCTCCGGTTAAAATCTTCCCCAACGATGCTGTTAAGAATTGGATTTAAATGATTCCACTCTATATAATTCAGCTAAAAACCTTTAATGAGATCTATCCCTACAATGTTCAAACACTTTTGATAGAATGATATCGTGAATCCTCTGGGCCCAAGGCTTTATCACTAGCCATATCCCTGATAATGGCCCTAACTTCCTCCTTGAACAGTCTCTCCAGCCAACTTCTATTCGCATCTGAAATATAATCAAAGGATTGCTACATACAACTTTACTTGAGCAGACAACAATCCTACTATTTATGACGAATAATAAAGTTTATTCAACTACAAGAAAGATTACAGACTTAGGGAAAAGCAATCCGAACATACAAAAAGGCTTTTACGTATGCCTCTGGGCTAAGGAATCCACAAGAGTTTACATCCCTTAAAATATGCGAATATATAGTACACACTGAAGAGGGTTGCAATCACCCACCTTAGGCATAATGATTTTTCTTATAGCATTTCCTAAAGTTTCACTAACATTTCCTAAAATTGCGAAATGTTATGCCATATCGAAAAATATCCTGGATATCACCAGCAAAATTTTGCATTTATAGAGTGCAAAAGTTCCGGGGAAAATGAAATTAAGAACTTTGTTTCCATACGTTACTGGCAATGTTCTATAACTAGTAAAAATCATCATTTTCTCCATTCCCAATTCTCAATCTTAACAAGGAGTATGCCAGGAAAGACATTATCCCACTACACCACTTTCTTGATATTGAAGTCTTCCCTACCTCTTCCATAACCCCAGTGCATTTGTCTATCAAAGAAAACTTCTTACATAATCACTATTCCCTGAAAGATTTTCAATGAAACTTCGGTTTTAAAATGATTCAAGACCTTCTTTTGATTCAAGCAACCCTTTTCTTCTTTCCCCTTCTTGTCTTTTGCCCAAGAGATGAGGGGAGTTTCCACGAACCATCCCCTGACCTCATAAGCCACTATTTTAGAAGGGTATGCCACCCTTTTTCCTTTCAAGATTGTAATCTTTATCTTATGGTCCTTCATTTGATTTATTGCTTTCTATCTCACAAAATTGAGTAATTCTTTTCAATTTCCCCCATGTGACAAAGAAGTGATCTCTTCAACAGACCATTCAAGTCCCACATGGTTCATATTATTTCATGATTACCTTCTTTCAATCATCTTTTACATGCTCAAACTTTGATGCCTTGATGGTCACAATCATGCCATAATTGGATATGTGTATGAAGGGATGAGACGTGTTAAGTTGGCTATCCCTTACGAAGGTTATTCCTCTATAATACAAAAGCGAAGGGATCAACACTCAACAGCTCCTATATGACATGCATATAACAGGTAAAATTACCTTCATGTTTATCTGATTATGTTTTAGTTGGAATTTAGCAATTAAATTTCCATTACATTAACCAATCTTTTTTTTTTGGGGCAAACAACTACTATTTGAACTTTGTGTACAACTATTATAGGGATCTTAGGACCAATGAAAAAATATGGAGATTGCTAAAGATTATTGAGGAGAGATTGTAGCAATATCCTTCTAAGGTTGCTTCGGCACTCATGGGGAGTAAATAAACCCTTAAATTCATTATAAATTTTGATCATTAGCTTGACAAATATATGTCATTTTTAGGAAATTGACACAATGCCTTCATCATGTAGGGCAAAATCTTTCAGGATGCTGCAGATGGGTTCAATGATCGGATTGGCAAAGAAAAGAAAAGAAAAGAATCGAACCAAGTAATAAGAGAATCCAGTAACACATATCTAAGTTGATAATTAATATGTTACTTGGGGTCTTAATTGTTTTTTCCACTTATAGGCTATAGCTGAATGGTGGTTCCTATACGGGATGGATGCCCCTAATTTGAAGAGAGTCGCTATATGGATCCTGTCCCAAACAACATCATCGAGCATGTGCAAGCAGAATTGGAGTGTATTTGCTCTAATACATTCAAAGCCACAACACTGCCTGAATTATAAGAAGTTGGGGGATCCGGCATACGTCTATCAAAATATTAGATTAAGGTTGAAACACCTCACAAAGGATAACATAAATTATCATGTATTGTTCCATCCTGTTCACCTAACAAACGTATTCGACAAGGAAAACCCACTGCCGGAGTGGCTAGAATGACTCGAGGGATGAAATGCTAGATGCTCAAAAATTCAAGTCGACTCAAAAGTTAGCCAGGTCGAGTAACTCGAAAAAACACGACTCAGCCAAACTCGGAAATATATTTACCAATTAGGGAATTACCAATTTCTTGGTATTTTATCCAAGATTGAATCACAAATAAATTAAAAAATCTAGGTTAAAAGAACTTAAAGTAGATTGGTTTTGCAACCCCAAATTTAAAAACTAGGTTTAACAGAACCCATAGTAGGTTGATTTGCAGCTGTCAAAAAATATGATGCAAAAATAGTATGATGTTTGAGTTTTGGTTTTTTTTAAAATGAAAAAAAATAAAAAATATCTTTTCGTGACTCGACCTAATATGGCGAGTCGAAGAACTCGACTCTACCAAGTCACCCAAGTAACTCCCCGAATAGTGTCTCCTTCAAGTATTGCAGCAACTCGACTAGACACTTAGTCGAGTTGAGTAACTCGACTGAATTACTCGGGTGACTCGCCGAGCTTTCGAACTATGATCGGATGATCCAATTGTTTCGCCTATCCTACAAGGTACGTTGAGGAATGCATGGTGGCCAGGGTAGAGCTAGGCCAAGTGTGGCTAGGCCGAACCGGGCTAAGACGGTTAGTACCCTTAAGGAAAATGATAATTTCAATGATTTGATGAGACCTGAGATCACTATAGAGTAGGGGAGTCTCTAAGACTAGTGATGATGGTGGTGAGGACAACAACGATGATTATGGGGCTAGTGAAGGGTGAATGTCCATGGTGGATGGAATCAAGGTTGTGAAATCGTAAAATCGTTTTAGGACCGATTCGATTCAAATCGGGATTCAAATCGTAAATCGTGAGATTCAATTTATTTTAAAAAAATTTGTTTAAAAAATTACTTAATAAATCAGAAAAATAGAATAATCTATTATCCAAAATATTTTATTTATATCTATTGATAAAATAAAGTAATGAATATTTCATTGCATACACTATAAAAAACACGAATGATCTCCGTAAAAAAAAAAACCCTAATATCATTAAAGATAAATCAACAATAGTAAACTCATATCATCATGTTGCATGAGATCAAGTATCAAAAGACTTGTACAATAAAAAAGAATAATAAAATAAACTATCAAGTTTACTCAAAATCCAACTCTATCATCTTTCTCCTTCCTTTGTTTTTTTTCCCCGTTTCACAACAGAGAGACAACCCAAATAGGGGTTTTGGCATGTTCGTAACAAGGGTTTTCTTGGTTCTTCTTTCTTCTTAAAAAACAAAATACATTTAGAAAGTCAAAAGAATAAAAACTATTTTTTAAGTATTGGTTCGTAAAAGGGGTTTCGTGCTCGAATCGTATGAATCTCATGAATCGTACGATTTGAATCACAAATCGTAATCTCAATCACAATCAAATGGGATTTACCTAATTAAGATTTTGACCTCCGATTTGAATCGTTTTGTTTGGGATTCGAATCGAATCGTAAATCGCAAGGATTTAACAACGATGAACGGAATGTCAAAATAATTTCACAAATATAGTTTCAAAGAGTTGAGGAGAATAGGGGTGGACTTGCTTCTACATAGGAGCAATATTATAACCATACCAACTAGGACAACAACCATGAAACATGCCAGCCATCTCGTGTACCAAACATACGAGTGACGCCAGTGAGGTGAAGGGTGATGGCAAGTGTAGCAACAATGAGGTCGCACGAGTGATTATAGAAATCCACATGACATAGACCAATTATTATTCAGGGATAGGATATGATTAGTGTGGCCGTGTGGGCCAACCTAGTCAGGATGGTAATTGTAACGCTCCAAAATTTTAATATAATAAAATTATGGGCTATTGGTCCTTAATTGGGGTTAATAAGTTAAGTATTTAATTAAATTATGAAAAGTGAGTTTTACTCGGGATTGAGTTGTACCGATAAAATCTCAGTATTTCTTCTCGAAAACCGCACACAGTGTATTGGTCAACTACCGGGACCTTCACCTATCGTATTAGTTCCGTCAGGTATCGTCTCGTAGGATCGCAGGGTCATATCATGTAAGAAAATCAAGAAAACGGGAAATTTACAGATTTCCAGAAATTAAGTGGGACTTAATATTTCTTGGGAATCCTAATAGAAATCCGTGCAGCTGACACCAACACATGTTGATCGGCCGTGGGAATTAACGTCTGTCGTTTTGGCAGTTAGTTATTTCAAACAAAGAAACGACGGCCTGTTTTGTGTCCGAAATTAGGAAATTAGTTGGTTTTGCAGTTTTCTTCAGGACAAAAGTGTAGCTGTCAAAACTCAGTATTTTTCCCTAAAATTTTTATAGCAGGTGTCGGACTACCATATGGTCGGTCACCTGAAGTTTTGTTGAAAACGGACGTCGTTTGGTATGGTTACGCGGGACATTTCCGTAAAAATCGGAATTCGGTCAAACCTGGGTCAAACCAAGTCAACAGTCAAAAAAAGGCAATGCCACACCAAACATTTGTACGGGCCGTTGCACACGATTTAACCACATAGTCTATATTAAGGCAAAGCCTTAATCCCATTTCTCACATTCGGACACAGTAGCCACCGACTTGATTTTGAGAGAGAGAGAGATTCTAGAGAGAGAGAGAGAAAGAAGGAGAGAGAAGGGTGGCCATGCATTGCATGTAGCCTACCCTAGGGTTTTTCGACGTTCCCGACATGATGGCGACTTCCAATTTTCTCCCCGGTGTCTCGATTGGCGTGTAAAGAGAGAAAGAGAGAATTCTAGAGAGAGAAAGTGGAGGTTAGAGAGAGGCGGTTCACTTAGAGGTTTTCCAACGTTCTGATCACATTGGCGATGACCATTTCAACATTCGGAGCCTCGGTAAAATCCATCTCCATCTCTTCTCTTTTCCCTTATTAAAACTTCTTTAATTATGTGGAATGGTTAGGTGATATTATGTGTGGATGAAAAAAGGTCGGAAACCTTATGAATGATGTATGGATGGGATGGATGAGAGTGAAAATAGAGCAGAGAGATGGCTTCGGAGCCTCGAAAGTTGTGTAGTAGGTAAAATCCCTCTCCATCTCTTCTCTTTTCCCTTATTAAAACTACTTTAATTATGTGGAATGGTTAGGTGATATTATGTGTGGATGAAAAAAGGTCGGAGACCTTATGAATGATGTATGGATGAGATGGATGAGAGTGAAAATGGAGCAGAGGGATGGAACCCTCGGTTTTGGGCTGTTTCTAGCTCAGAATTTAGGCTCAGTGTGATTTACGATAGATCGTAGGGGAAGTGCGATCGATCGCACCGCAAGAAGTTATGAGAGCCTGACTGGGCTTCTATATGTGTGATGTGATGTGATTTTGACATTGTAAGGCAATGGTAGGATCCATTAACCTAGTTAAGTTCCCTATCGGAACTACTCTTATATGATGTGATGTTTGTTTTAAGGCAATGGTAGGTCCATTGGCCTGGTAAAAGTCCCACCTCGGGACAACCTTTGTGTATGATGTGACGTTGTTGGGACATGGTAAGGCGATGGAATGGTCCATCGGCCTGGTAATGTTCCACACCGGAACGATATACCATCAGACTTGGTCCACGGGCATGAGGCTCAACTAGTTCAATTATTCAAGCAGGGCTTGAATAATTGGGGATTTCCTATGGCTAGAAAACCTAACCTACATAAAATACTATCTGTGGTCCCTCTTTGGCTAGGTTCGGAGAGGCGGTATCTATTATGAGCGCGGGTTCCTTCGTGACTGATAGTCAGGAGAGTTAGGACAACATTGGGCTATGGGCTCAAGGTTGGATTGGGGTCTATGGACCCAGTGATGTATTGAGTTTACAAACTCAATGATGTTACCTTGAGGGGGCATTGGCCTGTGTCGGCAGGTATGCACCCAACAGTTGTGATAATATATGATGATAGTTGTCAGAGGTGTTGTGTCTGGCAGAGGTTAATGTCAGAGGTGTTTTGTTTGACAAGATTTGATGTCAGAGGTGTTGTGCCTGACAGGATTTAATGTCAAAGGTGTTTTGTCTGATAGGATTTGATGTTAAAGGTATTGTGCCTGGCAGAGGTTAATGTCAGAGGTGTCTTGCCTGACAGGATTTGACGTCAGAGGTGTGGTGCCTGACAGGATTTCATGTCAGAGGTTTTTGTCTGGCAGGGTTAAATTGTCAGAGGTGTTTCCCGGTTATCAGATGGGTGTTCCTGACATGTCAGATGTGTTGTTCCTGGCAGGTCAGATGTATTCCTGGTAATTAGATGTATTTCCTGACAAGGGTATCATGTCAGAGGTGTTATGCCTAACAGAGTGATATGTCAAATATGTACCTGATAGACAGGTGTTTCCTGATGGTCAGGTGTTTCCTGGTGGTCAGGTGTTTCCTGTTAGTCAGAGGTACGTCTCTAGCTTGTCAAATGAGTTTCATTTTCCTGACAGGTTGGATGGGTTTCCTGTCTATCAGATGTGTATCCTGGCTGATCAGATGTGTATCCTGGCAATCAGATGTGTATCCTGACAAATGCGGTTGTGTGTGTGTCGGTGTTCCCATAGAGGAAAAATATAAGTGTCAGAGGTGTTGTTCCTGACAGAGTGTGATATGTCAGAGGTGTTGTTCCTGACAGAGTGTGATGTGTCAGAAGTATTGTTCCTGGTAGTCATCGGGTGAAGGCCTGGGTTATGTGCGTGTGGGATATACAGATTTAAGTTTGATTGGGTTGGCATACCCAATTATTGGTTATGATCGGGAGAAGTCCCGGTTGGTTGATAATTGAGTCTGTGAACTCATGGATAGAGATTGTACACAGGCGAAGGCCCAGTCAATCGAGTCCGTGGACTCAAGGATAAAGCGTAAGCGGTTATTTGAAACGGTAACTTGGTGTCGTAGACAATAACTAGATGAATTTTACAACTTGGAGATTGGGAACCTCGAATAGGGTGAAATAGCCCTGAGTGACCTCGGGTCACGAATTACGATATTATTATAAATATGAGGATTGTATTGTACTAATATATCATTATTGATGAATGTTAATATATGGAAAATAGTTTAGATGGACTGTAGATTTTTGCTGGGCTTTATAGCTCACTCATTCATCTTATGTCTTCAGATTCTGAAGCGATTGTAGATTAGTAAGGAACTACGCTTGATAGAGTCTGGAAAGTGTACTGGCGCAGTTGTGGTGCCAAAGTAAAGACTACTATAGCCAGTGAGGTAACGAATTTGTTTATGATGAGTTATTGTAATGACCAGTTGTTATTGCTTATGTAAACTCATAAAAAAAGTTCAAAATTCTCGTATTTTCGCGGGTAAAGTCTTCCACATGCGTGGTTATGACGAACGGGCACACGTCTCGGAACTTGATTCCTTAAGCGCGGGTTCGGGGCGTCACAGTAATGACTATGGCCTTGGGTCCTCCTCTTCGTATAGGGAACGGGCTGTGATACACAGTCATCTGGTGCCAGTTGGAGATGCAAGAATTTTCGGGTACATCCAATTAGGATTCTATATGCGCTGTATTGAACAATACAAGATGTACACAAGGGAGTACTGGCTTGGTACTACAAGTCCACAACTACATGACTTGAGCACAATATTGTATCCATGTTTGGAACACCTACAATGTACAACTTGAAGCAATTAATGAACCTAGTGGGATCAAGCCAACATGAAACTCAGTATGGTATTCTGGTACCAGTAATGGGCCTTATGGCTTGGACCCTAATATTGTACAATCACTATTTCTTTATGTACTTCATGACATTTGATGTCATTAGTGAGTAATGCTTGTACTTTTCTACAACTGAGTATAGTTACTGATCTATCAGCATACTCGCACATATACTAATAGTAATGATAGTTGTAGGATTTTATTTAGTTTGTTTTTAATATTAAACCCAGGTAAAGGAAAATCACATCTTGTAACCTTTATGCAGGGCACTCCAGACGTAACTCAAGCAAAGTGTATATCCCATTGAAATCTTTATACTCTGAGATAGAAAGGAGTTTTTCAACTGGATTAAACAAATTCCCAAGCACAACAGAATAGCGACCATGCAAAATAGAAATAAAAGTGGTGTAAACTGAACTAATTATTTTGTACGTAGAATTAACGATAAAAATCAGCAACATATCTGATATACATAGACCTGCCAAGCAACTTTATAGATCTAATATGAAGAGTATGTAGATGGATAACAAGTTATGCAGATCAAAATGCTAAAAGCTACTTAAAATATCAGATCTTCGTCATCTCTTTTTAAAGCTTGTCAACAGAAAGACCAATGCCATAATTTTTTTTGATCGGTTCAATTCCATAATTTAAGAGGTGATAAAAAACCATAGCATCACATCACCCGGTTAATACACCCATAGTAGGCCAACATGAAAAACTATGTACAAAGATTTGTCTCTATAGGAATTAGGAACATATTTATTGAATCCAACATTTTTGAAAATACATTTGAAATCCTAAAGACCATATAGAAGAACATAAATCCAGATCTTAAAGTCCTAATTTTACAGTTAAACAAGTGCTACCTTCTGCTGGTAATGTGCAAATGCATCTTGCTCTTGGACCGGCTCCGAGAATGGGACTGTGGAGTTATCCACTGGTACCTGGCAAGGAGCAAACCTCCCCGCAGCAGCAACCACTTCCACCGGAGCTTTCATCTCAGGCGTGGTGGTGAAGTAATCCGACGCCAGAATCTTGTTAAGCCGCTCTCTCAATCCCGCATCTGCAAATCACTCCAAAATTTATCCAATAACTTCAGAAAACAAACAATCCAACAAAAAAATAATAATGTTGAAACAGAGTGAGCGATGATACAGGTGGGAGTGGCTTCAGATTCAATAGGCAAGTCTGAGTTGGAGAGCCATAGCTTAGCATGATGAACACAGCTCCGCAAAGCATTCTTGTGGGAGAGAGTGGAATGAAAAGGCCGAGAGATCAAAAGACTACCCAACATAGAAATCATATCCAAATCCCTTTCCCCAAGCAGATCCGTAGCTTCATCCGTCACATAATCGTAGGTCAAGCAGCAACCGCGTTCGTGCGTCCTGGTTAGCATCGTCGAAGTGAAATCACTCTGGGGTTTCACATCAAACAAGCACCCAAAATAGAGGAGATTCAGAAGATCTTCCAGAACAGCATCATCAAGAACACGATCATGGCCGGGACGGTCTTTCTCGGCCACTGCCCCTTCGTCGTCGACGGTATTAACGACGGGAGGGGAAGCGGAGACTTGGTGGCGCTGGAGTGCGAGATTGAGTTCCTCTTCGACGGCTCCGGCGAGGGGTTGCCGGAGCTTCTCGTACTCGTCGATGAGAGTGAGGACGGCGGGTTTGGAGGAGAGGACATCTTCTTGTTCCTTGTTGATGGGTTTACCTTGAGATATGTATTCCTCCATCTGAAGGATTCGATTGTATTTCTTTCGGAGGTTTCGGAGACGCTTGTTCATGAAATTGAGGACTGGTCCATCTATGACTTCTGAGGCTGCCATTCTTGATCGGAACCACCTGATGGCGGTGGTAGTGGTGGTGGTGGTGGTGGTGGTGCCGGAGAGGAGAAAAATAAGGAGGGCTTTGGATTTTATAGGGTCTTTACTTACATAGCCCGGGGCTGTGAGAGGCGAAAGGGCGGGTGGGGGTCCGTTTAATATCTTACCCTTGTGTCCCTTTTAACATCCCTTTAACCCTGGTTAAGTTTAACTAAATTAAAACTAGATTTTGGGTTTTTTTTTTTTTTTTATGAAAAACCATGGTTGGTTTACTTAACCTTAGGGGGGAGTGAATCTTAACCTATGTGAATATTTAAAATTGGGGCGTGAATCAATGATGATAGGTTAGGGTGTCAACGAGCCAAGCCAGCTCAGCTCGGCTCGACTCTAAATAAACCGAGCTTGAGCTTTCACTTTAGGCTCATTGAGCCGAGCATTAAAAGTGAACTCAAAAAATTAATGAGCCGAACCTGAACATTAGGAGGCTCAGCTCAGCTCGGTTCGATTAATTTTATTATAATGTCCTTTAAAAATTAATTTTATATTATATATTTAGTATATTTTTTTTGATAAAATATATTTAATATACATTAACATAATTATTTCCGTTTAAGTTGTAACTCACGCTTTCACCCAAGTCACATGACATCCCAAAAAAAGGAAGCTTTTTTAATTTTTTTTTAAATTGAATTTAGTGTTTATAAGTGTATTTTCTTAAAAAAAATTGCCGAGCCGAGCTCAAGCTCAATGATTTGTGGACAAACTGAGCTCGATCGAGTTGACAGTTCTAAACTCGAGCCGAGCTTGAGCATCTATAAAAGTCCAACGAGCCGAGCCCGAGCAGTGCCCAGCTCAGCTCGTGGACACTCCTATGACCAACCATTTTGTTAACAAATGGGAACCCCGAGTACCTTAACTATCTTCCTTATGAAAAAGACTCGTGATTCTCACTAGGAGTCCGGTTACAATACAAAAGCCTTTCAAACTACTCTTTTAACTTTGGTTAACAATTTTAATTTTTTAAGTTAATATTTTCTTTAAAATAAAGGTCAGATGGTTAATCTTAAGAGTTAATGAATTTTAACCACGGTTAAAATCTATTAAAAGGGAGACGTGTTGACTAGTGGGATGTAATGGGACTCCAAATGCTTACAACTTTAGAGAATTTGGAGTTTGAAAATAATCCCCTCACAGCGAGGAGGGCGTGTCATTCCTTGCTAGTAGGATTCAAGAAAAGCGGGGACAAGGCGCCACTCCTAGCCCATGCTAGCAAGGCAGAAAAAATTTTCATTTAACAAGGGTAACATGCTCGATTCTAACCTTTATGGCAAGCTGAGGACCTAAGTCAATTAAGCTCCGTTCTTTTGGTGGAACTTTTAAAGTCCGGAACATTAATATTTTGAAACAAGAGGCAAAGAGTATGGGAGGAGAGGGGAGAGGGTTTCTAACTCTTTTACAAATATATCTCAGTTTTATTAACTCAATCTAATTAGAAGTTCCACATGTATGGAACTTAAAAAATCCAAAACTTTTATTGGAATTTGGAAGTTTCACAGTTGTAGAACTTTTGCAATTTATAGAATAATATAATTTTAGACATTAAGTAAAATTTGGCATGAAACAATAAAGTTTTAGACTTTAAAAGTTTCACCAAAAGAACGGTTTAAGGCCTTTTAAGGGTAAACCTTTGAAGGGCTAGAGCAGGCTTAAGGTCTTACCCTTATAAATAAGGTCGGGATTAGAGCTGACCCCTATCATGCCCCAAACCTTTGACAACCCTAACCTAACTCTAATACAGTGATTATCTCTAACACTTTTATTACAACAATAGTTTGTTGGTAAGATAGGTACTGTTTTATCAGTTGTTGATGGCCTTTCCTCCCTCGAAGTTTTTTTTACAAAATTAGTATAGGAAGGAGAGGATCTCACATGTGAGAGCCTTAAAGCATCTCAGAAGCAATAGGTCACGAATTGTGTTAGGCCCATAGTTAATCTTACTAGAAATGAAAATGAAAATTAAAGCAGAAAGTAATATTAAATAAATCTTTAAAAACGAGAAATAAGATATAAGCACCTTATTCACATCATATTAATACGAGATTTCTTAAATTTTATCTCATATAAGTAGGGGTGGCAATTGGGCCGAGCTTGGTTGGACTGGGGTTAGCCCAAGCTCGTCCCAATGTTCAAAACCTTAGCTCAATCTCAGTCCAAGCACCCCAGCCCAAGCTCGTCCCAATGTTCAAAATCTTAGCTCAATCTCAGTCCAAGCACCCCAACCCAAGCTCAGCTCACAAATAATATCGGTCTTTGGGCCGAGTTTGGGTTGGCCCAAAGCAGACTGAGTTTGGGTCCAAAGTATGCTTAAAAATTGGGTATTTCTTTTTGTAGGGCCTCCTTTTGGACTACCTACTTGGGCTGCTATAGCTGCTCTTCTAATTCATGGGAGTGATACAATAAATGAAAAATATAAAGTTTTAGTTGCTTTCATGCAAGGATTTCTCTTTCTATGCAACTTATGCTATGAAGATTGAAGAGGAAAATGAATAAAATTTGGAAAAGAGAAGAGAGGAGTGAAAGAGATGAACCGTAGGCATTCTCTTTCTATATATACTATAAATATAAAATATTTTTAATTCGGGTCGGGCTGAATTCGGGCTGAGCCAAGGGCAGCCCAATATTAACTTCGGGCCTATATTCATGTCCAAACTCAGCCTATCCCAAAGTAAGGAAGGCTCAGCCCACCTAAACTTTGGGCCAAACAATCGGGCTTCGGGGCCAGCCCAACCCAATCGCTACCCCTACATATAAGATAATTGTGGAGAAGTATGTGTCTTAGGTTACAATCTAACGGTACTTGCTCAGAGTTTGCACTAGGTTGTAGATTCATGTTCATCCTATCACTTCTTATATACATACCCCACTTTGACCACTAAATAAGACATGGTGGAAGCAAGCTTTAAGCAAGTTTGGGAAAGAGAATCCCACCCTACACATAGCTTCTTTACAACTATAGTTAGGTCACTTCTTAGATTGGTCATCAGCCCATAAATTGTCGTAAGATCATGGTTTAAAAAATTGTCGAAACCATTACGTAACGCCCGTTACGTAAATGTTTCAGTGGCCTCTGATACTCGATACCGTACCTTTAGCTGTTTATCCCGCAACAAAACCGTAACGTCCGAAACCGTTACGTAACGGGCGTTTGTACGATACATAAAAGTTTTGGTCGTAAGACTGGGTTCCGAAAATCCCTAAACTCATTCTAAAACCTCATTTTTGCTTCTTCTCTTCTTCTCTACCTATTCTTAGTACCTTTTTTTTTTTCTAAAATCCTTTTATTATTTGTTAATTAATAACTTGATTTGCGGTTTAATTCATAAATTTGAAAGAATCCAAGACAGGTTCTTTATTTCGGGTATGTTTTAACTCTCGACCCATCTAATTTCCTTATTTCTAAATTTTGAGCTTCATAATGGCTTTAAAAGTATCTTGTTATTAATTTATTATATATATATATATTTTTTTATTTATTAGATTTTTTTAAGCAAACAAAGAAAAAAAAAAGAGTAAAAGCCGAAACCGGTACGTAACGGCGTTACGTAAAGGTTTCAGCCCTGTCCGTTACGATGTCCAAAACCCTTTTTTTAAACCTTGCGTAAGATAATGGCGATATTTGATCTTTTCATTAAGGATTTTGCAAGACAACATGAAGAGACATATATTTAGTGTTTTATGTTTTTTGTCTACAAGATGGCCTCCTTACTGCTATGTAAGAAGCTAAAATGGAGTAACCATAATTCAAGACCTCTTTAGCTTCCTGTTATGCTAATGTATAGGCAGTAGTGTAGTTCCATGTAAATTTACTATTCATACAGGAAATTTTTCAGGTTTCTTTGTGTCCATGGCCACCTCAAGGGCAGTGCTGCCGCTACCCTTGTATTTATACCATCTAGCACACATTAGAAAGTAGCCAAAGTTCAGGACCCCCAAGGCGGCAATCATGTAATAGAAGTAATCCAACCTCCCCTTGTTAAGATCCTCTGGCAACCAGTTTCCGGTTGCAGCCCCGGTAGTAGTCTTGTGAACAATTGTTACCAGGAAACCACTGAGATAACTCGATCCCGCCATGCCGCAGAAGAAGAAAGACCCAGCAATGCTTCTCATGTTCTCTGGGAACTGATTGTAGTAGAATTCAATTTGGCCAATAGAGTTAAACCCTTCAGTGAGGCCTGCAAGTGTGAGTTGAGGGATCAACCAGAGACCGGACATGGAAGAAATGGCGCCTTTTCCGTGCGCAATTCCTAGTGTTGGGTGAGTAAGAGCCAAAGTCCTCCTTCGCTCTTCGACTAAGGCAGATACAACCATGGTGATTACGGAGAGTACAATTCCAATACCCATCCTCTGCAAAACTGTGATACCGCCTTCTTTGCCTGTGAGCTTTCGGAGGGAAGGGACCATAATGCGGTCATAGATGGGTATCCAGATTGTGAGGCTGATCATGCAGAAAATAATGTAAGATGCCGCGGGGATCTGGAATTTCCCACTGCCGAGCCGTCTATCTGATTGAAGGGCTTGAAAGACTGCGTAGGTTTGCTGTTGGACTATAGCGACATGATATATAATGGCTGATGCCCATATGGGAATCACTCTGGTAAGGCATTTCACCTCTTCCACTTGCTGCATCCGACAAAGTCTCCATGGGTTGGCTGTTGATCCGTCTGAGTTGATCTGGTCTTCAGGGGTTACAATTGCTGCCTTGTCCAGGAACCTGTTGCCATCATCATTTAAGTTGGTTCAGCACGAAAAATGGGATGGAAAAGAGAATTTTTTTTCCTAATCTTCACTTTTCTACTGTTTGACTAAAAGCAAAAAAATATATCAGAAAATCATATAAGAATTATCAGAAAAAAATTAAATATTAGTAAATAAAAAAAAAAAATTTGGGAGAGTTTGTGTTTTTTTTTGGAGACCTCCCTCCAAGGAATTACTTCCCTCCATATTTGAGGGAAAATTTTCCATAGAAAATATTAACTCATGGGAAAAGTTTTCTACAATAAAGTGTATTTTCCAGGATACCAAACACTTGAAGGAAAACTTTTTCCTTGGAAATGATTTCCTACACCTATTTTCCTCGCAAACAAACAGAGTCTCAGGAGAATATCTATTTGAAATGAGAGCAGGGGCGGAGCCAGGGGTAGTTGCCCCCACCCTTCTTCTCTGGTTCTAAGATAAACAGTTAGGCCGAAACTCCAGTTAGTATTTGTTTTAGGTTAACAGGTGGTTATCTCAACCATCGCACCCTTTCTGGACTTGATCCCTGATCAAACGTGTGGTTTACCTTACACACTTTGCCCCCCCTTCGCCTCCCCCTCCCCCAAACTTAAAAAATATATATTTTTTTATAAGGCATAACCATGGGGCATGAAATTTTGAAATACAATATCTTTTATATTATATTGTTTAATAACTTAATAGTGCATAGCTATGGAGGAAAGGGTTAGTTGCTCCTTGAACTTAAAAAATTTAATTGCTTAATAAAGCTTAGCAATAGGGCAGGGCAGTAGACTTCTGAAAACAAAATATATCTTTTATACTATATAATTAATATATAATTAAAGGAATATAATCACCTCCTCGGGCGGTGATGCGAGGAGGGGGCGTCTTGAGTCCCTTATTCATGCCACATGTCCCCCTTTTAATTACCTTTAACTGTGGTTAAGGTTCACAAACCCTTTGGGTTCACCCATCTACCCTTTGTTTTTAGAAAAATAAAATAAAATAGATTTAACTACAGGGTTAAAAATTAACCTAATCAGTTCATGGCAGTGCAGCTTTGTGAGAGCGAGGAGTAATAATTCGCTCCTCGCCTGTGGAGGAAACTATTGCTCATTATTAAATTATTTAATAGGACACAACCATAGGACAAGGAGACAGTTGTCTCCGTAAACAAAGAGAAACAATACCCATATGAGGAAGCAAATTGTCGATATTCTCCCCTATGGCCTGAGTGATTCAAGGTCAGGATTTCTTCCGCTGTTAAAACTGCTATTAAAACCATACATACAATTTGATCCTGGCCTTTAAACACTACTCATGGCCATAGGGAAAACCCAGGGAAGATCACAACCCAGAATGTACGGACGAGATGGCACGGTTTGGTAGTCAAAAATATCCTCCCATGGATGAGAGTATATTCATTTTAGGTGATGGACAATGAGACTAAGAGAAATGCTAGCCCCATCGCTAAGTTTCGAGTCTCAAGATGGTCATGACGACATGTGTCATAAGAGGTCCCTACTACTTTCATATAGACAATTGCCAATACCTTGAATCAGCACCATGTGTACCGTTTGATCAAGGATCATCAAGTATAGAGAAGCAGCCACCTTATACATACCACATCCTTTGCATTTATGTTAGGCGTCTGGATGGAGTTTATTTATTTTTGAATGGAGTTTATTTTCTTTCAACCCCACTTTGCTTTCGGTTTAAAACTTGATTATTCAATATTCAAAGGTTTAACCAGATGGATGTATATTATTTTTAAGATTTTGAATTATATCTTATCGACCCTGGCTTTTGTTGGATTTCCTATATATATATAAAAAAGACTCATTGGATGAATGTGGGTAAAAATTAGACCTTTTTAAATTTTGATATTGATTATATATCAATCAATGAATATGAACAAATTTAGGATTTTAGAATTATAACTCATTGTATAGATTTAAGTTATAGACATTATGTATTTTGAATTATTTAGTTACTTAATCATTAAATTTGATTTATTAATTAATTTATATACTTAGGTTATTTATCTTTATCTATTAGGTAGATAAAAATCTAAGTGAATACATGCATTTAATTTATTTACCCGAATTTTTAAACAAATTTTTGTGAGTTGGCCTGAATTATATTCGAATTATTTTCATACCGTATTTTTGAAGCCCCGTGTTTTTTTTGGCCGAATTTTTGAACGAATTATTGAATAACTATTCTGAATTATACTTGAATAATTCCCGTACCAAATTTTTACAGTATGCCGAATTGCTAACTATGGGTCAGACTAAGTCTACATAGTCTTTCTATGTAGGATATAGATAATGAAAGTATATATATATATATATATATATATATATATATATATATATATATATATACTTACTTTAATTTCAGAAAATAATTATAAATGATATTCTACTGTTAGACTATAATTGAATTAGAACAAAACAGCATCAAACCATTAGTAACATAGGGAGAACATATATAATCCATTCATTTAATGATTAATTTTCAGAATAATGAATAGGTGTAATAAATGTTAAGAACTAGAGTTTCTTACCTGAATTGATCAGTGTGAGAAAGCTTGGAGTTAATAGAATTGCTTGAAATATGGTTGAAGAGAGAGAGGGATGGCTGGTCCGGTAGCCTTAGCCGCCGCTTTTTAGTTGCGGAAACTATGACCTGTACTACGCTCGTCAAGGGACTCCCCTCGGGTTTCACCTTCACGTAGATTCTGGAACCCATGAAGAAGACTGTGCAGGATAGCAACATTAGAACTGTAGGAATTGATAACCCCAAAGCCCAGTTCACGTCAGATTGCACGTAGACTATGAGTGTCACAGATATCATCACGGCGAAGGTGAAGGTGAAGTAGTACCAATTGAAGAAGCTGTTGATACCCCTCTTCCCAGATTCAGTTTCTGGATTGAACTGGTCAGCTCCAAAGGCCAGGTTGCATGGCCGGATACCTCCAGCTCCAATTACTAGGAGCCCAAACCCGAATAGTAGGAACAACTGTTGCCAAACCGTAGGCCCGACACACATGCTCATATCGTTCAGCCCACAAGATGGTGGATGCAATTTGGAGATCCCTGCTGTTAGTGTAAGTACAAACATCCCCTATGAAACAAAATTGAAGAAGAAAGAAGAATTAGACTGCATCGATTAGCCTGCTTCAATTAAGTCCTGAAGTTT
Organism: Tetracentron sinense; assembly: GCA_015143295.1. Lineage (NCBI taxonomy): Eukaryota > Viridiplantae > Streptophyta > Magnoliopsida > Trochodendrales > Trochodendraceae > Tetracentron > Tetracentron sinense. Next base: position 8,090,038 of record CM026573.1, read on the forward strand.
CAGGACCTCAAGATATGACCAGGACCCTTAGGAGACCAACAACACCATTTACTACTGGTATATATAAGACAGTATTGATCAAGAGCTGAAAAAAAAAATAATGGATGTGTTGGTAGGGGCAGTACTAGTACCAAGAAAGATGAAATAGAAGCGAATCCCAGCGTCTTGTAACGCCCAAAGTAAGTATCAGAGAGGAAAGCCCCTAGCAAGGGAGCCAAATTGGAGGTACCACTGAAGGTATTAATAAATGTTGCAGCTGTGATATTCTTCATGTTGAACACAGTAGTGAGGTAGACCATGAGGTTGGATATGGTGCCTATGGTCCCGAGCTTCTCGAAGGTCTCATTCCCTGCATTTTTTTTCCCGATGAAACACTAAGAAAGGAAAACAAGGAACCAACTAACAAACATAGTCTCTATCTCTATCTTACCTATGATTAGGGGCATGGCTTTAACTCCTCTGTAGTTGATCTTAGTAGGTTCATCATTTGTGACAGCTTGCTTGTTCTTCTCCATGGTTGTTGACAAGAAACTGTCACTCTACTCTCCTTCTTTGGGTTCTTAGTTCTTACTTATATACAGAAATGTGAAGGAGAAAGGAGAGAGTAGGCCTAATAATTGAGAGGTGAGAAATTCAAGAAATCCATACTAATCTTCTTACATCTTTGTGGTCTGCCATCTGGCAGTGAGACCCACCCCTCCATTTTCCTATTTAGTTGGGAAATTTCAATTTCCTGCTGGGCCATGGGCAGGCGTAGATGATATTTTACTTTATATATACTTGTCCTTGAAAGTTTTAAGAGGTAATCGGTAATCCCACTGTTGTTTCTCAAATGGGCCCACCAGTGAAAGTTGTAGTTGTAAATCAGAAATGGTTATTCGTGATACAATTGACAACTGTCAGTTGTTGTTTCTGGTCCACCAAAAATAAGTTAAACCAAGAGGTGGCTATGTTGGGGTTTTTCATATTAAATAATAAAACGCATGTGCTTCGTGCAATTCTTCAGTTCTTCAAAACTAGGATTGTATTGTTGTCAATAGAAAATAATAAGGTTAATGGGTCCTAATAAAGAAATGTGATCGAATAAAAACTCTTAATTGTTATTAAAGCTAACAATATGGTGGGTTGGTGACCGCTATCTTCTTTACTATTATAATACAAGAGGCATGCCTAGATGATTTTTCCTAAATTACCGTTATACTTTTATCTTTACATGCGTAGATGATTTTTTTGAAATTCTGAAATTACCCTTATATAAGAACAAAACATTGATTTAATGTTTTACTTTAATTCCCAAACCACCCGTGCCTTTGATTTAATGTTTTACTTTAATTCTTAAACTTCCCCTTGCCATCTATCTATTTAGAATCACAGCCAATCACAATTGACCTCAGGAAGAGTTCAATCACACCCGTGGGTTAACACGTGCCATTTTTAATTCTTATTAACTGTGGTTAACTCCTTCCCCTCACTCTCACGTGCATTGTACATGCCACTAGCGAGTTCAATCGGGTGTTGTTAACTCCTTCCCCTCGCTCTCACGTGCATCGCACGTGCCACCCGCTAGTACAATATAATGACAAAACACAATAGGAGATATTTTAAGGTAGTGCTTGGTAACACTAACCTAAAAAGTAGAGCTTATTTTTAGTTGGACTTTAGATTGCTAAGTTGAGGTTAATTACATGTCTACATCTTAGAGATTTTAAAGGTAAAAACCTCTATTTAAAAAAGTAGTTTCAAGTAGAGCTTTGCATTCATATAACAACCAATTGAACACCCCACCTCTTACGTGAGTGGTAGGGATGTGGCCTTCGATGGAGGGAGGTTTGGGGATCAAATCCCCCCGGGTATGAGTTGCAAGAGCTCCACTGCCCAAGCTAACCTCTGACCATGTATACTAACTCTACTAATGTATGCCGACACCAAAAAATAAAAAAATATTGAAACAAATAATGCAACAATCGAGCACTAAAATTTAGAAAGGAAAGACAAGAAAGCAGAAAAATGATGTTATATATTATATAGCATGGATAGTTTTGAGTATGACTAATTGACACATGACATGATTGTTTATTGGCATTATTTTTAAAGACATTTTGGATCTGTGCAAGCCTCAATCAACACAATTTCGTAGCTGGTTTTTGAGTCTACCGAATGAGAATGAGTTATTTGGTGTTTCTTTCCTCTTTATTTAAAAAATAATAAAAAATAAACAGTTCATATATATGGCAGTGATGAAGCTATTGTGGAATAGAGTTTCTGTCCATGTATCTTATCCTGCATACAATCCTACATCAATGAGATTGCCTTAATTCATATAAAATAATTAATATTTTTTTTTTTTTGGTAATCTCAACTATGGACTTTTATTCTAATTTATTTTCAGTTTGTCCTAACTAATATTAGTTATTTTTGGGTCATGTTATTATAAATTATATTGTGATTGTTATAATATGTATCTAATGCATTTGGGATATTGGTTTATTCTAATTACACATGTTTATTAATATGCTTGTAAATACAACTATACTTTTGTTTAAGCAATTCATCACACATGACTTGTAGATTTGTGTTTATTAATGCACAATAATACAAAGATATTTTCACATTATTTTTTATTCATCCAAACAGTGGAATTTGAATTATGTAATCTAATTCCATAAATTCAATAGTAACATCCAAATGGTAGAATTTTGAAATTTGTAGAATTTAATTTAGTGGTTTTCAATTTTATAGAATTCAATTCTTTAGGTCAATTCCAATTCCATAAATCTAAACGCACCTTAAAAAATCATTGGCCAAAATAACAATATATACCCCTACTACCGAAAATGCCCCCAATATAAAAGAAAAAAAAAAAAAAATCTGCTTTTAGGGGGTTGGGTGAAACCAAAGTCCGACTCAACCTGAATATAAGACACCTTTGCACAATAAGGTCGTGTGAACGCGAATAATGCGCGCCAACGATAATAACGCAATAAGAGGGTATGGACTAGCTTCAAGACACACATTTAGGCAAACTGCCTCGTATACATGGGCTGGTATCAGTGAAATGAATGTTAATACAGAGGGGTCAACCTCATGCTAGCAATGTCATGAGCCATAAACTTCATCTTTGAACAGGAGACTGGCAAGACATGGAAACTGTGAAATTAGTCTTCTATTTGTCCCTTTTTTAATAGTATTGTCAGAGATAGAGAAATATGCTAGTGAAAACTAGCAATCTAGAAGAAAATGAAGGTTAAAATGGCCCACAAAAGTGAAAGGTCAAGTAAAAAAGACACTTCGAATCAAAATGAACTTTAATGATCTTGTTCTTACTTCTCCTCAGTAAGGAAATAGCAACATATAAATTCAATTCCTCTCACCCCCCCCCCCCCCCCCCAAAAAAAAAAACCCCACCCCACCCTAAAAAACAAAAAACCCAACGCAAGTGCTTATGCTAAGGGGTGTATTCGAGATTGGATGGGCTCACTGTTGCGCTTTTAAAAATGTGGGGGCCACCTTGCTTGATGTGAGATCCACCTTTGTTTAATGTGGGCATTTGTTGTTGCCCATCCGAACTCAGTGTATTCAAGCCAAGTTCAAGTTGACATTTTTGGCTTAGTAGAGCTGAGATTTTATTCAAGTTTGAAATTGTGTTCAAGTCGAGCACAATCTAGGGCTCCTTTGACACAGCTCAATTTGATTGAAGTTTGTTTCGGTTTGAGCTCAACTCATCTTGAATATTATAATATATATTAATAAGTAGTACTATTAACAATAAAATAATATTTTTTTAGTTAATCAAGCTCGAGCTCAAGCTTAGTTATTCTATTTGAGCCCGAGCTTCAAGCCTAACTTTTCGAGACCAACTCAGCTTGCATTGAATAATCCCCTAATTATTTATCAGCAAAGTTTCACGTTAGGGGCTACTTGGATTTTCTAGATTTAATTAAAAATCAGGGCTCATTTGACTCAGCTCGGATTGATTGAGGTTAATTTGGTTCGGCATGAGCTCAACTCGGCTTGAGTATTATAATATATATTAATAAATAGTAATAATAAGTGTTACCTATAATGCTAATAATATTACTATTAATAATTTTTTTAAAAAGAATTTTTTAGTTAATCAAGCTTGAGCCGAGATATTCTATTTGAGCTGAGTTCAAGCCTAACTATTCAAGATTGACTCAACTTGCCTTGAATAAACTCCTAATTATTTATCAGCAAAGTTTCTCATTAGGGGCTACTTGGATTTTAGATCTAATTAAAAATCATTTCAGTCATTTTCTTTTACATCAAGTGAATAAAAACATGCAATATAGAATAGCAATTAAAGCTTTGGAAAAAGTATTCTTATATTATTTTAATTAATTTAGATTTAAGAACATTTTCTTTCTCTTATCAACCCTTATACGAAAGAGATAATTTATTGAACTAATGTTTTAAATGGGCAAAATATCTTGTTTATTCTTTCACGGATTTGAATTTTCCTTCAGTTGTACCTTTGGCAAAATATCTTGTTTTGTCTTTCACGCTGGTTTGAATCTTCCTTCAGTAGTGATTCCTAAGTATCTTTTGTTGCATCCGATGATTGTAGTTAAAGGAAAAGGATCCGATGCTTTAAGCTCTCTCCATCGTGAGATCGAATCACAGTTAATCGGGATTGAACTTAGAGAGATTTTAATCACACTGACAGGTCAACATGTGTTCTTTTTAACTCCTATTAATTATGGTTAAGATTTCTTAAACTATAGGGTTTAACAATATAAAGTTAATTTTAAAAATTTTAAAAAGTTAACCTTAGGGTTAAGAAATTTTAACCCTAAGGTTAATTTTTTTTTAAAAAACTTTTTTAAAACAAAGGTTTGATTGTTGATCTTTAAGGGTTAATATATTGTAACAATGGTTAATAAGGATTAAAAAAGACACGTGTTAACCTGTGGCTGTGATGTGAGACAGTGGTCCATGCATCGACTTGTGTGTCATTGACGGTGGTCCATGCGGTCTCAAGGCAACCCTAGACCAGTCGTGTTTGGAGGCGTCCAAAAATTTGGGACGCCAAAACTTCCGGCTGCTTACTCATCCCTTGAAAGCTTTCCGTCTTCGGACAAAATTGTTAGTTTATTTTATTTGAATCAATTCTTTTGTATGGTTCACTCAACTAATTGATTGAAGCAAAATAACTTGTGAATAAGTTAATTTGTATGTTTCAATTAAAATAGCATAGTTTAGTAAAAATAATGCAAAACATGTTAGACGGGATCAACTAGTAGCTGGGAATCTTCCCAAAAAATTAAAAAAAAAACTAGTAGCTGGGAGGCCTAGAATCCGGCATCCCTGCGTCCGATCTTGGGTTGCCCTATGACCGGGCGGTCTCAGAAGCTTTACCCGGTTAGAAATGCTGAGAATCCAGCCTTGGGCGTGTCCCAATGGTTGTGTATCTCCCTTTGAGGAGGTTTGACTAGAGTTCAAGTCTTGGTGTGAATGTTGAGCGCCCACCATGTGTACTAACCCCTAACCTAACTAGATAAATGATTTACGACCTAAAAAAAAAAAAACTCTTAAAATTCAAGGTTCATGCTACCTTCACCGGTTTCTGAGAACTGGTGAAGGTTCATGCCCACCATGATTACTAACCCCCTAACCTAACCTAACTCCAATGCAGTGATTATCTCTCACACTTTTTTATTTTTTTGATAATTTTAACTAACCACAAACACAGCACACACACGCCCTACAATCTCTAACATTTTTATTACAACGATAGTTTGTTGGTAAGATAGGTACTGTTTTATTTGTTGTTGGTGGCCTTTCCTCACTTGAAGTTTTTTTTTTTTTTTTTTAAATTAGTATAGGGAGGAGAGGATCTCACATGTGAGAGGCTTGAAGCATGACATAGAAGCAATCGGTCACGCATTGTGTTAGGCCCATAGTTACTCTTACTAGAAGCGAAAAAGAAAATTAAAGTAGAAAGTAATACAAAAAAACCTTTACAAAATGAGAAATGAGATATAAGTACCTCATTCACATTATATTAATACGAGATGTCTTAAATTTTATTTCATATAAGTAGGCGGGTGGCAATCGGGCCGGGCTGGGTCGGACTGGGGTTAGCCCATGCTCGGCCCAATATTCAAAACCTTAGCCCAAGCTCAGCCCAGCCCAATCTCAGCCCAAGCACCCCAACCTAAGCTCAGCTCACAAATAATATCGATCTTTGGGCCGAGTTCGGGCTAGCCCAAAGCAGACTGATTTTGGATACAAAGTAGGCTTTAAAATGAGATCTTTCTATTTGTAGGGTCTCCTTTTGGGCTGCTCACTTGGGTTGCTACTGCCCCAGCTGCTCTTCTTATTCATGGGGGGTGATACAACAAATAAAAAATGTAAAATTTTGGATACTTTCATGCAAGTTTTTCTCACTCAACGCAACGTATGCTATGAAGATTGAAGAGGAAAAAGGGAAGAAAGATGAATAAAAATTGGAAAAGAGAAGAGAAGAGTGAAAGAGATGAACCGTGGGTGTTCTCTCTCTCTATATACTATGCATTTATTATTTATAAAATATAAAATATTTTTAATTTAGGTCGGACTGAATCCTAGCTGACCTAAAGGCAGCCCAAGCTCAGCCCAATATTAATTTCGGGCCTATATTCTTGTCCAAACTCAAACCAACCCGAAGTAACGAAGGCTCAGCTCACCTAAACTTCGGGTCGAACAATCGGGCTTTGGGCCAACCCAACCCAATCGCTACCCCTACATATAAGATATTCGTGGAGAAGTATGTTTCTAAGGTTACAATCTAACAGTACTTGCTCAAAGTTTGCACTCTCTACATGTTCATCCTGTCACTTCTTATATACATACTCCATTTTGACCACTAAATAAGACATGGTGGAAGAGAGCTTTAAGCAAGTCTTGGAAAGAGCATCCCACCCTACACATAGCTTCTCTACAACTATGGTTAGGTCACTTCTTAGATTGGTCATCAGCCCATAAATTGTTGTAAGATAATGGCGATATTTGATCTTTTCATTAAGGATTTTGCAAGACAACATGAAGAGTCATATATTTAGTGTTTTATGTTTTTTGTCTACAAGATGCCCTCCTTACTATTCTGTAAGAAGCTAAAATGGAGGAACCATAATTCAAGACAGTCTCTTTAGCTTCCTGTTATTCTAATGTATAGAGTTCCATGTAAATTTACTATTCATACAGGAAATTTTTCAGGTTTCTTTGTGTCCATTTCCACCTCAAGGGTGGTGCCGCCGCTACCCTTGTATCTGTACCATCTAGCACACATTAGAAAGTAGCCAAAGTTCAGGAACCCCAAGGCGGCAATCATGTAATAGAAGTAATCCAACCTCCCCTTGTTAAGATCCTCCGGCAACCAGTTTCCGGTTGCAGCCCCGGCAGTAGTCTTGTGAACAATTGTTACCAGGAAACCACTAAGATAACTCGAGCCCGCCATTCCACAGAAGAAAAAAGACCCAGCAATGCTTCTCATGTTCTCTGGGAACTGATTGTAGTAGAATTCAATTTGGCCAATGGAGTTAAACCCTTCAGTGAGGCCTGCAAGTGTGAGTTGAGGGATCAACCAGAGACCGGACATGGATGAAATGGCGCCTTTTCCATGCGCAATTCCTAGTGTTGGGTGAGTAAGAGCCAATGTCCTTCTTCGCTCTTCAACTAAGGCAGATACAAGCATGGTGATTACAGAGAGTACAATTCCAATACCCATCCTCTGTAGGACTGTGATACCACCTTCTTTTCCTGTGAGCTTTCGGAGGGAGGGGACCACAATGCGGTCATAGATGGGTATCCAGATTGTGAGGCTGATCATGCAGAAAATAATGTAAGATGCCGCGGGGATCTGGAATTTCCCACTGCCGAGCCGTCTATCTGATTGAAGGGCTTGAAAGACTGCGTAGGTTTGTTGTTGGACTATAGCGACATGATATATAATGGCTGATGCCCATATGGGAATCACTCTAGTAAGGCATTTCACCTCTTCCACTTGCTGCATCCGACATAGTCTCCATGGGTTGGCTGCTGATCCGTCTGAGTTGATCTGGTCTTCAGGGATTACAATTGCTGCCTTGTCCAGGAACCTGTTGCCATCATCATTTAAGTTGGTTCATCACAGAAAATGGGATGGAAAGAGAATTTTTTTTCCTATTCTTCACTTTTCTACTGTTTGACTAGAGGGAAAAAATATATCAGAAAATCATATAAGAATTATCAGAATAAAATAAAATATTAGTAAATAAAAAATAATAATAAATTTTTTGGGAGAGTTCATGTTTTTATTTGGAGACCTCCCTCCAAGGAATTACTTCCCTCCATATTTGAGGGAAAATTTTCCATGAAAAATATTAACTCATGGGAAAAGTTTTCTACAATAAAGTGTATTTTCCAGGATACAAAATACTTGAAGGAAAACTTTTCCCTTGGAAATGATTTCCTACACCTATTTTCCTCTCAAACAATCAGAGCCTCGGGAGAATATCTATTTGAAATGAGAGCAGGGGCGGAGCCAGGGGCAGTTGCTCCCACCCTCCTTTTCTGGTTCTAAGATAAACGGTTAGGCCGAAACCCTAGTTATTATCTGTTTTAGGTTAACAGGTGGATATCTCAACCATCGCACCCTTTCTGGACTTGATCCCTGATCAAACATGTGGTTTGCTATACACACTTTGCCCCTCCCCCCTCCACTCCCCCAAACTTAAAAAGAAAAAAAATAAAATTATAAGGCATAACCATGGGGCATGAACTTTTGAAATACAATATCTTTTATATTATATTGTTTAATAACTTAATAGTGCATAGCTATGGAACAAAGGGTTAGTTGCCCCTTGAACTTAAAAAATTTATATTATTTATTTGTTTAAGAGCATTCCTAGCAGCATGAGCCAGATAGCTAAAAAGTGTTAAATAACGCCCCCAGCAGCCTCACCAATTTGATGTTTATGGTTTGGTGAGTATAAGTACTCACCAACTTTGGTGAGTCACTGTACACTCACCAAAGTTAAAAATCTCTCTTTCCCTCCTTCTTTGTGGGCCCACACAAATAAAATAGAGGTTTCTCTCTCCCTTTTTTTTTTTAAATTGTGGAAGTGACACAAATAATAAAATAATGAAAGTTTTGGCTATTTTGGTGAGGCTGCTGGGAGTGTTTTAAAAAAATGGCTCACCAACATGACTTTTTGTGAGTTTTGGCTATTTTGGTGAGTGAAATTTGGTGAGGCTGCTAGGAATGCTCTAATAAAGCATAGCCATAGGGTAGGGCAGTAGACTTTTGAAAACAAAATATATCTTTTCTACTATATAATTAAAGGAATATAATCACCTCCTCGGGCGGTGACACGAGGAGGGGGCGTCTTGAGTCCCTTATTCATGCCACATGTCCCCCTTTTAATTCTCTTTAATTGTGGTTAAGGTTCACTAACCCTTTGGGTTTACCCATCTATCCTTTGTTTTTAGAAAAATAAAATAAAATAGATTTAACTACAGGGTTAAAAATTAACCTGATCAATTCATGACAATGCAGCTTTGTGAGAGCGAGGAGTAATAGTTCGTTCCTCGTCCGTAGAGTGAAATATTGCTCATTATTAAATTATTTAACAGGACATATCCATAGGGCAAGGGGACAGCTGTCTCCGTAAACAAAGAGAAACAATACCCATATGAGGAAGCAAATTGTTGGTGTTCTTCCCTATGGCCTGTGTGATTCAAGGCCAGGATTTCTTGTACAATTGTTTACCGTTGTTAAAATCATACATACAATTTGATCTTAGCCTTTAAACACTCATGGCCACAGGGGAAAACCCAGGGAAGATCACAGATGATTTGATTCTCCCATAGTATATATACAAAATGTCCAAACAAAAAAAATATATATACAAAATGTAGGGACGAGATGGCACGAATTGGTAGTCAAAAATATCCGCCCATGGATAAGAGTATATTCATTTTAGGTGATCTCATGTATGACTAGCAACAGATAGGGCCATGCAAACTGGCCAACAGACACAGTTCATCATTTTCTCATTTTCTGTGAGTTGGAGAGAGGTGTGGATATTGTGTTCTGTCACTTACTTTCATGATGCCAATTTAGCTGATTCATAGCTAGACTAAGTCTACATAGTCTTTCTCTGTAGGATATAGATAATGAAAGTAAAATATATATATATATATATATATATATATATATATATATATATATATATATATTAATTTCAGAAGGTAATCGCAGAAAATAATTATAAATGGCATTCTACTGTTAGAATATAATCGAATTAGAACATAATAGCATAAAACCATTAATAACATAGAGAGAAGAACATATATAATCCATTCATTTAATGATTAATTTTCAGAATAATGAATAGAAGGTGTAATAAATGTTAAGAACTAAAGTTTCTTACCTAAATTGATCAGTGTGAGAAAGCTTGGAGTTAATAGAATTGCTTGAAATATGGTTGAAGAGAGAGAGCGATGGCTGGTCCGGTAGCCTTAGCCGCCGCTTTTTAGTTGCGGAAACTATGACTTGTACTACGCTAGTCAAGGGACTCCCCTCGGGTTTCACCTTCACGTAGATTCTGGAACCCATGAAGAAGACTGTGCAGGATAGCAACATTAGAACTGTAGGAATTGATAACCCCAAAGCCCAGTTCACGTCAGATTGCACGTAGACTATGAGTGTCACAGATATCATCACGGCGAAGGTGAAGGTGAAGTAGTACCAATTGAAGAAGCTGTTGATACCCCTCTTCCCAGATTCAGTTTCTGGATTGAACTGGTCAGCTCCAAAGGCCAGGTTGCATGGCCGGATACCTCCAGCTCCAATTACTAGGAGCCCAAACCCGAATAGTAGGAACAACTGTTGCCAAACCGTAGGCCCGACACACATGCTCATATCTTTCAGCCCACAAGATGGTGGATGCAATTTGGAGATCCCTGCTGTTAGTGCAAGTACAAACATCCCCTATGAAACAAAATTGAAGAAGAAAGAAGAATTAGACTGCATCGATTAGCCTGCTTCAATTAAGTCCTGAAGTTTCAGGACCTCAAGATATGACCAGGACCCTTAGGAGACCAACAACACCATTTACTACTGGTATATATAAGACAGTATTGATCAAGAGCTGAAAAAAAAAATAATGGATGTGTTGGTAGGGGCAGTACTAGTACCAAGAAAGATGAAATAGAAGCGAATCCCAGCGTCTTGTAACGCCCAAAGTAAGTATCAGAGAGGAAAGCCCCTAGCAAGGGAGCCAAATTGGAGGTACCACTGAAGGTATTAATAAATGTTGCAGCTGTGATATTCTTCATGTTGAACACAGTAGTGAGGTAGACCATGAGGTTGGATATGGTGCCTATGGTCCCGAGCTTCTCGAAGGTCTCATTCCCTGCATTTTTTTTCCAGATGAAACACTAAGAAAGGAAAACAAGGACATGGGTATAAACCAACTAACAAACATAGCCTCTATCTCTATCTTACCTATGATTAGGGGCATGGCTTTAACTCCTCTGTAGTTGATCTTAGTAGGTTCATCATTTGTGACAGCATTCTTGTTCTTCTCCATGGTTGTTCACCAGAAACTGTCACTCTACTCTCCTTCTTTGGGTTCTTAGTTCCTACTTATATACAGAAATGTGAAGGAGAAAGGAGAGATTAGGCCCAATAATTGAGAGGTGAGAAATTCAAGAAATCCATACTAATCTTCTTACATCTTTGTGGTCTCCCATCTGGTAGTGAGACTGGACCCCTCCATTTTCCTATTTATTAGTGACAGTTTGTTTGGATTTGGGAAATTTCAATTTCCTGCATGGTCCATGGTCACTATGTAGTTGAGTAACAGTGGGGGCAATAAAAGGATCTTTGGGTTCTCTATGCATATGTGGTGATAGAAATATGGGGTTGCACATTAGGTGGAGGAAGGGACAAGGATTCCAAAGAAAATGGGAAGAGAAACTCTCTCTATGATCACCCAAAACTGATGGACACCCATTGAATATAATGACAAAATACAATAGGGGATATTCTAAGGTAGTGTTTGGTAACACTAATTTAAAAGTAGAGCTTATTTTTAGTTGGACTTTAGATTGTTAAGTTGAAGGTTAATTGCATGTCTGCATCTTAGAGATTTTAGAGATAAAAACCTCTACTTTAAAAAATAGCTTCAAGGAGAGCTTATTTGAAAATTATGCTTAGTTAGACTTTAGCTTCGAATCTACTTTTTAAAGTTGAAGTTTTTACCTCTAAAATGTCTAAGATGTACGTAGACATACAATTAACCTTCAACTAAACAATCTAAAATCCAACTAAGCATAATTTTCATATAACTTCTGCCTTTTAGATTATTATTACCAATCGCCACCTAAGACTAGCCGTATAGCTATGCTTTTTAGCTTTTTTTTTTTTTTTTTGTGAAATGTTATTATGTAGCTAACACACTCTAAACTCACACACAGCCAAACCTAAAGTAGGGGCTAATATGCCATAAGGCTAAATCCTACTGTCCAAGCAAATAGAAGATATTCTAAGACTTGCATTATAGCTATGCTTGAAGAGGAAATTTCATCTGATTGATGTGAAGGTGAGAGATGATGCACTTGGTCCCACATAAAATAGGTCTAGTGCTCATGATGGGTCCAACTAGCACGCCAAAATGCTGCGTGTTTATGGTTTAGGATGGACTATGTAGTCTTCTTTTGCATGCTCCCTTTATCTTTATCTTTACTATTATAATGAATGGGAGACGGAGCTTTTTTCTGAAAGTCCCGTACCATCCTTACATAAAAACAAAACTTTGATTTAATGTTTGTTTTAATTCCCAAACTACCCCTTGACTTTGATTTAATTTTGAAACTATCCTTGCTCATCTATCTATTTTGAATCACAGCCAATCACGATTGAACTCAAGGAGAGTTCAATCGTACCCACAGGTTAACACGTGACCATTTTAACTCCTATTAATTATGGTTAACTTCTTCCCCTCGCTCTTACGTGCATCACACATGCCACTAATGAGTTCAATCGCACATGTGGGTTAATACGTGTCCCTTTTAATTCTTATTAACTGTGGTTAACTCTTTCCCCTCGCTCTCTCGTGCATCACACATGCCATCTGTTAGTTGAAAATAAAGATAAATCTAATCAATCAAACATACAGGGTATACGGAACTAGCAAAGATACACGGATTTCTTCCTCACTGATTTCTCCGACTGAATAATCAAATAAAAAATCATTGGCCAAAATAACAATATACACCCATAGTACCGAAAATGCCCCCAATACAATAAGGGGGAAAAAAAATCCACTTTTAGGGGCTCGGATGAAAACAAAGTCCAATTCAAAACTGAATATAAGACACCTTCACACAATACACAATAAGGTCGTGTGAACGCAGAATAATGCGCGCGATCCATAATTACGCAATGAGGGGGTATGGACTAGCTCCAAGACACACATTTAATGATGTTGTCCTATCTCTGAAATTTAAGTAAACTGCCTCATATAAATGGGCTGGTCTCGGTGAAATGAATGGTAATACAGAGGGGTCAACCTCATGCCAGCAATGTCATGAGCCATAAACATCATCTTTGAACACGAGACTGGCAAGACATGGAAATTGTGAAATTGATCCTGTTTTTGTCCCTTTTTTTAATAGTGTTGTCAGAGACGAGAAATTGGCTAATGAGAGCTAAAAATCTAAAAGAAAATGAAGGTTAAAATGGCCCACAAAATGTGAAAGGTCGAGGAAAAAAGACACTTCAAATCAAAATAAACTTTAATAGTCTTATTCTTACGTCTCCTCAGTAAGGAAATAGCAACATAGAAATTCAACACGCAAGAGCTCTTCAAAAAAAAAAATAATTTAAAACCCAACGCATGTGCTTATGCTATTGGGTGTATTCGAGTTCGGATGGGCTCAGTGTTAAGCTTTTGCCCGTCGTGTCTTTTAAAATGTGGGGGCCACCCTTGCTTGATGTGAGAACCACCTTTGTTGAATGCTGGCCCCATCTTTTTAATACACAGACGGGCAACAACAAATGTTGTTGCCCATCCGAACTAAGTGTATTCAAGCCAAGTTCAAGTTAACATTTTTGGCTTAGTAGAGCTGAGCTGAGATTTTATTCGAGTTTGAAATTGTGTTCAAGTCGAGCTAAAGCCAAGGCTCGTTTGACACAGCTCAATTCGATTGAAGTTTGGTTTAGTTTGAGCTTAACTCGGCTTGAATATTATAAAATATATTAATAAATAATACTATTAACAATAAAATAATGTTTTTTTAGTCAATCAAGCTCGAGCTCAAGCTTAGTTATTCTATTTGAGCCCGAGCTTCAAGCCTAACTTTTCGAGACCGGCTCAGCTTGTGTTGAATAATCCCCTAATTATTTATCAACAAAGTTTCTCGTTAGGGGCTACTTGGATTATCTAGATTTAATTAAAAATCAGGGCTCACTTGACTCGGCTCGGATTGATTGAGGTTAATTTGGTTTGGCTTGAGCTCAACTCGGCTTGAGTATTATAATATAAATTAATAAATAGTAATGATAAGCATCTTTACTATTATAATGGGAGAGGAGGCATTGCCTGAATTTTCCAAAATTTCTAAACTACCCTTATATAAAACAAAACTTTAATTTAATGTTTTACTTTAATTCCCAAACTATCCTCATCTATCTATTTAAAAAATAGAATCACAGTCAATCACGATTCAACTCAGGGAGAGTTCAATCGCACCTGCGAGTTAACACGTGTCCCTTTGAACTCCTATTAACTGTGGTTAACACCTTTCCCTCGCTCTCACGTGCATCGCACGTGCCACCTGCTAGTTACCTATAATGCTAATAATATTACTATTAATAATTTTAAAAAAAGGTTTTTTTAGTTAATCAAGCTTGAGCTTGAGCCCAGTTATTCTATTTGAGCTGAGCTTCAAACCTAACTTTTCAAGATTGACCCAACTTGCCTCAAATAAACTCCTAATTATTTATCAGCAAAGTTTCTCATTAGGGGCTACTTGGATTTTAGATCTAATTAAAAATCATTTCCGTCATTTTCTTTTACATCAAGTGAATAAAAGCATGCTATATGGAATAGCAATTAAAGCTTTGGAAAAATATTCTTATATTATTTTAATTAATTTAGATTTAAGAACATTTTGTTTCTCTTATCAACCCATATAGGAAAGAGATATTTTATTGTACTAATATTTTAAATGGGCAAAATATCTTGTTTATTCTTTCACGGGTTGGAATTTTCCTTCAGTAGTGATTCCGTAGTTAGTTTTTTTTTTTTTTTTCGTTTTTTTTTGAAGATCATGATATCTCTTACTCAACCCATAAATGAAAGAGACAATTTAATGTACTAATGTTTTAATTTGAGATAATTTATTGTACCTTTGGCAAAATATCTTGCTTCGTCTTTCACGCTGATTTGAATCTTCCTTTCACTAGTGATTCCCAAGTATCTTTTGTTACATCCGATGATTGTAGTTAAAGGAAAAGGAACCGATGCATTAAGCTCTCTCCATAGCGAGATCGGATCACAGTTAATCGTGATTGAACTTGAGAGATTTCAATCGCACCCAAAGATCAACACACATGTTCTTTTTTAACTCTTATTAATTATGGTTAAGATTTCTTAAATTATAGGGTTCAACAATATAAAGGTAATTTTAGAAATAAAATATTTTTTAAAAGTTAACTTTAGGGTTAAGAAATTTTAATCCTAGGATTAATTTAAAATTTTTTTTTTTTTTTAAACCATGACTGTTGATCAGTAAGGGTTAATAAATTGTGACAATAGTTAATAAAGATTTGATCAGTAAGGGTTAATAAATTGTGACAATAGTTAATAAAGATTAAAAAGAACACGTGTTAACTTGTGATTGTGATGTGAGACAGTAGTCCATGCTTCGACTTGTGTGCCATAGTTCCGTTTCGCCTACTGACTTATCGAATGATTGCAGAGGTCCATGCATTGAATGTGCCTATTGACAATTGAGACTATGCGGTCCCAAGGCAACCCTAGACCAGTCGTGTTTGGAGGCGTCCAAAAATTTGGGACGCCATAGCTTCCGGCTGCTTACTCATCCGTTGAAAGCTTTCCGTCTTCGGATAAAGTAGTTATTTTATTTTATTTGAATCAATTCTTTTGTATGGTTCCCTTTTTTTTGGTTCGAGAGATATGTTTAGGCGCAACGCCGGATAAGTGTTAATATCTGTTCAGTTGATGGACGGGTGGAGAGTATATATAAAGTCTCATCCTCTTGAGAATGGAACCCGATACCTCCTCTCAAAGCAAGGGATACACTACACTAGGACAAAGCCTTGGTCACTTAACTAATAATAACTTTTGAATAAGTTAATTTGTATGTTTCAATTAAAATGGCATAGTACAGTAGAAATAATGCAAAACATGTTAGAGGGGATCAATTAGTAGGTGGGAAACTAAGAACAGGGTGTCCCAAAAAATTAAATGGTCTAGAATCCCGCATCCCTGCATCCGATCTTGGGTTGCTCTATGATCAGATGGTCTCAGAAGCTTTACCCGGTTAAAAATGTTGAGAATCCAGCCTTGGTCGTGTCCCAGTGGTTGTGTATCTCCCTTTGAAGAGGTGTGACTTGAGTTCGAGTCTTGGTGTGACTGTTGAGCGCGTACTAACCCTTTAACCCCTAACCTAGCTAGATAAATGATTTAGGTCCTACCAAAAAAAAAAATACCCTTAAAAATCAAGGTTCTTGATACCTTCATCAATTTCTGAGAAGTGTACAGACAGTGTCTTTACAGCAGGGGCAAGGTCAATGGTTTAAGTGATGGAACAGCGACAACTTGGTGCTTTCACCTCACACCAGACGCATAGCTCACCTACTTCGTGATCCAGACATCTCGATATCGGCCAAAATATATCCACCGGGCCACTCTAATCCCCTAATATACGATATTCACCTCATTTGATTTACATGTCTCACCTACCTTATTTATCTATTGAGTTCAGTATGGTCCAAAAAGCACACCAATTAAACCATCTTAACAGCCTGTATTAATGGGGATAATTCAGGCTGTTAAGCCTAGGTTAAGCTCAATATTACTGTTTAAGAACTTAAGATATCGATCCCATCCCCGTGGAAAACATGGATTGTTGATCGAACGATCTAGGCGAAGGATGGGTGGTCCAGGGGGGTAAGGGTTGAATGCACCATAAAAATTGAAAAATTGAGTGGGATTTTGCTAGCTAGTAAAACCGTTCTAGCAGTCCCCCTATGCTACATCCTGTCTGTTATAAACACTTTATGGACCAGCTAATATGAGATTCTTTTGGACCATTGCCTATTGTCAATGATTAAGCCTTGCATTCTGATTGATCGTCAATTGGCTGTATACCAGGAACAACTTTGGCAATTGCATAATTTTATGTCTTTGTGTAAGATATATATATATATAAAAGAGACTACTTATGAGGCTGAGCAGAGTAGCTAGAGCTCCCATTTTTTGTGTATGGCGGTGACACGTTTGTAATTAAGGAGAGATGTTGGGGCAGTTTTTCAAAACACATGTCTCCATAATTATAAGATTGTCACTATCGTACACTAAAAATGGGAGATCCTCTTCTAGGCCGTGAGGCAGAGCTCTACTTAGAGCTTTGTATTTAATCGGGATATATAATTGCATTCACGCGAGGGATTTTATTGAGAAAAAACAGAAAAGTAATGAGAGGTTTGTAACCCAAATTTTCATAAGAACTAATGAAAATATCTCTTGTCAGCCATGCTGCGTGCCAAACCTAAGAAAAACCCTCATGCAAGGTGCTAATTCAATCAACCTAAAAGCTCACAAAAGAACTCAAAGAAAAGCCACTTACCATTTCTAATTTAATAATTCAAAAGTTCATTCACAATGTTCCTATAATAACTATTTATAATAACAAAAAGACCATAAAATTAATTTAAAATCTAAGCAACTAATCTAATTTTAGAGTCAAAATTAAAACTCAATTTTGACACCCTAAACACTAAAATATTGAAAATCTTCTGAAATAACTGTTGTAGATCTTGAAATTTCTTTTCCAGTGGATCTGATAGATTCTTGATCTGATATTTCAGCAGAAAATTATGGATTTTTAAACATTTATTATCAATATACGCAATTTAAAAAACAACAACCTCTCTTCCCGGCATTCGTTTGTTGTGTCTTTATTTGAGAGAAAAAAGAAAACTGATGAGAAATTTGTCACCCAAAATTTTCACAAGAAATAATGAAAAATATCTCTTGTCGGCCATGAACGCAGGCATATTGCTGAACCACGTGAAATTGGTGTACTTTGATTTTCTTTTATTACATTGTTTTTCTAGACCCATGGCTAAGCCACTAGAAGACCATTGCCTGGTCGGTTAACAGTACTCATCAAGATACGTCTGGTCGGTTAAAGGACTTATATTGCTGAAAGATGCAATACGATAAGCTGTCACAAACATAAAGGAGATCAACAAACTCAATATTGCTGAAAGATGGCTCAAGATGTGTGTATGTGTATATATATAAATATACTAGCAAACCCCCTTGATATCTCTCCCTCTTTTTATTGCCACATGTCGGATGATGTGTGGAGCTCAAGACCATTTTTCTAACATCCACTAGAGACAATCCGATGCTCCTTAGATATATGTTAAAATCCAGCACTTACAATAGCAATATCATCTCCTAATAAGATAATTGAAACCTTAGGAAGTGTAGCTCCATTTCTTAATCGGCTGGACTAACTACTAACTCAAGTAGCCAATAAACATAATCATACTAATAGGTAAAGAAGAAATCCAACCCCAATTGATAAAGATTAGCCTAAATACATCCATATCTTTTGTAATATTGTCATAGATTCTGTATATCCAGTCACATATTTTGTATCCTCATTATTGTAATCCTCCATTGTTATAAATAGAATCCAAACCAATGCAAAGTAGGTTGGAATTTACAGTAGAATTCTCAAGTCCTTATATATGTCATCAATGGGGCTTATCAAAAAAAAAAAATCGGGTTAATGGAGACCCAAGGAGGTGTTGCTTCCCTGTTGGTTGTATGGGTTTGATCAAAGGATGGTGGGAACTGATGAGGCCTCCATCCACCGTAACTACCTTGCACAATCAAATACCATCCTCCACGGTCGAGAGTGGTAGGCAAATCTTTGTGGCCGGATCCCTCCTTTACCTAACCCTATCTGATGTCTTGTTTCCTACACAAAGAAGAATCCAAAAATGCAGGATTTGCATAGTGTGTTAGAGACACTGGCGATGCAAAAAAGTTACAGAAAGAGGGTGGTTTATATAGGGACAAATGCCTATTAGAGTTTAAATAGCAACATTTAATACAAAAGGAGATGTGTGTAATGGGAGGAGCGTTCGGCAGATGAAAGGCCAAAAAGGATAGAAGAGGGAGAGATGAGTTGAGACTTGAGATGCCGTTGTAGAATGGGAAAGACAAAGGAGACTAAAATCCATCGTTCAGTTGAGAATGTGAATAGATGCATCAATAATATTGGAAGGAGGAGAGAGCAGTGGGTCCCATTTAATTGATTTGATTGTGCTGACAATTAAGTGTGTGCATTAAAAATATAACGTATCACAGTTATCTATCTCACTTTGGAAGAAGAGATGTTTAACTCTTTATGTGGAGAGAGGAAGAGAAATAAATTGGAGCTGATTAATGAGGGGGGATTAACGTGGGCAAAGAGGGAAGAAAAAGAGAGAATGTATTTGAATTGGTGGAATTAATGGGGGGTGAGAAGAGATTAATGTGGAGGCAGTGCTTATGTGGCATCTTAAGATAGATGAGTGGGGTCCACAAACCAACATTTATTAGAGTAGACACGTGGCAAAAACCTGAAGCTAAAATTGAAGCTTTTGAAGGTATCCACGTGGATACCAACAACTATATAGTAGTAGTGGGAGAGGCATTCGGCAAACAAATGGCCAAAAAGGAGAGGAAAGGGAGAGACGAGTTCAGACTTAAGATGCCGTTGTAGAATGGGAAAGCCAAAGACTTCAAATGTCGTTCTAGAATGGGAAAGACAAAGGAGACTAAAATCCATCGTTCAGTTGAGAATGTGAATAGATGCATCAATAATATTGGAAGGAGGAGAGAGCAGTGGGTCCCATTTAATTGATTTAATTGTGTTGACAATTAAGTGTGTGCATTGAAATTATAACGTATCACAGTTATCTATCTCACTTTGAAAAAAGAGAGGTTTAACTCTTTATGTGGAGAGAGGAAGAGAGATAAATTGGGGCTGATTAATGAGGGGGGATTAGCGTGGGCAAAGAAGGAAGAAAGAGAGAGAATGCATTTTAATTGGTGGAATTAATGGTGGGTGGGAAGAGATAAATGTGGAGGCAGTGCTTATGTGGCATCTTAAGATAGATGAGTGGGGTCCACAAACCAACATTTATTAGACTAGACACGTGCCAAAAACTTGAAGCTAAAATTGAAGCTATTGAAGGTATCCACGTGGATACCAACAACTATATAGTAGTAGTAAGATATATCTTTTTTACTAATATAAAGAGGATGCCCCCCATGTTCGAAACGTTGATTGAACCTTTTGTAATTCCAGTATTATCCTTTGCATAATGAGTCCTTGAAAACGTTGATGAAAGTGAAACTTGGGAAAATTCTAAAACTACCCTTTGCATAATGAGCCCTTAAAACGTAGATGAAATTTTGTGAAATTCTCAAACTACCCTGATCATAATCATTATATAAGACAAACACTTAATTAAATATTTGGTTAGTTCCCATATTACCCCTTACTCATCTATCTACTAGGTTTGAAATTCTCTACAGTTATAACCGGACTTCTTGGAGTCCGGTTACACCATTGAGGTCACCATGTGTCCCTTTTAACACTCTTTAACCGTGGTTAAGATTCAACACCCCTAAGGTTCACCCACTTATCATTGGATTTTAGAAAAAAAATATGAAAAAACAATTGAACCCTAGGAATTAGAGAATTTTTTATAGGGTATAAAAAAAGGGAAATGGTTAACGTACCCGGGGTTCCTATTTTATAACCGAATGGCAGGTCCCTATTGGTCCACACCCCAATTTTAAATACTTACCTATTGTGGTTAAGATTCACTCATCCCTAGGATTAAGAAATCCAACCATGGTTTTTCAAAAAAGAAAAACCAAAATCTTAGTTTTAATTTAGTTAAGCTTAATCAAGGTTAAAGGGGTGTTAAAAGGTACACAAGGACATAGAGGTAAGATATGAAATGGACCCATGGGTCCACAAATCACTGCTCATAAAAAAATTAATATTTTTCCAAAAATCAAGGATAGGTGGGTGAACTCTAGGAGTAGGTTAATATTAACCACAGTTAAAGTGTGTCAAAAGAGACACATGACAGCCTTAAGGGCGTAACGGGACTCCAACTGTGGTTAAGATACACCGACCCCTAGTGTTCAACCATTTATTCTTGATTTTTTAGAAAAAAAAGTATTAATTTCATTTAAACCTTGACTAAAATTCACTAACACCAAAGGTTAAATTGTTTTTTCATATTTATTTCTAAAAACCAAAGATAAGTGGGTGAACCCTAGGGATGGGTAAATCTTAATCATAGTTAAGTAGTGTTAAAAAGGACACATGGCGACCTCTATGGCGTAACCGGACTCCTCGCTCTCTTGGTAAAATACTCTGAAAGAATAACGTCTCGTCAAGGCCCCGTCCACTCCCTTTCTTTGCTATACCAAAAATGTCTCTAAAGTTTTTTAGTCCTTAAAATGTCTCAACATCATATTTCAATAAGCAACCTGTCTCTCACAATTTTTTTATCCAAAATGTCCCTCAAGTTTCTATATCCAAAATATTCCTTAATTTTTTTTTAGATACCCTTACTAGAGTCCCTCTTCCCAGGCTTTCTCCTCTTCCTCTCTCTCATGTGCATTGCACGTGCTGCCCATTAGTATATATATAGCAAGCTACTAAGAAATTGCCAATGGAGACCCATCGTGAGACCTATGCCTTGATCATGTGGATGTTGTTATGTGGTGTTACCCATCAGAAGGTACATGTCCCTTTTAACCCTTTAAAAAAATATTAACCCTAAGAGTTATTTTTTAACCAGAGTTCAATTTTTTTTCTTCTAAAAACCAAAGTTATATTGTTGAATCCTAAAGGTTAGTAAATCTTAACCACAGTTAATAGGGTGAAAAGGGACACTTGTTGACCTGTGAGTGCGATTGAACTCGGGGAGAGTTCAATTGACTGTGATCCAATCTAATATTTGCTAGGGAAATGCTAAGCTGAAAACCTGTGCATGGATGTACAGTCTCGGTGGTTTCAACCCTTTTGCGGTCTCAAAATCATTTCCCTTAAACATGAGGCAAAACATGAGGCAGAGTTCTGCTTCAAACTCCTAGTGCCTTGCGCGGACTCCTCTTTTAGTGTAAATTCGGTGACAATTTTGTAATTATAGAAATTAAATCTCTTTATAAAATTTCTATCACCTCTCTTCATAATTACAACATTACCACCAACCCTTCTACGCCCGCAAAATAGAGGACTGTTTTCCTTAATAAGGCCCTAGGGTCAAGTCGGACCCAATTTTGAAAGGCCCTCTTATTTGAGGGTTGGGCTTGGTAGCACATGGCTCGGCCTGACCCTCCATTTTATATGTTAACTTAAAACTTATAATAACCTAATAGGCTAAGCATTATTGTGTATATGTATGACATACTACTATATTGTAGTATCTTTCTAATTTAGGGGCCGTTTGGATACACTTCCGTTTTTCTGTTTTTCTTTTCTGTTTTTTAAAACTGAAAACAAGTTTTTTTTTTCAAATTTTTTAAGTAGAAAATATGTTTGGCATTACTAACTATTGCTTGTTTAAAAAAAAAAGGCGTTTGAGAAATATGATGAATATAATAATGAGTAAGCAATTCCAATCCATAGTGGTGGTGAGTGGTAGTGGTGGTGGTGAGTGGTGGTGGGGTGGTGGGGTGGTGGTGGTGGTGAGTGGTGGTGGGTGGTGATGGGTGGCGGTGGTGGTTGAGTGGTGTTGGTGGTGGAGTGGTTGTGGTGGTGGTGAGTGGTAGTGGGGTGGTGGTGGTGGTGAGTGGTGGAGTGGTGGTGGAGTGGTGAGTGGTGGTGGGGTGGTGGTGGTGATTGTGGTGGTGGTGGTGGTGATGTTGGTGGTGGTTGAGTGGTGTTGGTGGCGTTGGTGGTGGAGTGGTTGTGGTGGTGGTGGTGAGTGGTAGTGAGTGGTGGTGGGTGGTGGTGGTGGTGGTGGTGAGTGGTGGTGGGTGGTGGAGTGGTGGTGATGGGTGGTGGGGTGGTGGTGGTGGTGAGTGGTGGTGGGTGATGGAGTGGTAGTGATGGGTAGTGGTGGTGATTGTGGTGGCGGTGGTGGTGATGTTGGTTGTAGTTTAGTGGCGTTGGTGGTGGAGTGGTTGTGGTGGTGGTGGTGAGTGGTAGTGGGTGGTGGTGGGTGGTGGTGGTGATGGGTGGTGGAGTGGTGGAGTGGTGGTCATGGGTGGTGGGGTGGTGGTGAGTGGTGGAGTGGTGGTGATGGGTGGTGGTGGTGATTGTGGTGGTGGTGGTGGTGTTGGTGGCGTTGGTGGTGGTGGAGTGGTATTGGTGGCATTGGCGGTGACAGTTGCCAGTAGTGGTTGGGTGGTGGGTGGTGGTGATGGTTGGTGAGTGGTGGCGGTGGTGGAGTAGTGATAGTGTTAGAGTGATCGTGCATACGAGTCTGTTTTTGTTTCCAAAAACAGAGGTAACAGGAATTTTCTATTACCTTGGTTTTCAAAAATTTCACTACTAATTTTTAAAAACCAAAAATAGAAACACGTTTACCAATCATGTTTTGTGTAAAAAATTCTAAATTTTTGTTTTTAAAAACAAAAAACCGAAGTACAACCAAACGGGGCTCAGTAACTTGTAACATTTTTTTATTTTTTTTCAAAGAAATCTAATAGAAGCTTAAACTTACCGTGCGTACATGTAGCAGACTAATAGTGTAGACTCTTTGTAATTTATTTTTTTCTAATGTTACTACTTGTAACTAGTAACGTTTTAAAAATATATATATAACAATATTAATTAATACTAATAATTTAGGGGTAACAATTGGGGGATGTGTTAATACTAACAATCTAATTGCACTAAAACTCTATCGAGCTCTTTGAATTGCATTGTCAATCTGAAATCCAAATAAAGGAGGATGCTGTATATCAGTTTGAGGTTGACAATCAATATAGAAAAAAAAGGCTAAAACATAATTCCTTCAGCCCTGACACGACCGTGACCTGGGCCTGGACTTTGAAGGGTATGACTTGGGCCTCACCCCGGTGAATGAGGGCCGGACCCAATTGGCTTGTAAGTCCTAGGACCTTGCCCGGCCCTTTGACAGCCCTAACCATAAGGGGAGCTTAGTTCAAGACGCTTGAAGCATAGCTCTGCGTCAATTTTAAGACTCTTGTTTTATTATAAGACTATAAAAATGGGAATATGCTTAGCATTCCTGTAAGCGACAAATGACCTTTTTTTAATTACCAAGAGCTCACTGTTCTAATAAACTACTAGTTGTTCAGTTCGTCGAATAGCTCAATGTGGTTGGACGAATAACTGCTAGGAATCTCTCTTTGGACCTATTTATAATGGATTTGGAACCTGGAAGAAGATGGCAGAGAGAGAGAGAGAGAGAGAGAGATGGAGAGTGAACAGGCATGGTGGATAAGTTTGGTGATGGGAGTTCTCCCATTAGTGGTGTGGCTACTTTGGTCATGGAACGAGCTTTGGTTCATAACTCCTCTCAAAGTTCGGTCTAGTGCTACTAAGCTTCCTCCAGGCCACATGGGGTTTCCCTTCTTTGGAGAGATGCTCACCTTCCTTTGGTACTTCAAGATTCTGCGTAGGCCCGAAGATTTTATCAAGTCTAAGCAAGACAGGTGAGCTGTTCATCATTTTTTTTCCCAATTGTTCCTTGAATGCTGCTGTAGTATCAATATTGTAACCTTCTTGTTTGGTGCTTTGGATTATCAGATACGGAGATGGCGTGGGGATGTATCGGACCCACCTCTTTGGATCTCCGTCCATCATCACATGCTCCCCGGCTATCAACAAGCTTATCTTGAAATCAGATGAACTATTTCCCATCAGTTGGCCTTCTGGTGGTGAGCTCTTTGGCCGCAACTGTCTTGTTACAGTGCATGGCGAACCCCATGCCAGGCTTAGGAGCTATGTGTCCAAAGCAATCAACCAGCCCGAACCTCTCAAACGAATTGCTCTTCTCCTTCAACCCCATATAGTGTCCTCCCTCCGATCGTGGGCCGAGAAGGGCACTGTGAGAACTTTGGATGAAGTCAAGAAGGTGAATGATTAGTCCCATACTTTCTCTTACATGGGTTCAAGGTGGTATTGTGAAACACATAGTAATTTCATTTCTCTAGCTTGTTTGCAGGTTACATTTACAAACATTGGTAAGCTCTTCGTTAGCTTCGAACCAGGGCCTGTTCTAGATAAGCTGGATCACTACTTTGAAGGCTTGCTTAAAGGACTGAGAGCACAACCTCTCAACTTCCCGGGAACTGCATATCACCATGCCCTTCAGGTTTGATCACAACACCTCAAACAGTAATTCTATACAGTAATAGCTGGATGGAGGGGGAGGGGAGTTAGTTTTTTCAAATGCCAACCTTCAAGCATTTGCTAATTTTGCCCATAACCCAAATTAGACTGTTTATTCTGTTGGAAAATCTAATTCCACCAGTGTCGAGCTTCTAGCCTTTCATCGCAGGTCCCTCAAGCCTCAATAAAGGAGGAGGGTTGTGTCAGGTTAGCCGCCAGCCTAAACATTTACCAATCACCATACGTGAATCTTGATTCGTCATTTTAAGCTCATGCTAGGAGTTGATTTATGGCCATAGATAAAGTGTAATGACGGAATAAAATTCATGTAGATGATTCCTGAACAGTTGGATAATGGTTGGATGCAGATGTCCTGTTATGTTGGAGTTTCAGTAATAGAACTAGATTTTAATTTAGTTCCATTTTGCTTGAATGTCATAGAAAATGCAATACTTTTGTAAGCTGATCAAATGCGAAGTTGATTTGATTTAGCTTGTAAATATTATGTTTGACAGTGCCGAAAGAAGTTGTTGGAGATTTTTAGAACAGAACTGGAGATAAGGAAGCATAACGGAAATGGAAGTGAGGAAAGAAATGATCTAATGAATGGGTTGATGCATATGAAAGATGAGGAAGGGAAGCAATTAGGCGATGACGAGGTTCTCGATAATATAATCGGCCTCATTGTTGGAGGCTACAAATCAACTTCCTTGGCCTTAATGTG
This sequence comes from Tetracentron sinense, assembly GCA_015143295.1. NCBI lineage: Eukaryota > Viridiplantae > Streptophyta > Magnoliopsida > Trochodendrales > Trochodendraceae > Tetracentron > Tetracentron sinense. Next base: position 8,116,391 of record CM026573.1, read on the forward strand.
GGCTATTTATTATCTGGCCAAATTCCCAGATGTTCTCCGAAAGCTTCGGGTAATCAATATTAAGCATGGTCATGAGAGCGAATTAGTCATTTCAAGACTCTTTCTTGTTTGATCTCGAGCATCTCACTCTTAATTGCAGGAGGAGAACATGGCTGTTTGCAAGAACAAGAAAGCGGATTTCATTAACATTGAAAATATTTCGCAAATGAAATACACAAACAAAGTCAGTATATATTACATTACATGATCTTAAATGCCATTGTCCCTTGAGAACATTCTTCTACGGAATGTCTTGTCCCTACGTGCTTACCTTCGAAAGATTTTTCCCTTCCGTTCTTTTGGGTTTGAGTACTAGCCCAAATATGAATCATTTGTGCATCAATTGTCTCGCATACAGGTGGTGGAAGAAACACTAAGAATGGCAAACATTTCACCATTCTTTTTCCGATTGGTTAACAAAGACTTCGACTACCAAGGTACGAAAGCAAATGCGTTTTACTGATAAATTTGCTCTCACCATTACATGATGCCTTGAACGTAGTTCAAAGTATCATATCATGCTAATAACTACAATTGAGACTTGCAGGCTACAGAATACCCAAAAATTGGACAGTAATTGTGTGGGCTCGAAACCTTCACATAGATCCAAAATACTTTGAAGATCCCATGGTTTTTAACCCAGATAGATGGAATGTAAGATGGTATCTTTGTAGTTCTAACAAAAAGCCCATAGATATCTCAGTTGAATTGTTTAGTTACTGAATGAATATTAAAATTTCTCAGGAACCGCCGAAGCCCGGCACGTTCCAAGTATTTGGTGGGGGAACAAGGATCTGTGCTGGAAATATGCTTGTTCGGATACAAATTGCCATTCTTCTTCACCATTTAGCAATAGGCTACAAGTAAAGAACTTAAATTCATGCCATTAACTAGTGTATTAAGCTTTGAAGCAAATGAGATATTTCTAAAAGCATGATTTTTGTTGAATCTCAGGTGGGAACTAATCAATCCGGATGCGAAGATTACTTACCTTCCTCATCCAGCACCAGAGGATAGGGTGCAGATTGCCTTCAGTAAAATTTAAGAAGCCCATTGAAGTGATGGTGTGATGGTTTTGGTTCCATGCATGTAGATTGTATCTAGATGTACTTATCAATCGCTAGTTTATCAATCGCTAGTTTATGGATATCTTGTTCATCTCTTATATATGTGTTTTAATCATTATCGATTAGTCCTTTTATCTTTAGATCATTTTTCTTGTTTCCATTTGTCTATATAGAAAATTAAAGCAATAAAGAGAACAAACACATACAAAAAAACTGATTTGGAAATGTGCCTATGTTCACGAAAAGGGGTGTAAACAGATGCAAATATTATCCATATCGATCCCGTTTACTAGGATAATTATCCAAATAGGTATCTGGTGGAGTGGATTCAGATAGTAAATTTTACTATCTGTTTATAATCAGATATGGAAGCAGATACTAGTAAATCCGATTCGATAAATATCCGACTGATTATATAATATATATATATATATATATAATATTTTTAAAGTTTATAAAACTAAAATATATAATTTTTACATAACTTAATATATTAAATTATTATTTTTAATATAAATAGAGATAAAATATTGATTTACTATTTTTAAAATAAATTTTTTGTATTTTTTTTTTACATTTTTAAAATATTAATTTACATTTTTGAACTTTTTAAAAAGTAATAGAATAATTCAGAATATTATCTAAATTCAAATATTTTAATCAGAGTCAGATATGGAAATCATATTCCACTATCCGCTGAATATTTATTTGGATTCGGATAGTCGGGTATATAATCCGATACAGATTCGGAAATACCACTATCCGCTCCGTTTACAGCTCTATCCACAGATGAGCCCCTGTGATTTTATTTATTTTTGCTTGGTCCTAATCATTTATCTACCTAGGTTAGGGGTTAGGGGATTAGCAGTCATGGTTGGGCGCTCAACAGCCACACCAAGACTCAAACACGAGTCGCACCTCCCCAAAGGGACACTATCACTGGGACAAGCTCTATCCACGGCCAAACCCCCTGTGAATTCACTATAACAATAGTATCCTCCTTGGATAACCTAACTTGATTACAAGTGACAATAAATAAATAAATAAACAAATATATATATATATATATTGTATTGCTTTACAGAATACTACACACTTATCAAAATAGTTAAACATCCCAATTTTTGCCGCTGTGAAAGAATTCACCCAAACTTGCCCTAAAGAGATTAAAATTTAAATCATGAAAGACACCTAAAAAGATATTCGTAGTTGAAGATGGCCAATCAATGGGTTGAGCTGGTTGGTTATAACTAGTGTATCACATACAAGAGTCATGATAACGACACACTCGTATAAGAGCGTGCTAGGTAGTGTGCTGAATGAGGGTGCAAATGAGCCGAGCTCAGCATTGTTGAAGCTGGGCTCGTTGGATTTTTGGTGTTGCTCAGGCTCCGTTCAGCTCGGTTCGGCTCAAGCTCGAAAAGTTCAGCTCAGGCTCGGCTCGTCCACAAATTATCGAGCTTCAGCTGAGCTTGAGCCGGCTCGTTAAACTCTAATTTTTTAAAAAATTTGTATAATGGGGACGATATTCCAACAATTAAGGTATTAAATAGTCGGGTACAAAGAAAAGGGGAAGATAAATTAGTAGTTTCACTAACCTGATGAACAATTCTTGTTCTTAATTTTAAAAACTTATTTCATTTTCTTATACTTTTTAATGTAAAACCCAATATTGGTAGGGGTATAACTGTACATGGGTATTCATTGAATTAGTCGAGCCGAGCCAAGCTGAGCTGAGCTACCTCTTACTCGAGCTAGGCTCGTTATCTAGACGAATTCACTCACTTGGCTCGGCTCGGCTCGGCTCGGCTCGATGAGGTTTTTAATCCTGCTCAAGCTCGGCTCGTTTCGAGCCGAGTCGAGCTAGCTTGGCTCATTGACAGCCCTAGTGCTGATGAATAGCTGTCAAAAAAAAAATTTATATGTAGAAACTAATTTTGCTTGGGAGATCTACTTCAGAGTGGAAGCGGAGGTCTCTTTTTTAGTATATGGCAGTGACACATTTATAATTACTAGTAAGGTGCACATGCAAAGCACAAATAATTTTTTTTTATTAAAGTTAATATTAGAAAATAGTTACTAATATATAGTTGATTATTTATGGGTCTCGCTTATAAATATACAAAAAACAAGGATTCATTTTAATAAAGTTTTAGGGTGTTTGTAATTCTAACTAAGACCACCTCTTTGGTATCATTTGGGAGAATCTATTGGTAGGTCCTACTAATAAAACTCACTTTTTTCTCATGGATAAATATGCTATGATGAATGATTTTTATAATTGTAATTCATTTTTATTTATCAATTGTAAGCAAACTATACTTCTATTATAATAATTCAAATCAAATGTCAATAATTTTTTTTATATAATAAAGTAATATATAATGTAATGAAGTAAATCTAAGGATAATTATGTCCGCATAAAGTTTGGTATTACTTTTATTAGTAGAAATGATATATAACCAACTCCTGCAATGGTAATGTATTTCTTTTAGAATTGTATTAATGCTAATTTTGTTAGTATAGGGAGCTCATGCTTGTCATGCTCACCTTTGGGGTCTAAATAAGCGTTAACTGTTGATGATAGTTCTTTCTTGTACAACTATAGAGATAGAGAAGAGGAAATGCATATGGAGAGGGGAGTGCCATACGTGAGAAGAAATGGATTTTGAACTTATAATTGTAATCCATTTCTACATGAAAAAAAAATTCTATTAAAAATTCTTGGATGATTTACAATGATCCCAGAAAGGTTTATATAGATATTACACTGTCGGATGATTTACAATGATCCCAGAAATGGATTTTGAACTTATAATTGTAATCCATTTCTACATGCGAAACCGGTGAGTGCTCCTTGGTAGCCCATTTCAGGTTATCCTCTCAGTTATGTCAGGTGATAGATAAAGAGATAAATGACAAAATTTCCGTATGCAAGTGTATGCATGCAAATTTTGATAAGATCAAAATTGCCACATGGCAAGATCTTAAATTTTGATAAGATCAAAATTGCCACATGGCAAGATCTTAGAAGATGAACCCTACTTAGAGTTAAAATAATATAAAACTCTTTAAAGATAAAGGTTAGCTTCCACCAAATGGGACCCACAAATTGGATAGACTCCAAATGTGATCCACTAGCCCCACAAGACTTATCAATTCAAATATGATAAGTCTCCCAAGATGTTGTGTTAAAGGAGGACTCTACCACTCATAAATTTATAAAAGGTAGCTTATTCTCTACAAGAAGGGGGATAAAAAAAAAGGAGAGAAAAGAGGAGAAGAAGAAAAAAGCCCTGAAGCTCCAAAAATCTCTACCAAAGTCTAAAGTTCTGAAGATCTCGATTAAAGCCTGAAGCTCCGTAGATCTCCATCAAAAGTCTAAGCTCAGAAGATCTCGATCAAAGCCGAAAGCTCCGTAGATCTCCATCAAAAGTCTAAGCTCCGAAGATCTCAATCAAAGCCGAAAGCTCCGTAGATCTCCATTAAAGCTTGAAGCTCCGCAGATCTCCATTAAAGTCAAAGCTCTGAAGATCTCCGTTAAAACCCAAGTAATCCGGCAATATTTTCGACTACAATCTCGAAGTTCAGATCTGAGAATACGCTGTTTTCCAGCCCTCAGATTAAAGGTTTTGTAAAGAGAAGAATCAGAGGTTTCTCTATTTTACAGAGATTAAACCTCAAAGATTTGTATCCTCACCAATATCAATAAAAATATTATTTGTCATACGTTTCTTGTCCTTGATTTTCGGACACGAAATTTGTGTCGACAAATTTCTGGCACGCCCGGTGGGACAATCTTTGCCTCTCATCTCTTTTCTGCAACTCCTCGAGATTCAAAGTCAATGGCACCAAAGAAAAAATTGTCCAACATTCCAAACCTGAAGCCCACGGGTTCTAACCCTATGGTTGCCAGCAATGTTGGATCAAGTCTCAATACTCAGAATACGGGATGTACGACCCGAAGTAAGACGCTAGCCGCTCGTATTGGCTCGTCGACCCAAGCAACTGCTCTCTCACCAAGACCATTGTCAGTTTCTAGAGTAGTCTCATCCAAACTTCCCGTCATCACTTTAGCCTCGCTAAAGGAGAAAAGGGAGGCCTCTTTTTCTAAGAAGAAGAACATGATTTATTCTTCTTTATCTCATGAATCAAGCTCCGGGCATAAAGTTTCGTCTGTTTATAGTTCGAACAGAAGCTCTACACCTGGATCTCCACAAAGAAGCTCAGGATCTTCAGGACACTCGAACTCTATTAATACCGAGCATTCCATTGCTCCAGTTATGATGGCACAAGGCCTCTCCATTGATGAACAAATTGCGAATATGTCTAAAGCCATTGAAGGGCTCACCAATGCACTTAATGAAAAAGACAAAAAAATAGCCATGCTCATGAATAAGTTCGAGAATGATGAGGAATCAAGCCAAGGTCATGCAGAGCCGGAGGATAACCCTAAAATGCCGACTAAAGATCAAAGTGCAAATGAAAATATTCGAATATCTTCTGATGGGTCCATACCCGCAGATCAACTCAGAGGTTTTATTTTAGATGCCATACGGGGTAAGCATGAAAATCAATCACAATCCTCCCTCGCATATGCCAAGCCTTACACTCGGAGGATCGACCTAATGAAGATGCCTGCCAGTTATCATCCACCAAAGTTTCAGCAATTTGATGGAAAAGGTAACCCAAAACAACATGTGGCACACTTCATAGAGACGTGTAACAATGCCGGTACTAATGACGACCTTTTGGTCAAACAATTTGTTCGCTCTCTGAAAGCAAATGCATTCAACTGGTACACTGATCTCGAACCCGGTTCCATTGATAATTGGGGACAAATGGAACGAGAATTTCTTAATCGTTTTTACAGCACGAGACGTACAGTTAGTATGATCGAGTTAACGAATACCCGTCAATGGAAGGAAGAACCTGTTATTGACTACATCAACAGGTGGAGAAATTTAAGTCTCAATTGCAAAGATAGACTTTGTGAGACTTCTGCCATCGAAATGTGTATCCAAGGTATGCATTGGGGACTTCGATATATCCTACAAGGGATAAAACCGAAGACTTTTGAAGAATTGGCCTCACGTGCTCATGATATGGAATTGAGCATAGCAGCTAATGAAAATTTAGATCCATCTACCCATGATTCTCGTAGAAATAAAGATAAACCAGACAATCGAAAAGGGGGCAAACCATTTTCTAAATCTGGTACTAAAGAGTCTATGGCTGTTAATACTACTCCTCTAAAAATTAAAGGAAAATCAAGCAACAATGAGGAAAGTAAAAATGGGTCTTTTGAAAACCGAGGTAGAAAGAGGTATACCTTGAAAGAAATGCAGGAAAAGGAATACCCTTTCCCTGACTCTGATGTCGCAGGAATGTTTGACCAACTCCTCACAAGTAAGATGATTGAACTACCGGAGTCGAAACGCCCAGAAGAGGCTGACCAGATAGATGATCCGAAATACTGCAGATACCATCGGGTGGTTAGCCACCCAATTGAAAAATGTTTTGTTCTGAAAGAGAAGATTATGGCACTGGCACGACAAGGGAAAATAGTCCTTGATGGAGACGACGATATTGTGGCTTCAAATCAGACTGTCATTACTTTTGGATCATTTGGCTCTACGGTTCCTATAAGTAAGCCAAAGACTTGCACTGTTTCTCCTCATTCCTTGTTGCATTCTCCAACATACACTCTTAAGTTTGGGTCATTCAATCCAATCATAATAGAGAATAGGAAACCAGGTCCAAGTCTTCCAGAGCCTTCTATAAGATTGACAAATCAAGCAATTATGTATGGGGGCATCGATTTAACCGAGAATGCAGAATCTGAGGATGATGGTTGGACCCTCGTTACTCGTCGCAAGCAACGCAAGCCACGGTTGCCAAAGCCTCAAATTACTAGGTCAAGAAGGACTCGGAGAAAGGCTCAACCAAAAGCTGCATCAAAGAAGAAGAAGAAGTCTGGAAGGAAGAGCAAGACTGTCAAAGAAAGACCACTAATACTTGATGACCTGCTTGAACAAAAACCTCGTGTTCCTGTTACCCTGAAAGAGTTCATGCCCAAAAAATGGCTTAACAAGTATTGTGTCAATGTTCATGTAATATCATGTCTAGAGACACATGATGAAGAAGGTTGTCCAGATGTTACAGGTAAAGTACATGCTACGTCGACAACATTTCAAGAAAGTCATGAAGATCCTGCCCATCCTAATGTCCTTGCACATTTACAGAAAGTCTCAAATCGGCTGAGTATATATGATGCGCTACGACTTTCACCAGAAGTTCGGCAAGCCATGGCCCTTGCGCTTACAAAACCGGAAGATTACACATCTAAAGTTGAGCAGGTTAATGCGTCAGAAAATTACACAAATACTTGTGCTGCATGCATGACGACAATCGCCTTCTCAGATGAAGATCTATTGTTAGGCTCTAAACCACATAATCGTCCACTCTTCGTAGCTGGGTATGCTCGTGAGCACAAGGTCAACCGTATTCTTCTTGATTGTGGGTCTGCTGTAAATATCATGCCTATTCGAATTATGAAGGAACTTGGGATTACAACTGACGAGCTATCTCATAGTCGTCTAATGATTCAAGGCTTCAATCAAGGGGGGCAAAGAGCTATTGGCATAATCCGCCTCGATCTCGTGATTGGAGATTTATGTTCGAGTGCTCTTTTCCATGTCATTGATGCAAAAACCTCCTACAACATGTTACTTGGAAGACCATGGCTCCATGAACATGGTGTAGTTCCATCTACACTCCATCAGTGTTTCAAGTATTTTCGAGATGATTCACAGAAAAAAGTGATAGCTGATGAAAAGCCATTCTCTGAAGTTGAGTCTCATTTTGCTGATGCTAAGTTTTACGTGGAATGTGATTCAGTGAAAGAAGTTAAACCTGCATTAATTCCATCAACTGGGAAATCAAGTTCTCAAAATGAAAAAGTAGTACAAGATTTAAGTGATAAGATCGAGCCTAAGAAGAAAGAAAACAATAGCGAGAATAAACAGGTCACCTCAAATAAAGATGAGAAGCCTCAAAATACCCTTGAAGTCTCAAAGACAATGCCAGTTCTTCGGTATGTGCCATGTTCAAAAAGAAAAGGAGGGCAATCTCCTTTTATTGGATGTACTAATACAGATCTGAAAGCATTAAATGGTTTGACTTTTCCTGTCACTAAGCTTATTTCATCAACAATCTCCAAACCACCTCTCAAAGGGTTTGTAAGACCATCACAGGGTCCTGAGATTGAGCATGGCTCTCTACCAACAGAGAGAACAGAAGAGGGTTTTGATCCTAATGCTTATAAGCTCCTTGCTAAGGCAGGATATGACTATAAAGATCCACCTCTTTTAGGGAAACTCTCATGTGAGACTACGGGAGAAAATGTTCATGGGCTAAATAGAACTCAACAAAAGTTGAAGGGAAAAGGTTATGCAGTGAAAAGTTTCAAAGATGGAGTCGGCTATAGCCCGCCCCCACCAGTTCGCATATCTTCAAGAAAGGCCAATGCCCAATACATCACTACACAGTCAGTGGATGAAGATTGTGTCCCTGTTGCAAAAACTTCTGTATTTGATCGAATTAGTCGACCAACTTCACGAGTTTCTGTTTTCAAAAGATTAGGAACTCAAGTGGACACTAATACAAATGGAATTATTACTAAGTCAAATGATTTGAGACATTCTCAAAGAATTCGTAGTTCCAAGAAGATAAAGTATGCTCAAAGGAGAAACAAGCATAGTGCCTCAAAAGCCCCTGAAGAGCCAAAAAGCATAATTTTGTCACGTATGAAACGACAAGTGAACTTGGTCGTAACAATTGAGAACTCTCTCAAAGCTAAGCAACACACCATTGTGTTTACAAATCAGCATAGCTTACAAAGCCAAGAGCTTCATGATGCTATTGATAAGGAAAGTATAGCTTCTACTAACCATATAACAGTGAGAGAATTATTAGATGAAGATCTTACTGAGGATGAGATACAAGATGCTCCACCTATATTTGAGGAAGGTGGACAAGCCACGGTGGATGAATTAAAAGAACTTAACCTCGGTACGCCAGAAGACCCTCGCCCCATCTTTGTAAATGCACTTTTGACGCCAGAAGAAGAGAAAAAATACTTTGAATTGTTACTTGAGTATAAAGATATTTTTGCCTGGTCCTACAAAGAAATGCCGGGTCTTGACCCAAAAATAGCAGTTCATCATCTGGCTGTCAAGCATGGTGTACGTTCAATAAAGCAAGCTCAGCGTCGTTTCAGGCCTGAATTAGTTCCACAAATTGAAATTGAAGTCAACAAACTCATTGAAGCAGGATTCATTCGAGAAGTCAAATACCCAACATGGCTCGCCAATATTGTCCCCGTGAGAAAGAAAAATGGACAAATTTGAGTTTGTGTAGATTTTCGTGACCTCAATGAGGCATGCCCGAAGGATGACTTTCCACTTCCTATCACTGAACTCATGGTTGATGCCACCACAGGATACGAAGTCTTGTCCTTTATGGATGGATCGTCTGGCTATAACCAAATTCGAATGGCTCCAAGAGATGAAGAACTTACTGCTTTTCGCACCCCCAAAGGTATCTACTGTTATAAAGTCATGCCTTTTGGTTTGAAAAATGCAGGGGCAACGTATCAACGTGCTATGCAGAAAATATTTGATGACATGCTTCACAAGCTAATAGAATGCTATGTTGATGATTTGGTGGTGAAGACTAAGAAAAGAGAAGACCATCTTCAAGACTTAAGGAAGGTGTTTGACAGACTTCGAAGATACCAGTTGAAGATGAACCCCTTGAAGTGTACGTTTTGGGTTACTTCAGGCAAGTTTCTTGGATTTATTGTCCGACACCGCGGTATTGAAATCGATCAGTCCAAAATTGATGCCATTCAAAAAATGCCAGAACCTCGGAATTTGCATGAACTCAAAAGTTTACAAGGTCGTTTGGCCTATATCCGAAGATTCATCTCCAACTTAGCAGGACGATGTCAGTCCTTTAGTCGGCTTATGAAGAAGAATGTTCCTTTCGAGTGGGATGAAGCTTGTAGTAATGCGTTCAAAAGCATCAAGACCTATCTTTTGAAACCACCAGTCCTGATGGCACCCATTTCGGGACAACCGCTAATTCTCTACATTGCTGCACAAGAAAGGTCATTGGGGGCATTACTTGCCCAGATTAATGAAAATGGAAAGGAAAATGCATTATACTACTTGAGTCGAACGTTGGTCGGAGCAGAATTGAACTACACACCCATTGAGAAGACATGTTTAGCTATGATCTTTGCTATCCAGAAGCTTAGGCACTACTTGCTTGCCCATACGGTTCGACTTATCTCACGGGCGAATCCGATCAAATATATTATGTCTAGACCGGTACTTTCCGGACGTTTAGCCAAGTGGGCTCTCTTACTTTCAGAATTTGAAATTGTCTATGTTTCTCAAAAGGCCATTAAGGGGCAGGCACTAGCTGATTTCTTAGCTGATCACCCTATACCAGGAAACTGGGAATTATCTGAAGACTTTCCCGATGAAGAAGTTTTTTTCATTGAAGTTGTTCCACCATGGAGAATGTTTTTTGACGGAGCAGCTCGTCATGATGGAGCGGGTGCTGGAGTTGTGTTCATCACACCAGAAAATGAAGTGCTTCCCTACTCCTTTGTGTTCACCCAACTCTGCTCAAATAATGTAGCTGAGTACCAAGCTCTAATCATTGGGCTTGAGATTGCCCTTGACATAAATGTCTTACAGTTGAGTGTGTTTGGCGATTCCAAGTTAATTATCAACCAACTCTTGACACATTACGATGTCAAAAAGCCGGATTTGATCCCTTACTCTCAATATGCCACTAGTCTTATGAAACAATTTGATGATATTACTCTAGAGTATGTTCCTAGGAAGGATAATAAACAGGCAGATGCACTCGCTAATCTTGCATCCACTTTGGCTCTACCAAAACAAGGGTCTATCACAGTACCTGTTTGCCAAAGACGAGTAATAACATCCATTCTCCCAGAAAAAGTCGAAGGTGCCAACTCCATATCAGTCTTTGAAGTGGAAAAGGAAGATTGGCGAGATCCATTGATTGCATTCTTGCAACATGGAAAGTTACCTGATGATCTGAAGCATAGAACTGAAATACGGCGCCGAGCGCCTCGGTTCATTTATTATAAAAATGTTTTATATCGTCGTTCTTACGATGGTCTATTCCTCCGATGCTTGGGAGAACAAGAAGGCATAGAAGCTCTTGAGAAAGCTCACTCTGGTATCTGTGGTGCTCACCAGTCAGGACCCAAACTCCATTGCCAAGTGAAGAGAATGGGGTATTACTGGCCCACAATGGTTCGAGACTCCATGGAATATGCTAAAAGATGTCAAGAATGTCAATTCCATGCTGATTTCATACACCAACCGCCTGAGCCACTACATCCCACAGTGGCATCTTGGCCATTCGACGCATGGGGACTTGATGTTGTTGGACCCCTCACCCCTAAGTCTTCAGGAAATCATCTCTACATTTTGGCGGCTACCGACTACTTCTCCAAGTGGGCTGAAGCTATCCCGCTTAAGGAAGTGAAGAAAGAAACTGTTGTTGACTTTATACGTACCCACATTGTATACAGGTATGGCATACCTCGTTGCATTGTGACTGACAATGGAACACCCTTCTGTAACAGTCTTATGGATAAATTCTGTGAAAAGTTCAATATCAAACAACGGCGTTCTACTATGTACAATGCCCCAGCCAATGGTTTAGCTGAAGCATTCAACAAGACTCTGTGTAAATTGTTGAAGAAAGTTGTCTCAAAATCAAAGAAAGATTGGCATGAAAGGATGGGAGAAGCTCTTTGGGCATACCGAACAACTTACCGGACGCCGACTCAGGCTACTCCATATTCCTTAGTTTATGGCGTGGAGGCCATCCTCCCGCTAGAAAGTCAAATTCCATCACTGCGGATTGCAATACAAGAAGGCTTGACTGAAGGTCAAAATGCTCAGTTGCGGCTCACTGAATTGGACTCACTAGATGAGAAAAGACTTGAATCACTGCAACACTTAGAGTGTTATCATGCTCGCCTTTGTAGAGCCTTCAATAAGAAAGTTCGTCCACGTTCTTTCCAACAAGGAGATTTGGTCTTGGCCGTGCGAAGACCCATTATCATCTCTCACCGTACCGGAGGAAAGTTCGTCTCAAAATGGGATGGTCCTTACGTTGTTCAAGAAGTCTACTCCAATGGCGCATACAAGCTCGTTACTCAAGATGGTCAGAGGCTTGCCCCTATCAATGGCAAGTTCTTAAAGAGGTATTATGCCTAAAGATTCTCTACAACGCTCCTTGATAAGAGCCTAAAGTGTCTACACCGCTCCTTGATAACAGCCTAAAGTGTCTACACCGCTCCTTGATAAGAGCCTAAAGTGTCTACACCGCTCCTTGATAAGAGCATAAATTATCTATTCTAACTCCTTGATACGAGTATAAAATGTCCCCAAATGTAATGAAAATCGCTCGCTAGATTAAACCTGAAAAGGTAGTCTAGGCAAAACTTAGAGCTCCTATCGAACTACGAAAAGACCTGATCCCTCATGAGGGTACGTAGGCAGCCTATAAAGTTACCTCAGGTTCGGTCTATCAAAAAAAAAAAAAAAAATTATATACTCTTGACACATGAGCTTAAATTGAGCATGCATGTTCTGAAGCATTTGATTTAAACAATATCCTTCTATCAAGAGTATAAATTACTTCAAAAAAAAAAAATGATGAATAAAGTAGGCACAATTTGTGTTTCTAAAAAGAAAATAAGGGAAAAAGAAACATAAAGCTACTAAAAGGCAAGAAGTATTAAAGTATTTCATCCATCCAATCAGAAGGTTTGATTGAGTTTCTGCGATCCTCTACCATCTTTCGAAGATCTTGAAGATTCTCTGCCTCTGCAGTCGAAACAGGTACAACTGATTCCATGTCTTCGCATGCCTTTTGTGCTGATTTAACCTCCAGTTCAGCAACCTGCACATCTATTTCTTTGGTAGCTACATCTCTCCTCAAGCATGACTCTTTCTCTTGCACGATTCGCAACTCATTTTCAAGAGAGACCCGTTTCGCTATGACTATCTCCAACTCTCCTGAACAGTCAGTAAGATGTTGTTGCGCCAAAGCCAAATAAGATGAAGTAACATCTATTTTCTCTGCTGTACTGGCTTTTAATTTGGCCCACTCACTCAAAGGGATGCCATTCAATAAAGAAGCCTCTTGTTGAAGATAAGCTTTGACATCCTCTGCATAAGAATCCACTAGTTCTTTCAGGGGAGCTGAGTCACCTTTGAGATGAGTAATACTAGAATAGACATCTAAAGCGTCATCTTGCACTCGAAGAACACGATCAAAAGGAGCAGCTTTAAGCTTTGTCAACAAAGCATGTCCCATGCTTTTAACAGCTGTAGCAAAAACATCAGAAGCGATCCTCCCTTTTTGATATATTGAAAATGATGGGGTAGCTGTAATCTCTTTGGTGGGAAAGCCGCGTTTGGATCTCTCATCAGCCTGTGCAATAATTGAACTATGATAGTGTGGAAGAGATGGGGCAACCTACAAAACATAAAGATCACTTATTTGTCCACCAAATTTTGGATAAAATAGTTTACAATAAAAAAAAAAGGGATGTGATATTTACCTCAGAAGTACCTATGTCCAATTGAGTTGTACTTACGTGTCTTATGTCAACTTTTAAAGGGATAGGCATTGGTGCAACCACTACCTTCTCTGCAGAGATTCGACGCTCAAGCAACTGCCTTGCCCCTCGACGGATTTGGCCTTCATCCCCAATCGAAGTCTCACTGGCAGATTGTACTATATCAACTAATACAGGCTCATCTAACAGACCGTCAGTAAATTTGGGGTCTGTAGCTGGTATTATAGAAGATTGTCGAATTTCTGGAAGACGTTCTCGGCTGCTTACAACTGATAAGGCCACTTTTGTTGATTTGCCTTTCTTACGGGATGTTCTCTTCTTCTTTACAGGAGGATCGTTGTTATTTTTTTTCTGTCTTCTAAAATTACAACGATCAGAGTCAAGGTCACTATGGTTTCCAACACCATTCTTCACGACCTTTGTCTCTTCTGCCGCCTCGGAACTTGATCTTTTGCTCCCACTCGAAAGAACACTTAGGAGGGTCTTCACAACTATGTCAGAAGAACCTAGCGGATCTGAACCAGAAATACGTGTTCCCTTGATGTCATTTGCAATATAGTTTTGAGAATGTGTGTCTGAAGTATTGTCATCAATTCCATGTCCCGTGCTATTCGAACCCTCCACGGCTGGAATAATTACTAATGCTGGCTCACTTTGCGGTCGACTAGGTGCTGTAAGAACAACATCCATCTTGTTCATACAATTCAACACACCCAGACTGTATTTGAAATACTCACTAGTATTACTGGCCCACCAATTGTGAAAAGCATCAGACACAAATATATCTTTGTCAGTCCCCTTCCATTGAGGCATGGTGAATTCGAAAGATGAGCCTCTAAAAACATTGCATTTCCAAAGATATACTAGATTTTTCAAAGTTGTCTCTCTGATGTCTTCCATCAACCTGCCGGGTAGGTCTTGACAATATCCAAACTGTCTTGCAAAACGATGAGGACTGTAAGGTTCTACTATATAGTGCCTTTCTCTCCTTAGCGTCAAATAACAAGAACGAATACTTATGAGGTATTCAAAGTCATATTCACTCATTAGGCGATTCGGTTCCTCCCTGAATATTACACTATCAATATATTTTGGTCTAGTGGAATACCAAATCACGTTTTTACAATTTCGAAGTGTTTCACGACTACTACTTGCAGTATAAAATCTCTTCCGAGCGGGTCCTCCGATAGAACACATATATGGCTTCATTGGAGCAGTCTTGGAGAGGCTATAAGTGTTGAAGTATAACCCCAGCCAGGCGAATATATAATGCCAAGGGAAAGTCACATGGCATAAGTCAGGTCCATCCTCATGAGTCGCTATAATATTCAATCCATTGTAAATACTAGCAAGAACTGGGATAGCTAGGCTGAATTTTAATCCCTGAGCCATAAGACTTGCTACTTTGAAAGTAGCTGGGCGGATACAAGAGCGATGGTTGTTTGGCATCACAAACATACATAACCAAGTAGATAAGAAGGCTGCAAGTAAAACTTCATCTTCATCTCTAGAAGAAACCCCGAGATCGTGAAGGACCGAATCTTCTTTAGATGTTCGACATCGATAAGGAAATTTTCCAGAAGGATATTGTTGTCTCGCTTTAGCATTCTTAAAAGATGTTTGCTTAGAATTGGAAATATGGTATCGTAAATCGCCTCGAAACCACCAAGTTATCCAGGAAGAAAGGCTTACTGAGTGATGAGATGTATCTCCTGATGAAAGGTTGCTTTGCCTAACCCAATGATACGCGAGAAAAAGAAATCTGCAACTGAAGGGAAGGACGGGTGTAAGCTTCTCATCAAGGCCAGTTATCTCCCTTAGGCTAGGTACCACCTCATCATAAAATTCCCCTGTGATTGGCAATCCCCCAAAAATTTTTAGATCCCATAAGGATAAAGACATCTCCCCTTGCGGTGTATGAAGCGAATTTGTGATTGGACACCAAGCCTCACAAAAGGAGCGAATCAAATCAGCATTATGATTATATAAAAATAATGATGCGAGGATTGCATCATATACCCCTGATTTTTCTAGAATGTCCTTATTTCGGGTTAACATAAGTTCAGCCCATTCCCAATATCCTGGGATGAAGAACATCTTCCCTTGAAGCGGAAAATCTCCTCTCCAATTAGTCTCTTGATTCGTGATGCGATGGCCCAATGTCGAAAGTACACCCGAGCTATGAATTTGCTCATGATGGGAGGATTGGAGCATCAGCACTTTCTTCAAAGACTTTCGTATAGGATCATGATACCCGCTGATAATCATATCATGTTTCTCCATTTTAGTCCAATTCCGCAAGAAATATGGATTTTCATTATCCAGAACCCAATCTTTTGCACAACACCCGATGACTGCTGTATGATAATGGCAACGGGTTGCGTTACATTCCTCCTCATGCTCACCCTCACGAATCAATAAAACTGGCTGCTCCTTGCTTTCATCCTTAGAAAAAAAAAGGATACTCTTCAGAAGAAGTGATAGCTACCCGAGCACCTTGACATGTGCGCACTATCTTGCGCTTTGGGATTTGAGAAATAGAAAATTTATCCATCAAACCTATAAAAAAAAAAAAAGTAGAGTATGATGGTCTATTCAATGTATATATATAGATTCAAAAATATATATACCTGTCCTCAAAGAGAGAATGATCGCGAAAAGGCTAACCAACAGAGCAATATGCAACCAAGTTTGCTGTAAAAAAAAAAAAAAAAAAAAAAAAGTATTCTTTTTCGGCAAAGTTGCGTTGATGTATCATCAAGTTCTTGATCATACCACCACTAAGGTATATTAGGCAAATTCCCAATTACCAGTGAGGTTAACAAATGAAGACAAGTCAAAATTGAGGCGTTACCCCAGTCAAAGTTGAGGCGTTACCCCATTCCAAATTGTGCCACCACTAAGGTATATTAGGCAAATTCCCAATTACCAGTGAGGTCAACAAATGAAGACAAGTCAAAGTTGAGGCGTTACCCCAGTCAAAGTTGAGGCGTTACCCCATTCCAAACTGTGCCACCACTAAGGTATATAAGGCAAATTCCCAATTACCAGTGAGGTCAACAAATGAAGACAAGTCAAAGTTGAGGCGTTACCCCAGTCAAAGTTGAGGCGTTACCCCATTCAAAACTGTGCCACCACTAAGGTATATAAGGCAAATTCCCAATTACCAGTGGGGTCAACAGATGAAGACAGATCAGCGTTGAGGCGTTACCCCAGTCAAAGTTCAGGCTTTAACCCAATCAAAGTTGTGTCATCACAAAGGTATATTAAGCATTCAAGCTCGTGCTGCATTAAAAAAATAAAAAATAAAAAATAAAGAGCATGAAATTACCTTTTCTTTTGAAGCTTTGCCTCCCAAAAAAAAATCTTTCGCACAAAATTTGGAGTACAATCCTGTTCAAAAAAAAAAAAGAAAAAAAAAAGAGAAGGTGAATTAAGTATAATCAGTAAGGGAAGACAAAAAAAAAAAAAAAGAAAAAAAAAAGAAAGAAGCTGTCTCTCACGATTTCAAAAAAAAGAAAAAAAAGAAGATGCTGTCTCTCACGATTTTTGACAAAAAAAAAAAAAAAAAAAGGGGGCTCTAGGCTTGCCCATAGGGGTAACAAAAGGACCTCTTGGTTTCTCTATGGCAGAGAGAACCGTAATCTCCCATTGGAGGCTGCGCATAAAGGAGAGCAGCACAGGTACGGTTGGCTGAAAAAAAAAAAAAGACCTCTTGCAGAGGTCTCTCTCTCTCTCTCTCTCTCTCTCCCAATCTTCTTCTCTCACGGTGACTCCATACAAAAACATAGGGCTGCGGCATACCTAAAACAAGGTAGCACTGTGTGAGAAGGGTTTTGGGGCTCTCGGTTTTGAGGATGGAAGAAGAAAAAAGAGACCTTGTCTCTTTCTCTCTCTCCTAAACTCTCAAGGGCTGCACTTTATACAAAGAAAGAGCCACTGATTGAAGAGAAAAAGAGTATTTGGGGATTTGGGCGTGCCCATAGCAGCAGGCTACAAGGAGACCTTAGTCTCTAAATTCCTTCTCTATACAACCTAAAACATGGGCTGTATACAAACGGAGGAGGTCTCTCTGTTCTCTCATGTAAAGGAGAAGCAATCAACAGAAAATCCTATAGTTCTCTTGTAAAGATCAAGAGAATATATACGGCGACCAGGGCTCTTGTATCTCTAACACGTGAAGACAACTGAGAGATCTCTCACACAGAGATCTCTCTCATGGGAATGCGTAAGCTATTTCTTTTATTGCCTCACAGCGGGTTCTCTTCCTCGTACAGCCCAAGGGCTCCATATATATGAGGACAGCACAGATGAAACCAAAAGACAATTTGTGCTTCTTGGCTTGCCCAGAACCGAAGGTGAGATGGAGACCCTATATCAATTCTCTTCTCTCTCGGTAAAACCCAAGATAGGGGATGACATATGCAGACAGAGGAGAAGAAACCCCAAAACGGTATCTCTGCTCTTTCTTCTCTCTACGGTTCAAGGGCAAGAATAGAGAGGGCTTCTTTATTTTCTCATGGTAGAACAACCAAAAAGAAGTGCTGCCAATCATGAAAGGTTTGAAACGAGGGCTGAGATCTTGACTAAAAAAAATTAAAAAAAAAAATTAAAATTAAAAAAAAAAAAAAAGAATGTCATGATCGCAAGAAGAAGAAAAGAAAGGACTTACCTTTGTTTTGAATAGTGCAGCTGCCTTTCTTGAAGTAGACAGCAGTCTTGCGGCTCTTGCCTTTTCCCACAAGATGACTTAGTCAAGAAAGTAATGGTAAAGGGTTTATATAGAAGAGTAATGAACTCTCCTAACCCATCACGTTCTACCATAGTCTATCCAAAAAGGCTATTAGAGGTGTATAAGGATTTCTTTTCCTTTCCACAAGTGATAACCCAACACCCAAAGTACTTTGGTAGTAGTTGCGTGTTAAAAGAAGACTGGTTTCAAAGTCTTATGGTAGACGGGTCCAATAAAGAAAACAAAAACAAATTCTTTTCTTAAAAGGAGTCTTCCTTCTCAAATTAGTAAATTTAAAGAAATTGGTTGTGGCTGGAAGAACTAAAAGCCACGTGAGTCATGAGAGATGGGATCATGATTCTATACGGACGCCAATTCAACATGAATGACTGGCCTAAAGACTTCACTACTTATTGGACTTAAAAAAAATAAAATAATAAATAAATAAATTTGTTTGCTTCTTTAGACCAAGTCTAAAGTCCTAAAGAAGACAATCACAAAGTCATCGTCAAGCAACTCAAGAAGTTGGTATGAGAAATATGCCGAGAGGCCCCTTGTACTAGAAATTGGGTGTACTGACATCATGAATTATTTGCATGCAAAATTCGAGCCTTGTTCACACGACACGCTATATAATTGTGTGTGCAATCAAGTCTCGAGGGGGCATTTGTATGCATGCAAATTTTGATAAGATCAAAATTGCCACATGGCAATATCTTAAATTTTGATAAGATCAAAATTGCCACATGGCAAGATCTTAGAAGATGAACCCTACTTAGAGTTAAAATAATATAAAACTCTTTAAAGATAAAGGTTAGCTTCCACCAAATGGGACCCACAAATTGGATAGACTCCAAATGTGATCCACTAGCCCCACAAGACTTATCAATTCAAATATGATAAGTCTCCCAAGATGTTGTGTTAAAGGAGGACTCTACCACTCATAAATTTATAAAAGGTAGCTTATTCTCTACAAGAAGGGGATATAAAAAAAAAGGGAGAAAGGAGGAGAAGAAGAAAAAAGCCCTGAAGCTCCAAAATTCTCCACCAAATTTTTTTTTATTAAAGTTAATATTAGAAAATAGTTACTAATATATAGTTGATTATTTATGGGTCTCGCTTATAAATATACAAAAAACAAGGATTCATTTTAATAAAGTTTTAGGGTGTTTGTAATTCTATCTAAGACCACCTCTTTGGTATCATTTGGGAGAATCTATTGGTAGGTCCTACTAATAAAACTCACTTTTTTCTCATGGATAAATATGCTATGATGAATGATTTTTATAATTGTAATTCATTTTTATTTATCAATTGTAAACAAACTATACTTCTATTATAATAATTCAAATCAAATGTCAATAATTTTTTTTATATAATAAAGTAATATATAATGTAATGAAGTAAATCTAAGGATAATTATGTCCGCATAAAGTTTGGTATTACTTTTATTAGTAGAAATGATATATAACCAACTCCTGCAATGGTAATGTATTTCTTTTAGAATTGTATTAATGCTAATTTTGTTAGTATAGGGAGCTCATGCTTGTCATGCTCACCTTTGGGGTCTAAATAAGCGTTAACTGTTGATGATAGTTCTTTCTTGTACAACTATAGAAATAGAGAAGAGGAAATGCATATGGAGAGGGGAGTGCCATACGTGAGAAGAAATGGATTTTGAACTTATAATTGTAATCCATTTCTACATGTAGAAAAAAAAATTCTATTAAAAATTCTTGGATGATTTACAATGATCCCAGAAAGGTTTATATAGATATTACACTGTCGGATGATTTACAATGATCCCAGAAATGGATTTTGAACTTATAATTGTAATCCATTTCTACATGCGAAACCGGTGAGTGCTCCTTGGTAGCCCATTTCAGGTTATCCTCTCAGTTATGTCAGGTGATAGATAAAGAGATAAATGACAAAATTTCCGTATGCAAGTGTCATAGGTAGCTTGATGTACACTATGGTTTGCACTAGACCTGACATCTCACAAGGTGTTAGTGTTGTTAGTAAGTACATGGTGAATCCTAGAAAGGAGCACTAGTAGATAGTGAAGTAGATTCTGAGGTACTTGAAGGGTACCATTGACTATACTGGGGATTTAGACAAGATGAGGTCTATTACAAGGTACTTGTATGCACTGGGTGGAGGACTAATTTATTGGAGATCCATGTTGCAGCGTATTACAATATTGTCAACTACCGAGACTGAATACATGACAACTTCAGAAGCAACCAATGAAGCTATCTGATTGAGAAGTCTAGTTGAAAACTAGGGATAAACCAGGAGAAGATGATTCTTCACTGTGATAGCCGAAGTGACATACACTTGGTGAAGAATCAGGGTTACCATTCAAGAACGAAGCACATTGATGTGTGGTTCCACTTCATAAAAATGCGATATCTGAGAATGAGATTTTGTTGGAAAAAATTCATACAAGTGAGAACCCTTCAAATATAAGGACAAAGACGGTTACCATTTCCAAGTTTAAACATTATTGCTTAGACTTGGTTAACTTTCAATGATTTCGATGGAAGGTCACACCCTTATGGAGGGGTGTAAAGGCATCTTTGGAGATGCAGTTATCTTTCATCTAAAGTATAAAAGAATTGAAGCCAAGGTGGATAGTGTTGGAATTGTCATAAAATTCTACAGATCTGAGCATTGCGATCGATTGGCTAGTGAGTGGTGGATGAGGGTTGAAGAAACTCTCCTCTCCGAAAGCTTTGCTAAACCATTGAGTGTAGAAATGAACGGATGGGTGTCTCGAAGATTGAAGAAACATTTAGGGTTTGTTATTTGTAGTGTATTTATAATATGAATTTTATTACAATAATATACTCCGTATAGTCGGAGAATTATACCTAAAACCTAAAATTTTATATAAGCCATAAAACTATACAAAGAGCATATTTGGTAGATATAAATCGATTTGCTGATAGATATCTGAATCTGATCCGCGGAATACATATTCAAATAAATATCCTTTTAATCAAATTCAAGATTCAGATATGGATAATATCTGGATCATTACCTTCCAAAGAAAATATCTGAATCCAATTGACAGCCCTATCTGTGGGTGGCTGTATAAGTCCGACCATTGATGTTCACACCCGCACAAAACGGACTCCCACAGTCCCACTTCCTAAGTACCCTGTCGTGGGAACCTAACACAATTTTTTGTATCATAGGAGATTTGCTCTATGTAGGGCATATAAGAGACAAATATACCTGTTACATGCACTTCGGAGTTTGGACGGTTGGTCCCACTGCTCGGCCTAAACGACAACAAGGAATGCTAGAAATACCATTCAAAAAGTTTCCATACTCTCCGTGTAATAATTTTTTGTGTGTATCATTTGTTTCATTATCTGAAATAGGTGAGAGCATGGAAAGGAGAATTATCACTTTGGTCTCACTGTATTAAACTACTACTTGTTCAGTTTGTCGAATAGCTCAGTATGATTAGACGAATAACTGCTAGGAATCTATCTTTGGATCTATTTATGATGAATTTGAAACCTCGAAGAAGATGGTAGAGAGGGAGAGATGGAGAGTGCAATGGCATGGTGGTTAAGTTTGGTGGTAGGAGTTCTCCCAATAGTGGTGTGGCTACTTTGGTCATGGAATGAGCTTTGGTTCTTAGCTCCTCTCAAAGCTCGGTCTAGTGCTACTAAGGTTCCTCCAGGCCACATGGGGTTTCCCTTCTTCGGAGAGATGCTCACCTTCCTCTGGTACTTCAAGATTCTGGGTAGGCCTGATGATTTTATCAAGTCTAAGCAAGACAGGTGATCTGTTCATTTTTTGTCCCAATTGTTCCTTGAATGCTTTTGTCCATATCCTAACCTTCTTGTTTGGTGCATTGGATTATCAGATATGGAGATGGAGTGGGGATGTATCGGACCCACCTCTTTGGATCTCCGTCCATCATCGCATGCTCCCCGGCCATCAACAAGCTTATCTTGCAATCAACTGAACTATTTCCCATCTGCTGGCCTACTATCGAACTCGTCGGCCACAACGCTCTCGTTGCAGTGCATGGCAAATCCCATGCCAGGCTTAGGAGCTATGTGTCCAATGCAATTAACCAACCCGAAGCTCTCAAGCGAATTGCTCTTCACGTTCAACCCCATATAGTGTCCGCCCTCCGATCGTGGCCTGATAAGGGCACGGTGAGAGTATCCGATGAAGTCAAGAAGGTGAATGATTAGTCCCATACATGGGTTCAAGGTGGTAGTGTGAAACAAATAGTACAGTAATGTGTTTTCTCTTGTTTGCAGATTACATTTGCGAACATTGGTAAGTTCTTCATTAGCTTCGAACCAGGGCCTATTCTAGATACGCTTGATCAGAACTTTGAAGGCTTGCTTAAAGGGATAAGAGCACAACCTTTCAACTTCCCGGGAACTGCATATCACCATGCCCTTCAGGTTTGATCACAACACCACAAACTGTAATTCTACATTAATTAGGGTAGACGACACTTGAACAGTTGGGGTAATGGTTGGATGCTGATGTTCTATTGAATTTTCAGTAATAGAACTTGTTTTTTTAAGTTCCATTTTGCTTCAATATAAGAGAGATTGGCATACTTTCGTAAATTCAAATGAGAATGAAGTTGATTTGATTTAGTAACTATTGTGCTTGACAGTGCAGGAAGAAGCTGATGGAGATTTTTGGGACAGAACTGGAGATAAGGAAGCAAAACGGAAATGGGAGCGAGGCAAGAAATGATCTAATGGATGGGTTGATACATATGAAAGACGAGGAAGGCAAGAAATTACGCGATGAGGAGGTGCTCGATAATATTGCCAGCCTCATTATTGCAGGCTACAAATCAACTGCCCTTGCCTCAATGTGGGCTATTTATTATCTTGCCAAATTCCCAGATGTTCTCCGAAAGCTTCGGGTAATTACTCAATATGAAGGATGATCATGAGAGTGAATTTATTTCATGATATTTTATTGTCTAATCTAGAGCATCTCAATCTTAATTACAGGAGGAGAACATGGCTGTTTGCAAGAACGAGAAAGGGGATTTCATTAACTTTGAAAATATTTCACAAATGAAATACACAAACAAGGTTTGTTTATATTACATTTCATGATCTTATCATTGTCTGTCCCTTGTGAATATTCTTCTAGGGAATGTCTTGTCCCTAGGCACTCAGCTTCCAAAGATTTTCCTCTTTCGTTCTGCGCCTGACTAGCCCAAAAATGAATAATTTGTGTAACATTTGTCTCGCGTACAGGTGGTGGAAGAAACACTAAGGATGGGGAACATTGCACAATTTTTTTTCCGAATGGTTAACAAAGACGTCGACTAACCAAGGTACGAAACCGAAATTGGTTTTACTGATAAAATTGTTCTTACTCTGCTAGTAACTACAATTGAGACTTGCAGGCTATAGAATACCCAAAGATTGGCAAGTAATTGTGTGGGCTCGAAGCATGCATACAGATCCGAAAAACTTTGAGGATCCCATGGTTTTCAACCCAGATAGATGGAATGTAAGCTGGAATCTTAGTAGTTCTAACAAAAATCCCTTAGATATCTAAGTTGGGTTGTTTAGTTTCTAAATGAAAATTACAATTTCTCAGGAACCGCCAAAGCCCGGCACGTACCAAGTATTTGGTGGGGGACCAAGGATCTGCGCTGGAAATATGCTTGCTCGTATACAAGTTGCCATTCTTCTTCACCATTTGGCTATAGGCTACAAGTAAAGAACATACATGCATTCATATCATTTAACTAGTGTATTAAACTTGGAAGCAATGGAGATATTTCTAAAACATGTTTTTTTGGAATCTCAGGTGGGAATTAATCAATCCGGATGCGAATGTGACTTACCTTCCTCATCCAAAACCAGTGGACGGGGTTGAGATTGCCTTCAGTAAAATTTAATATCCTAATTCAAATGACCGTGTTATTTTTCTGGTTCTATGTGGACTTTATATGGATGTACTAATAAATTGGTAGTTTATGGATATCTAGTTCATCCCTGATCTCTGTGTTCTAAACAATATCAACTAGTCCTTTTACCTTTAAATCATTTTTCTTGTTCCATTTGTTGATATAGAAAATTTAAGCAATAATGAGAAAAAACATACAAAAAACACTAGATTTATGTGATTCACATTATGCCTACACTCACGGATGAGCTCCTGCAAGAAGAATTACACCAGTTGCCACATTTTCATCTTTCATAACCTAATTTGATTCCAACTGAGAATGTATGTATCCAGTACAAAAGATATCTAAAGTACCCTATTCGGATCGGGTCCTCGGTTGTATTGCCTTGCAGAATACTAGACACCTATCACAACATTTAAATATCCTAATTATTGCTAATATTCTAATCAAATTGCCCATACTTCCCTAATGCTATGTTTGGTTGCCAAGAAAATAGGTGAAAACATGGAAAAGAAAAGGAATTTTTTGATTTCTAATACAATTTTTAGTTGTGCTGTCCAATTTTTTTTTTATTTTCCATGTTTTCACTTATTTTCTCGGCAATTAAACATAGGGTAAAGAGATTAAAACTAGAAGCCATGAAAGACACATAATGAGATATTGGAAGTTGAAGGTGACCGGTCAATGGGTTGAGCTGATTGGGTATAACTAGAGTGTCACATATCTCAACATGAGTAACGACAGTGGCACACTCATACAATTGCATGCCAGGTAGTGTGCTGATGTATGACATGTTAAAAAAATATATTTTATTACATTTAATATATAGTTAGTTAAAAAAAATAGGTTGAATGTAACCGATGCACAAGGTCTTCAATCTTCTCCTCACCACGCAATGGATAGTGTATTTTGTATGAGAAAGTTAGAGAGAGAGTTGGGACCTTGCTCCCTTTATTTATAGCTAGACATTGAAGAAATCTTTTCCATTGTGACGATATTCCTATTGCAGAATCCGATGAAAAAGATGATTTTCAAACAGTGATTCAAGAAGAAATAAGAAAAAGAATAAAACATCAATAAGTGATTCTTTTCAAGGCAAACCGAAGAGAGAGGTTAAAAAGCCTACTCGATTTAAGGAGAAGTTTTACTTTCACAGTTAAGACCTATGTCTTTGTGTTGTCCTTAGAGGGGTAAGGCTTTATGTCCCCCATTAATTTTCTTATTAATAAACCAATAGTTTCTTTTTTCTTTTTTTTTTTTAAATAATAGCTACTTTTGAGAGTTGGACCCATTGGATTGAAAACCGAAAGGTGTCAAGCATGAAGTGGGGTTATCATTTAAAGCATGTGTAGATATGGTGCCATTGGATTGTTAATCGACCACCACCACCCTTGGCAATGGCTTTAATTGATTTGGAGTTTTTTTTTTTAAATAATAATAATAAAATCATTTCCATTAAGGATTCTTCAATATTATAGCTAATTACATCACCTAACAAAAAATATTATTATTATTATTAGAATATGTCATAACCGATTAATGGATTGACCATCGTTCATGGCCACACTAAAGGGAAATTTCTTAACAATAAGAGCCAAGAAACCTTGGACGAGAGAATGGAATAAGAGCCAAGAAACCGACCATCGGAGAATTTGAATAATACTTCTCTAATGATGTAGAAGGGATTATATAGTATGAACAACTAAAATTTACATGTTCTTGAATGATTTATGCTGTTTGAGACTTTTCTTGACTTACATTGAAAGGAAACACAATTTGATGTTTCTAGTCATTCCAAATGATCCCCTGTAAGGATTGTTTGAACTTCCCTTCCCTTTCCTTGAATTTTGGCTTGCATATGGCCGAGCGGCAGCAACGGCTTTGGTTTCTTCTCTCCCTTTTCTCTTCATCTTTGATTTGATTGCGGCAGCCATCTCCCTCTGCTTCTTCAGCTCTCTAATTTGAAATAATTAATGTATCATCATCAACTAAAATTTTAAATCACAAGGACAATAGAAGCTATATTATGGGCATAGACTTACCATAGCCTAGCCCTCTCATCTTAAACACTAGCTACCAAGACTTGTAGGCCATCAACTCCACTCCGAAAACAAGAGTTGCACTGTATCGCATGGATATAACAAACTTTTCATTGAGTTGGTATTAGGAAATTAAAAATCCTCATCAATCTGCGACCATAAACAACAAAGAAGACTGGAAAAAGCAAACTCAAAGAGCTAGAGATTTGTAAGATGGAAACCCTCCTCCACAAAATCCTCGGAGTGTTTAAGAAACTCTCCACTCCGAAAGCTTTGATAAATGATTTGAGTCACTTAGGCTTTGTTATATTAGGGAAATATTATGTTAGGAAAACAATGATGTAATATCTATGATATACCTAAGATCTCATAGATAATCTTAGATTAGTATCTTTAGTCTATTAGGATTATTTTTAATATTGTCTTTCCATTTTAAGAATTGGGTTATATATTGTAACGACCCAAAAACCCCACCTTGGTCATAATGGGACTTTGGGTCCGTTACATTACTTATCCCTGTTTAACCTCCATAACAAAAGGCAAAACTAAAAGATAATTCTCTCAAAATAGAGATTATAAAATTTCTTTCAATATAGAGTGCATTTCTTCCAACATATAATAACCCGAAATAATCTAAATCCAAAAGCATATACTAAAGCAACATCTCCGAATAAGCTTCAAGTCTATAACAAGTTCTCAATCAACAAGGCTAAACTGGAAATAGTCTAATAGCATGGGAACGGTCAGAATCCCAGACTCCATCAACCAGACGGTCACCTTCTTCCGCTTCCTCAAAATACTCATTTTCCAACCTAGGAGAAGCCACCTGATCTTGAGCTAGACCTGTACGACAATAACAGGTCGACTGAGCATGGAATACTCAACGGATATCCAAACTAACCAACCATATTACAAGCATATGTCAAATATCTAAAACATATAGCAATTGTAAAGGTCAATAGCAGTTTAATACAACGTGAACATAATCAGAGTGCGGAAACATGTGAACATCATGACTTAGCTTGACTCGTGTACTTGTGTGACTCTTGAACTTGTGACTCTTGGACTTGTAACTCTTGAACTTGTAACATGAATGCAATGCATGCTTGTTTTCCCATAAAAATGGTATCGAGGTCCTTGTATTTAGATCTATGGAGGTGCATCGACAGAAGCGTAAGTCACCAGAGCTCTTAGATCCCAAATGTCCATGATAATTATCCAGGACTTGAAACCTTATCCATGGAGAGCATCAACGAATACCGGAGCTACTTAAATTTCAGGGTCCTTGTAAAACTATACAGTGTCCTTGTCCTTGTACTTGTAATTCAGTATCCTTGTACTTGTAATTCAGTGTTCAGAGTCCTTGTACTTGTACTTATACTTGTCCTTGTCCTTGTATTTCAGTGTTCATGCAATGTTCGTGTCCATGCAATGACCGTGTTCATGCTTGTGTACCCGTGAGACTTGTAAACTACCACACATGTGCATTTGTGTTTGAGTGTTGTGATTAGTATCCGAGTTCGGTCATCACTTAGATTCCATCTTCCGTCAAGAAACTCTACTAGGTTACATCTTCCTAATTAGAGAATTCCCGACATGTAGGACTTCCTTTAAGCATTGGCCTACCCGAATATCAATCACCATGCAACATATTGAACAATCTCATATAACAGATATTGTGACAGAGAGAAATATTGAACAATCTCATATGACAGATATTGTGACACAGAGAAATTCTTCAATCAAGGAAGCTACTTCAGCACATATGGAAAGTTACAGATAACACTTTCTCATTCAAGGAAAGCTACAGATCTTCTTCAATCAAAAGTTTAGATAGAAATCTTGACTCAAAGGAATTGCATATATCCTCTTTCTATTTTTTAAATTCTATGTAATCTTGTACTCTGTACACTCTCTTGATTATATATACTAAAACAAGGGGAACAAGCTACTCACGTGGAGAGCTTAGAATTTCTTCCTGTGCACATTGCACAAACTCTCTAGTGTCCCTTTCTTTGTCTCTTGCAATATTATCTAAGGATTCTCTAATCCTTTTATGGTATCAAAGCTCTTGGTTTCTACAGAAATCCTGTAAGTCAGTTTCCTCCATCATCCCTTCTTACCTTCTTAATCGTCTGTGTCTTCATGGCTAATCAACTAGTTTCATCTACCATGAACACCACACCCCTCTTGCCTCACTCATCTATGGCAAACATGCTTTCGATTAAACTCAATGGAAACAACTATCTCTTGTGGAGGAATCAAATCCTTCCACTCCTTGAAAGCCAAGAGTTGCTTGGTTTTATTGATGGAACAGCCCAACAACCTCTAGCGACCATTACTCAGGAAGATGGAACCCAAGTAATCAACCCTGAGCACCGCAAATGGCGCCTCACTGATCGGTTTGTCCTAAGCCTGATCAATTCCTCACTCACAGAGGCAGCCATGAGTATGACCATGGATCGGCAGAATGCTTTTGAAGTATGGACAGTCTTGGAAGAGTCTTATGCCCATAAATCCAACAACCGAGAATTGCAACTTCGTGAGGAACTACAAGTCCTCAAACGAGACTCATCCAGTATCTCAGATCATGTTCGAAAGTTTCGAGCAATCTGTGATCAACTCTCAGCCATAGGCAGCCCCGTTCCTGACACAGACAAGGTATATTGGTTCCTAAGAGGTCTTGGACCAGAATATCATACCTTTGTAACCACCACCCTTTCTAAACCTCCTATTCCATCCTTTCAAGAAGTAGTTCCATCTCTTCTCAGTCATGAACTTCTCCTACGAAGTCTCTCCCCTGTTCCAACCGGCCATGAATATGCATTCAATGTTCAACGAGGGGGAAGACATGGCAGGAACAATAATCGTGGTGGTGGTAGGAATTACAAACCCAATCATCGCAATCAGAATTATCACAATTCTGGTATTGGTAAACAACAGGGTGAACATCAGTTTGTTACAAATCCTCGAAGCAACAATGACAATCGTGGAGGACAAAACTACCATAGATCCAATCAGCCATATGATGACAACTGTGGAGGACCGAACTACCATAGATCCAATCAACCATATGATGGCCGAAATCAAGCTTCCGCAAACCATGATCAGAGGTCTCTTATTCCCGGCACACAACCTATTGCAAATGACTGTCAGATTTGTGGTCGTGGTGGTCACACAGCCTTGGAATGTCGCAATCGTTTTAACCATTCACATCAAACACCAGTGGCTGAGGCATTTACTTCTCTCACTATTCAAGATACTCAAGATGCTGAGTGGTACCCCGATAGTGGAGCAACCGCTCATATGACCAACAATGAAGGTAATCTCTCTCGAATTACATCTTATCATGGTTCAGATCGAGTACTGGTTGGCAATGGATCATGCATTCCTATCTCTCATACAGGATCAGTATCTCTAAATACCCCTACTGGCTTTTTCCAATTAAATAACACATTGCTTGTTCCCCACATTAAAAAGAATTTGATCTCAGTAAGTCAATTTACTAGAGATAATGATTGTCAATTCACATTTTCTTCTTCTGGTTTTGTTATTCAGGCAAGGAAAATAGGGAAAGTGTTGGGGACAGGGAGTAGCAAAGCCGGCTTGTACGTTCTTGATCGACTTCACCAAGCATTTCTTTCATCGTCTTCGGTTAAGGGCAGTTCAAAAATTTGGCACAATCGCTTGGGTCATGTTGCTCCCACAACTATTGATGTTTTAAATAAATCCAAAGAGATCCAACTAGTGGACTCTTCTCTATGTAAGTCCTCAATATGTTCTAGTTGCCAGTTAGGCAAAAGCAAACATCTACCTTTTGAATCTAATAATAAACATTGCACAACACCTCTTGGTTTGGTGCATTTTGATATATGGGGTCCTTCACCTATCACATCTCCATCCGGCTTTCGTTATTATGTAGTTTTTATTGATGATTTTAGTCGATACTCGTGGTTTTTTCCCTTAAAGAAAAAATCAGATTTTTTCTCAACCTTTATTCACTTTCAAAAATTGGTTGAGAATCAACTAAATCACAACATAAAAATTATTCAATGTGATGGAGGTCAAGAGTTCGCCAGTTCTAAATTTTTGCAACATTTGTCTCAATGTGGTATTCAAAAGAGGACATCATGCCCTCACACTCCTGCTCAAAATGGTAGAGCTGAGCGTAAGCACCGAAGCATTACAGAAATGGGACTCACCCTTCTCTTCCACAGTCATGCACCACCCAAATTGTGGGTTGAAGCCTTCTCTACTGCGGTCTACATTGTCAATTGGCTTCCTACCCCTGTGCTCCAACACTCATCCCCATACTTCCTACTGTTTGGTGAGACTCCTAACTATTCTATGTTTAGAACTTTTGGTTGCTTATGCTTTCCATACCTTCGTGATTACTCACCTCACAAGCTTGCTCCCAAAAGCTCTCGGTGTGCATTTATTGGATACAGCTCCTTTCACAAGGGCTTTCGTTGCCTTGACTTGGCAACGAAACGTGTTTACATTTCTCGACATGTTGTATTTGATGAAACTCATTTTCCATTTTTTCACTCATCTCATATATCATCTGTATTACATGATCTTGTTGCCTTCTACGATCTCGATTGTATGCATGCACATGATGTACCTCATAGCGATGGACAGGTCCCCTCCAGCTCACCACCGAATCCAGCATTTCACCAACCGGATCCTCCTTCAATTGATATAGTTCCATTGAACTCTCAAGTGCCATCTACAACACCAGCTATTGACCCCTCAGAATCCATCAGTTCGGCGTCATCTTCTCTAGATCAGCTCCCACCATCTTCACCTAGCACTGGATCCATCGACTTGCCTGCCCCAACCACATCTACATGCTCCAACATCAATGACCACCCGGATGAACTTGGGGCCTCCATTATGCAGCCGATTCCAACAACTAGAGCTTGTGACATTCCTGGAGGTCAGATCATAATTCAGTTACCTCTCGCTCCACCTAATTCTCATCCTATGGTCACACGTTCCAAGGCCAAGAATTCCACCAAGCATCCACTTCAGCCACGCACCTCCAGCTCTAACTCACAGGCTAATCTTCACCTATTTGAGGCACTTCTGTGTACATCTGAACCATGTGGCTTCAAATCCGCTGCAAAACATCCCCATTGGCTTGCCGCTATGGATGACGAGATGGCCGCCCTTCATCAGAATCAAACTTGGACCCTCACTCCTCGCCGTCCTGGTCAGAATATTGTTGGTTGTCGTTGGATCTACAAAACTAAACTCAAGGCTGATGGAACTGCAGAAAGGTACAAGGCTCGCCTTGTAGCCAAGGGATACTCTCAGATGCACGGTCTCGACTATGATGAAACTTTCAGTCCCGTAGTCAAGCCTGCCACCATTCGTTTGGTTCTTTCCTTAGCTACTATGCATCGATGGGTGATCCGACAACTCGATGTCAAGAATGCCTTCTTGCATGGGTATTTGCAAGAAGAAGTACACATGGATCAACCACCTGGATACACCGATGCTTCTCGTCCACAACATGTGTGTCGTCTCAATAAAGCCTTGTATGGTTTAAAACAGGCTCCCCGTGCTTGGTTTGAGCACTTTAGCATTTTTTTACTCGACCTTGGCTTCACTCACAGTCATGCCGACTCTTCCATGTTCATCTTCTACAGCACTACTGGCACGATAATCTTACTGGTATACGTTGATGACATCATCCTCACTGGGAGTAACTCATCTCTTCTCCAAACTTTCATTCAACGACTTAGTTGTGAGTTTGCCATGAAAGACTTGGGGCCGCTGCACTACTTTCTCGGCATTGAAGTAGTATCTAGTCCATCCGGCTTGTTTCTCTCTCAATCCAAGTATGCCATGGACCTTCTTCAACGTGTCCAGATGGATGGAGTTAAACCCCTTTCTACACCGATGGTCACTAGTCACAAACTTACGAAAGAGGGCAGCCCCTTCTCGGACGTCACTCACTACCGCGGCATAGTTGGTGCACTTCAATATCTTACTTTAACTTGACCGGATCTTTCCTTTAGCGTCAACTCAGTGTGCCAGTTCATGCACTCACCGACGACAGCACATTTTCAAGCCGTTAAGCGTATATTACGATACGTTAAGGGCACTCTCCATCATGGCATTCAGATCTATGCTGAGTCTCCTACCACCCTTACGGGTTACTCTGATGCCGATTGGGCTAGTTGTCCTGACACCCGTCGTTCCACATCTGGATTTGCTCTCTTCTTGGGGAATAATCTCATATCTTGGAGTGCCAAAAAGCAATCCACCGTGTCCTGTTCTAGTGCTGAAGCTGAGTATCGGGCTCTTGCTAATGCCGCTGTCGAAATCACTTGGGTGACATTTCTCTTACAAGCACTGCATGTCTATCTTCATACATCTCCCATGATTTATTGTGACAATCAAAGTGCTATTTCCATGAGCTCCAATCCGGTATTCCATGCTCGCACCAAGCACATTGAGCTCGACTATCATTTCATTCGGGAAAAGGTTGCCACGAATCAGCTTCAAATTAAATTTGTTCCCTCCAACCTCCAAGTTGCTGATATATTCACCAAGAGCCTTCCTCGTCATTCCTTACGGTTTCTAGCATCCAAGTTGAATCTTCGTGACTTCACCACATTCAACTTGAGGGGGGATATTGAACAATCTCATATAACAGATATTGTGACAGAGAGAAATATTGAACAATCTCATATGACAGATATTGTGACAGAGAGAAATTTTTCAATCAAGGAAGCTACTTCAGCACATATGGAAAGTTACAAATAACACTTTCTCATTCAAGGAAAGCTACAGATCTTCTTCAATCAAAAGTTTAGATAGAAATCTTGACTCAAAGGAATTGCATATATCCTCTTTCTATTTTTTAAATTCTATGTAATCTTGTACTCTGTACACTCTCTTGATTATATATACTAAAACAAGGGGAACAAGCTACTCACGTGGAGAGCTTAGAATTTCTTCCTGTGCACATTGCACAAACTCTCTAGTGTCCCTTTCTTTGTCTCTTGCAATATTATCTAAGGATTCTCTAATCCTTTTACAACATGATTAAGCATAATTCATTTTAACATAATTCATCTATTATCATGCCCATGCTAACATTTATAATATCATTTCTAAGCATAATTCATCATAGCATATCTTATTGTACTCATAAAGCCTTTCAATATTTTCGTTTCCATACTTAATGTTTCCTAGACATTTCATTAAACACCTATCATGCATTAATTGCGTATACAATGCCCTTCCCATTTTCACATTCTAAAACCTTAACCTACTCATCCATAAACCACATTCATCCATTCCAAACCCAACACAAATCCACACATTCACAATCCATCCTCCATTTTAGCCCATCCTCCTTCATTTCATTCATTCATAACCCATAAACACGATCTCATAATTCCATTTAAGTTTCTAAAATATCAATCCATCCACATCCTTACTTACATGTAAATCTAACATTAATCCATCATTTATCATACTAAATCAATAATCATAAATAATACAAAAACTAGATTAGAGAGGATATTGATTGAAATTTATATTTCTACTCTTTAATCCATGCATATTCATGTAAATCTCTTGAGAATCTATAATCATTTCTATTTTAATATATAAAAACATTACTAGGGTTGAGTTAGAGGGGATATTGACCTTAGGAATCCTTCCCTTGGATCCAAATCGCTCCCAAGATGATTTGGGGAAGATCTACAAGCTAATCATCTTCCTCTCTAAGCAAAACTCTTCTTCTCCAAGCTAAAACCCTCTTAGAACCCTAAGTTCTCTCTCTTCCTTTGCTAAATTAGGTTAGAAATAGTTTAGAACCCTAAAAATCTCGATATAGAACCCCTATTTATAACCCCAAGAGTTAAAAACCCCAAAAACACCTTTTTTTAAAAAGATCTAGGTCCGCGTGCGATCGATCGCACCTTTGGTGCGATCTATCGCACTTAGACCCGAAAGGTAAACATAAAAACTCGCCTGAATGCGATCGATCATAGAAATTTGCGATAGATTGCACTATTTTGCGATCGATCGCAGCTTATTTGCGATAGATCGCACCCCTGTTTTCCGGATTCCGACAGATTTAACCCTGCTTTACTATTGTGATCATAACTTTTGACTCGCTCATCGAATTTTGACGATTCAGCTTGCGTTGGATTCATCTTTCGAAGGGAAACAACTTTCATGTTTTACAAAAAGCATAATTCTGAGTTTTAAGGGGTCTAAATGAGCACACAAGTGGACTGATCTGTAATTTATCAGACAAAACATCGGAAAATCCACTTTTGACTTAGCTTAGACTAAAAAGATAGAAAAATGTTAAACACGAACCTCGAAGAGTGTCCTAATACCTTTCTAATGGTTTAAGATTTACTCAATTTCGATAAACGGTGACAAAACTAGAGCTTCCTAAAATTCAGAGTGTATTATGACATCCCTCTCTGACCCTCGGTTTATTTTCATACTTCATCTACCTAGATTCCAACTCATACTCTCATCTCATGATTCCACTCCCATATGTTCTAACCCACCTAGGTGATCATCGAACACACACTAACATGCATGAGAGGTCCCGACTTCTATGTGCCTTGAGCGCTAGCACTAACCACATGACTCTCGGAGTTTTACATACTCACTTAGGGTATTTTATACTATATGATCTTAGATATTTAGAATACTCGAATCCTCATGATTTAGACTCAACATACACCCTACATCAAACCATCATTTCATGAAGAAACACCTAAGACCAAAAACACCTCACACCCCTTGACTCATACACTAAACCCACAACAAACTCAGGCCATGAGAAGAACCCTCAAGATAACCAGTTATGCAAGAACACACACATGAAGACACATCAAAGACTAAAATACCCCTAATAAACTAAGCAATGACATGAAAAAGATTCGGTCTCTACATATATTTAAACCCTATATAGGTCATTATAATTCATCCAAGTTATTCTCAATAAATCGGACTTTCTTTCTGGTATCAGAGTGGGTCGAGACCTTGTTTTGTATTTTTTCAGCTGGCTGCACGCCGCTGCCCATCCGGCTCCATTTTTTTTCTACTTATTGTTGACATTTTTGTTTTTTTTTTTAAATAAAAACTCTACCATCATCTTCTATACTTTTACCACCCTGGGATCATACTCATAATCGTGGATTTTTTTTTTCCATTTATTGAAAACCTCTCCAACGAGAGTTTTCTTTAAATCACGGGTCATACTAATTCATATGCTTTGGGAGAAGATCGTGACAGCCTGATCTAGTGGGTCACCGGCATCGACAGACTCAAACATGAGTGGGATGCGACAAAGATGGACTTCACAGACTGACTGTGACCACCTAGCATAGTTGGATGTTCTAACTATTCACCAATAAATTATCAAATGAGATCAAGGGTGAGGAGTACTTGACTTGTGGCAAATCTTTAGAGATCTCGATCCTCATGTGTTTGAGGGGGAGTATTAGGGAAATATTATGTTAGGAAAACAATGATGTAATATCTATGAGATACCCAAGATCTCATAGATAATCTTAGATTAGTATCTTTAGTCTATTAGGAATAATTTTAATATTGTCTTTCCATGTTAAGAGTTTTGGGTTATCTATTTAAACCTTATATAGGTCATTATAATTCATCCAAGTTATTCTCAATAAATCAGAGTTTCTTTATGTTATTTGCAGGGTATATAATTACAATAATATCATCCTTATAGTCAGCGAATTACACCTAAAATCTAAAATTTTATATAATTCTTAAAACTATACAATGGCATATTTGGTATGTATAAACGGATCCGTTGATGGATATCTGAATCCGAT
Source organism: Tetracentron sinense (assembly GCA_015143295.1). Classification (NCBI taxonomy): domain Eukaryota; kingdom Viridiplantae; phylum Streptophyta; class Magnoliopsida; order Trochodendrales; family Trochodendraceae; genus Tetracentron; species Tetracentron sinense. The sequence continues at coordinate 8,152,748 of CM026573.1, forward strand.
CCTCCGAATACATATTTTGATAAATATCCACTTAAGTAGATTCGGATACCAATACCATCAGGATCCACTATCTTCCAAAAAAATATCTGAATCCGTTGACAGTCCTCTAAATGTGTGGGTAGCTGTATAAGTTCGACCATTGCTGCCCACACCCACACAAAACGGACTCCCACAGTCCCACTTCCTAAGTACTCTTTCGTGGGAACCTAACACATATTTTCGTGTTTGTATCGTAGAAGATTTGCTCTACGTATAGTATAAGAGACAAATATACCTGTTGCATACACTTTGGACCTTTGGTTCCACAGCTTAATTAGCCTAAGCGACAAAGAGGTATTCAAAAAGTTTCCATACTCTCCGTGCAACTTTTTTTTTTTTGTATCATTTGTTTTATTATCTGAAATAGGAGAGAGTATGAAACTGAGAATATGCTTATCAATTTATCATTCGTCAAGCGACAAACCCCCATTACCACTTGGGTCTCACTGTATTAACTACAAGTTGTTCAGTTTGTCGAATAGCTTAGTATGATTGGACGAATAACTGTTAGGAATCTATCTTTGGACCTATTTATGATGAATTTGAAACCTCGAAGAAGATGGCAGAGAGAGAGAGAGAGAGAGAGATATGGAGACTGCACTGGTATGGTGGTTAAGTTTGGTGGTGGGTGTTCTCCCATTAGTGGTGTGGCTACTTTGGTCATGGAACGAACTTTGGTTCTTAACTCCTCTCAAAGCTTGGTCTGGTGCTACTAAGCTTCCTCCAGGCCACATGGGTTTTCCCTTCTTCGGAGAGATGATCAATTTCCTTTGGTACTTCAAGATTCTTGGAAGGCCAGATGATTTTATCAAGTCTAAGCAAGCCAGGTGAGCTGTTCAACATTTTTTTTTTCCAATTGTTCCTTGAATTCTGCTATGGTATCAATATCTTAACATTCTTGTTTGGTGCTTTGGATTATCAGATATGGAGATGGCGTGGGGATGTATCGGACCCATCTCTTTGGATCTCCGTCCATCATCGCATGCTCCCCGGCCATCAACAAGCTTATCTTGCAATCAGCTGAACTATTCCCCATCGCCTGGCCTACTGTCGAGCTCGTCGGCCACAACTCTCTGGTTGCAGTACATGGCAAACCCCATGCCAGGCTTAGGAGCTATGTGTCCAATGCAATCAACCAGCCCGAAGCTCTCAAGCGAATTGCTCTTCTCGTTCAACCCCATATAGTGTCCTCCCTCCAATTGTGGGCTGAGAAGGGCACGGTGAGAGCATTCGATGAAGTCAAGAAGGTGAATGATTAGTCCCATACTTGGGCTCAAGCTGGTGTTATTAATTGTGAAACATATAGTAAGTAATTTCTCTTGTTTGCAGGTTACATTTGCCAACATTGGTAAGTTCTTCATTAGCTTTGAACCAGGGCCTATTCTAGATACGCTTGATCAGCACTTTGAAGGCTTGCTTAAAGGGATGAGAGCACAACCTTTCGACTTCCCGGGAACTGCATATCACCATGCCCTTCAGGTTTGATCACAACACCACAAACTGTAATTCTACAATTCGGGCAGACGATCCTTAAACAGTTGGGATAATGGTTGGATGCTGATGTTCTGTTAGAGTTTCAGTAATAGAACTGGATTTTTATTTAGTTCCCTTTTGCTTAAATATTAGAGAGAATTCCATATGTAAATTCAATTGCGAAGTTGATTTGATTTAGTACTAACTATTATGCTTGACAGTGCCGAAAGAAGCTGATGGAGATTTTTAGGACAGAACTTGAGATAAGGAAGCAAAACGGAAATGGGAGCGGGGCAAGAAAAGATCTAATGGATGGATTGATGCATATGAAAGACGAGGAAGGGAAGCAATTAGGCGATGAGGAGGTGCTCGATAATATTGCCAGCCTCATTATTGGAGGCTACAAATCAACCTCCCTTGCCTTAATGTGGGCTATTTATTATCTTGCCAAATTCCCAGATGTTCTCCAAAAGCTTCGGGTAATTAATCAATATTAAGCATGATCATGAGAGTGAAATATTTCATGATGTTTCCTTGTCTGATCTCGAGCATCTCAATGTTATTACAGGGGGAGAACATGGCTGTTTGCAAGAACGAGAAAGGGGATTTCATAAACTTTGAAAATATTTCACAAATGAAATACACAAACAAGGTTTGTATTTTACATTACATGATCTTTTGTCATTGTCCCTCGGCGCTTTTTCTCCTTCATTCTGCGCCTGACTAGCCCAAATATGAATAATTTGTGCATCAATTTTCTTGCGTACAGGTAGTGGAAGAAACACTAAGAATGGCGAACATTGCACAAATATTTTTCCGATTGGTTAGCAAAGACGTCGATTACCAAGGTACAAAATGGAAATTGGTTTTACAGACAATATTGCTCTTACACTGCTAGTAACTACAATTGAGACTTGCAGGCTACAGAATACCCAAAGGCTGGCAAGTAATTGTGTGGGCTCGAAGCATTCACACAGATCCAAAAAACTTTGAGGATCCCATGGTTTTTAACCCAGATAGATGGAATGTAAGCTGGTATCTTTGTAGTTCTAACAAAAATCTCTTAGATATCTCAATTGAGTTGTTTAGTTTCTGAATGAAAATTATAATTTCTCAGGAACCGCCAAAGCCCGGCACTTACCAAGTATTTGGTGGAGGACCAAGGATCTGTGCAGGAAATATGCTTGCTCGGATACAAGTTGCCATTCTTCTTCACCATTTGGTTATAGGCTACAAGTAAAGAACATACATTCATGCCATATTAACTAGTGTATTGAATTTGGAAGCAATGGAGATATTTCTAAATCATGGCTTTTGTGGAATCTCAGGTGGGAACTAATCAATCCTGATGCGAAGATGACTTACCTTCCTCACCCAAAACCAGTGGACGGGGTTGAGATTGCCATCAGTAAAATTTAAGATGCCCATTCAAATGACCGTGTGATGCTTCTGGTTCTGTGGATTGTATGTATATGGATGTACTAATAAATACAGTTTATGGATATCGAGTTCATCTCTGAGCAAACACACAAAAAACACACTAAATTTACGTGATTCAACATTATGCCTACATCCACGGATGAGCCCATGCAAACTCACTATCTTCTCCAAGAAGAATTACAACAGTTACCATATTTTTCACCCTACATAACCTAATTTGATTCCAACTGAGAATGTATGTATCCCGTACAAAAGATATCGAAAGTACCCTATTCGGATCTAGTCCTCGCCGGTTGTACTGCTCTACAGAATACTAGACACTTATCACAACATTTAAATATCTTAATTTTTGCTAATATTCTGAAAAAATAACCATACGTCCCTGAAGGGATTAAGATTAGAAACCATGAAAGACGCATAATGAGATATTGGAAGTTGAATTGTGCTATTTGAAAAATATCTGAATCTGAACCCGAATTTGAACCCGTATAAGCGGATAATTATCTGAATAGGTATCCGGCGGATCGGATTCGGATATCCATTAAGAAGAACAAGCTTTTTCGGGAAGCCATTAACAAGATGGGTTGCAAAGAAGCCATTAACAAGATGGGTTGTGTAACGGATAAAATTCGTAAAATAGAGCAAAAAGAAGGGGTAAAATAGTGATTTCTCATGCTCAGAAATTCTGACAATTTAGCCAAAATTCAGCCCACTTGGGCTATGTGCTGGCTCACTTGAGTGTTGTCTGACAGGTGGTCTTATCATGACTGCACAAGTCATGATGACTCCAAATGCCTGTAAATAAGCAAGAATCACCAGAGAGAAGGGATGGATGGTGCGCTAGAGAGATGGATGATATGCAAGAGAAAGAGGATGGTGCTAAAGGCAAGGAGAATGGTGCGAAAGGCAAGGAGAATGATGCTAAAGGCAAAGAGGATGGTGCGAAAGACAAGGAGGATGGTACGAAAGGCAAGAGAGGAGATCAAGAGAAGAAGAGAAAGAGGAAGAGGAAGAGCAAGAGCAAGAGGAAGAGGAAGAGGAAGAGGGAGATCTGAGGAGCTTGAGTCATTCACACCCCTACCTTGAAGTGCTGTGCAAGTGGCCACTCACCTGATTCTCTCATCTTCCTTTGGTGTTCTCCGGCTACTTGATGCTCTTTATGGCCTCACAAGCGTTTATGGCCGTCAGATTCTCTGAAATAGGCCTTGTCTGCCTGATGCTCTCCATGAATGGTCACACTGCCACTTGCAGGGCCTTGCAATTGATCATCTGTTGAGTGCCATCACACTTGAACTTGTGTCTGATGATGTGAATAGTGCCAAATTCGTTGTGCCGTTGTGCTGTGAATAGTGCCAAATTCGTTGTGCCGTTGTGCTGTGAATAGTGCCAAATCCGTTGTGCCGTTGTGCTGTGAATAGTGCCAAATCCGTTGTGCCGTTGTGCTATGAATAGTGTCAAATCCGTTGTGCCGTTGTGCTGTGAATAGTGCCAAATTCGTTGTGCCATTGTGCTGTGAATAGTGCCAAATCCGTTGTGCTGTGAATAATGCCAAATCCGTTGTCACGTTGTCTGATGTGAATAGTGCCGAGCTCGTTGTCCGTTGTCTGATGCATAACGTACACGTTGTCTGAGTCCGAGCTACGTTGTCTGAGCCCGAGCTACGTTGTCTGATGCATAACGTACACGTTCTAAGTCCGAGCTACGTTGTCTGAGCCCGAGCTACGTTGTCTGATGCATAACGTACACGTTGTCTGAGCCCGAGCTACGTTGTCTGAGCCCGAGCTACGTTGTCTGAGCCCCGAGCTACGTTGTCTGAGTCCCGAGCTACGTTGTCTGAGCCCGAGCTACGTTGTCTGAGCCCGAGCTACGTTGTCTGAGCCTTATCCGAGCTGAGTCCTTTAGGCCATCCGAGCTGAGTCCCTTGGGCCATCCGAGCTGAGTTCTTTGTGCCTTCTGAGCTATATCCTTTGTGCCTCCTGAGCTACAATCTCCAGAGCATAACATCAGAGCTCGTCCTCAAGTGCATATGCCTAGTGCCCTCACGATAAGTATCTCTATACCATACTGTGCTTGTGTCTTGTGCCATACACTGTGCTTGTGTCTTGTGCCATACACTGTGCTTGTGCCTTGTGCCTTATGCTGTGCTTGTGCCTTGTGCCTTATGCTGTGCTTGTGTCTTGTGCCATACACTGTGCTTGTGCCTTGTGCCTTATGCTGTGCTTGTGTCTTGTGCCATACACTGTGCTTGTGCCTTGTGCCTTATGCTGTGCTTGTGCCTTGTGCCTTATGTTGTGCTTGTGCCTTGTGCCTTATGTTGTGCCTGTGCCTTGTGCCTTATGCAGTGCTTGTGTCTTATGCTGTGCTTGTGCCTTATACTGACTTTATCATCGGAGCTTATTTCAGGGTGCAGACCCGCCCCCTCAGGCTCATTTACAGGTGGAGTTTTGCTATCATTCCTCTACCAGCTAAGCAGCTACAGACGCGTGGCGTGCACGGGATTTTTTCCCTTTCAAAATGGCGCCGTCTGTGGGAATACTCCACTGTGGGAACAATTGAGAATGAGGCAAAGGGGCTTAGACAATCACAAATAACGAGCATCTTTACGTCTGAATGGGGCTTTCACCGTGTAACAACAATCAAGAGGTAATTATCGAGTGCATTATCAAGTGAATTATCGAGTGCATTCTCAAGTGCTTTATCAAGTGAACTGTCCAGTGCATGCTCTAGTGAATTGTCAATATCAAGTGAATTCTCAAGTGAATTATCAGCCTATCAGTAAATGATCGATGAACTGTCTAATGAAATGTGTCATAAATGCAATGTCAAATGACTTATCATCTGAGTAGGGTACTCACCACGGGACACATGTGGCTTATTTAATGAATTGTCATCTGAGCAAATCTAGTGGCTTATACTAATGAAATGTCATCTGAGCATGGTGTCCCATCACGAGGCCTATCATATGAAATGTCAGTTGTCTGATTACATTTATGATGTGTTATGTTATGCGCTTCCGTACTCCTTACTGTCATCTCATAATGTGTCTGTGACTTACAATCGTGATCAAGTGAAAAATCAAGTGCCTTATCAAGTGAATAATCAAGAGAAGCGACCAGTGCCATATCAAGTAAAAAACATCGTGAATGCAATGTCAAATGATGTCTTATCTGATATGTCTGAATACAGTGATGAGACACTTGTAGTTTCTCCGAGCGAGGTGTCTTACCACACGGTTCAACACATATCTAAGCATGATGCTCACTACAGGACCTCTGTGACTCAGTCAGATGCATTGCCCGGTAAGCGACCGATTGGCTTATCCTCATGCAATGCCATCTGAGCATGGTGTCATGATGCCCCATTACGAGTCATTCGCGTGAGATAGCATTTGTCTATATTTATGATGGTTTTTACTGCAAACTCATCCGTGTGTTTATCAAGTGAATATCTGTGCTTATCAAGTGAATCTCTGTGCTTATCAAGTGAATCTTCACGTGTTCATGAACATTATCGTGCTCGAAGTACCTAATGACTTCATTTCTTGGTGTTGTGATACATGTACATTCCCGTGCTCTCTAACACATGCTCTGAGGTACTGGGCACGAGTGAGAGAATCCGGTGACTTGACTAGGGGCTGATGCAAGCTTGTCTTCGCTGGCGAAAAGCACAACGTATCAGTGACAACGGAGCACCTACAACGGAAGAGAGCGGAGCACGGAGCACGGAGCACAATCAGTGTCTGCGGACCAGGTATCATTTTCGGGAATTTTACCCATGGAGTATTCTCGGCACCTCGAACGGAGTTCAAGGCACCGAGAAGGGGCTAAATGTAACGGATAAAATTCGTAAAATAGAGCAAAAAGAAGGGGTAAAATAGTGATTTCTCATGCTCAGAAATTCTGACAATTTAGCCAAAATTCAGCCCACTTGGGCTATGTGCTGGCTCACTTGAGTGTTGTCTGACAGGTGGTCTTATCATGACTGCACAAGTCATGATGACTCCAAATGCCTGTAAATAAGCAAGAATCACTAGAGAGAAGGGATGGATGGTGCGCTAGAGAGATGGATGATATGCAAGAGAAAGAGGATGGTGCTAAAGGCAAGGAGAATGGTGCGAAAGGCAAGGAGAATGATGCTAAAGGCAAAGAGGATGGTGCGAAAGACAAGGAGGATGGTACGAAAGGCAAGAGAGGAGATCAAGAGAAGAAGAGAAAGAGGAAGAGGAAGAGCAAGAGCAAGAGGAAGAGGAAGAGGAAGAGGGAGATCTGAGGAGCTTGAGTCATTCACACCCCTACCTTGAAATGCTGTGCAAGTGGCCACTCACCTGATTCTCTCATCTTCCTTTGGTGTTCTCCGGCTACTTGATGCTCTTTATGGCCTCACAAGCGTTTATGGCCGTCAGATTCTCTGAAATAGGCCTTGTCTGCCTGATGCTCTCCATGAATGGTCACACTGCCACTTGCAGGGCCTTGCAATTGATCATCTGTTGAGTGCCATCACACTTGAACTTGTGTCTGATGATGTGAATAGTGCCAAATTCGTTGTGCCGTTGTGCTGTGAATAGTGCCAAATTCGTTGTGCCGTTGTGCTGTGAATAGTGCCAAATCCGTTGTGCCGTTGTGCTGTGAATAGTGCCAAATCCGTTGTGCCGTTGTGCTATGAATAGTGTCAAATCCGTTGTGCCGTTGTGCTGTGAATAGTGCCAAATTCGTTGTGCCATTGTGCTGTGAATAGTGCCAAATCCGTTGTGCTGTGAATAATGCCAAATCCGTTGTCACGTTGTCTGATGTGAATAGTGCCGAGCTCGTTGTCCGTTGTCTGATGCATAACGTACACGTTGTCTGAGTCCGAGCTACGTTGTCTGAGCCCGAGCTACGTTGTCTGATGCATAACGTACACGTTCTAAGTCCGAGCTACGTTGTCTGAGCCCGAGCTACGTTGTCTGATGCATAACGTACACGTTGTCTGAGCCCGAGCTACGTTGTCTGAGCCCGAGCTACGTTGTCTGAGCCCCGAGCTACGTTGTCTGAGTCCCGAGCTACGTTGTCTGAGCCCGAGCTACGTTGTCTGAGCCTTATCCGAGCTGAGTCCTTTAGGCCATCCGAGCTGAGTCCCTTGGGCCATCCGAGCTGAGTTCTTTGTGCCTTCTGAGCTATATCCTTTGTGCCTCCTGAGCTACAATCTCCAGAGCATAACATCAGAGCTCGTCCTCAAGTGCATATGCCTAGTGCCCTCACGATAAGTATCTCTATACCATACTGTGCTTGTGTCTTGTGCCATACACTGTGCTTGTGTCTTGTGCCATACACTGTGCTTGTGCCTTGTGCCTTATGTTGTGCTTGTGCCTTGTGCCTTATGCTGTGCTTGTGTCTTGTGCCATACACTGAGCTTGTGCCTTGTGCCTTATGCTGTGCTTGTGTCTTGTGCCATACACTGTGCTTGTGCCTTGTGCATTATGCTGTGCTTGTGCCTTGTGCATTATGCTGTGCCTTGTGCCTTATGTTGTGCTTGTGCCTTGTGCCTTATGTTGTGCCTGTGCCTTGTGCCTTATGCAGTGCTTGTGTCTTATGCTGTGCTTGTGCCTTATACTGACTTTATCATCGGAGCTTATTTCAGGGTGCAGACCCGCCCCCTCAGGCTCATTTACAGGTGGAGTTTTGCTATCATTCCTCTACCAGCTAAGCAGCTACAGACGCGTGGCGTGCACGGGATTTTTTCCCTTTCAGGTTGCAGTCTTGCAAAGATCGAAATTTTTAGAGAAGAAGCCCTCTTCATTTTCGAGAAGCCATTAAATCTGTGTAGATCATATTCCTGCGTCTAGATATATTTTAGGTATTAGAGGAAAAGAAGAAACAAAAATACCAATTTGAAGAATTCAAAGAATCTTCGGTGAGTTGTTTTCCATTGATGTTTTTTCTTGTTTATCCTTTTTTTTTTTTTCCTTCATTAATTTGGTGATTTCTGCAACTGTGAGTCTGTGAGTGGTTTTGGGTTCGTGAATGGAAAGAATAGAAACCCATCTTCATCAATTTTAATTTATTAAAGCTTCTACTTCTTAGTTTTAATTAATTGAGTTTCTGTTTTAATTAAGAGATTAACCATCAACAGGAGCTCCGGTTGAACAGTCAACTATTAATTGATTTTCTATTATTCTCTTTAATTATCGGTCGAATTTGGATAATTATCCAAATTCGAACTCAAATAGGATTATCAATCGAATTCGGATAATTATTCAAATTCGTTTAACTAAACGAATTCAATCTCGGAATTTTAAATCCAGTATCCATCGGATAACAGAGCATATTCGGATAGCATGGATACGAATATAGCACTATCCGCTCTAAATCCGGTCCGTTGACAGTCCTAAATTTGTGGCCAGACAATGGGTTGAGCTGATTGAGTATAACTAGAGTGTGACATATTTTAACAGGAGTCATGAAAGCGGCACACTCATTCAAGTGTGTGCCAGGTAGTGTGTTGAAGTATGGCATGTTAAAAAAATATATTTTATTACATTAAATACATAGTTATTAAAAATATGAAGAGGCTGGAGATTGGAGATGCCATGACGCTGGTTATAGCCAAGTGCACGACTCCATTTATCAAGACCTCATATAGGTATTCTGAAGGACTTTTAAGCTTTAATGATATCACAAAATTAACATAGATTTGGTTTTATAGACAAAACCCTAACCGGTTTGATGTCCAGTCGCACACAATGAGAAAGCATCTCTTTACTACAAAATGAGGCGGGAAATGCTTTTGAGACCGTGTAGGGCCGATACTGTCCAAGCCAACACACGGTTTCAAAAGTGTTTGAAAAGAACACACACAACACTTTTGATACAGTGTACAGGCTGGCCGGGATGGTCTCGGTCCTACACAATTTCAAAAGTATTTCCCAAAGGAAAATAATCACTTCCTCAGTCGGTGACGAGAGGTGTGTCTCGGGTCCTCTTTTAATGCCATATGTCCCCTTTTTAACTCTATTTAATTTTGGTTAAGATTCACTCACTCATAGGGTTCACCCATCTACCTTTGGTTTTTAGAAAAATAAAATAAATTTATTTTTAACCACAAGAGTTTAAAAAAAAAAAACTTAACTAGAATTCATGGCAATTGAGTTGGCTTTGTGAGAGTGAGGAGCAATAGTTCGCTCCTAGAGCGAACTATTGCTCTTTCCCAAATGGATCGAGTTATTGATGATTGTGACGATTCAGGTTGGGCATATTGGAGAATATAGTAATGGTATTGAAATAAGGTAAGTGAGATACACTACATTAACCCTAAATAGGGTTTATATAGAGATCACAAGAGAGACTTTATGGAAAGTAAATCAACCTAATCTAATCATATTTAATTAAATATATTTTATCCTTAATTGATGTTATTCTAAAATTGTGATGAGATACACTTAATGATATAGTGTATCTCACTCACCTTATTACAATACCCTTACTATATTCTCCAATAGGGCAACTGTGCATGCAATCCACACAAATAGTTTCCGAACTCCTCAATTGGTGGACCCTATCTTAGGTAGAGCGTAGACAAAGAAAAAAATAAAAAAATGAGAAGAAAAGAATAGAAGATATGAAAGAACAATTTATATGTCAAGAAGAAGTAGTGTTCTTCCCGGCAAGAGCACATCATGTGCCTCAGACTTCCAAGAAGGGAGACACCCAACAAAGTGAGTGAGCTGGACTCGTTTCTTAAGTGGCGTTTGGATAGACTTTAAAGAACAAAATTACTTCCTCAGGAATTCTTGAGGAAGTCCGACAAAGTTATTCGGGTGATAGAATAACGTTTGGTTTGCACATCTTAAAAATGACTTCAAAAAACCCAAAAGTTAAATTTGTGTTTGGTTTGCACCTACAAAAAGTAACTTCTGAAATTTTAATACATAGTATCAATTTTTATCTTTATTTTTGTTGTGGATATAATATCAAATTGATATGTGCTTATTTTCATATATAACCTCTTATAGAATTTGTGATGCCATGGATACAAGAGAAGAAAAAAAAAACATGTTTTACGCATGTGCATGTGCATGTACTAGCAGGTAATATAGAAATTACTACACATCATGGGCCTAGCCCAGTGGTAGTTTATTCCCTCACTAGAAGTGAGGTTCAAGAATCAATCCCGAGGGGTGCGTCGTAACCCTTAGTCAAGCTTCAAATGTTGGGAATTAACCCACTAAACTTCAAATCAAATACTGATCACCCCAGTTAACCCCAAAGTTGAAATGTACCTCAAAAAAACCACTACTCTTGGTATTCATGATTTTCTACTATGTTGGTGTTGGTTCTTTGTAATCTTAGGATACAAAGATCATTGTTGATCTTTGTTGCCGAGTTTTTCTTAATAGTTCCTAACCCAGACCCCTTAACACCTAAAACAAGTGCACCTCTCCATCTAACAATGAATTGAAAGTGCAAGCCCTAGATACTCCCAAAACCAAATTATTTATAAATTTTTGTAATCCTCTACAGTTATTATCGGATTTGGGGAGTCCAATTACGTCCCTGAGATTGCCATTGTGGTTAAGTTTCACCCACCCCTGGGGTTCACCCAACTATCCTTGGTTTTTAGAAAAAAATATTAATTTTCCCACCCTATGGTTCACCCACCTATCCTTGGTTTTTAGGAAAAAATATTATTTTTTTAACCCTGGTTAAAATTCACTAACTCTTAGGGTTAATTTTTTTTAAGGATTGTGAGCACGGGATTTCGCCCTCTCACAAGAAATTGTAGTTTGATTTAGAGTTGTCACCTATTAATTTAGAAGGGATAAGTCTCCGGGTTGTGGATAAGGTTTTGGTCTGTAGTAGAGGTCTAGGTAAGAGGTTCGGTTAAGTTCGGGGAAAGTGTTAAGCACCCCAAGACTTCCATTTTCTAATAGTTCCCTACTTTCTTGGTGTAAGCCAATTAAAATCAAGATTTGTTCAAATTCCTAAGTGTTTAAGATGATACTAAGCCAAGAAAGAGAAAACTAACTAAGGTCGAACCCGGGTTTGGTCGCCTACGTACTCACAAGGTGAGATCAGACGAAACGTAGTTTTGGCATATGGACCCGTGCCAAGGTTAAGGAGAGTGTGTGTATGCACCAAGGGTGGCTAATGGTCTAACTCGGAGGTTAGGGTTTGGTTGACCGAGTTTGGTCAAATGCATGGTTTAAGCCCGGTAAGCTTAAGGTTGTCCAATAGACTAAGGATTAGTCCGGTAGAATAGGGATTAGGCCCGGTAGGCCAATGGTAAATTTAACCGAGGTTAGGATTGCTAATCGGGGTTAAGGAAATTAACCATGGTTAGGGTTGTTAACCACAGTTGAGGGTGATCAAAGTAAAACACGGTAGGCTACGATCAGGCCCGATAGGTCAAGGGTGAGCCCGGTAGGCTAAAGAATTAGGCTTGGTAGGCCAAAAACGGATTTAATTGAGGTTAGGGTTGCTAACTGGAGCTAAATGAGAAAAGTAACCATGGTTAGGGATGTCAACCATGGTAAAAAGGGCCAAAGCAGAACATTTTGGGTCTCATACAATTTCAGAATATTTTTTAGATTTTTCTAGATTTTTTCGAAGGGTTAAAGGATGTTTAACTATAGTTGAAAATTAACTGGGGTTAGGTTAACCCTAGTTAAAAGGTCTAGGCAAGTCAAGGTGAGCCCAGAGAGCATGACAGAGCCTAGAATAGCCTCTTACCTGGTCTGGGACCTGTGCAAATGCCCAAAACAGAAATCAATAATGACGGTAATCCTATTACCGCCATTACAAAAGCATTTCCAAATGGTCTTTGCTGGTCTGGGGTTAGAGTGGGGTGCTAGACCCACAGAGTTGAAGAGGAAAGTACAGGAAAGGCCCTAGGCTTTTGGTGGGCCTAGGGGTGGTTTGGAGTGGGCCCCATAGGGGGCTGAACACCCTGTGTTTGGTATACTGAAATGGCGGTAGAGTATCTACAACCATTATGTCAGTTTCTATTTCAGGGCATGTTAACCACAGTTAAGCAACAAGGACGGCCCTGGAATGACCAGGGTAGAAAAATAAGAGGTAAGGGGACCTAACCATGAACCTGGAATGGACCAAGGCCCCAACAAAAGGGGTGTAACGTACAGTGTTGTTTTCAAGAGGGTAGGAGTGGCGATAATTATTCTACCGCCATTCCTGGAAAACTCCAGAAAATAGATTTTCCCCCCTGAGGGGCTGCACCAGCGTATTCCAGGGGATCCCTCATGGCTTGAGGGACCCCCAGAAAGGTAGGAGAGGTCTCAAGCTATAAGGAGGGCTTGTACTCATTTTGTTAACCTCAAGGGGGTTCCCCCATACCTATGAGGAAGGTAGGGGACCCCTGTCCTTGGTCTAAAAAACAGTGAAGCATAGTAAGAAATGAACAAAAATGGCCCCTGGAGTAGGACCAAGGGCCTTAAAAATAGATATTACAGAAGTAAAAGGAGTGGGGGATCCCTACCCTACTCAAGCTGAATCACACGATGGCGGGAGCTAAGCACAACTCTAATGTACAACGGTGGAGCACAGAGGAGCAACTTGGGTAGCTCCTGGAGGGTCTGAAGTGACCTCAGAGGGAAGACCAAGGCTTAGAAGGAATGGGACTGGGTTGGCTGCATCCGAACAAGGGTTTGATATGGAAGTTTTAGAATGAGTTTGAACTAAGGATTGGTGGGTATTTATAGGGTAAGGGCAAGCTTGGGGTATTCTGGGCATTCCTATAGGCGTGCTAGACACACTGGAGAGGAGCTAAGGTGGTGCAGGGGGGTGCCAGCTGCATTTGAACGGAAAACTGGTAATGGCGGTAATATCATTACCGTCATTCCTATTCTAGTGCAATATGGAAATGATGGTAATGTTATTACCGCCATTACAAGTTTTATGCTAAAACAGGCCAAACTCTCACACGATTGTGCAGGGGAACTGTTCATTTTGCTAAAAATGAGAATAGTGGTAATATTATTACCGCCATTCCTGATTTTTTTTCAGAAAAAAGGCAATGGGCCCCACAACAACGTTCCTTAAGGGTTCGTGGGCCCATGTTTGGGCCCACAGGGTGGTCTAAGACAGTTTTTGAGCTTTTTTGGGCCCTAAGGTTAGATTAGGGTTTACCTAGGGTTTACCTAGGGTTTACTTAGGGTTTGACCAAGGTTTGATGCTTGACTAGGGTTAGGCCTAGGGTTCACCTAGGGTTAGGCCTAGGGTTTGACCAGGATAATCCTAGGGTTTAGGGCTTGACTAGGGTTAGGCATAAGGTTCACCTAGGGTTAGGCCTAGGGTTTGATCAGGGTTTGCCTAGGGTTCACCTAGAGTTAGACCTAGGGTTTTATCAGGTTTTGCCTAGAGTTTAGGGCTCGACTAGGGTTAGGCCTAGGGTTTGACCAGGACTCAGCTGGGGATAATCATAGTTAAAAGCATTAACCATGGTCAAGGCATGGTGTAAAAATTGGGTGCTTACAAGGATAGGTGGGTGAATCTTAACCACAATTAAGGAATGTCAAAAGGGACATGTGGTGACCTTAGAGGCATAATTGGACTCCTCCGAGTACCGATTAAGAGGATTACAAGTCTTACTTATAAGAGCAGTGATAAGCGGACCCATGGTCTGCTACTTTAACTTACCCCCATGGCCTTGTGTCCCTTTTAACACCCATTTAACCCTGGTTGAACTTAACTAAATTAAAGTTAAGATTTTTTTTTGAAAAACAAAGGCTGGATTGCTTAACCATAGGGGTGAGTGAATCTTAATTACAGTTGGTGAGTATTTAAAAGTAGGAAAATAGTCACCTCCTCGGGCCGAGGAGGTGACTTACCGTCTCGTCCCCCCTTTTTGGGGCCACGTGTCCCCTTTTTTCTCCCATTAACTGTGGTTAAGATTCACCCTTAGGGCTTACACATCTACCCTTGGTTTTTAGAAAAAAATATTTTTAAAAAAATTAACCACAAGAGGTGGTTAATTTTTTAACCATAGTTCCAAGTGTTTGTGAGAGCGAGGAGGAATAGTCTCTTCCTCTGCCGAGGAGGTGACTATTGCTCTTAAAAGTGGGGTATGGGCCAATGAGGTGGGGTAAGAAATGAAGTGTTTAACACACACTCAAAATAAGGGTAAGTCCAAGCAACCACTCCAAAAGGGCCTGTCTTAAGGAAGGTTCATGGCAATTCATTAAACAGAAGAAGACAGAAAACAGACTCTCAACTGAGAAACCCCCGCCCCTCCCTTCCACACCTGAGGTCCTGGGTTGAAAGGGAGATTTAACCCTTGGATCCAAACAACATAACCCGAACTCCCTACCGATCTATACATACATATGCAAAGCCCTCAAAACCTTACTATATATGAGCTATTGAGTTCGACTATGGACAAATGAACTACTCTCCCATTAGAGAGAAGGTTTAAGAATGAAGATATATCCTCAAGGATTGAACGAACCTTCATCACCGATGAAGATGACCCATTGTTTATAGCTTTAATCATAATTTGAGAATACCTAATTAAAAAAATGCATGATACCTATACGTTAAAAAAATACATTCTACCCTCAACCAACATGAAGGAGCGATTTCCCAGGCATTCATCCAATATGGCTAATCCTGAGGAAGGCAAGTCGCTTATCTCTCATCTCCTTTTGATTGAAAGCAGTCCTCACAGGCGGCGGGGCATCCAACTCATGGACTTAAGTCCTCTGCCGAAACTGACTAATAGGGCGACCCCCTCTTCTTTGCTTACCTTGAATTTCAAGCTTTCAGTCTGAAATACTTGCTCATAAGAAGCCTAGTCCCGTTTAGGCACCTCTTTCTGGGGCAACTGATCCATTCTATGAACCCGATTCTTATCCGCTATTGAATGATTTATCTCCGAGTTAGTCCTCTCTAGTCCTCTCGAAATCGGGCTTCCTCGCTTAGTAGCCCCTTTAGTTTCCTACTATGATTGGGGGAGACTGGTTCGGAAGATAGGCTTGCAGCGGATTCAACCGATCAGTTCGCTTATGTATGTAGGGGGCATATAGAGATGGGCGAAGCATAAGGCTAGTAACGTTCAATTGGTGCTGATAACTTCCTTTTCTCCCTCGGGGGTGGGCTTTGTAGGAGTTGGACGAGATGCAAGACTTTTTCCTCAAGGAGTTGGAGCAACAGTAGTTGACTCATATTAAAGAATAAGACAATACTCTCTGGAAAGGCTTGAGAGTGGATTCCTTTCCTCAATGCATTCCATCGGGTGGGGTACCTTTTTTGTAAGATACGCTCATTCAAGCTCAAGCCAACTTCTATCAGTTCAGCCTATCAATTAGTGTGGCAAGGGTCCAATCTATCACTCCATTCAAGTTATTGGGGCATTCCTGCATTGGTTGAGTGCCTAGTTGGGGAATCAGTGTCATCTGCTACGCTTTATGCGCCTGGTTCCAGCAAATCCTGTTGGATGGGCGGCAGTTATGAAAGGTGCAGATCTTGGTCTTCTGGACCTGAGAATTAGATCGTCCTTAACATCCCTGAAAGCAAAATCCATAGCCCTCTGGTTGCACCAGCATTGATTAGACCGGCATTCTTGGGTATGCAAAGGTACCCCAAGGAGTGGTGAAAATTTTCTTTGCTTTACCCTCTCCCCTTGAGAATCAGTCTAGCATGGATGGCATTTCTAAGCCTTTAACCCTTTGCAGCATTCTATCCATGTTTGGAACAGGGTAGACTTTTTTTTTTTTTTAGTGTGGTTATCATTTACCTACGTTAGTCCGTTAGTACGGTTAGATGTTAGTTGAATAGTGGAGCTCTTACAACTCGTACCCTGGGGGGATTGGATCCCTAGACCTTCCACATTGAAGGTCGCACCCCTACCACTCGTGCAAGAGGCGGGGGTGTACCAACATGTGTAAACTTGAACCACCTAATTTCCAAGACAACCACTCTAAAATCAAGCATTAAAAATATAACAAACACATGAGACAAAATGCATTAGACTTTTTTTTGGGTGGTGTTAGGCGCACACCAATAATTGATGACTACAACCCCAAAATAAAAAATAAAAAAATTATACACAACATTTGACAATAATAACCTTGTATCCAACTTCTATTTCCATCGTCTCCTCCCCCATTGCGTCAAATCTTGGCATGTTCCCAATCGTCTGTGTTGAGTCTTTGACTTTCCTTGCATCTCAGGCTTTTGAACTAGATGACTTTAATGGCGGAGGTTTGTGTCCATAGGCATTTTGTTGTGTGAGGGTTGTCTCTCTCTTTTGTCATGGAGGGAGATTTTCAAGGGAGGTAAGTCAAGATAGGCTTGTGTGGAAGCAAACTTCTACACGCATTGAGAACCCTGTCTGTCTGGATGTGTACCAATTACCAAATGTTAGTTTGAAACTTTCTTTTCTGATCCCTTTCCTTGTGTAGCTAGACTGAGATATTCACGCTCACAAGGAGTTTGGACTTGAGTGTACTTCACAAACAACGGCTGCAATGATCCCCGCTGGACTACGATGATGATTGCCCCCCTTTAATATCTAATCGCAGCCAGTTGTTGAGTAGCAAGACGATAACAAGAAAAAAAAAAACAGGTTGAAAATGAGGGTGTTATCGTCTAAATTGATATAAAAAAGGTAAGATTTAACTTTGGAGGTGTGATTATCAATTATTGGTGTGCACCTAACACCACCTTTTTTTTGGGGGGGGAATGATAGTTTGCGTGTACGTGTTCCACCAAAGGAATGCGTACGCTTATAGAAGCTTACACGTGTACCCACTTTTAAAAATAACCCCCAGATCTCACACTTACCCTTTTCTTTTTTCCATTTTCACGATGCAGAGTTGCCAAGTAGAGAGAGCAAAACGGAGAAGTGTTCAGATTTCGGGAAGATTATTTGAGATTTTAGGATGACGTAATCCTTCTTAATTTTGTCTTTCAGAAGATTTATAAGTTTTTGTTAATCTCTATCTATCATGGATTATTATTTTCTCATACTGATTTCGTGAATCAAAGGAGATGAATATGTGAAATCTGGGGATCGTTGGTTCAGGTGGGTGGGAAGAAGAACAACAAGAGGCTTTTGTTGCTGAAAGTTTCAACCCTTCTCTTGATTCTCTCGCTGTTTTTGTTTATTTGAAGTGCTAATGGTATTTTAGGGTTGGAATTTTGATTCATAAGTAGAGATGAAGGTATTTGGATGGAGATTGCTGACTGAGGTCTCTTTGTCGTTTGCCCTTTACTTGAACTACAGAAAAGGATCTAACAATGAATCTTTCGAGACTTAAATTCTTCTTTAGATTCAGTTTGAAGGGTGTTTGCTACGTTAGGAAGAAGAAGCTAATGTCATTATTAGGGATTATATTTTTTAAAGATGAATTACACGTGTCAGCTTCTATAAGCGTACGCGTTCCTTTGGTGGAACGCGCTTTTTTTTATAAACAGCATTAGACTTTAATAATTTCCACTTTGGTCTCATTGTATTAAACTACTAGTTAGTTGTTCAGTTTGTCGAATAGGTCACTATGATTGGACGAATAACTACTAGCTATGAATCTATCTTTGGACCTATTTAAGATGAATTTAAAACCTCGAAGAAGAAGGAGAAGAAGAAGAAGAAGAGAGAGAGAGAGAGAGAGCGAGACAGATGGAGACTGCACTGGTATTAACTACATGTTGTTCAGTTTGTCGAATAGCTCACTGCAATTGGACGAATAAGTACTAAGAATCTATCTTTGGACCTATTTAATTATGATGAATTTGAAAACTGGAAGAAAATGGCATAGAGAGAAAGAGAGAGAGAGAGATGGAGACTGCACTGGTATGGTGGTTAAGTTTGCTGGTGGGAATTCTCCCACTAGTGGTGTGGCTACTTTGGTCATGGAATGAGCTTTGGTTCATAACTCCTCTCAAATCTCGGTCTAGTGCTACTAAGCTTCCTCCAGGCCACATGGGTTTTCCCTTCTTCGGAGAGATGCTCACCTTCCTTTGGTACTTCAAGATCCTTGGTAGACCCGATTATTTATTCAAGTCTAAGCAAGACAGGTGAGCTAGCTGTTCATCATTATTTCTTTCTCCCAATTGTTCCTTGAATGCTTTTGTCCATATCTTAATTGTAACCTTCTTGTTTGGTACTTCATTGAATTGTCAGATATGGAGGAGTAGGAATGTATAGGACCCACCTCTTTGGATCTCCATCCATCATCGCATGATCCCCGGCCATCAACAAGCTTGTCTTGCAATCTGCCGACATATTCCCCGTCGGCTGGCCTTCTTTGGAGCTCATTGGTCGCAACTCTATCACTGCAGTGAATGGCAAACACCATGCCAGTCTTAAGAGCTATGTGTCCAATGCAATCAACCAGCCCGAAGCTCTTGCGTGAATTGCTCTTCACGTTCAACCCCTTATGGTGTCCTCCCTCCAATCTTGGGCCGAGAAGGGCACGATTAGTCCCCTTCATGCGTTCAAGGTGGTATTGTGAAACAAATAGTAATGTCATTTCTCTTATTTGCAGGTTACATTTGTCAACATTGGTAAGTTCTTCGTTAGCGTCGAACCAGGGCCTAGTCTAGACGAGCTGGATCAGTACTTTGAAGGCTTGCTTAAAGGGGTGAGAGTGCAACCTTTCAACTTCCCGGGAACTGCATATCGCCATGCCCTTCAGGTTTGATCACAACACCACTTACAGTAATTCTATATACTAATAGCTGGACAGAAGGAGGAGGAGGTTTAATGTTTTCAAATTTCAACGTTTCTTTCGTTTTTGGAAAGTGATTGGAAACGTTTCTTTCTACTTCCTTTTTGGCTTTGGATTGTCTCCGGCGAAGCCAGAAACTCCTCTCCGAGTTCCATACATTGTGCGACAGTTGGCAAAAAAATGGGGAGTAAAAATAAGGAAGGGAAAAAAGCTCATCCCATTTTCTCCCCATGATTTTGACTTCTCCCCCATTTGATCTCTCCCCTTATTCTCATACACTTATCGCCACATGTCTTAAAATGTGTGGAGAAGTCAAAATCAAGGGCCCTTGATTTTGACTTCTCCACCACTTGTCAGTTACCTATTCTATGAAGGCCTTGGCTTGTCTCTGGCGAAGCCAGAAACCCCTCTCGGGGTTCCATACATTGTGCGACAGTTGGCAAGAAAATGGGGAGAAGTCATTTTATTTTCTCCCCATTTTTTTGACTTCTCCCCATATGATATCTCTACCCTTTATTCTCACACACTTATAACCACATGTCTTATTATTGGTGGAGAAGTCAAAATCATGGACCCCATGATTTTGACTTCTTCACCACTTGTCACCTATTCTATGGAACCCCGAGATAAGCCCTTTCTGGCTTCGCCAGAGACAAGCCAGGGCCTTCTATGGAACCCCGAGACAAGCCCTTTCTGGCCAAGACAATCCAACTTAGTAGTTTGTCGGTTGTTTAAACAAACAGGAACCTTATCCAGAGAGCGTTATTTAAACAGGAAAGGAAACAAGGAAAGCACAATATGGCCTATAGAGCAGTGAGCCCACCCCGCATTTCATTAGGTATCCGAATGCCTTCCCATTTCGTCCCTCCTTAACTTTGATTAAGCTTAACCAACTTAAGGTTAATAATTTTTTTTAGGTTGGATCGATGGATCCTTAGGAGTGAGTGAATCTTAACCAAAAGGAAGGCATATATAGACCAACGAGGAAGAGGAATGCTATTCAGCAATATAGCCAAATGTGCAGTCCGCTATTTATTTCCCTAACCCAAATTAGACTCTTTATTTAGTTAGGATATCTAGTTCCACCAATGTCGAGTGGTTGATTTATGATTTATTAAATTTTTTTGAAATTAATTTAATAAGATCTTGGTTGGGCTTTAAAGATTTGAAATAAAACCATTTGTTTGTGATTTAGTGGTATTTTAAATCTTGGATTTTGGAAGAAAAATTCATGGATTTGAAATAAAACTCTACTTTCATTTAATAGTCCTGCATTGAAAATTTAATGAGACTTAAAGTTAACTAATAAAGCCTTTCACTCTTATAGAGTTTGTTCTCATGTGAGTATACACACAAATGAGTGTGCTTTAGCAAGGTGCACCACACTAAGTGCGAGACACACACACATGGAAGGGCATGTGCTTGGCGCATTTGCGCTTTAGGTGTATTTTGTACTTCGCGAGTCGTTCTAGTCGCCTAATCTTTTTCAGATTAAAAGTTAGATCATCATCGTTGATCTAATCAAGAAATTAATCAGATTAAAAGTTAGATCAAGAAATTAATCAGATTAAAAGTTAGATCGCCTAATTTTTTTCTGATTAAAAGTTAGAATCACTCCTAGAAATTAATTTTATTTGGCAATCACATTATGTGATAACCTAATGTAGTATATACAATCTGTGAAACCAGTTGTTATCTTTGTTAAGAAAAATTCTAAAAGTAAGGAATTAATTTGTAGGCATCCTAAAGAGTTATAGGTATAATTCTTACCGGATAGTGTAAATCTGTAGAGGAATGGAATGATTCCAAGCTGTTGGATCTCGGGGATAGAGTTCACTAATTCTCTTGCACAAATGGAAGGCTCCAACTATCTCCAAATTCTCTTGCACAAATGGAAGGCTCCAACTATCTCCAAGAAGTCTCTTAGCTGAATTGATTAAGATATTGTGATTGTTTGCGTGCAAGTTATTTTGAAATATTAAACTAACACGAGCTTTTAGCCTTGTATCACAAGTCCCTCAAGCAAATAAAGGAGGAGGATTATGTCAAGTTGGCAGCCAGAATAAACATTTGCTAATCATCATACGTTAATCTTGATCATTCATCATATCCAGCTCATGCTAAGGGGTTGATATGGCCTTATGGTTGGATGTTGATGTTCTGTTGGAGTTTCAGTTATAGAACTGAATTTTTATTTAGGCTCTTGCCCGACGATTTTCCCAATTGTTCTGGAAAATGACTTACCGAATTTTAAAGCGGAAGTCATTTTCCTAAAATAGTGTTCCTTTTGTAGAAAATGATTTCCTTGGAAAATATTTTCAGTACAAACAAACAGGTGAAAATAATATTTTTCAAGGAATCCATTTGTTTTCCCCTATTTCACGTGCAAACAAACGGAGCCTTAGTTTCATTTTTCTTAAATGTCATAGAGAAGGCTTTGTAAAGTTCAAATGTGAAGTTGATTTGAATTAGTAACTATTATTTTGACAGTGCCGGAAGAAGCTCATGGAGATTTTGAGGACAGAACTGGAGATACAGAAGCAAAACGGAAACGAGAGCCAGGCAAGAAATGATCTAATGGATGGGTTGATGCATATGAAAGATGAGGAAGGGAAGCAATTAGGCGATGAGGAGGTGCTCGATAATATTATCGGCCTCATTATTGGAGGCTACAAATCAACTTCCCTTGCCTCAATGTGGGCTATTTATTATCTTGCCAAATTCGCAGATGTTCTCCGAAAGCTTTGGGTAATCAATACTAAGCATGGTCATGAACGCGAAGTTATTTCATGGTGTTTTTGTCTAATCTCAAGCATCTTAATCTTAATTCCAGGAGGAGAACATGGCTGTTTGTAAGAACAAGAAAGGGGATTTCATTAACAATGAAAATATTTTGCAAATGAAATACACAAACAAGGTAAGTAAATATTACATTACATGATCTTGTCATTGTCCCTTGAGAATATATTCTTCTAGGGAATGTCTCGTCCCTATATTTTTCTCTATTGCATGTTCTTTTGCGCTTGACTAGCCCAAATATGAATAATTTGTGCATCAATTGTCTCGCGTATAGGTGGTGGAAGAAACACTAAGAATGGCGAACATTGCCCCATTCTCTTTCCGTTTGTTAAAGACGTAGACTACCAAGGTACGAAATCAAAATGGGTTTACAGATTAAATAGATCTTACTCTGCTAGTAACTACAATTGCGACTTTCAGGCTACAGAATACCCAAAGACTGGAAAGTAATTGTGTGGGCTCCAAACCTTCACAGAGATCCGAAATAGTTTGAGGATCCCTGGTTTTTAACCCAGATAGATGGAATGTAAGTTGCTATCTTTGTACTTTTAACAAAAAGCCCTTAGATATTTCAATTGAGTTGTTTAGTTACTGAATGCAAATTACAATTTCTGATCAGGAACCACCAAAGCCCGGCACGTTCCAAGTATTTGGCGGGGGACCAAGGATCTGTGCCGGAAATATGCTCGGTCGGATACAAGTTGCCATGCTTCTTCATCATTTGTCTATAGGCTATAAGTAAAGAACATATATTCATGCCATTAACTAGTGTATAAACTTTGAAGCAATGGAGATATTTCTAAAACATGGTTTTTGTTGAATCTTAGGTGGGAACTAATCAATCCGGATGCGAAGATAACTTACCTTCCTCTTCCAAAACCAGTGGACGGGGTTGAGATTGCCTTCAGTAAAATTTAAGATGCCCATTCAAGTGACCGAGTGATGGTTCTTGTTCCATGTAGACTATATCTGGATGTACTTATCAATTATTAGTTTTTTTGCTATCAAGTTCATCTTTTGAGCATCTCTATGTACTAAGCCTTATCCACTGGTCCTTTTATCTTTAAATAATTTTTCATGTTCACTGTAGAAATTTAAAACAATAAAGTGAACAAACACACACAAAAACACAGCAGATTTATGTGGTTTGGAGTTGTGCCTACATGACTACGTCCACGGATGAACCCCTACGAACTCATTACATTCTCCAAAAAGAATTACGTCCTCGGTTAGTTATTTGATTTTAGGGAGATAGGATCACATCCAATTGTAACTGAATTCAAGAGAACTCAATTGCATAAGTGGCACATGTTGATTGGATGATGGAATAAAGTGGTTGAAATTTGAAATTTTTTCCTCTTCCAATCAACATGTGCCACCAATGCAATTGATTTCATTTGCAATTGGCTGTGATCTTGTCTCGTTTATTGGCCATGTGTCAGCACACTACTTCTAAGAAAGATGCAAAGAAGAGGATGGAGATGTTATGAGGCTAGTTATCACAATGTGCACGATTCCATTTATATGACCTCAGAATAGGGATCTTGAAGGGCTTCAAATGATATTCCAAAGATTTTTATTCTTTTTTACACGGTCTAGGGGTTAGGGCCGGGTTAGTATCTGCTCAACACAAGTGTGGGGAAATCAACAACGCCCACTTGAGGGACTCGATCCCGGATTCATCCTCCTAAGGAGGGGATACTACAGTACCACTGGGCTAGTCCCATGGTGTGTATATTCCAAAGATTAAGATGGATTTGGTTTTATAGACCAAACCTTAACCGGTTGGATGACAATTCGCATACAAGGAGAAAGCATCTCTTTACCAAACACACCTTTACACCCCGCCTCTTGCGCCAGTGGTTGGGTGTGGCCTCTCTATTGAGGGAGGTCCGGGGATCCAATCCCCTAGGTGACAAGTTCGTAAGAGCTCCACTCCCATGCTAACCACTAACCATTGATCTAATCATAGGTAAATGATACACCAGTACAAAAACAAAACACACACACCTTTGCTACAAAGTGAGGTAATGAAAGATTGCTATGATATTCGGGTTGGGCAACAGCGCTTGCCATACACATTATTAGAGATATTATGGAACAAAATAATAAAGCTGGATGAGATACATTCTATCTCATCACCATGAATATAGATTAGATTTGAGGCTCGTTTGGTTTGGTTCGAATTATTATGAGCGCTTATTTGATACTAATCGCTTATGTCTGGATTATGTCC
Organism: Tetracentron sinense; assembly: GCA_015143295.1. NCBI lineage: Eukaryota > Viridiplantae > Streptophyta > Magnoliopsida > Trochodendrales > Trochodendraceae > Tetracentron > Tetracentron sinense. The sequence continues at coordinate 8,177,392 of CM026573.1, forward strand.
GGATAATAGTGTTTGGTTCGACTCATCATAAGTGCTTATGTAATAACCGGTTATTCCATAATCTCTCCAGGAGGTGATTATTGTGGAGCATAACTGTTTATGCACTTTGTGGAGCATAACCGGTTATTCCTTAATCTCTACACGAACTAGAGAAGAAGATTCAAACCTCCAGTAGAGATTTGAATCTCATCTCAAGGTTGAAGATGACTCAAACTAGAGATATATAACCAATCCTTGGATTGGATATCTATTGTTCCAAAACAACATACGAGTTTCTCTTGCTCTGGAGCAGTATTCGACAAGTCCATCTGGACTAGTCGATCCTCTGTCACCAAACAAAGAAATGGTATGACATATTAGTCTAGCCGGTTGAGAACTACTCTGTAAAGATCACTGTCTAGATTAACCTAGAATAGAAAACTCGGTTAGTGTAGAAATACATCAATCCCTTGGTGTTGGTACCAAGAAAAGCAAGTAGATAGAGTGTTTCCAAATAGATTGCTAATCGAAATTTGGTTATCCAAAAATTCATACATATCCAATTCTTGAATATTGTGTTAGAATCTCTTCTAGAGAGTAATTTGTTTGGCGATCATATTCTGTGATAGCCTAATTAAGTATATACAATCTGTGTAACCAATTGTTATCCTTCTAAATTAAGGATAATTCCAAAACTGAGGAATTAATTTGTGGGCATCCTAAAGATCGAGTTATAGTATAGTTTCTATCAAATAGTGTCAATCTGTAGAGGAAAAGAATGATTCCAGGCTAGGTTGGATCCTATGGATAGAGTTCCCTAATTCCTTTTGCACAAACAAGAGACTCCAACTATCTTCAAGAAGCGCATGTCGTGCCTCTTAGACGAATTAATTAAAGTTTTTTGGTCATTTACGTGCAAGTTATTTTGAAGTATTAAACCAACATGAGCTTTAATTAAGCCTTGCATCACAAGTCCCTCGCCCCGATAAAGAAGGAGGGTTGTGTCAAGTATCAAAATACGTATGTGAATCTTGATCAATCATATCAAGCTCATGCTAGGGGTTGATATGGCCTTAGATAGACTGGACTGACTTAATACAATTTGTGTAGATGACTCTTGAACAATTGGGATAATGGTAGGATGTTGATGTTATGTTGGAGTTTCAGTTATAGAACTAGATTTTTATTTAGTTTCATTTTGCTTAATTATCAGAGAGAATGCAAAACTTTTGTAAGTTCAAATGTGAAATTGATTTAATTTAGTAACTATTATGTTTGACAGTGCCAGAAGAAGCTAATTGTGATTTCGAGGATAGAACTAGAGATAAGGAAGAAGAATGGAAATGGGAGCATGGCAAGAAATGATCTGATGGATGGGTTGACACATATGAAAGACGAGGAAGGGAAGCAATTAGGTGATGAGGAGGTGCACGATAATATTATAAACTTCGTTATTGCTGGCTACAAATCAACTTCCCTTGCCTCAATGTGGCTATTTATTATTTTGTCTAATTCCCAGATGTTCTCCGAAAGCTTCGGGTAATCAATATTAAGCATGGTCATGAAAGCGAAGTTATTTCATGATGTTTTCTTATCTAATCTCGAGCATCTCAATCTTAATTGCAGGAGGAGAACATGGCTACTCGCAAGAACAAGAAAGAGGATTTCATTAAAAATGAAAATATTTCGCAAATGAAATACACAAACATGGTATGTATATATTACATTACATGATCTTGTCATTGTCCCTTGAGAATTGTAGGAACATTATAGTCATTGAGCCTAATAAACCATTTCCAATAACCTACCATATCAATCCATGCATGCTCCTTCTTGTAAATGTCACCACATTGATGGAGGGGCATTTCTCCGGAATTAATAGGGACATCCGACTATTATGAATGAGTTTATATATAGACCGGATTTATACGGATCTCGGTGTGGGTATGCAATAACCCTAATGCATGGTCGTGGAGAAAGCCTTCATTCCGGCGATCACCAGCCTCACGGCATTCCCCTTCCATCATCTTCTTCTTCCTCTCATTTATGGGACCCAACAGTGGTATCAGAGCTCGGTTGAAGAGACGAGGAGGGGTGGTCATTAGAATGGAAGACACAATCTGTTAAGAATTTATTTTTGAATAAGTCTTTCTAAGCCCTAGTCTTTAGGAGTCTGTTGCAGGTTTCTTAGGAGTATCCCAGTTGTGGATATGACGTGATTAGTGGAGAGTTTGTTTTAGGTCTTTTCTATTTAAAGCAGTTGAATGTATTGAATAAAATAGTCTATTTCCATCTCTGTTCTATGTATTCTTTGTGTATTCTCTGTTTTTATTTACATTTGGTATCAGAGCCGCAGGTCGATCCCACAAAGAATTCAGACTTTGTAATTATAGATAATGGAAACTTTTGTGCAACCGACGATTCCTCATTTTGATGGTCATTACGATCATTGGAGCATGCTGATGGAAAATTTCTTCAGATCCAAAGACTATAGCCATCTCATTGAAACCGATTTTGCAGAACCTACCACAGTAGAGTTACGGGAATTTACAGATGCCCAGAAAACAAAATTGGAAGAGCTACATCTGAAGGATCTGAAGGTGAAAAATTATCTGTTCCAAGCGATTGATCGTACAATCTTGGAAACAACTCTCACCAAAGATACTTCAAAACATATTTGGAATGTAATGAAGGGAAAGTACCAAGGAACAACAAGGGTGAAGCGTGCACAACTTCAAGCACTCCATACAGATTTTGAGACTCTTCGTATGCAACCGACAAAGTCTGTTTCTGATTATTTCTCTAGAAAAATGGCAATTGCAAATAAGATGCGGCTCTATGGAGAAAAGATGGCAGATGTATCCATTATTGAAAAGATTCTTCAATCAATGAATTCAAAGTTCGACTATGTGGTTTGTTCGATAGAAGAATCAAAAGATCTTGATGCACTTTCGATTGATGAATTGGCGAGTTTGTTGATGGTTCATTAGCAAAGAATTAATCAACAAGTAGCAGTGGAGCAGGCCTTGCAATCTCAACTCTCTATCAGCAATCAACCTTCACGCAGTCGAGGACGAGGCAGAGGTGGCAAAGGTGATCGTTTCTCACATGACAAGTTAGAAAATGCCCACACTCTTGATTCCCAAGACAGAGGCAGAAGGCATTATAATCATCATTCAGCTGATCCCGAATCAAAGCTCTTTGACAAATCAAATGTTGAATACTACAGATGCCATAGGTATGGCCATTATCGTAATGAATGTCTAACAAAATTATATAAATAAAGGGGTGAAAAATCAAATTTTGCTGAGAAGGAGGATGATGTCTCTCTTCTACTGGTGTGTCATATCATGGAAAAGTCTCATCAAAACTTGTGGTACTTAGACACAAGTTCCAGTAATCATATGTGTGGAGATAAGTCTGTATTTTTTGATTTGGATGAATCCTTACAAAATACTGTGAAATTTGGGGACAACTCTACAATCTTTGTCATGGGGAAAGGCAATGTCAAAATCCGGACAAAAGATAACACTCTACAAATCATCCCTAATCTTTTCTATGCCCCGGATTTGAAGAGCAATCTGTTAAGTGTGGGCCAGCTTCAAGAGAAGGGATATGAGATTATCATTAAAGGAGGAACCTGTCAAATTCAAGATCCGAAAAAGGGTCTAATTTTGCTCAGGTCAACATGACGGCAAATCGGATGTTTCCTTTATACATCCAGAATAATATTCATTCTTGCTTCTCTACTAAAGTAAAAGAATTCAGCATGGCTATGGCATTTTTGCTACGGGCATCTGAATTTCAATGGATTGAAGACTCTACATCAGAAAAATATGGTGACAGGTCTTCCACAAATTGATTGTTCTTCACAAGTTTGTGACGAATGTGTTGTTGGCAAACAACGTCATGATCCCTTTCCAAAAGGGAAAGCATAGAGAGCTAAGAATGCGTTGGAGTTGGTCCATTCCGATATTTGTGGACCCATAAATCCGACATCCAATGGTGGTAAAAGGTATATCATTACATTCATCGATGATTATAGTCGGAAAACATGGGTCTATTTCTTGTAGGTAAAATCTGAAGCTTTTTTAGCATTCAAAAGTTATAGGCCCTTGTTGAGAAAGAAGTTGGGAAAGCTATTAAAACTCTTTGAACTGATCGTGGTGGAGAATACAATTCATGAGAATTTGCAAATTTCTGTGAGATGCATGGTATTAAAAGGCAGCTAACAGCAACCTACACTCCACAACAGAATGGCATGTTCGAGAGGAAAAATCGTACAATCTTAAACATGGTGCAGAATTTACTGGCAAGGAGAAGCGTACCAAAGATTTTCTGGCCTGAAGCAGTCAATTGGTGTATTCATCTATTGAATAGAAGTCTCACAATTGTTGCCCAAAACATGACACCTGAAGAAGCATGGATTGAACGTAGACCAACCGTTGACCATTTCAGAATTTTTGGTTGTATTGCTTATGGCCATATTCCAGATGAAAGAAGAACAAAGCTTGATGACAAAGGTGAGAAATGTATTTTTCTAGGTTATAGTGATATATCAAAAACTTATAAATTGTATAATCCTATAACTCAAAAGATCATCATCAATCGTGATATCATCTTTGATGAAGAAAATGTATGGCAATGGCATGTTAATGATACAGGAAGGCAGATTCCAGTAGCACTTGACATGGATGGAGCAGCTCATCCACCTAATGCAGCAATTACTGAACCACAATCGCCAAACTCGACTTCATCAAGCTCACCTTGCTCTCCATCCATTATGCAACCTTTTGAACCGTCACTTGTCAAGCCCCAACGTTCTACTAGAAGACCAGCATGGATGGCATACTATGAAGTTAGCGGCTTGAATCAATCCAAGGATCCATTTGTGAACATGGCTTTATTTGCAGATTGTGATCCCATTGCATATAATGATGCGGTGCAAGGCCCAAAGTGGCAAAATTCCATGGACGAGGAGATCGCGGCTATCACGAAGACATGGAAGTTGAAGGATCTCCCAGATGGCCACAATTCGATGGGTGTCAAATGGGTCTATAAGACCAAGTTAAATGCAGAAGGAAGAGTGGACAAGTACAAAGCAAGGTTGGTGGCCAAAGGCTATAAACAACACTACGGCATCGACTATAAAGAAGTATTTGCTCCAGTTACAAGGCATGATACCATTCGGTTGGTACTTGCATTGGCAGCACAAAACTCATGGACCATCTTCTAGTTGGACGTAAAATCAGCATTCCTATAAAGTGATTTGCAAGAACAAGTATATGTCGATCAGCCTCTGGGGTATGTGCAACAAGGAAATGTGAAGAAGGTGTACAAGCTAAGAAAGGCTCTATATGGGCTAAAACAAGCTCCAAGAGCTTGGTACAATCGCATAGCTGCATATTTTTCAACGTCAGGCTTCCAACAGTGTCCCTATAAGCATACTCTATTTATTAAATATGGATCTACTGGTGAAATTCTAATTGTATGCTTGTATGTGGACGACTTGATTTACACAGACAATGATAATGCGATGTTCAAGAACTTCAAACGGCCGATTATGGTAGAATTTGAGATGACCGATCTCGGATTGATGCACTACTTTCTTGGCATTGAAGTAATCCAATCTGATTTGGGCATTTTCATATCACAAAATGTTGGTGATGTTTTAGAGAGGTTCAAGATGACTGATTGTGATCCAGTCAGTACACCAATAGAAGTTGGATTAAAGCTGTTGAAGGATCCTCCAGGAGCAGGACATAAGGTTGATAGCACCTTATATAAACAAATTGTGCGTAGTCTCATGTACTTAACCGCAACAAGACCCGGCATCATGCATGTTATCAGCCTCATTAGTCGTTACATGGAGTCACCAAAGGATATTCATCTTCAAGCTGCCAAGAGAATTCTACGATACTTAAAAGGTACAATTAATCTTGGAATTTTCTACAGGAAAGGAGAACTGTCCCATTTAATCAGTTATATTGATAGTGATTATTGTGGGGATCCTGACGATCGGAAAAGCACATCAGGCCATGCATTTATGTTGGGATCGAGGGCGATTTCTTGGTCCTCAAAGAAACAACCAATTGTTTCCTTATCCACTACAGAAGCAGAGTATATCGTAGCTGCATCGTGCGCATGTCAAGCTATTTGGTTGCGGAACTTACTTAGTGTAGTATGTTTTCCTCAACAAGACAGTACTCTGATCTACTGTGATAATAGTTCGACAATCAAATTGTCGAAAAATCCAATTCTTCATGGGCGAAGCAAGCACATTGATGTGCGTTATCATTTTCTCCATGATCTTGTGAAGGATGGAACAATTGATCTTCTGCACTGCAAAAGTGAAGACTAGGTTGCAGACATACTAACTAAATCCCTCAAGTTTGATGCATTTGGAAAGCCCCGACAACGACTTGGAATGTGTTCATTTGAGGAAGGGTGCTGTGCAGGATAGCTTGGCATAATTTTAGCCCAGAGGGATGTGTATCGGAGGGGTTGGGTCGGTGCGTTGTATCTCTTAAACTGATTCATTCATCAGAATAATTTAAGGGAGGGTGTTAAGAGTTTATTTTTGAATAAGTCTTTTTAAGTCCTAGTCTTTAGAAGTCTGTTGCAGGTTTCTTAGGAGTATCCCAGTTATGGATATGACGTGATTAATAAAGAGTTTGTTTTAGGTCTCTTCTATTTAAAGTAGTTGAATGTATTGAATAAAATAGCCTCTTTCCATCTCTCCATTCTTGTTCTATGTATTCTCTGTTTTTACTTACACAATCAACTGATATCTAGAAAGAAGGAAACAATATCCACATCTAAAGGAGGGTCTAGAAATGGGAGCTTTCTAAACACAAGGATTTCTAGAGCTTGGAGAGCTATGTCTCTTCTTACATCGCCGGTGGAAAAGTGTTGGTCTCCGAATGAAAATCTGGAAATCCACTCATGAAATCAAATAGACAATCCTCAAAAATTTCCTTGAAATGGATAACGGCTTTCAATCGCTAGTCGTATTCGATCCATCTTGCTGAATTCCAATGGCGATTTGGATCGCCAAGCTCGCAAGATAACTGGGTCGGGGTTGAACATTGAAGCTCTAAATCTCTCTTAAGCATCTGTGAAAAGCAGAGATGGGATCGAAGATGCTGGACTCTAGGATTGTAAGCATTGCAAGGATTGCGGTTTTATTGTCGTAGCTTAGGGCACTATGCAAGATCTGATGGTTTTGGGTGAAGAATATAAAGAGGCGTTTTTTCTCTATTGATGTCTTTGGGGTTGAGACTTGAAAAGGACCAGGTTGAAAGAACGAAGGGATAAGGATTAAGGAGATTTTCCATAGTTATGAACACTTGCACCGAATGGGTGGGTGTATTAGCTTTCCACTTAGAATTAGTCTAGGATACTCCCAAAGTGTACTCTCAAATGTACTCCCAAATCTTATCAGTTTATCTCAACTATAAACTGTTAGGATTAGAACTGATGTGACATTAGAAAAGACAAAATAAGCCAACTCAAATCCTAACCCTTAATGGTTAGCTATAAACGGCTAGGATTATGGAATATATTCGGGAGTATATTTGGGAGTACCTATAGACCGACTCTTCCACTTATTGGGTTGACATGATGATTGCCTTTTTGGATTTTTGAGCTTTATTTTCAAGCCATTAAAGCCAACTTAGTGTGGTGGCTTACGGCCCAAGTTAAGCATATCGGAACAACCCAATCGAACGATCCAATTGGGATAAGTTTCTGCCGAGAGATGGGTGAGAAGATGAAAGCTTGAGATGGAGTTTCAGTTACAAAAACGTAAGGGTAAAAAGAAACTTGGGGTTAAAGAAAGGAAGAGGACATGATTAAAAAAGCTTTACTATAGTGTTCAGCTTTTAAAAAAAAAAAAAAAAAGAGTAATATCTTTACACTTCAACGGTGTCACGTGTGCCTATCCAAAGCCAAGCCAACGCACTATTATCTTGTGCAAACCAAACCACTGTTTGAAATACCGGTTTGGATATGGTGTAGAGCGAATACAATGACAAAGTGTATTATATGTGTGTTTTTGTGATACTGGATTCGTTATACATTTGATTGGAGATCGGTTTGAACCACCATGTTCTTGGAGACACGGAGAACACAGTCTGAAACTCAAACTCTTTACATTATCTGTTGATTATTTTTACTATATATATAAAATGCTTTGTTAGTTAGTCATATATGACTTTTTTTATGACTAGATGAGTACACTAATAATAAAGTGATGGACATGAATAAAAACTTAGTGTACAAGTAACATAATGAATCACATTGATTTAAAAGGCTAGAAAACATAGCTTTAAATTCATGTTCAGTGATAATCAACAGATACGTTTAGCCACTAGCATGTGGCTAATATACCATACTTGTAGACATGTATAAAATAGTGGGAGTATAATTATAGAGCTTAGTACTCCCGAATTAAATTATTGTAGCTATTGAAGTATATATGATAAACATGATGGATAAATATATATGATGATAACTTCATGTTGAAAATATAGGTTGAAACCTAATAATAATAGTCATATAATTAGAAAGTAAGTGTGATCATCATAATTATGAAAGCATGATGTATGCGATGCTTTATTGGCAAGTGGTACAAAGAATCCTACATCACTGTTAATAGGAATTAAGCATCTTAAATTGTATTTCAATATGATGAACTTAAAAGTTCATGGATATACGGATGCTAATTTTTAGTAAGATCTAATGCCTATCTACACATATAAAACTTTGATTTATAGCTTTTATAATATTGTCTCATATTAACATCGTTTTAACAAAAAAATTCATAGAGAATATGAAGATTGGTAAAATCAGTGAGTTAGTTCACTTGTTATGTGATAATCATCATATTGCTATGAGACTGGAATTTAAATTGAGTTAATAGCTCCAAATGCATATATGTAAATTTCATTCAAGATATTGTTGAAAAATACAATGTGAGGTAATTATAAATTACTTACCTTAAGTTGGTATAATTGTAAATCTCTTGATAAGGGTAGAAGTACAGAATTATTTTAAAGCTTATTGGCTTTATAGGACTTAGGGACGCGTAGGTCGATAAATTCTAAAACACTTATCATGAGAGGCATAACCGCAAAGGCGTGTATAACCTCATGTGTTAATATATACAAGTTTATTTGACACATCATTTAAATGTTTATTTGACATATCATTATTTTGTCATGAGTCGATAACTACATTGATTAGTGGGAGTAAAACTTATGACATTCATAAGTACATTTGGCTATTATCTGAACTTGAGACTTTGTCATGAAATGAATATTCATAGTAAGATACCATAAAGTTGGGACTCCTTAGGAATATTAGAAAAAAAATCAATAAACTTTTTAATCTCACTTCTCTCATTATAATAGTAAAGATAGAGATGTGCACTTCAGACCCCCCCAAGGAAGAATTTCTGGCCACATGTCCCTATTGACACCCCTTAACAGTGGTCCAGATTCACCCACTTATTCTCTGCTTTTTTTTAAAATATCAATTTTTTTAAACCCTGGTTAAAATTGACTAGTTCCTAGGGTTAAAAAAATTCAATATTTTTTTCTAAAATCCAAAGATTAGGTGGGTGACTCCTAAGAGTGGGTAAATCTTAATCACAGTTAAGGAGTGTCATTAGAGACACGTGGCGACCTCTTGGGCATAACCGGACTCCAAGGATTTTGGTTACAAGAGAGAATTTCGAGTCTATTTATGGATCACAATAATAAAGTATGATGACATGTATCCTATCTTAGTTTAAATTTAAAATTAAATATTAATTTAAAATTTGATTAGATATGAATAGAACTCACCCTTCAACTGCTCGCTCAATTAGTTGACCTCTTAGTTAGAGCATAGATGGAGAAAAAAAATTGGAGATGCCTCCAAATCCCATTTGAGCAATAGTTTGATCCACTTGCGAAGAGCAAACTATTGCTCCACGCTCTCACAAAGCTAACTCAAACTTCTATGAACTCTAGTTATTTTTTTTAACTCTTGTAGTTAAATTTATTTTATTTTATTTTTCTAAAAACTAAGGGTAGATGTGTGAACCCTAGGGGTGATTAAATCTTAACCACAGTTAAATGGAGTTAAAAGATGGACCCGAGACGTTACCTCCTCGCGACACCAACCGAATATTTTCCATCTCATTTTATCCCAACTATGGGTAGGGCCCGATCTTGAACAACATTTGCTGGGGTCTAGAACTATGGGTAGGGCCCGGTCTTGAACAACATTTGCTGGGGTCTAGACATGCCTGTAATTTTCAGACAGGAAAACAAGGTATATAAGACAAATTCGTGCACCTCATTTTATCCGATTTTGAGTAGTTTTCGACCACTGATATCTAATTCAAATCCAAACAACTACATCCGCAATGTAACAGCGACAAAAAGACACACGGGTGTTACTTTTAGTCGGCCCTGATGCATTCTTCCTGTTTCGGGGGGGATAAAGACAATAATTTTGCGACCTCGTGCTAGCGGACCACCCAATCAAATTTCAAGGCTTTGGAAAGAGAAATTGGATACCTTTATTTTATTGAGGAGTGCTAGCCATAGTTGCATTTACTCTAAACATTTCCACAGAAGCAATAGTAGCTATAACAAGGAGACGTCCTTTATATCATTCTTTTTTAACAGGGTCATCTCATACTGTCACTTAATAACACGCAGTGCTGAAAAATAAGAAGTGTTTGACATTTGTAGCTACCAAATTACATTTTTAAAAGATTTGCAACTAGGGCCAGTGAAATCCAAGTTTAATTATTATTTTCATTTTAATCACTAAGCATTGCAACTCACTAACCAAGTTAACAAGTTTCTAACTTCCATGTGTTGCCTTCCAATTGGAAGGTCCTCTAGCAAGCTGACCATCCACAACTAGGTATTTACCTTTAACTTGGGGTCATATCCAGTTGTTGCTAGTGAGAAGATTACTAGGACCAAAGTCGTCAAAACGGGACTGGACCGGACCGGACCGGTCGAACAAGTGGAATCGGGAACCGGCCCCCTCACCAGTTCCCCAAACCCTCGAAACCGAAATTCTTTAAGAATCGGTCAAAACTGGTTAGAACTGAGAAAAATTAGGGGAAAAAAATGAATCTTTTTTATAAAAAAAATAAACAGTCGAACCTGTGGAACTGAGCCGGCCACTCTACCTGTTTGGTTATGAAAACATTCGCTGGGACCCCGCTCTATGCATGCCAATCGAGGCACTAAGCATGTAAAACAAGGCTTCAGTTGACATGCACAAAGGTATGTGATGCCTCCGAATGGATGTTGGCGGTCTCCTCAACAACTTTAGTTAAACTCCTTGAGCCCGGTTACAACATGAGAGAATCAGTAGTCATAAATGAAGTTAGCAATACCCATAAAATTAGAGAGGTAAGGGAGTGCGCAGGATAAGCACATATAACCCCCCGCCCTTTCCCCGCGCAAATACCTAATAAACAGTGTGTTAGCTGTTATTAGAATTCCGCGCTTTTCAGTACACAATTGACAATTGTTCGTTCCTTCACTTCCATTCCTTCTCTTCTCTTTCCGAGTTTCCTCTTGGCGTGAGCTCCAACTGTTCGAAGAAATGCAGAAAAGATGGTTTTATTCATCAAAGCTTCGAATTACTTCCTATTTTCGCCTAATTCGATCCGAAATTGCCCTAGCTTTCCCTCTCTGGATTCCATGATTCATCCAAGAAAACGACAATCTTCATCTCTCGGTCTCTCTGTCGCGAAGCAGATCGTTTCCCTAGGGTTTTCTGGTTTTGAGAGGGGTCTCGGGAGTTCAATTCTTGTGTTGCCGAGGAATTTTTGTTATGGTTTTGTTTGGCGGTGTAAGGGTTGGGAGGACGAAGGGGATCCAGCTTTAGAGGCAGAGATTTTGGAGTTTATGCAGAAATCTAAGAAAAATAACGTTTTTCCGACGAAAAAAGAGTTGCTTGAAACTGGGAGGGTGGATTTGGTGGAGGCAATTGCAAGACAGGGTGGTTGGCTTTCGTTAGGTTGGGATTTGGATGAGGAACATAGGGTTCAAGAAGATGAGTTACCGGGTTGGTCATCGATAATGGCGAAAGAAGTTGGTAATGGTTCAGTTCAGGATGATACTAGAATCTTTCAACAGAGGTTTGATAGTAGTAATGGGAGAGATTCCTTCGAGGTCATTGAACTTAGGAGTTCCGGGGTTTTTTCTCCCACTACTAGTTCTTCTTATCCAGAGTTGTCCTCTGGGAGTTCAACGTGAGGATTCTATTTTAATTCACTTGTTCTTTTGCTTCAGTTTCAGGGGAAAATGCAGTATTTTTATTTACTTGATCATGTCTCTCTTTCGACACTGAATTTCTTGGAGTGGTTGGTTTGACTCGGAACTTCTGCCTGCTCAGGGAAATGGAGGGTGGGGATGATGCAGGGATTCAGGGTATTTTGCATCGATTAAAGAAAGAGAGAAATCTGTCTTTTGGTTTTGGTTTGAGCGAGAAAGAAAGTCGTACTCGTGTCGGGAGGAGTCCGGGAAGCTCAGCAGATATGGGTAAGTTGGTTTCATTAGATACAATTTTTGGTTTGCATATCCTCAAGGCTGTAAGATTCTATGAGTAAATGACTTAAAGACTAATAAATTTCAGATAGGTCACTGTTTCCAACTATGTCATGAATCTCATGATACGTTGTGAAATTGGATTTTAGGGGTTTAAATTATCCAAAATAAGAATTTTGTAGTTGGGTTTTTCCCCCATGCACTTTGTATTTTTAAATTTTAACCCCTGGATTTTAATTCTAAATGTAGCCATAATCATTGCTTGATCTTCTTAGATATCGTCACTCTTCTACCGTGGTGTATATCTCCATAGAAAGAGAAATGATTATTCCTAAGGTATCTGTTTGGGTGGCAGTCAAACCGTCACTGCACCTGTATGTGCATATATGATTGTCAGTAATATTGAAGAATAACTTCTTTCTGTCAATTTTACTTTGATTTCTTCTAATCAAATTTTTTGATAAGGGAAAACCCTGGTACAAAGTATAAGCTATCTATGCAGAAAGCAATGGCTCAAACTGTACAATAACGCTGACCAGTACTGTACTTTCAAGTTCCAGGTCGCATTTATGAGTTGGGATCCTGTCCAATTGAAATTGAGCTCAGGAGAGTTCAATTGCACTTACAAAGCCCCTTTAACTGTTTCGTAACTCTGGTTAAGAAGTTTTAACTCTTAGGGTTAAAAAAAATTTAACCAGTACTGTACTTTCAAGTTCCAGGTCGCATTTATGAGTTGGGATCCTGTCCAATTGAAATTGAGCTCAGGAGAGTTCAATTGCACTTACAAAGCCCCTTTAACTGTTTCGTAACTCTGGTTAAGAAGTTTTAACTCTTAGGGTTAAAAAAAATTTAATATTCTTTTTTTCTAAAAACTAAGGTTAGATTATTTAACCCTATGAATTAGTGAATCTTAACCACAGTTAATAGGGGTTAAAAGGGACATGTGTTGATCTGTGGGTGCGATTGAACTCTAGGAGAGTTCAACCACGATTGAATGTGATCCCAACTCCACAATCCACATTTATAGGTTCAAAGTGTTGAATCAACTGAAATTTTCCCTATTTTTTTTTTTTCCTTTTTTTTTCATATAATGTGCATTTATAGGTTCAAAGTGTTGAAGCAACTGAAATCTTCCCTATTTTTCTTGTTCCTTTTTTTTATATGCAGCTGCTGACATTGTTCTAAGTGAAAGTAGAATGGGAGGACCGATGGATGCTATGAACGATCAGATATTTACAGTTAAAGAGGGTGCAAATGAAACCAAAGATTCAAGGGAAGAATTGAACTCTGGTGGTAAAGAGAATGACCACCATCAGATACAATCTCGACTTCAGCAGCTGGAGTCGGAGCTTGCATCTGCACTTCGCTTTCTGAGGTCTAGAACTGATGAAGTTGGTTCACAGAAGGTGGGTGATCTGATCCTCATTATTATGTTTCTATAAATTTATGAACCTGATTCACTGTGTTTATTGTTTCTTTAAGCTGCAACTTGCTGCTCAATATTTTATGTACAATTTGTTGCTATATGGTGTAAACTATATGATGAGCAATAAATTTGATGTGTTCTTCACTCTTTGCATTTGTTTTGTCACTGCTTATGTAGGATTATGTATCCATTACCGAGTGACCTGGATTCTTGATATTGTCAAAATTAGGCTTTATCTCATCCTTAGAAGGAGGATGCCAAACCACATGGGTAGTAATAGAGGAAAGAGATGATTGACCTACCACATTCCAATCCCTGAAGATGTTTCTGGGACTAATTCCGTCGAAATCCTTAGAGGCCCAATGAAAAATCACTACTTTAATTGTTACCACCTGTGAACACTAACCCAAGCTTGTTATTCACTTCCATCACCTGCTCGGCTCAGCCCTATCTAAACCTGAATTACTTTGTCCGAAAAAATCTACCTGTCTGTTGAAAGGGGTGTCCTGACTCAATTGAGGCATTTGCCTTACGAAGTTGAGGCATCTTCCTCTAAGGGATCAGTTTCATCTCCCGACTAGTACGATCCATCATCCCCTCACAGTTCTCACAAGTAACCATGAGCTCACCTCTGTCGAAGCTACTTTTCCCACAATCTTTGATTGGTCTCCACCTGTGGCCCCTATAGATTTCTCAATGTTCTCTAAATCAGTCAAAGAAGTCTCCGGATGATACCCCAACACCTCTTTCTTTCCCCATACGGTTAGGGCTGTCAACGGTTCAGATTCGGGCCGAATCTACCAGGATCCAAATCCGATCTGATTAAAAATCCGATAGATCCGAATCCAATTCAAGATCCGTCGGATTCTGCATTGTCCAGTCCGAATTCGAATCTGACTGTGTTCAAATTGGAATCGGATCCAATTAATATTAATATCATTTTTTTTATCGGTAATTAATATTAGAGCAATGCTATGTCCACTTTCCAGCCATCCACTCCTCCCTACTTTTATACAAGAAAACAAAATAGTGTGACACTATTGTGTGGGTCCCACCATTTTTGTTTTGTCTTTTTGTTTTAAATTAGTAAAAACAGCCGGAGCCTAGGAGAGTGGATGGCTGGAAAGTGGACGTAGCATTGCTCTTAATATTAATATCTTTAAACTCAATATTTTAATTAAAAAATTATGGATAATAATATATTTAAAAAATTATATTTAATTATTCTTATTATATAATATAATCGAATCAGATTTTAATCAGATCGAACCGCTATAAATCCAAACATAGTTACCAAACACCCGTATTATATACGTATAGTACTTGTATAATACTTTTAAGGAGGGGTCGCCGTTTAAAACTCCGTACTTTTGCAGTGTTACGTGTTATACCCTTATCATCGTAGAATTTTTGTTTAATACGCAAATTACGTATTAAATGCATATTATTTCCGTACTTTCACCGTGTTAACCACATATTCCGTTTTAAATGATTGTTATTAGTTAATATCATGATTTTTATTTATTTATAATTATTAATTATTTTTTTAATTTTCCTGTAGTTTTGCCGTGTTTTTGTTGTATAACACTCGTACTTCCCGAATGGATCAATGAAGTATTATACCCGTACCCATACTTGGTAACTTTGGATCCAAATCCAATCCAACTATAAATGGATTCAACATCTCAGATCCGTATGTGATCCGCCGGATCTATAATAAGGTTAGGATCCCGTCTAATCAGATCAAATTCGGATCGGATCCAGATCAAGATCCAATCCATTGACAGCCCTTCATACGGCCATGGGACCCTCTCCCACCTTAGCATCACACCCTAACTCTGGCGGAGGGTTGCACACCTCCACGACAATCAGATTAATGACCAAGGACTCCCTAGTCTCGCTACTATCCATCCAAGAAGAAGAAGGGATGATAAGCTCTTTTGAAACTGTGGAAAACTGCCATAAACATTGCACTACTGGCAAAATCTACCCACAGAGCTCCCCTTTGTTGGAGACGAAGATGTTGGGAACCATCCTGTGATGTGTCTCCCCATTCTAAATGGCTATTGGAAACAGAGGTGTGCAAGTTAGAGATAAACCTAGTCTCACTTCTGCCACTAAATCAGCTTCTTTATGAGTTGGGTATTAGGGAACCCAACATCATTGACCCTAATGGATCTGCCCACACCTGGGACCTTATTGGTGGCTGAAGCTCTTAGCTTACTCAAACCCTGCTTTTAATTTGGTGAGAAGGGAACCAGTGGAAACCCATCATTGAACTTTAAAGTAGTCAAAAATTGATCAACTGGCTGAACTGAAAGTGATCCTTTGAGAGTGCAGAATTAATCCGAATCTAAACCAATTATTCCCTAAAGGCAGTGAAGAAAATCTCAATTTACATGTTAAAAGGCTTTTTTTCCATACCAACCTTGTTTCTTCCTCCACTTCTCCCGATTATATGCCCTGTTTTGGGATCAATAATCCATCATGTATGTTTTGTAGCTCTTAAAACTTTCTAATGAGAATGAGAAACGATGTCTTATATCATTCTATATGTATTTCTGGGACAGCCTGGGATTTTATACATGCTATTTATAGGCATTTTTGGTTCATACTTGATATTGCCCCAAAACTTCTGCATTTTTTCCTTTTTGAACATCCAATTTGAACTTGCTTCATACTTTCTCCTTAAACATAATACCTCCTTTTTTATCGGTAACCAAGATATATATATATATTTATATCAAAAAGCAAGATGGAGTTTACAAGAATGTAAACTCAATAGAAAAGCATAAAGCAAAAAATTGACATCAAACAATTAGAGCCCCCCAAGGAAAGGATTGGTGCAGAGTGTGCCTTCAGCCTAAGACCTCCCTCACATCCTCCCCATCTCACCTAATGGAACACCATTCCAAAATGAGCAACCAGATACGTAAACATATACTGAGACGGGAAGAAGGGGAGTTCTCAAAAACTCTCTTGTTCCTCTCTTTACGCAAAGACATTGCTATAACACCTGAAGGACCGACTAAATTGTCTTTCGTGCCCCATCTTCACTTACCAAAAATCAACAAGATAAGAAGTTTCGAAAGGAGGAAGGAAAGACCCACTCCATGCCTACTTGGGAGAGGAAAAACCCACACGCCTCATTCGCGATAGGGCAATGCAAAAGCAGATGGTCCATCGATTATTCCGTACAGAGGCACGTGAAACAACGATTAGTCATCCTCCACTCTCTACTTTTCAAATGATCAGAAGTCAGTATCTTATTTAAAGACGCATTTCATAGGAATAAAGATACCTTGGATGGAATACCAGGATTGTAAACCAACCTATGAGGAAAAGAATCGGAAGTAACTGATTGTTAAGGATTGTAAAAGTGATCGAACTAAAAATTGCTCATTGTTGCCTCTGGACTAAACTCTGACATCTCTACCCTTAGTAAGGGACTACTTCCAGATGATTGATATTGGGGTGGTGTTGTGTTCAAAGTTGAGACGTGATCTAAATGATTAGGAAGTTTAAAGATCTCATTTTACGATTCCCAACACTCTCCGTAGGAATATGTTGAAAAGTCATCCAGTTTGGGT
Source organism: Tetracentron sinense (assembly GCA_015143295.1). Taxonomy (NCBI): domain Eukaryota; kingdom Viridiplantae; phylum Streptophyta; class Magnoliopsida; order Trochodendrales; family Trochodendraceae; genus Tetracentron; species Tetracentron sinense. The sequence continues at coordinate 8,194,953 of CM026573.1, forward strand.
TCTGGTCCTCCCCCCCTCCCCTTTTTTCAAAATCACTAATTGCTTTTAAAACTCCATCTTTTTAAACTTCGATTCGAACTCTTGTACGAGTCATTGGAATACTAACAAGTTGGATGCTAGCCTGCAAAAGAAAAACCTTTCACCTCGTATAGATATGTATTAAATGCATCCATCTCTTACCTTTCTCTCCATCCAAATCAACCACCTGCCAGAGAGCAGACTGGATCAACCTGGCAAGTGGGTGCAGCCGAACTGGTTCAATGGTTCGGCCATCAGGATCCCCCGCTTTAACCGATTTAGTACATTGCTGGTTGGGTCATCAAACTGAAGCATTTAGGTGCCCGGTTTCCAGGTCGGCTTGTCCAACGGTCCGGTTTCGATACATTGCCATCTGCCAGTTTTCTAAATATGATTGATGTAGTTATGCTTTCTTGTGGCTATCTAGGATTTAGTGTTATTTTCCCCCAATCTCCTCTGTATCAACTATCTAACCCTTGATTTTTTGCTTTCAAAAGCATGGATGTTAAGCGATAATTTGTAGAAAAGTAATATGTCCATTAGGAATCACTAGATTTGAGCTAGTATGGAACCTGATGTTGTTGAAGATTATCTGGACTTTCTCTTGATTTTTATATTCCAAAAATATGGAGGTTCAGTGGTAATTGGTAGCAAAGTAACTTGTTCGTTGGGATTCAGTAGATTTTAAATAGTATGAATATGATCAGGACTTTCGTTCTTGTCATATAAACTCGTGAGGTTTTATTACTCTTAACAATGAAATCTGACTACTATAGAAAAACGAAACTTTTAATATTATTCGCGGTTTGTCTGAGCTGTGTCGTTAAAAGCAGAAAAGTCTGTTGGCTTGGAAGAGAAACTCATGCCAATTCAGTTATGTTAGAAAGCTGTCATGTACTTGGACTGAAATAAATCTGCTGGGTCATTGAAGATTTTAAACTTGTTTAAATTTTACAAAATACTTCTTAGATTCTGTTAAACATTCTTCATCAGGGTCATGAAAGCTCCTTCGAGGATTTGCAGAAGCTTTCTGATGCTTGGGAGTTTCAGGAAAATGAAATAATGAAAGCTCAAGACAAATTGCGGTCGACGCGTGCAAAGTTAGCGGTATTAAAAGGAAAAATGGCACTAGCAATTATGTATGCATCTTTTCCTTTCATTTGATGGCATGCACCTTTCTGCTTGTCTTTCTCCCTTGGCCATGACACCTTCTCATCTTCTTTCTGTAGTGAAGCACAAAAGATAGTGGAAGATAAACAAGAGAGAATTGATAATGCTCGGAAGGCCCTATGCCTTATCCGTACTGCCTGCATAGTTTGGCCTAATTCCGCCTCAGAGGTTCTCTTGACTGGATCTTTTGATGGTTGGACTACTCAGGTTTGATCTCGATTGCATTAATCAATTATTTGGATTTTTTTATTACCATGCCTCTTTTTTTAATTTTCCAATGTGTAAACTGCAAGGCAACTGGGGTTTTGTTAATTATGCAGGAAATTACTTCTTTTTTCTGGCAAGGAAAATTTGCCTTTAACAAGATACAGAAGTAGAATCTGAGTTTTGCAGTAAAACTTATTTCCCTTTTCTCTCCATGGTTTTCTTAAAGTGTGATGTAGCTGTTTACCTTAGCTGTTTATATTAAATTGATTTAATCAACCTTACTGTTTTTACAATCAGCTATTGGCTTTCGCAACAGGCATCTGAGAGGAATAATAATTTATAGTTTTTCAGCATTTGTTGCACACAATGTCCTTTTTGCACTCGGATTGCTGGAAGCTCTGCACTCCACTTAATTGAAAAGGCTTTCAGATTCTATAGTCATTCATTTTTGTTCAAACATTTTTAGTAACATAAATGCTATGTCAGATTATGTACATTATCTTCTTACTTTTGTACTCATATACATAATATATTAGTAACTCAACTAGACAAAATGTTTCATAGGTTTCCCGTGGATTTCGATAGTAGTAGATGATGCTTTATGATATTCATGTCTGTTTTCCTGACAATGAATCCTCTGAACTTCATCTACTTTTGGTTAATGGAGTTATACTTGGCCTAAACGGCATCAAAGAATGTCATATGCCCAGGCTTTAAAAGCTTTTAATTCCCATACTGGCAGAATCTTGTTCCAAAAATCTTTATAGCACATAGGTAGTAGGTTCTCTGGGTAGAATGTCAAGATGTAGAATAAAATTTTAGGATTGCCCACCAGTTAAATGAACGGAACCTTGGAATGCTCTAGATTGTAGCCACTAGAAACCAGCCTCATGACATGTAAAAGCAACTCTGGAACAATCTCTGTGCCTGATTTGATCAATAACAAGGAGACTATTGGAACCATAGTCTTATGCTATGGTAGCAGACTGTCCTAGTGATTGGTGAAAGAAAATAAAATATTGGAACTAGAACAATGCATAATAAGGGACTGCATAGTCATAGAAACCACATTTCTTTCCATGTAATTTCAGATTTCAAATACAGAGCATATATGGCCACTTCAAAATTATCATCCCTGTTTTGTACTGTCTACTTGTGCTTTTATGATAATTCTATTGCCTAGACTGCTTCAAAGGCTCAAACTAGTGCGATATCATGATCCACAACTGCCCAAGAGTAAGAAAAGTTTGGATAATATTTTGGTTACCCTTGAAAGAAGGGGTTAATATGGCATGTTTTCACATTTTGAAATTATGCATCACTTGCAATATAAAAAGGACATTAGGGATTAGTTTTTTATGTTAATGAAAGTAGGGTATGCTATCATTTGTGTTAAAAGGACAGGACTAAACTGGTCAGTTTTACTTTTTTGGAAATTGACTATCTTGAATACTGAGAGTGAAATATTGTGCATACTGATAACAGATCCTATGTGAATCAACACCCTCCTTTTTCTAGAAGTTAATTTTGGCAGTCTTTGTTGACATTTTTTAGATGTCCTGGATTGCAGAATCGACAAGTTGGAACCTGCTAGACCATTCTTAAAAAAATTTGCAACTTACAGGAAAAAAGTTGGGATATATTTGATTTCTTCATTTATCTATCTCAAGTCCTTGTCCTTGGGACACATGTTCTGCCAAGTTTATCTTGGGGACTCTCCATTGGGGGACGTTCTTTTCCTTCAAACAAATCTTTCCTTTTATAACACAAACACGAGCTTGGTTTATAATTGGTGTCATTGTGATCCTATTAATCTAATTATTTTATAACTACCTCAACAATGATCCTTTTTTTATTGTAAATATAATACTACATCTTGAACCTATATGCACTAGGTTTTCTTTTTCTTTTTTTGTGCCTGCACAGGAGGGGGGTGAAGGTTCTGGCCACTAAGTCTATTTCAACCACAACAAAGAGTGGTGAAAAAATATAAGGTGGCGTTTGTTAGCTACTTTTTAAAGTAGAGATTTTTACACCTAAAATCTCTCAAATGTAGACATGCAACCTACTTTTTAAAGTAGAGGTTTTTACACCTAAAATCTCTCAAATGTAAACATGCAATTAGCCTTCAACTTGACAATCTAAAGTCCAACTAAGCATAATTTTCAAATAAGCACTTCTTTTTAGACCAGTGGTAACAAACGCCACCTAATACTTTATCCGTTATCGTTGTGTTTGTTATAAGTACATAATATTTATTAAACTTATGTGGTGCGGTGCTTTGCAGAGGAAGATGGAGAGGTCGAGTACAGGCATCTTTTCTTTGTGCCTGAAGTTATATCCAGGTAGATATGAGGTAGGTCATTTTTCTTGACTGCTTATGGTTTCCAATCCATCATTCTATTTTGATAATTTGGCATTACATATGTTTACATATAATATATCTAAGAAATCTGGTGATGACAGATCAAGTTTATTGTTGACGGTGCTTGGAAAGTTGATCCGTTGCGCCCTATTGTTCATAACAACGGGTACAAGAATAATCTCCTTACTATCTCGTAGAGGCACATAATCAGCATAACAATGAGCATGAGAATAATCTCATCATCTCATAGAGGCACACAATTAGTAACTTGTAATAGGAAAAACAATTGTGACATCAACAGTAGAGAATAGTTTCCTCATGATATTCTGACCTCGCAGGATTACTTGTAACAAATTCTTTTGTAACATTATTTTTCACCACCCTGTAATCTGATTCTTTCATTTTTTAGACAATTCATTTTTCCTATCAATTTGTCTTCTAAGGGTCCGTTCTTTTGCGGAGACTTAAAAGGTCCAGCATTTTGCAAGTTGTGTCAATGGACAATATGCATTTTCTTTTTGAGAATGGGATGTATGGATGCTTTTCATATATTGGGTTTCTTTTGCGGAGACTTAAAAGGTCCAGCACTTTGCAAGTTTTGTCAATGAACAATATGCATTTTCTTTTGAGAATGGGATGTATGGATGCTTTTCATATATTGGGTTGCAATTTCCATTAGACTTTAAATGCAGATAAATGAATGATTTCAAATCTCATGAAAAATGGTAATACTTGAAACTCATGATGGTAAGAATTAATCTTGTTAAAAACCTTGACAAGATGACTCAAATTTCCTACCAAAGTGTCGTTTTATAAGTCTCAACAAATTTTCCCTGTAAACAGATTACGCATTGCCATGAAGGAACAAGTGGCCCTAGGTAGGAGGCTCCAACTGAGTGGATGTGCCAGTAGGCAGGTTTTCTAGGACCAGAATCCAGAACTACACACAACCGTGTTCTAGTCACAGGCATGTTCATTCCTGGACCTTGATACTAAATTGTAGAGGAGCTATGAGATTCTATCGGAATATGAGCAATGCTATAATCGCCTTAAATGTTCTGACACGTACATCCACTTTACAAGTATCAATTACCCATTTTGTTGAGCCGTTCTTTCTCAAAAGTGTTAGCAACTGATATTTTGTTTAGCAACATATTTGGGCTAGAATTCTTGAATAGGTATGATTACTCACCATTCTCCAACTGCTACAATTGGTGGACCACCTTTTAGTTAGAGGCTTAGTGCATTAATCAAGAAAAAAATTGAAGATACTGTGCTTCTGATCCAAATCCGTGCCCTAATTTTATCCCAACTATGGGTAGGGCCCGATCTTTAACCACATTTGCTGGGATCTAGAGTCTAGACATGCCTGTAATTCTCAGACAGGTAAACAAGTTTAAGACAAATCCGCGCACCTCATTTTATCCTATTTGGAGTAGTTTTCGACCACTTATATCAAAGTCAAAGCCAAATAATGTATTTGAGGGCGTTCAGTCAGGAAATTATTAGTTTGAGGGTGTTCAGTTAGTAAATTATTAGTTTGGACAGCTTTGCTCCTGTGGTCGTGTGTTCAACTCCTACTCCTCGACTTACCCTGATATCCATAGGGAAAATCCGGAGTGGGTTGGTCGGGACACCCCACCTTAGTTTGAAGGCTTTGGGACACCCTCCGTTACCAAAAAAAAAAAAAAATTATTAATTTGAATACATTAGTGTGGACTAGAAGTTTTTGGAACTTAGGCCTCATGAAGCGAAAGGTCATGGATTCGACTTCTTACTCCCCCTTTGGGGCCTACCATGTGAACATGGCCCAACCTGAAATCCCGTGCACGAATGCACATTCTCAATGGTCTCGGCCCTTTAGCGGCCTCAGTAGCAAAGTCGATAATATTAACAATGAAAGTGAGCTTCTTCCCAAACCATGCCTGGTTACAGAGATCTTTTGGGAATTCATAAAAAAACTAGAAGGATATTTATGTTTATTAATTTTTTTTTAATGTAATTTCTAAAAATATCTCTATCAAAATTCACAGGCATATGTAATTCCTAAAATCAATGGACTAAAGGGATATAAATTATGTGCATGAGGGTATGAGTTGGAAATTCCTAAAAAATATTAGCAATTCACAGAAAAAAAAATGTTATCTTTACTATTTTAATGGGAGTGGAGGGCGTAGCCTGAATTTTCCAAAATTCCTAAACTACCCTTATATAAAACAAAACTTTAATTTAATATTTTACTTTAATTCCCAAACTATCCTCATCTATCTATTTAAAGAATAGAATCACAATCAAATCATGATTGAACTCGGGGAGATTTCAATCACACCCGTAGGTTAACACGTGTCCCTTTTAACTCCTATTAACTGTGGTTAACTCTTTTCCCTCGCTCTCACGTGCATCACACGTGCCACCCGCTATAAAAATAAAAGGCATACAAAGAAAGTGACCTTGTCATAGGCGAAACGCAAATTGGGATAGGAGAGAACGGAATAGGATAATTTTAGGGTATGCGCAGGATAAGCACAGATAACCCCGGCCCTTTCCCGCGCAAATACCTAATTTTAACAGTTATTCAGTACAATTGTTCGTTTCCTTTTCGCTTCTCGGTGTAAGCTTCAACTGTTTGAAGAAATGCAGAAAAGATGGTTTCATTCATCAAAGCTTCAAATTACTTCGTGTTTTCGCCTTATTCGATCCGAAATTGCCCTAGCTTTCCCTCTCTGGTTTCCATGATTCATCCAAGAAGACGACAATCCGCTTCTCTTGGTCTCTCCGTCGCGAAGCAGATCGTTTCTTTAGGGTTTTCTGGTTTTGGGAGTTCGTTTCTTTTGGTGCTGAGGAATTCTTCTATGGTTTTGTTTGGCGGTGTAAGGACATCCAGCTTTCGAGGCAGAGATTTTGCAGAAATCTAAGAATCTTAACGTTTTTTTCGACCAAGAAAAAGTTTGGAAAGGTGGGCATTTGAAATTTGTGAAGATTTTTTCAAATCTAAGAATCCTAAGAGAATTAGTCACAACACTTTCTTCTTTTGGGGGCTGTATATGGAGCGACGACTCTTAACTCTACTGCAATCTTCTGTACATCTCAACCAATTCAAGCAAATCCACGCTCTCATCATCACCAACTACTCCATTCCCACCCGAATCTTCATTAAAAGGCTGTTAAATCTATCCATTATCGACTATGCTCGCCAAGTTTTTGATAAAATTCATCAACCAGATCAATATCTTTATAGTTCTCTCATTTCAACTTACTCTAAGCTGTCTTTGAACAAGGATGCTGTGGAAACATTCTTTTTGATGCATCGTGATAAAATCCAGATAAATTGTTTTGCATATCCGCCTGTTTTCAAATCGTGTGCTTTGTTATTGGCAATCAATGAAGGAAAACAAGTTCACGCTCTTGTAATCAATTACGGGTTCAATTCAAATATATTTATTCAGACTGGATTGATTAATTTCTATGTCAAAACTGGTGATCTGGATTCTGCTAAGCAAGTTTTTAATGGGATTTTGGTTAAAGATCCAGTTTGTTATAATTGTTTGATATCTGGATATTCTAAATCTGGCAAGGTTTTAGCAGCCCGGCAGCTGTTTGATGAGATGACTGAGAAAACAGTCGGTTCATGGAATTCTATGATTTCCTGCTATGCACATAATGGGGATTCTCTTGAAGGGTTGAAAATTTTTGAGAGGATGCAGGCTGAGAAGTTTTCACCTAATGAAATTACTCTGGCCACTGTGCTGTCTATTTGTGCGAAACTGGGGGACTTGGAGATGGGTTTGAGAATTAAAAAGTTTATTGACACTAATAATTTGCGTTCAAATATGATAGTGTCAACTGCGATATTGGAAATGTATGTGAAATGTGGGGCTGTTGATGATGCGCGTCGAGAGTTTGATCAGATGGTTCAAAGAGATGTTGTTGCATGGAGTGCCATGATTGCTGGGTATGCCCAAAATGGGAGATCAAATGAGGCCTTAGAGCTCTTCAATCACATGAAATGCGAAAATGTTAAACCTAACAATGTCACACTTGTGAGTGTCCTATCAGCTTGTGCTCAATTGGGTTCAGTAGAAGCCGGTGAGCGCATAGGCGCTTATATAGAGAGTCAAGGTTTGGCCTCAAATGTTCATGTGGGCTCTGCATTATTGGACATGTATTCCAAGTGTGGTAACATTGGAAAGGCTCATCAAATCTTTGATAGAATGCCTCAGAGAGACATTGTTTCTTGGAATTCGATTATTTTTGGGCTGGCCATTAATGGGTTTGCAGGTGATGCAATCGGTTTATATGAGAAAATGAAAGAAACTGAGGCAAAACCCAATGATATAACGTTTGTGAGCTTGTTAACAGCCTGCACACATGCAGGCCTTATCGAAGTGGGACTTAGGTTCTTCAAAAGCATGACATCAGATTACAAGATTGTACCTAAGGTTGAACACTGTGCTTGTATTGTAGATCTCTTTTGTAGGTCCGGAAGATTAAAAGAGGCCTATGAGTTTATATGTGAGATGGAAATGGAACCCAATGTTGTCATATGGGGTACCTTACTGAGCGCTTGTAGGAGCCATTTGAATGTAGAGCTTGCTGAGCGCTCAGTCGAGAAGCTACTTGTATTAGAACCAGAGAACTCGGGGAATTATGTCCTTCTCTCTAACATATATGCCAGTGCAGGCAGATGGAAAGAAGCCTTGAAGGTGAGGACATTGATGAAAGATAGGCGAGTTCAGAAGTCATCTGCATATAGTTGGATAGAAGTGGAGGATAGGGTGCATAAGTTTCTAGTTGGAGACACATCCCATTTGAGATCCGATGAGATCTACAGTGTTGTTGATGGGTTGACACTGCAGTTGTCTTGGGCTGGTTATGCTCATCTATCTGACTTAGAGTTCTGATGATACTTAAACTAGAAGCCATGGAGACGTTTCTTCTCTATAACCTGTCTTCTTGTATGTGGATATCTCATGACAACTCAATATGTAAAGCACTTGGTGGACAGAAATTTTTTCAGATTCTCCCTAAACCGAACTGGGAAGAAAATGATTGACTTTGACTGTAAGTTTTAAAAAGTATGATTCAACCTTTAATTCTATTTGTTAACTATGTATACAGATGGGCTGATTAGATTTATCTTGATTCCATTTTTTATATTTATTTTCTGAAAAATCCTCCAGTTGCAGTTGGAAACAATTTCAGAAATGTTCTATTTATGTAGTTTATATTCTATTTGCATGTTAACTTTGAGATATCACCTTCTATAGGTTGGGAAATGGCTTTAGTTCTAGGAAGATTTTCTTGAACATAAGGTCATATATATGAGGAAACCTGGGAAATTTTGATGGAGTAGTTATCATCTAATTACGAGGATCTTTAACCCATGGAGAACATGCTCATCAGTTGGGTGATCTTAACCATTTTGTGTATGGACTTTATACCCATTTTTTCACTTATTATTTTTCCTTGTCACCCATAATTTATCTCTTAATTTAATTGTTAGGCTTGCCCAGTTTTTTCTTTTTTATTTTTAGTGTTATGAATTAGGACTCATTCTATTTGTGTGCTGACATATCAATCATTTGGAGTTTTTGTCAAGAACACTTCTAAAATATGGCTGGACAAAACTCTATCTAAATATAGGTTCCTCTATATAGGTCGTATTTGGCTGCAAGAACACTGGATGAATTCCCTAGAAGTGATGCCTCCATGTTCTTGATTAGTGTGTAAGAAATAAGGTATTTCACGAGACATTCCTTTCTGCAAATAGATGTCTAGAAGCCCCATCAGTGGATACGTCTTTCTTGTCCACTATTCCTCCTTGTTACTTGTTAGACAAATAGAGAACATGTTTCCCCTCCATCTTATCTCGACATTTTTACAATGTTCTACATTTATGGGCTTTAGTGTATGGATATGGTGCGGCATCCTTTTAATATGGTCAGACTTGGTATAACTCTTGCCTCATACTTCTGTATTAGGAAAGAGAATTGTCTTTGCTACACATTCTACCATGTGTCAAATTTTCGATAATTGATTGGGCCTTGAAGAGGATCTCAGTTTGAGTTGACTAAAGCACAGCGAAGCATTTGACGCGATTTTGTGGTCTACTATATGTCTCCTATGTTAGACCTATTCAATGGTGTCTGGCCAAGTAACAAATTCGCCGAATTTTTGAAAATTTTGCAAATTATTCACTAAACTATTCATGAATTATTGGATTCCCGAATTATTCGCGAATTCTCCGAATTATTCCTAAATAATTTGTTTAGTTCAAAAAGTAAACTACTTATTTTGTACATTGTTTAATCAAATTGTTTGATTTATTTTTATAATTGTTAATTTATATTTTATTTTTCCCAATTTTTCGAACTCAACCCTTACTGAATTATTCCCGAACCCAAAATTTTTCACTATGGTGTCGAGAGATCTGATAATAGCTTTTGGTTGACGGATACTACCATTCAGACTGGTAGATTTTTTTGTGGATGGTTGCAAGAACCTTAGTATCGCACTATTATTGTGATTCTTGGGCTAGTCCAAAGTGGTAGCTTTAGATTGGTTGAGATGGCATTTTGTGTGATTGGGGTAGAGGTGGTTCTATAAAACTTTTAATTGTAAGAGTATGATCGTCTTTGGAGGGCATTTCCCTCAAAAAGCCACTTATACAACGTACTAAGGCCGACCAACATAGTGATCAATGCTAGCAGAGGCAATGGAGCTGAGAGTGAATCAGAGTAGTATGGTTTAGTTGTTTTTTTGAGAGGTAAATAAAGAGATTCATTAAAGAGCTCTAAAAAAGTACAAGAATTCACAAAGAGTGAACCCGAAGAGAGAAAAAAAGATTTCAAGTGATAGAGAAAATAGACTAAAGCTACAGATATCACAAACTGAAACGGATACATCAACCATTAGGCGGGGAACTCTAATGCCTCCCAGCCAGATGTTGCTCCTTTTATAGAAAACCAGTCCACAAGGTGTTGGCAAACGCTCTAAATCATGCGGTTTGTAGTAAGGGATGTGTCTTCAAAAACGCGTCTGATGCGCTCCTTCCAAATAGCCCATGAGATAGCCCCCTGGGAGGAGTGCCCACAAATGATCCAAACGGGGACCCAACGAGCCCATCTACCAACATGATAGGGAGCTCTGAAAGGAAGAGGGAAAAACCCATGCAACTCCCAAGAAATCTAGAAAATAGCTCCAGAGGGTGAACGCAAAGGGAAGTGTAGAAGCAATTGATCAACTGATTCATCCGCTGCTAGGCACATCGTACATCTATTTGGGATAGACCAACCTCTGCTTTTAGATAATCAACTGTCAAGATTTTGTCTAGAAAAGTTGTCCATAAAAAGAAGGATACCTTGGATGGCACTCCTGCATACCACACCACTTTAACAAGGAACGTGGTGTGAGGATAATCCCTCCAGGCCCTCAAAAAGGATCTAATAGTAAACAGACCTTTTTTGTCCATGGACCCCTCTCGGGTATCCCTGAAAGTAGGGTTTGGAACCACCAACTCTAAATGCTCCATCAGGCTAGCAAAGCTATTCACCTCCTAATCATGCAAAGGACGCCTAAATCAGGGGATCCACACTATTGATCCACCCATAGGTTTAGTTTTAGTAATATAAATATAAAGGCATATGAGTTATTTTACTAACCAAGTTTTGTATCTCTCACAAATTTATTTTGGGAGAGATATGAATAGTATAGGCTTTCTCTGATTGCCTATCCCATAAAAGCAGTAGAGACTTGGGAGAGTAATGAGTAGTTGAGACCATAAAGTTCACAAAGTATTTACAACTTTTGAAAAGAGTCGGGACTTTTCAAAAAGTTGTGAATTTCACGAATTAAACACGAATTATTCGCAACTTTTTGAAAAGTCCCAAATAAATATCTAATATATGAAACATACTCGTTTATAATTTTTCATAAGTAACCTTATTTTATATTTTTCATCTCTCTCCTACTATTTTTCTGATTTATTTCTAAATTCCTTGAATTTTATCACTTTTTGACAAAAAATCCTAGACCAATAATTCCCTAACTCCGACTTTGGTAACTACGGTTGAGACAAGTGAAGACAATTGGAACAATGGTATCTGTAAGATTGATACTGTTAGCAAATCAAAAACCAAAATGCATCATCAGTGGAAAAGAAGGATGGCATGGTAATCTTTCTCTAAAGTTGGTTCGTGCTTTTTAAAAAATTAAAAAACAAAATCGTGTACATATTATATATGTTTCTCTAATACGTATTATATATTTTTATGTACTTGATCATGTCTCTCTTTGACACTGGATTTCTTGGAGTGGTTGGTTTGACTCGGATCTTTTGCCTGCTCAGGGAAATGGGGGGTGGGAATGATGCAGGGATTCAGAGTATTTTGAGTCGATTGGAGAAAGAGAGAAATCTTTCTTTTGACTTTGGTTTGAGCAAGGAAGAAAGTCGTACTCATGTCTGGAGGAGTCCCGGAAACTCAGCAGATAAGGGTAAGTTGGTTTCGTTAGTTACAATTTTTGGTTTTAATATCCTTAGAATCTTAGACTATAAAATTCTATGAACAAATGACTTAAAGACTAATCAATTTCATATATGTCACTGTTTCCAACTATGTCATGAATCTTGATATGTTGTGAAATATTGGATTTTAGGGTTTTAATTTATCCAAAATAAGAATTTTGTAGTTGGAATTTTTCCCCTATGAACTTTGTATTTTTAATATTTAACCCCTGGATTTTAAGTCTAAATGTGGCCATAATCATTGCTTGATCTTCTTAGATATCAGCACTCTTCTACTATGGTGTATATCTCCATAGAAAGAGAAATGGTTATTTACAAGGTATCTGATTGGGTGGCAGTCAAACTGTCACTGCATCTGCATGTGCATATATGATTCTCAGTACAATTGAAGATTAACTTCTTTCTGTCAATTTTACTTTGATTTAACACAGAAAGCAATAATTCAAAACTGTACAATTACTCTGACCGGTATCTATTTCTTCTAAATAAAGATACATTTTGAAACTTAACCTGCAGCATTTGTTACCTTGTGAAAGACAGTTGATGGCCTTGAAAGCAGTAGTAGATCAGCATCATTAAGCCCCAGTAAAGATTTGTTCAATGATTCTGGGGCATGCTTATTCGTAATAAATCTTTCTCAGACTTCAATGATATAAGAAACTCACTTGAGCCAGAAATGTGGAGAATGCAGAGCATTCAGGGGGAAGGTTTTTCAGATACTGAATTTGAAGGTACTGTACTTGCAAGTTGCAGGTCGCATTTATTAGTCGGGATCCTGCCCAATTGTGATTGAACTTGGGAGAGTTCAATAGCACTCACAAAGCCCTTTAACTAGTCTTTTAATTCTGGTTAAGAAGTTATAATTCATAGGGTTAAAAAAAAATTAGTATTTTTTTTCTAAAAAACAACTTTAGATTATTTAACCCTAAAAATTAGTGAATCTTAACCACAGTTAATAGGGTTAAAACTTAAAAGGGACACGTGTTGACCTGTGGGTGCGATTGAATTCTGGGAGAGTTCAAACGCAATTGATTATGATCCCAACTCTGCATTTATAGGTTCAAAGTGTTGAATCAAACTGAAATCTTCCTTATTTTTCTTGTTCCTTTTTTTTTATATATAATGTGCAGCTGCTGACATTGTTCCCAGCGAAGGTACAATGGGAGGAACAATGGATGCTATGAAGTATGAACGATCAGATATTTACAGTTAAAAGATGGTGCAAATTAAACCAATGATTCAAGGAAAGAATTGAACTATGGTGGTAAAGAGAATGACCACCATCAGATACAATCCCGACTTCAGCAGCTGGAGTCAGAGCTTGCATCTGCAATTCTGCACTTCGCTTACCGAGGTCTAGAAGTGATGAAGTTGGTTCACAGAAGGTGGGCGATCTGATCCCCATTATTATGTTTCTATATATTTATGAACCTGCTCCACTGTGTGTTTGTTGTTTCTTTAAGTTGCAACTTGCTGCTCAAATATTTCATGGACAATTTGTTGCTATATGGTATAAACTATATGATTAGCAATAAATTTGGTGTGTTCTTCATCTTCAGCATTTTTTTTGTCACTGCTTATGTAGGATTATGTATACCGAAGGACCTGGATACTTGATATTATCAAAAGTAGGCTTTATCTCATCCTTGGAAGGAGGATGCCAAACCACATGGGTAGTAATAGAGGAGCAATAGTCCCCTCATCAGCCGAGGAGGGGACTATTCCTCCTCGCTCTCACATAGCCAACCCTTTAACTCCCTTTTAACTCAGGTTAGTTTATTTTAACCCTTTAGTTAAATTTTTTTATTATATTTTTCTAAAAACCAAGGGTAGATGGGTGAACCATAAGGGTGGATGAATCTTTACCACAGTTAAATGAGGTTAGAAGGGGGACACATGGCAAGAAAATGGGAGCCGAGATGCCCCTCGTGTCACCGACCGAGGAGGTGACTATTTTCCGTAATAGAGGAAAGAGATGTTGACCTACCACAGTCCAATCTCTTAAGATGTTTCTGGAACTAACTCCTTCGAAATCCTTAGAGGCCCCAATGAGAAATAATTACTTTAATTGTTACCACCTGTGAACACTAACCCAAGCTTGTTATTCTTTTCAGTCGCCTGCTTGGCTCATTCCTATCTAAACCTGAAATACTATGTTCCAAAAAATCTACCTCAGTCCAAGGTTTTTAATTTCGAAATTCTCGATGATTTTGGCCAGCCAACCCGAACCGAGATCCCGAAAAAGTGCCGGATTTCGGCGAAATTTCGAAATCCGAAATATTAAATGGCTATTGGAATTTCGACCGTATGATCAAAGCATCTTCTTCTGATGCATCAGTTTCATCTCCGGACTAGTACGATCCATCATCCCCTCACAGTTCTCAGGAATAACCATGAGCTCACCTCTGTCGTAGCTAATTTTCCCACAATCTTTGATTGGTCTCCACCTATGGCCCCTATAGACTTCTCAATGATCTCTAAATCAGTCAAAGAAGTCTTTTAAAGATGGTAAAAGCAGCAGATTTCTCTTTAATGAAGTATACCCAAAGTTTTCTACTGAAGTCATCAATGAAAGTAATAAAGTACTTACTTTCTCTGAGAGAAATTGGGTCCAATGGTCCGCAGATATCCGTGTGAACTAGCTGTAATAGTTCTGTTGCTCTCCACGATTTGCCACTCTGGAACCAGCATACCCTAGTCCGGAGAAGAAGGGGTCATAAGCTCTTTTGAACCTGTGAAAAACAGCCGGAAACCTTGCACCACTGGCAAAACCTCCCCACAGAGCTCCCCTTTGCTGGAGACGAAAATGCTGGGAACCATCCTGTGATGTGTCTCCCCATTCTAAATGGTTATTGGAAACAGTGGTGTGTAAGTTAGAGATAAACCTGGTCTCACTTCTCAGGCCGGGCCACTAAATCAGCTTCTTTATGAGTTGGGTATTAGGGAACCCAGCATCTTCGACCCTAATGGATCTGCCCACACCTGGGATCTTACTGGGGGCTGAAGCTCTTAGCTTACTCAAACCCTGCTATCAATTTTGGTGAGAAGGGCAATAGTGGAAACCTGTCATTGAACTTTAAAGTAGTCAAAAATTGATCAACTGGCAGAACTGAAAGTGATCCTTTGAGAGTGAAGAATTAATCCGAATCTAAACCAATTCTTATTTCTTCCTAAAGGCAGTGAAGAAAATCTCAATTTACATGTTAAAAGGCTTCTTCTTCTTTTTCGTAACAACCTGGTTTCTTTCTCCACTTCTCCTGAGTCCCGAGTATATGCCCTGGTTTGAGATCAATGATTCATCATGTATGTTTTGCAGCTTTTAAAAATTCCTATTGAGAATGAGAAACTATGTCTTATATACTCCTTGAAGATCCCATTTGATGATTCCCAACACTCTCCGTAAGAATATGTTGAAAATCCATCCAGTCTGGGTTCTTGTTCCCCCATTAAAAATCACCAATTGCATTTAAAACTCCGTCTTTTAAACTTCCTTTTGAACTCCTATGCAGTGTTGTCAGAACCGGACCGGGCATCGAATCGGTAGAGTGGCCGGTTCCCGGTTCAACCGGTCTGGTTCGACCGTATGCTTTTTGCAAAAAAAACTTTTTTTTTTCATTTTTTTCTTAATTTTTCCACGTTCCGGCTGGTTCTGACCGGTTCTACCGGTTTTGACCGGATCTTAAAGAATACCAGTTTTGAGGGTTTTGGGAACCGGCGAGGGGGCCGGTTCCCGGTTCAACTGGCCGGGCCGGTCCAGTTCTGACAACACTGCTCCTATGTGATATTCATTGGAATACTAACAAGTTGGATGCTACCCTGCAAAAGAAAAACATTTCACCTCGGATAGATATGTATTAAATGCATCCATCTCTTACCTTTCTCTCCATGCAAATCAACTACCTGCCAGAGAGCAGACAGGATCAACCCGGCGAGTGGGTGCAGCCAAACTGGTTCAATGGTTCAGCCATCGGGGGTCCCCTGCTTTTAACCGATTTAGGTACATTGCTGGTTGGGTCATATTATTTGTGGTTTGTTTGAGCTGTGTCATTAAAAGCGAAAAGCCTGTTGACTTGGAAGAGAAACTCATATCAGTTCAGGTTTTGGTATAACGCTGTCGTGTACTTGGATTGAAACAATCTGCTGGGTCATTGAAGATTTTAAACTTGTTTAGATTTTTACAAATTACTTCTTAGATTCTGTTAAAATTCTTCATCGGGGTCATGAAAGCTCCTTCGAGGGTTTGCAGAAGCTTTCTGATTCTTGGGAGTTCCAGGAAAATGAAATAATGAACGCTCAAGACAAATTACGGTCAACGCTTGCAAAGTTAGCAGTATTAAAAGGAAAAATGGCACTTGC
This sequence comes from Tetracentron sinense, assembly GCA_015143295.1. Lineage (NCBI taxonomy): Eukaryota > Viridiplantae > Streptophyta > Magnoliopsida > Trochodendrales > Trochodendraceae > Tetracentron > Tetracentron sinense. Next base: position 8,211,593 of record CM026573.1, read on the forward strand.
AATTATGTATGCATCTTTTCCTTTCATTTGATGGCACGCACCTTTAAGTTTGTCTTTCTCCATTAGCCATGACACATTCTCATCTTCTTTCTGTTGTGAAGCACAAAAGATGGTGGAAGATAAACAGTAGAATTTATAATGCTCAGAAGACTCTACACCTTCTCTGTACTGCCTGCATAGTTTGGCCTAATTCAGCCTCGGAGGTTCTCTTGACCAGATCTTATGATGATTGGACTATTCAGGTTTGATCTCGCTTGCAGTAATTAATTATTTTAGATTTTTTATTACCAGGTCTCTTTTTTTAATTTTCCAATGTTTAAACTGCAAAGGCAACAGGGGTTTTCTTAATTATGCAGAGAAATTACTTATTTTTTCTGGCAAGGGAAATTTGCCTTTGACAAGATAAAGAAGTAGAATCTGAGTTTTGTTGTAAAACCTATTTCATTTTGCTCTCTGTGGTTTTCTTAAAGTGTCATGTAGCTATTTACCTTAGCTGCTTATATTACTCAATGATTTAATCAACCTTACTGTTTTTAGAATCAATTATTAGCTTTCTGAACAGCCATCTGACAGGAATAATAATTTATAGCTTTTCAGCATATGTTCCAAAAACAATGTCCTTTCTGCACTCAGAACGCTGGAAGCTCCACCCTCCACTTAATTGAAATGGCTTTCAGATTCTAGAGTCATTCATTTTTGTTCAAATTGTGTAAGTAACATAAATGCTATGTTAGATTATGTACATTAACTTCTAACTAGTGTATTCATATACATGATATATTATTAAATCAACTAGACAAAATGTTTCTTAGGTTTCCCGTAGATTTCAATGATGCTTTATGATATTCATGTCTGTTTTCCTGACAATGAATCCTCTGAACTTCATCTACTTTTGGTTAATGGAGTTATACTTGGCCTCAACGGCATCAAAGAATGTCATATGCCCAGGCTTTGAATGCTTCTGATTCCCATACTGGCGGAATCTTGTTCCAAATTTTTTCATAACACTTAAAGTATAGTAGTAGGTTCTAGGTAGAATGTCAAGATGAAGAATAAAAGTTTTAAGGATTGCCCACCAGGTAAATGACAGAACCTTGGAATGCTCTAGATTGTAGCCACTAGAAACCAGCCTCGTGACATGTAAGGGCAACTCTGGAACAATCTCTTCACCTGATTTGATCAATAGCAAGGAGACCATTGGAACCAGTCTTATTTTATGGTAGCAGACTGTCTTAGTGATAGTGATTGCTGAAAGAAAATAAAATACTGGAACCATAACCATTCATAATAAGGGACTCCATAGTCATAGAAACCACATTTCTTTCCAGGTAATTTCAGATTTTGCAAATACAGTGCATATATGGCCACTTCGAAATTCTCATCTCTGTTTTGTACTGTCTACTTGTGCTTTAATGATAAATCTACTGCCTAGACTGCCGCAAAGGCTCAAACTAGTGTGCTAGCATGGTCCACTACCTCCCAAGAGTAAGAAAAGTTTGGATGATATGTTTGTCACCCTTGAAAGAAGGGGTTAATATGTCATGTTTTCACATTTTAAGATTATGCATCACTTGCAATACAAAAAGGACATTAGGGATTAATTTTCATGATAATGAAAGCAGGGTATGCTATCGTTTGTGTTAAAAGGGCAGGACTAAACTGGTCAGTTTTACTTTTTTCGAAATTGACTATCTTGAGTACTCAGAGTGAATATTGTGCATTCAACAACCTCCTTTCTCTAGAAGTTCATTTGACAGTCTTTATTGACATTTTTAGATAGTCTGGATCGCAGAATTGACAAGTTGGAACCAGCTAAGAGCATTCCTAGCAGCCTCACCAAATTTGCCTCACCAAAATAGCCAAAACTCACAAAAAATTATGTTGGTGAGCCACTTTTTAAAAACACTCCCAGCAGCCTCACCAAAATAGCTAAAACTATCATTATTTTATTATTTGTGTCACTTCCACAATTTAAAAAAAAAAAGAGAAACCTTGATTTTATTTGTGTGGGCCCATAAAGGAGGGAAAAAGAGATATTTTGGTTTGGTGAGTGTACAGTGACTCACCAATGTTGGTGAGTCACTGTATACTCACTAAACCGAATTCTTCAAATTGGTGAGGCTGCTGCAGACGATATTTTGCACTTTTTAGCCAATTGGCTCACCAAAATAGCTAAAAAACTATTTTAGTGAGGTTGATAGGAATGCTCTAAACCATTCTTGAAAAGTTTTGCAACTTACAAGAAATCCAAAGTTGGGTTATGTTCGATTTCTTCATTCATCTATTTCCCATCCTTGGTACACACATGTTCTGCCAAGTTTATCTTGGAGAATCTCCATTGAGGACGTTCTTTTTCTTCAGGCAAATCTTTCCTTTGTACAACATGAACATCATAAGATCCAGTCAAGAGAACTTCCGAGGAAAATGAAATAATGAGGACTTTTACATAAGTCTTAGATTCTTTCAAATAAATAAAAATAGACTTTAAACCTTCTTGAAAGATAGTCTTCATCTTGATCTTGATCTTCCAGCTTGAATATGTTTTCATGATCTTTATTTTTATCATGATCTAACTTGGACTTTGGGATTGATCCTAAATTCAACTTTGAATATGGATGATTCTTCTTGATTGGTTCATCTTGGACATGTCGAATCTTTTCCATACATCATGCTTTGAATGTTGGACTAATATTCTTGTAATCTGAATTTTACATAAATTTCATGGAAACATTAGTACCAAAATGATCATTTCATTATTATGTTATCATCAAAATTATTAAAAATACACAGGATTGTAACCTTTATGCTAACATTCTAGTCGCAGACATGTTCATCATGAACTTTTATATTAAATAGTAGAGGAGCTATGAGATTATATCGGAATATGAGCAATGCTATAATTGTCTTAAATGTTCTAACACATCTTCTTGTCCACACAAAACAGTAGATTTCCCATTTACGCAAGCAGTTGAAGCAACCACCGTGCAAAGCATCAATTACCCATTATGTCGTCCAGCCTGTTCTTTCTGAAAAGTGTTGAAACTTATATTTTGTTTAGGAACATATTTGGGCTAGATTTCTTGAATAGATTGACAAAAATGGCTTAGAATGTGCCTGCAAATTGAGTCGAGTTTTATTGTAATATACAAAGAGTCACCCCTACTTGGTAGAATATCTTATGGTCAGATAGGCAACGGGAATTGTTTAGAAGAAAAAAAAAAGACAAATATTATGACAAAAAAAGTATTTCTTTTTTATCTTCTTTCAAGCACAGCTTGGCTCGGAGGGTATGGCTTGGACCTAGTCAGTTCATGCCCTTCGATGGCTTGGGCCAGACCCTTACAAGTGATGGCTGAGCTTGGACAGACCCGCCCAAGCATGGCCCATTGACAGCCCTAATCAAACCCGTTAATAGGGCAAGTCACCTTGCACAAAGGTGACATGTGTCCCATTAAACCCAGTTGATCAACACTAACTCGTAGAGTTAATGCTACCCTTTGGTTTTAGAAAGAAAAAAAAGATACAAACTGGGGGGAAGAAACTGGCAAAACCATACAGCTGTCGGGACACATGTTGCAATCCTGTAACGACAAGACAAAAACTATCCGGTTGCTGTCATAGAAGATCCGGAGTGTTATAATATGAATGGAAAAGCATGAGCAATTCATACTTTCCCGATGACTATACAGTGGATGAGAATTTACATAATTGACTTGAAACCCCAGGCAGTTACATTATTACATACTCTAAAATCTTCTCTGACCAGAGCAAAGGACCATGTCAATTTTCCCAAATTGAGGCCCATCCCATGGTATTACCTTCAAAAATAACATTTGGACAGAACCATTACAAGGATAAATCAAGTCTGAGAAGGTGGCCAGACTGTTCTTATGGCAAACGTGAACCCGCTTCCGCAGAAAATGTTGAAACCAGTATCGTTTTGAAGCTCATGTCCTAGGTTTATTACCTGTGGGCTGGTTTGATCATGTGTATTCCCCAAGCCAAGCTGTCCGTGTTCGCCCCAACCCCATGTCATTATTACTCCATTCTCTGCAATCACAATACACACGTGCTAAAGTGAATCAGCACAACCTGCATTTTGTCCATAAAATCCAAAAAGGGGGGGGGGGGGGGAAGTGACTTGCCTGTTACTAGAGCGGAGTGCTCTGCTCCGGCTGCAATGTGCATGACTTTTATCCCATTAAGACCAGGTACTTTGTCGAGAATGGGTTCCATGGAATCTCCTGAAATATCAAACCATAAATCACTATACCATAGTACTGAATAAGATGGACAATTGGCCAAAATGAAGACAAGGGGTAACTACTAATTATGAGCATCACATGACTGGTATGAATTTTGCAATCTAATTGCTAACTGAATTTAGTTTAAAGAGAAGAATTAAGATGTGTACTTATTTCATTATGTAATCTTTTTAACCTAATCACCCTCACAGAGAGCCATTGCACTCTTATCACTTGATAAAATCTAATCAACCAGCAAGAATTACCATTTCTGATGACCTTCAAGAGTTTTTCTCTTCAATTTAATATGCCTACACCAGAATATATCATAGCCACTCGAATCAATGAGTGTCATTTGGTCCTGGGTGATAAATACCTGTGTTTCTTCGCACCTCCTGGAGAATATATCAGTTGTAAAGAATTGATTGACCTTTTGAAGGACTAGTTAACAGGCCGGGCCGGTTAGAAGTACATAATCAGATGCTTATTAAATGAGGATAGATCTGGTCTGATTTATAATAAACAGTATCTACCATCAATACACAAAATATCAGAACACTTGAAGCATGTGCGTGAGGTCAAGACCCTGCCATTCAATGGGTAGCACCTGAGATACTACTAGTCAAAAACAAATTCAATACAACAATCATAATTTCATAACCATCAAACTATCTGATTCTTTATATGATCTGAAAAAAGAAAATATCGGCAAACAGTTACATATGACGTGATAGGATGGTTATGATCATGTTGGTTTCTTTACTAGATAATCTCATTGAAAAGAAACAAAACCATACTAACGAAGTTCTCCGATTTTTTAAAAATATCGGAATAAATCGTAGTTTTTTCATCAAATGATTAATTCAGGAAGTATTTGCAACTTTTCAAAAAGTAGCGAATTTCGTGAACTAAAAGCGAATTATTCACAACTTTTTGAAACACTTGGACAAGAATATGACATATATTTGTTTATTCTTTTCATAGTAATCTTATTTTTATTTCTTTTATCTTTCCCAACCCCTTACCCAATTTTTTCTTCCAAATTTTGCCCATTTTGTCCTAATTTTTCCATGGCCGAATAATTCCCAAACTCCAACTTGGTGACTATGGACCCATCAAATGGTTGGTTTCTTTACCTAGATAATATCCTTGATCAGACCCTATCAAATGGTTGGTTCATACCTCATACACCCACTGTCCTGAAATTCCATTTATTGATGCTATTTAGAATCTAAAATATAGATTTATTACCCATTACATAAAACAGAGAAAAGAAGATAAAAAACACCCCTTCATTCTGACCAAGTGTAATGATGCCATGATCATCACTCTTCAGCACGGCTGCAAGTATCTAAGCTCATGACATCGCTTGCATGGTTCAAGTCATCTGTATCTTTAAAAAGTCATCTGTATCTTAAAAACCAAAATTAAGCAAATATGGGTGCTTACCATCTGAGCTAGTACATGGAGTCCGATGTACAGAGGGAGGCTGCTTCAAGCTCATTTTTTGAGGATCACTAAGCATCCCATGTTGGTTGCCACCGAGCATAAGCACTTCGTTGTCACCTTTGTAAGATACCAAAGAACGCTTTTAGCAAAGTCATACACCATTTTTATTTTTTTTTGGATAATACACCATTGTTAATCTGGGAATCCAGAGACATTTGGATAAAATGAAATTAAAAAAAAAAGAAGTATACATTTACCTGTTAATAGTAAAGCGTGATTCCAGCCAAGAGCAACTTGAGAGAACCTCAAATGTGAAGATAAAATTTGGGGAAGGTAAGCATCTTTAGTGCCACTGAACCCTCTGCCCCAAGTGTACAGATGTCCATCAGCTGATGCAATGATGACGTAGAAATTAATGGAGAGAGAACAATTGATCTGGAATTGTTTATGACACGTGAGGCCCCTCAAATCATCGAACCAGATGTTCAATTGATAGACCACCTGCTGAAGAAAGTATAGCCCAAAACCAGAATAGAGACTTCTCATTGCCCCATGTGCGAACTTTTCTTTCTCAGATCTTAACTATTTTTCCCCTAAGCTTTAGCAGATCCTCTATCAAGTCTTATTTTTGGGTAAACCCTATCCAAAACTTTCACTGATTTCATGGTCTGGGTTGATGAGCTGGTGAGTGACATGTTTAGTGTCTGGGCACGGTTCATTGGAGATGATGAACCTCAGACCCTTCATAGGTTTTCGCTTAAAATAAACAGTTTCACTATTACTGACGCATTATGCAAAAAATAATTTGAGGAACTCACCAGACAGTGCAGCACTATGATCTCCATTTGCACCAATGCTAATTATCTCAACATCTTCAAATCCAAAAATAATTTGAGGAAGACTTAATGATTTGATCCTATCCTTGGAAATACCCAGTTGACCACGCTTTCCAGAACCGAATCCATAAACTTGATCTCCTGAAGGACCTGCATCAGAGTGAGATCAATTCATTAATGCTTGAGGTGCTTGAGAGTGATTTGGATCAAACTTCCTTAACATTTAAATTTTGCTTTCCCTTTGTCCTTTTTTTTCTTTTTGGCTATGTAATGACTGCTAAAGGGAAAAAATAATAATAATAATAATAAAAGAAACTACACAAGGTGCAAAAATTCCTTACCAGATTAGCCAGAAATTAGGCAATAACATTTGACAATTAATGTACCTCGACCCTATTTATGTTTTAGAGTGATCTCAATTCATTAATGCTTGAGAGTGATTGGGATCAAACTTCATTCAAATTTAAATTTGGCATTTCCTTTGTCATTTTTTTTTTCTTTCTTTTTTGGCTATATGGTGACTGTTAAAGGAAAAAAAGAAAGAAAGAAAAGAAATTACACAAGGTGCAAAAATTCCTTACTAGTTACTAACTTACTATATAAAACATTGCCTACCATACATTAACGGTTTAGCAAAAAATTTGGCAAAATTCAAGCCATCCCTCTACAGTTTTGCATTTACCCTTCTTAGTTTCATCAATTGATAATACTTTATTGCAAGGTCGCTAAATCGTAATCGAATCGTAAAACCGTTTTAGGACCGATTCGAATCAAATCAGGATTCAAATCGTAAATCGTAAGATTCAATCCATTTTTTTTAAAAAATAGTTTAAAAAATTACAAAATAAATCAGAAAAATTGAATAATCCATTATTCAAAAGATTCCATTCATATCTATTGATAAAAAAATTAGTAATGAACATTTCATTGCATACGCTATAAAAAACACGAATGAACTTCATAAAAAGAAATATAACCTCCAAATCATTAAAGACAAATCAATAAAAGTAAACTCATATAATCATGTTGTACGAGTTCAAGTATCAAAAGATTTGTACAATTAAAAAAACAAATAAAATAAACTATCAAGTTCTCCCAGAGTCCAACTCTCCAACTCCATGCTCTTTCTTCTTCCTCCTTTCTTCTTTTTTCTTTTTCTTCTTTTTCTCGTTTCACAACAACAAAGAGAACCCTAATAGGGGTTTTGGCATGTCCGTAACAGAGGTTTTCTTGTTTCTTCACTCTTCCTAAAAGACATAAAGTATCTTAAGTATCGGTCGTATCGGTCCGTAACAGGGGTTTCGTGCTCGAATCGCATAAATCATACAATTTAAATCGCAATCTAAATGGGATTTACCCAATTAAGATTTTCACCTGCGATTTGAATCGCCTAAGATTCGATCCAAATCGTAACACTCGAATCACAAATCGCAAGGATTTAACAATCATGCTTCATCAGCAAATATCATACACCTCAGGACCTTCTCTTAATAGATATTCAATTCATCTATATTAAATAAAAGATATGGACTCATAACTAACCCCTTATGTAAATCTATTATCACAAGGAGCTCATTTGTCTCACCCAAGGCTTTAAACTTTGATATCTTTTTTTTCTTTTTTGATCGGTAAACTTTGATATCTTAGGAAGTGAATATTTCGTGAAAATTTATGTCAGTCTGAAAATATTTTAAAATTTTTGGAAACCATTGAAACATTATGAAAACTATAGAAATATGAACGTGTATAGTTATTATAAGAAATGAAAAAATAAGTATAAATACACACTCATAACACATTGTGTAAGAAAAAATAAGCATTTTGCAATAGGAAAAGTGAGAAAAATAACATGTGGCATAATTATCGTGCGTAGCTGAAACTTTAAAAGTCAAAGTTACACACAATAAATGGTCTGTAGTCAAGGTTACAAAGTAATTCATCCCAAAAAAGGAATAAAATATCAACATAACACATGAATCATACGACTTATATCCATATAGAGTTATGATGTGGCTTGAATATTGTTTTTCATTCTACAAATATTATTTTATTAAGAAAATATTTATAAATGCATAAAATAGACATGCATATGTTGATCTTAAGGTTCCCTGATTCATTTAGTTAATTAAAAAATTATATAATTTATTATTAGAATAATATTTTTCATTCAAATAAACATATATTTTTTTTTTATTATGAATAACCCGCAAGAACCGGGGGCGACTCAAGAGGAGGCGCCGCTGGCTCCAGAACCGGAACCTGCAGAAGTTCCCCAACATGAGGAACTTTGAAGGTCCATTCACACTCTAATTAAAGAGCAACTTCGGGGCAGTACAATAGTTTTTTTATCGATTCAATAAAATTTTTAATTATGATCGGTTTCATTCAAATAATAATAAAAAAAATTGTTTTTATATCAGTAAAATAGTTTAATAACAATAACCAACCCGTTGGAGTCCTTAGCAATATTTTAAATGGCGAAGGCATGAGGCAAGGCATTAGGAGTTAGGACATCTAGAGGCATAAGCCTTAAGCTTCATGTTCCCTCATTTTATAAATAAATGAAAAAATTAACCAAAAGTTTAAAAAAAATAAAAATAAAGTATATATATGTATATATTATCATCAATGTCTTATCTCAAATACTTGGGGTCAACAACACGAATTTTCTCCTGGCATTCCATTCTATTAAAAGTTATAATTTCACTTAAATCATGTGGCATTCCAATTCTATTAAAAGCTATAACTTCACTTAAATCATGAATTATCAAATCTTTCTACAACATATATGTGTGTGTGTGTGTGTGTGAACTGCGAAGTACCATATAAATAATCCCACCATCATATAGAAGAGAAATAAACTTAAAAGCGGCAAACAAAAACTACAATTTAAATATACTTTTTGTTCATATACATATAAGGAATTGAGAGGCAGATGGTGTTCAGTTATTAGTTCATGTGGAAAAGTTTGAATCCCAACCAACAACTACAATGAAGTCACGAAAAAAATAAAATGAAAACAATAAATTTATTTACATATTTATGAGGCTAGAACCATATTGTTGGTAATGCATAAGGCGTACGCCTCAAGTATAAAGCGAGCATCAAAGCGTAAGGCGTGCACCTCATGTGAATCTCACACTTTAAGGCGTAAGCCTCATAGGATTTAAGCCTCAAGGTTGAGCCTCAAGGAGATTTTAAATTTTATTGAAAACTTAATCAAATGCGCAAAGATTAAAAATACGGTTGTTTTTGGGGATGTATCAGTTCCAACCAAAACCTATACGTATTTATTTCGGTTTCGGACAATAATTATAATTTTTTCTTTCGGGAAAAATCAAATCAAATTTTTTTAAAACAAATCAAATGAGTTACAGGATCCAAATTTACCAAATATATAGTCATGGGATGTGACACAAAAACAAAGCAGCAATAATTATACAATGAATTAAAAACATAAATAACTAATAAACAATATGTATCACCTATTTCATATCAGTATAAATATCGTACTAGGGCTACTGAAACCTATACTTATTATCCATTTTGAATCGATTTCGGTTTTATTTTATTTCTACGCAAAGGAGTGTTCAATTTTGACCATAAGCCAAAAAAAGGTGTTCAAAAATGAAAAAATGAGGAGAACCAAGAGTTTGACACAACTTGTACCAAAACAAGTGTATTTTTATGCCTATGTAATATTTCGGTACAAATGATGAAAAAGAATGTACTGAAACATTAGAAATTATGTTTAGAAAGATCGAAGTTTAAGTTGAATGTAAGTTTCGTGTTGATACCATGAAAATAGAAACATTTTGTAAGTAAAAATAGAAAATGTATCGCTTTTTAAAACCATGGTCTCACCACAATTGTTCTCACAGTAATTATTGCCCCCTCATGCATATCTTTAATGATCAATATATTTATGTGAATCCTTTCTTCCCCAACATACACCAGTGAGGCAGTGACCAAACTAATTCTTTAGGGATCCTATCATATGCTTGTTTTAAGTTAATACATATCATATTGGGATATTTCATCATCTCCCTAAACTTTTCCATCAAATGTCTAAGAAGATTGCCTCGGTAGTAGACTTTCCTGAAAAGCATCCAAATTGATTTTCTAAAATCCTAGTTACTTATCTTAATATTCTCTCTATGGACCGCATAATATCCTTCCTCTAAGTTAATAAATAGCATATGGAAATTTTCTTCCTCTTCTTAAACTTCTCCATCAAATGTCTGAGAAGAGTCGAAGACAGTTTCCATTAAATGTCTAAGACGACAGGCTTAGTAGTAGACCTTCCCAACTAGTATTCAAATTGGTTTTCCAAAATCCCAGTTACTTGTCTTAATATATGTTCCATCACCCTCGCCCATAATTTCATAATATGGGTCATGAATTTGATATGTCGATTAATTGTACAATTTGGACCATAGTTTCCGGGAAGCTATGTCCAAGGTGGGAAGCTCGTTTCCCAAACTCGCTTCCGCTCGCTTCCATCAAGTCCCATTTAGTGGTCAAAGGGGGCTATATATCTAGGAAGTAATAGGATAGACCTGAGTCTAAAGCTTATGACATAGATCTTAAGCAAGTATCCTTAGATTGAAACCCAAGGTTGTATGGAACCTACTTCTCCAAATATCTCATGTAAGATAAAATTTTAAGCATTATTGGTCATCCTAATATAATGGGAACGAGCATTAATATCTATTTCTCGTTTCCCGTTTCCTAAGAATTTTTTGAGTCTTGCTTCCTGCTTCTCGCTTTCGCTTTGCTTCTCGCTTTCGCTTCTCGGTTTGGTAACTATGATTTGGACATCTCGTTTATTCTTGTATATAGGTAACACAATACTTTTCCTTTTTGTCCAACATTTTTCTAGATTTCAAATATTATTACACAACTTCGTAAGTGTGGAGATATGAATATCACCTATACATCTCTACACTTCAATTGGAATGTCATCTGATCACAAAGTCTTTCCTATCCTCATCCTATTAAGAGCTTCTTTCACTTTGGTTATCCTAATTTTAGGACAATAGTAATATTCCGTGATCTCCATTGAGTTAGTGTCTCCACATGGTTTGAGACCCTATGTGCAGCATTTATTTAGTAGTAACTTTTGAAAAGATCCTGTTAATCTCTTCCTCCTTCACTAAGACTCTCAAATCGCCACTCTTAATGCATCTAATATGATCAATGTCCCTAATTTTCCTCTCCCTAATTCTCACAAATTTATAGGCATTTTTTCACTCTCTCTCTTATGTCGAGCTAATTGTATAAGTCATCATATGCCTTATATTTGCTTGGCTTGACTTACTATTTTTTAGCTTCTCTTTCAGCAGTTTTATATTGTTCTAGGTTTTACTAACTTCTAGTTCCTCGGCAAGTCAGGTCTTTTAACCTCATCACTTCACTGCCAATTTTTTGTATGAGATTGCTTTTTTCCTTTTAGATTCCCCTAAAACCTATTTTCTAATATTTAAATACAATTAGTGATTTCATTCCACATCTTTGTAGAATTTGTTTTAAAGTCCCACGTTTTCCTTACTTTATCTAAAAGCAATCTGATGTGGACATCAGAGGCTTAGATCGTGCTTTCGATGTAGATCCACCGCATGGTGTCAAAAATCATCTCAATTCGGTCAACTTTGGCCAAATTGAGTCAACTTTCATGGTATCCGAAGTAAAATCCACTTGTATGTTAAAAATAGTGGACTTTGTTGTAAACTTCGACATAAATAGAAAAAAAGTGTTGGAAAATTACAGAACATCGGTGGAAGTTTACCGAAGTTTATAGAAAAAGTCTTGTAAACTTGAAGGTCATTTAAGTTTTAACTTAAAATGGTAATGCTAGTTCCACTCGCTTTAAACTTACTTTCTTCATAAGGAAAGACATGTGTCCCTAGCATTAACCTTATTATAATTATAATTAGCTCTAAGAGAGAGTGTTGCTATCATTAACCTTATTATAAATTATAATTTTATTATTAGTGTGTGGTTAGCATTAAACTTATTATAAATTATAATTTTATTATTCTAATAATTTTATTATTAGTATATTATGCCCATAAGGGTTTTTTAGTGCAATTAAAAAATTAAATAATTTTTTAATAGTTTTTCATAAATTATAAATTTGTTAACTACCCATCTCCTCTTCACATATTGATTAAAACATTGAGTTCATCAATTGTAAATTGAAATAGATTTAGAAACTAAATTTAATTTCAATTATCAACTTTAATGTGCATTGTCATTCATAAGTTTTGCTAAATTTAATTTCAATTATCAACTTTAATGTGCATAGTCATTCATAAGTTTTCAAGTTTCTCAAACAATTAACATGGATAATCATTAAAAATAAAAACAATAAAATGATCTTACATATACTCTTTCACTTGACAAAGAGGACAAAATGTAGTTTAAAAATTTGACAATATAGAGAAATATTAAGAAGAAATTATAGCTTGGACAAGTAGACAATGCATGTCACTTAACATTATTCTCATTTAGGTACTATATGTTTGCATCAGTAATAATGAATTCTAAATCGTATTCATGCTTAAGTATTGAATTTCTAAAGTTTCATCTTAGAATTTCAATTTTTCGTTAAAGTTTCCAAAACTTCTTTAATTTTTTACATAAAATTTCTTGCACTTCCTTAAACTTCCTCGAATCGTGTCAGCTTCTTTAGTGACCAAAGTTTAATACCTTGATCTGCATGACGATCCATTCATATAACCCTTACCTTGTCTTTCACGCGGTCTTCCAACGCCTTCCACCACTTGAACTTGGTGGTATCTCAACGGACTCCTGAAACTAGTCAAATGGAAATCAGACATCTTTCCTTGGCAAAGGATAATGATTCTTTACTGTGATCTTGTTAAGGGCGCGATCATCCTAATCCACGCACATGCGCCACGAGCCAACCATTAGATAATGTCTGTGATGGAGATCTACTGTTAGATCGCGATGTGGAGGGAGATCCGCCCTCATATCGAGCGGGAGGATTCGAGGGCTACGATTAATCCATAAGATAGCGTGGCCTATCATAGATGGCCAACCCCCTTATTAGTTATCTTAGTTTATTTACTTTTATTTTAGTTTATTAGTATTTGAGATTTTTTTTAGTAATAGTGTTTTAGTAATTATTTAGAATTTGAAGTAATGGCGTTTTAGTAATTAGTTAGATTTAAGGTTTATTCTTTTCTTATAAATACTCGTTGGGAATTGAGAATTTATAGAATTTTTATGAATGAAATATGAGAACTTTTTTTGCTTTTGGAATCTCCTGTGAAGGGATAGTGTGAACTGTAAAGTTAGGTAACCCTAGATCTCTTCTTCTCCATTGCTATTTTCTGATTTTCCTATGCAAGGCTTTAAAGCCACAAATCCTAGACTATAACCTTTCTGTTCCCATGCTCAACCGCAACCCCAACAGCTATCTCTACCAGTGTTTTAAAAAGCATGTGAGGCTTCCGCCTCGGGGCGAGGCTTAAGGAAAACGCCTTGAGGCTTAAACCTCATGAATCACACGGCTCATGCCTTAAAACTTGCTTTATATCTATGGCGTACATCTCTTACATAACTAAAATTAGGTTTCTAGCCATAATTAAGACTTCAATGTCTTTTTTTTTTTACTAATTTGTTATTTGTTCCAACTAATTTATATAGAATTTCCTGTATATACGCGTGCACCCACACGAACACACACATTATACACGAATATATATATATATATATCTTTCTCTCTCTCTCTCTCTATATATATATATACTCTAATCTTTCATTAATTTTTTGAATCTTTTTGCAATTTTTCTTATATTTTATTTAGTTGTTAAAATGAGAGAGCATAAAGCTTTCTTGTGAGGCTTACGCCTCACGCATCTTGAGGTCCTAACACCTCGCCTCACGCCTTCACATTTTAAAACATTGATCCCTGCTCAACCGCAGCCCCTCAATAGCATACCCTTGCTGTCCCTACACTGCTACAGCCTCCCTACCCTTTTTTTCTGCAAAAGCCACAACCCTCCTCTACATCTATCCTTGCTGCCGCCAGTCCCTATTGGGATTTCCTTTGCCGCCACATGATCCCCACAGTTGCAGCCAGCCACCCCAACACTTATTACTCATTCACCTCTTACTGCCGCAGGCCCGCAACATCCACTGGCTGCTCCAGTGAGACTGCAGCCTCCCTAACCCCTGTCCTAACTGCTGCATTAATCCCAGCCCTACATCATTGCTGTCTAACCCTCATGCAGCCTTTGATGTGGCTGTAACAGCCCGAATACCTTACCAAACTGCAGATTCTGTAGTCTTAAAATTTCAGCAATTTAAAGACAGCAATATTCCCTAAAGCCCAACCCTAGACTTTGATTATTCTTGTTATTTTGCTGCCGGTTTGTTTTGCTTAACCACATTACTATTTAAACACATATCTCACATGCATGTTTCAATCTCAAACATTATTGAGCAGACTAATCATTGAAACCCTCAATTGAATAAGAAATTTACATTGATTGTGATCTAAATCCCTAAGCTATTGGAAGTTTTCGCTTCAATTGCAATCACCCAATTTCGTTTGGGAAACCTATTATTGCTGGATTGTGATTTGACCTAGGACATTAGTAATTCCCTTTGAATTTTTCATTATAATTGTGAAATCTAGGTAGTTTATGATTTTTATTATTATTACAATTAAATTTCTTATCTCACAATCATGTCATCCTAAGTTAGTTGAATGGTCCTGCATCACAATCACTTTATTGTTAGGTTCCACCACC
Source organism: Tetracentron sinense (assembly GCA_015143295.1). NCBI lineage: Eukaryota > Viridiplantae > Streptophyta > Magnoliopsida > Trochodendrales > Trochodendraceae > Tetracentron > Tetracentron sinense. The sequence goes on from CM026573.1 coordinate 8,226,905, forward strand.
TTGAGCATTTTTTTTGTTTCACTCATTCTCTTCCAAGCAAGGTTTAAAAAAAGGATTTCGGACACCGTAACGGACACGGCCGAAACCTTTACGTAACGCCGTTACGTAACGGTTTCGGCCTTTACTTATTATTTTTTTCTTTTTTGGTTAAAAAGTCCAAAGAATTCTAATAAATAGAAAAAAAATCGAAAAAAACATAAAATAAATGAGTAACAAGATACTTTTAAAGCCAATATAAAGCTCAAAATTTAGAAATAAGGAAATCAGATGAGTTGAAGGTTGAAACATACCCGAAATAAAGAACCTGCCTTGGATTCCTTCAAATCTTTGAATTAAACCTCAAATCAAGTTAATCAATAAAAAACAAAAGGAATTTAGGAAAAAAAATGTACTAAGAATATGTAAAGAAGAAGAGAGGAAGCAAGATGAGGTTTTAGAATTAGTTTAGGGATTTTCGGAACCCAATCCTACAATCAAATCAAAACCTTTACGTATCGGGCGTTAACGATTTCGGGTATTACGGTTTTGTTTCGGGATAAATGGGTAAAGGTATCGTATCAGGTATCGGAGGCCACCAAAACCTTTACGTAACGAGCGTTACGTAACGGTTTCGGCGATTTTTTAAACCATGCTTCCTAGTTCCAACGCTTAATGTGAAGATCCATGGCCACAAGCCTCTACCACAAGACTAGTATCTCTCCTAAGATAAACCTTATAATCATGAATAGTTCACTCCTAAATAGAAATTAGTTGATATGGCTCCTATTTGGTCCACTCTTAAAATCACCCAGTGTTCATATCTCTTTTGGGACCCTAGCTGTAAAATAATACAAAAATGACTTAAGTATCTAATAATGAAATATACACCTTATGCAAAACATCTTCACATCAAGAACAAGGTAATTACCATTTTCCAATAATACAGAGGATCTTTCATGTCATTACCTTTCAACAAGACCAGTGAATGACGCATCCCACATGCTATCTGTTCAACATGCTTAGAACCAAAATATAAGACTTCAACAGGAAAGCAATGTGACTGGTAATCGCCATGCCCAAGCTGACCAAATGATCCGTCTCCACAAGTGAAAAGGTGTCCAGTATCTGGAAGTACAACCATTAAAGGCAAGCTTAAAGAGGGGAAGTTAGGATCTGAAGTTAATATCATACTCCAGGAGGAATACACCAAAACCATTGAACACAGTATCAACAAGAATATAGACTAGGCATCAAATATTAAGAATAGAAAATTATAGCGGTGCTGCCTACAAATTGACAATAGTACAAACATTTCCAAGAATGACCTTTATACTTCACAAGTAAAAGCTTCCTGTAACTAATCCTGGAGGATAGATCAAACAGGAATCAGGATTTATGCAGTTAAGTGACCCGGCAGAGACTATGATGAGCACAAACTTCACTGAAAAGAACATGGCCGCCTGTTTGACTAAAACCCCCACCATGAAAAATGCAGACTGATTTCTAGCAAGGATGTACTCACTAACCAGTACATGACCCAAATACTGCTCTGGGAGCTGCTTGGGTGCTCTATATGAACCAATCTTACAGGCCATCCTAACCAACGATAACATGAAAACTACTTAATCATTGAATTCATCAACAATTCCCCCTGTTATTGCAGATAAGACAAGGTACCAAGTCGTAAAAACTAAACACAAAAGGGGAGAAAAAAGTGTCATACTCCATGAATTTTGGGTATTACTTTAGTTACAACACAACATTTCAGAGATGAACTCTTAAATATTATCAAGGAGAAGGCATCATTATGTGCCAGAAGAGACCTGACACAAATCCTGAGTGATTCCATCCAGCAGAAACATAAGTTATAGTAAAGCTTTCCAGAAACTTTACAGGCTTTGGTCGTAAGCTATTCCCCAGCTCCGCATGACCCAGTTGACCAGATGTGCCCCTCCCCCATGTCAGTACCCCACCACCTGTAAAATATCGAAAATCCTTCATGCCTTTTAAATCATAGAGTGATGATGATGTCTAATAAAATTCTATGTAAAGTTGAAAGTCGAAACACTTGAAACCCACAAATGTATTCAGTTGCATAGTATGTATGTGACAAAATTACTCTTACAAAGCATATCTATCAAACGAATTGCGAGAATCGTCGAACAAGCATATAGATTGACTATTCAAGTTACAAAAGAACAATATCTCCTGATAACCTGGACAACGTGTTGCCCCATCAAAATTTAGTCTGAATCCCTGTTCAATTGGAGAATTTTCCACCTTACCAGATGGATTCCCAACCCATTTCCGCAGAGGTTCCAAAAGTCATGGCGGAATAATTAAGGAACTGGGTCATTGACAGGTTTACGAAATTTTCAAAATCAAAATCAAAATCAAACCCCTGTTCAATTGGCGAATTTGCCACCTTACTAGATGGATTCCAAAAAGTCGCGGGGGAAGAATTTAAGGAACTGGGTAATTGAGAGGTTTATGACATGATCAAAAATCAAATAACCTTATTTTTATGAGCATGAACTCTGCAACTGCGATAAGGGTTCTTCAGGCAAATACAAATAGAGGTGAATTACAACCCCCCCAGGTTGTTATCAAGTGTGCTCCAAAAGAAATTTGTATTGTATTTCAACCAACGGCTGGCTACACAGAGACCATTTACAGAGAGAGAGAGAGAGAGATTACCGGAGGTCAAGGCAATGGCGTGGGCACCGCCGCAGGCAAGCTGAGAGATGGTTCGGGCAGGAGAGAGAAAGGGCAGTAAGTGTTGAGGGAGATGTTCGTCTTCGAGTCTACCCGTACCCAGCTGCCCGTCCGTACCAGCTCCCCAACTCCACAGTTCTTCTTCTCTTTCATTTTCTTCCATCAATCAATCATTCGAATTTTAGATACAAGGCCTAAAACTAACTCCGTCCTATTTAGAGCCTGTGAATTTTAATTTCACACTAGGGTTAGGGTTAATTTTTAAGAAAAAACAAATTCTAAAAATAAGGTTAGATTGTTGAAAGCGAGGAGTCTTAATCATGATTAATAAGTGTTAAAATAGACACATGTTGATCTATTGGAACAATTGAACTCTCCCTGAGTTCAATGACTATTGACTGTGATTGATCTTGGGTTAGAACGCGGATATTACAACAATCACACACACACCATACGGATCGAACCCAGGACCTCCCGTCATGTGGTCTTTGTTTTTTTTGGGTGCTGCTACAAGCACACTAATATTTATTCACGGACCAATATTTATTTACTGGACACCACTTAAAAAAAAAAAAAACAACAACTTTCTTTATTAAAGGATGTCTTGTCTAGAAGTACCCATACCCCTAAATCCTATTTAAAAAACATATTCTCCTTCTAAAAACGAATCACAAAGCGCTTCTTATCTTACCTTTAGAGAGCCGACGAATTATAGAAATACAAACTATTGTAATATTTTTCTCATCTTAATAACTTTAAATTTTAAGTTATTCATTATTCTTCAATCTTTGTCTCTCCTTATTATATTCTTCTTCTTTTTTTGTCAAATTTGAATTTTTTTTTTTATGAACTATATGATTTTTATATATGATCTTTTATAATCTTTTTAGTTTGATTACACGAACTATTGTAAGCTTTTCTTCCATACAATTTTCAATGTTTAGTTTCTTATAATCTTTTGTTGCAAGTTCTTTAATTCACACAAATATGAGTGCAATATATAAAGAATTGACTCCGAGTCCTTTGATATCAATTTATTGGACCCTCAATTAGGTTTGGGTCCACGAAAGAGTATGAAGTATCATATTTTATAGTTTTAAGTTCAGAATGGTCTATAACTAGAAAATTTATAGGTATTTTTTACCTTTTGGTGTGCTCGTAGAATTTGTTATATTTTAATGGTGTCCAGTCAATAAGTGATATATTTGGTGTCCAGTCAGTAAATATTGGTGTGCTCATAGTAGCACCCCTTTTTTTTTTTGGATGGGAAGTTTAAGGCAAAGCCGACTAGGATTTATTAGAGGTGGTGTTAGGCGCACCCCATTATTTGATGATGGCACCCCATTTTTATTTTTTTCTCCCGTTTTCAATTTTCTATTACTTTATTAGCCGCACCCCAACCATCGTTCAAACTCTGTAATTTCAACTCTCACGTCTCTTCCTGTCTTCAAAGCTCATTCATGTCGGATGAAGAACATCACTTCGAGTCTAAGGTCGATGCAAGAGCTTCAAAGACTTATCCTCAACAAGCCGGAACAATCCTTAAAAACAATGACAGTCTGCTCTCCCAGATCAAGGAAGGTTTTGGCGAGGGAAAAGACCTGCTTGTGTCTGTGATGTCTGCAATGGGGGAAGAGCAGATCAGTGGCCTCAAGGATATTGGTTCAAAGTAATTCTTCATTCGGTTGCTATTGTTGCAATTTTTAGCAAGAGGATTTTTGTAACAGCTCACAGTTTTCCATTTCAGAATGAAATGATATATATTAGTAGGTTGTGGGGTGTTTTAAAGTTGGGTTCAGACCGGAGGAGCCCATTTCAAGGAACAGATACTTTATTGTTGCGCTGTTGTTTGCCTATGCTCTTCTCTTTTTCAAAACATTTTTTATGGACTTTCTTTTCAATGTATTGGAGATCTATCTCAATTATCTACCTACTTTGATGATGCATGGAGACTTCAAATCTACCAACAAGACTAATAATAATAAAAAGATTCCAGTCAATTTCAGTCTCTCAAAGTTCTCATCGTCTAGGATGTATATGCTGGCCTTGATCGTGCCAACAAATGACAATGGGTCAGAATTTACCATCGGGGTAGCCTTACTCATGGTGTTTCCCACTCAACGGATTGCTACTCGGAGTTGAAGAAATCTGCCCACCTCTTGCTCTCTACCCATCCCATGAGGATGAGTTGGGTACTCAAGAGAACTCAAAGAGAAGGGTGCAATTGCAACTGGTCAGCACCAGCCTCAAACCATGAGATGCCACTCTAGGCTTGACCAACAAATCTGTCAACTACTGGTGCCATTGCCCATCGGCCGTGAATTAGCTCAGCCTCTCTGTACCACTTGATGAAGGTTGGGTCCTTGCCTAGCCTGTTGTTTCTGGTTGGTTTGGCTTAACAGGTAATGTTTAAAATTGTGATTGGTGTGTATATATAAAATTTATAGCTATTTTTTTTTTTTTGATGGGGTGTACAAGTAATTTTATTAATTTAATGGTGTATAATAAGTAATTTTTACTAATTGGGGTGTAGTCATCAAAATGTGGGGTGCGCCTAACACCACCCTTTATTAGAAACCACAAACGCTATTAGAGTAGTATAGATTTTTTCAGCCCCATCTTCCTCCATTGTAAAGTCACTAGACAAAGAGAGAGGAGGAAAGGTTACACTTGAAGAGCTTAGACAGAATCTCGCTAGGAAAATGGGTAGCAAGGTTTGATTCCCTCCACCTGAGTTTGAAAATCCACTAAACCAAAAATACACTAGTCAAAGCTTTGGCAACCTGAATCTCAACCCTCCAAGTGAGGAGATACATATATCACTAGGGACAAGCCCTATGTGTAAATTACTTCTACCTTTCTCTCTCATCTTCGGTCAAAAATGCCCAACCCCGATTGTTTGTCCACAACAGTTAAAAAAACAAATAAACTTAGGAGAAGAACCCCTCTATTGTTAAAAAAAAAGACATGAAGCATAACCAAGTCAAGATTGTATGGATCAAAGGGCCCACTTGGAGACTTGGAATCTCAACAGGGAATGCAAAGGTTGCTTATCCTTGATGTACGAAAATCCCCGCTAAGCATTCCTAGCTTGCCTTTTGAGTGTCATATCAGCATTTTTAAAAACCTAACGAGAAGAGCATGAACCCTAAGGATTAATGTTGACGTGTCAAAATGGGAAGGTGTTTTAGGGTTAGAGCTAAACCCCAACCCTGACCCTAGCTGTAAACCTTAAGGATTCTCTCATTAAATCAATGGGGTACTAATTGGTGCAAATGGAGTGCTAGCCCCAGACGTAAATTTAAAATTCACGCTTGTGGTCTTCCTTACTTTCCTCTAGATTTGTTCTGTCAAAGAAAGAAAGAGTCACTCGGAAATACACAGTCAAGAAGCAAGTTGATCAAGACGCAAGATAGACAGAAAGTTGTCAAAACTATTATTTGCTCACTATTATGTACCTCTCAGTCTATCTGAATTTTGCTTCCTATTAGGCACCAAAGCTTGACCTTGTTGTGCGGATATGCGATAATGGTTGACGACAATGCAAACTAATAACGATGAAGTAAAAAGAAAAAGATAAAACACCACAAAAAATGAGAAATATATGGTTCACCAACCAATGGCTACATCCACGATCGAAACTGATCCAAACTTTGATTTTAATAAAGAAAATTACAAAAGAAGAGCAACGAAGACAACCCAAAAGCTTTCCCAAAGCTCACATAAATCTTCTTTGTTCTCATTAAACAAATCCTACACCAAATATACACTTATATAGACAGTAAAAACCCAATTGGGAACAAGTCCTCAAAATAAGAGTTTCTCGAAAAACAGTTCTAAAATCACCTAAGTCGTGCCAACCCAGACTCGCTCGAGTGAGTTGGCTACGGGTTATGCATTGAATTGCTCAGTCATAACAAAACACCACTGGAATACCACTTTCACTCGAACGACCTTAATCTCGTTCGAGCGAGATCTCAGAATTCAAGACAAAATTCCAATAGATCTTCCATATCGCTAAAAGCTAGTCACTTTGATGTATACCGGATGGTGATGAATGATTATAGTACATTTACAGTTATATAAAAGGATTGATCACTTGGCACCAGGTGAGTGTTTTGTTGGATAAGAGAAGCTCAGGGTGGTTTTTTCCGGTCCTACTGGAATTCGATTCGATCATCAGTCTAGACCTTCCAAATAATGATCAATGACACAGATGCTCCGACAGTTTCAACTTTTGATTGAAACATTTTCATATATAAACAGAGTTTACAACAGCTAATGAGGGACCCACACTCTTGGGGCCACTGGTGAATAATTAAGAATACCAGTAATCAGCACTAAGGAAGAGAGAAGCATCTTTCTATGACTTGGAAGGGCCAGCTCCTATTGATAAGGTCCTGACTGCAACCTTGACTGCACCCACAACACTAAGCTGCCTCATCTCTGGGCTCAATCCTCGGCCCCCTTCCTTCTTACAACCTTCTTCTATCTGAACCCAAACATAAAACGCTATCTGCACAGCCATAAACGCCACAGATACACTGAAGTAGTGAGAAAAAGTACAGATATGCACTGTAACATTAGCATGCCTAGTTGAAATCTAGCATTATAATCAACAGGAAACATCATAAGAAGAGAATTTACTATTAAATGTAGAATTTAGCCACAATCGGGTATAATATTGACCTGAATCACGTTGGTGTATAAGAAACCATACACTTGATTTGGTTTTACCATGTGAAACAGAATTGCACTGCATTATAAGAAAAAAATATATTTACGAAATAACTAATTCTTGCATCATTTTTATTAAATTATTGAAACGCCATACAGAAAGCCAGCAATCTTGGGTGGTGAATCAAGAGAGTTGGAATCCTAAATATAAATATTACACATGTGACTGATTGTACTACCGATTGCAGGTGCTGTTTTAAATTTTAATAGTCTAAAGACATTTCTTGTAAAGTGTATTTTTTTTTATCATCACCGTTCATGATTCGCTGACTTTTGTCATCATTGTCCATTTCATTGATAGCTTGCATCATCATCGTTATCATTGTCTAAGCCTTAAGGCCCTTATGCACCAATATTTGAGGACAGCTGCGCAAAACCTGTTCCATCATCCCAGTCTATATAGACATATCTTCTGTTAGATTATGAGAAATTTGCAAAATGCATACAAATAAGGAAACATAATAACTAGACAGAGACAGGAAAGGGATTCAGAAACACTCGAGATTCTCAGACAACCAAGGAATGTAAGGTCTATGTATATTCCACATTTTTGTCATAATTTTAGTACATAAATTTATCTTTATTTTATTTATGCAAACTATTTCAATTTCATATTAATGTAATAAATAATGAGTTTGTTGGGATAAGGCTTGAATCATGATTATGATGTTAAGAATACAGTGTCTATCATTTTCTCCGATTTCTCACATTTTTATGTATCTTTCCTATGTTTCTCTTTTTCATAGTATTTGGACTGAAAGTGGATTACAGTACATACACATGGCATTACTGATACACAACAATTTTCTGGACTCAGTATTATTTACTTTAAACTCCTTATTTTTAGGAAAACTTTTAGACATTGTAATGTAAGTGCAAGATCATCAAAGGGAGGACCCAAATAACGATTTCTGAGTTATAGAAATGCTACAATTCTTACACTTTCAACAGAGGTTCCATCATACAATTTTAGCAATGACAATGTGAATGAGGTGCTTTCTTCTTTTTTCCACAATCCACGGAATTGTTGTTCACATTGTTTGTAGGTGGTACTTGATTGATGATTAAAAACTGGTGCAGCAAGTTCTTTGAACATGAGTCACGAAAAAGCCATATGAAAGTGGAGAAAATGTTGACAGAGCCCAGTCGGTGCTGTCTCCATATTACCAACATGGGTTAATCTCATATTTTACTTGCTAAGAGAATTCTGGAAAATGAAAGCTGTCCTCCCAGACCAGATGACACGTATGGAAAGCCAACAGCAGGGACCCACTTCTGTGGATCCCTATACATATTCGTCCTTACTATCTGAAATGCCAAGCCCTAAAAATTCATTGGTCACTCCACATCAGCCCCCTATACATATTCATCCTCACAATTCGAATCGCCAAGCCCTAGCAATTCCACGTTTAGTCAGTTTCCACATCAGCTTCGCCACTAAAAACATTAAATATTTTAACCCATGATAATCCTCTCCTTTTCTACATCTTCAATGGGAATCAACTTACTAAGTCCTACAGCAATACCTCAATGAAGTTTGGGGTACATGGGACCCATACCAAATATTGGTTACCCTAGCATTTTCAGAGTGGCCTTTCAACTAGTTTAAAGTGTGCTTCATTATCATTCACCAACAAGTATATTTGTAGGTTTGATAGTTAGGGTTTGAGAGAAAGAGAAGAAGAGAGGAGAATGAGGAAAAAAAGGGATCCCTGATCTCTATGGTATTTATATCACTCAGGGACTATAACAAAGGTTGGGCCCACGGCCCATACAAGAGAAGAAATAAAACAAAGGCTAACTAGAGGGCTATAGGGCCCATTACTATCTACAACACTCCTCCTCAAGCTGGTGCGTATATGTCACACATGTCCATCTTGCTAAGAATATCGAGTAAACGATAACTAGGAACCCCCTTGGTAAGGATATCAGCAAGTTGGTCACCAGTCTTCACATAAGGAGTGCAGATTTCTCCCGAGTTGAGTTTTTCTTTGATGAAGTGTTGATCAACCTCAAAATGTTTGGTCATGTCATGGTCGATAGGATTGTGGGCAATGCTAATTGCAGCCCTATTGTCACAGTAGAGACTCACATGCCTTTTCACTGAAAACTCAAGTTCCATCGAGAGAACCCTTACCCATAACAATTCACATATCCTGTTAGACATGGCTCTGAACTTGGCCTTTGCACTAGACCTTGCAACTATTGTCTGCTTCTTGCTTCTCCAACAAGATTTTTCCCAACAATCATGTAGTAACTAGATGTAGATCTTCTGTCGAAAATGAATCATGCCCAATCTACATTTGTGTAGGCTTCTACTCTTAAGTGCTCATGACAACCAAAGAGAATACTTTTCTGAGAGAGTATTTTAAGTACCTAAGAATCTTGAAAATTGCCTCTTGATGAGAGGTTTTTGGAGTATGCATAAACTGGCTCATCACACTCACTGCATAGGCTATATCAGGACGAGTGATGGAGAGGTAAAAAAGACGACCAATCAGCTTCTAATATCTTCCTGCATCACTAAGAGGTTCACCATCTTTTGCTAACTTGTGATTGTGCTCTATTGGCATTCAAAGGTTTACATCCCAACATCTTTGTTTCTCTGAGAAGGTCCAGGATGTGCTTCCTTTGTAAGATGAAAATCTCTCATTTCCTTGATCTGACAACTTCTATGCCAAGGAAGTACCTTAACTGCCCTAAGTCTTTATCTCAAACTCTAGAGTTAGTTGAGATTTTAACCTCTCCATTTCTTTTTCATCAGATCCTGTTAACACTAAGTCATCCACATAAACAATAAGGGCGGTTGTTTTTCCTTGACAATGTTTGATAAACAGAGTATGATCAGCTTGGTTTTGAGTGTACCCTTGTTTCTTCATGGCTCCACTGAACCTCTCAAACCAGACACGAGGAGACTGCTTTAACCCATATAGGGCCTTCTTTAGTTTACGAACCTTCTCTTGTACTGTAGAAAAACTAAAACTAGGAGGGACAATCATGTAGACTTCTTCTACCAAATATCCATGAAGGAAAGCACTCCTCACATCAAACTGATGAAGGGGCCAGTCTTAATTAGCAGCAAGAGAGAGAATCACACTAATGGAGTTAATTTTTGTCATGGGAGCAAAAGTCTCATGGTAATCAATTCCATGGGTTTGGGTAAAACCCTTTGCTACCAGTCTTATCTTCTACCTTTCCACAGACCCATCTGACTTGTGTTTCACTGTGAAAATCCACTTGCATCCAACCAGCTTCTTTCCCCTTGGAAGATCTACAAGCCCCGATGTGCTATTTTTTTAAGGACCCCATTTCTTCGCACATCACATTATTCCACTTAGGACGAGCAAGAGCTTCAAAGACACTGTAGAGCAAAGATACTGACAACAAAGAAGAGGCAAAGGCACGATATGAAGCAGATAAGGAGTTATAAGAGACAAAATTAGAGATCGGATGTTGAGTGCAAGATCTAACTCTCTTTCTAATGCCAATAAGGTGATTGGAATCATTAACATATGAGGGGTCAAAGTCATTACCTGAGTTGAAGAATCCGAATCTGAGGAAGAATCCTAGCAGGGGATGTGAGACAGATTTTGGGCGCATAGAGTAAACCTGCAAATCTTCCCCTTTTTCATTGTCAATGTCAACCATAGGAGAATCATGGATATTGAAAACGGGAAGAGGAAGAGGAGAATACAGCTCTTCAACGTCAACTTTCTCCCTCTGAAGAGGAGTCTTTAGAGTAGGAAAGTAAGGGACATCCTTGAAGAAAGAGACATCAATAGACACAAATTTTCTCTTAGAAGGAGGATGGTAGCACTTATACCCTTCTGAGTGGAGGAATACTCAAGGAAAAACACTTGATTGCACGAGCGTCAAGTTTATTATGGTCAGGTTTGGGCACATGCACAAAGCAGATAGACCTAAACACTTTGAGTGGCAGAGTAAACTGGGGAGATGTAGGTGAAAGGATTTACAATGCCGCTTTGAAGTCCAAGATCCGTGAGGGCATTCGGTTCCTAAGAAAGGCGACAAAACGTAAGGCTTATGACCAAAAATAGTTGAGAACATACATGGTAAGGAGAAGGGATCTGGTTATGTCAAGAAGATGTCTATTACATTCAAGCTTTCCAAAAAAAATTAAGCATGTTATGGGTATCCTCCATTCAAAATACTCTCAAATTTAAATTCAAAAAGAATCATATGAATATGTTTTTGGGTATGAGCCGTATAGATGAGTATAGAGGTTTACAGCCTTATATGGCAATGTCAGTGACAATTGTGAATCAGTACCCACTGATGGAAGTGTTATTACATCTTGGACCAAATGACTACCAACGTTATGTACATAAGTATATATTTTTGTACCATAATGTGATGCGCTAGGCACAATATTGTACTTATGTGGAAAACCAATACTATTGCCAACCTAGTCAGGACAGAGACTCTGACCCTCTATGTAACGCCATGTGGTTGTGAGCTTATGATTGTAGTTGTTGAGGTCGGATACTTGAAAATATCATTATTGATGAATCAACTGTTATGTATGAAACTGATTGTATTTGAGTTAATTGTTATGCTTGATTGAGAAATGAATGAAACTTTTTATTTAAGTTACATCAATATTAGTGAATCATATATTATCGTTAGTGTCAACGCATATCTTTGGCCTCCTTCTCATTGCATCTCTTATATACATTATTGTTTTTCTTTTAATTTTTTGATGCTCAGATGTATATGAACATCTATTTTAACATTTCATGAAGTTTCATTGACTTTCATGTTTTTCACTATTTTTTCAATTTTTCCCTCCACGTGCGATATTATTCCCGTAATAGAGCCCCGGTTTATCTTTTTTTCACAGCTCGACATGGGATGCGATATCGACATTCAGAACCTTGGGGAGTGTAAAGTGTGAACATAGGTGGTTTGGTGAACAATGTCATGGTCTGTAAGTAGGTGCACAAGTCCCCACTCAGGTTTTCCCCACCATTGCCAAAGCGAAGAATCTTAAGCTTAGCATCAAATTGAGTGCATATCATCCTAAGAAAAGCTTTAAAAGAAGCATAAACATTAGATTTGGACTTAAGAAGAATTCCCAAGTGGCACGAGAAAATTCATCAACATAAGACAAAATATTTATAACCAAACACAAAAGCAGTGGGTGCAGGACCCCGGACATCAGAATGAACCAGTTCAAAAGGTGAATTGCATTTAGAAGTATTAGGAGGGTATGAGACCCTACAATGTTTAGACAATTTACAAGTTTCGCATTGAAAAGAAACATCAGATAAAGAGAAAAAAAAACCAAGGAAACATCCTCTTGAGAAGTAAAAAAGATGGATGGCATAAACGAAAGTGTCATTGCATCAACTGATCAAAATCACTCTTGTATCCTGAATAGGACTGATAAGCACGCATCACAGGAAATGAATCCATGTGATATAGACCATCCTTCTCATGACCACTGGCAATCATCCGCCTTGTCACTGAGTCCAGAAAAACATAATGGTATGAAAGAATGTGACACTACAATTGAGAGACTTGGTAATACTACTAACTGACAAAAAATTAGTATCAATGTTAGGAACATGAAGAACAGTAAACAAGTGCATAGATGGAGAGACATGGATGGTACCCTTGCCTGCAATTTGGGACATAGTACCATCGAGAATACGAACGTTGTCTCTCCCATAATAAAGGTGAATAAAGGTGGTATGAAGAAAATGGAAGACATACCAGTCATATGCTCGGAGGCTTCAGAATCAATGATCTAAGAGAGATGAGCATATGAGACAGAGATATGTAGGGAAATGGTAGATGTACCTGATTGTGTAAAGGAGGAAGTAAATGTAGTGGAAGGAGTCGTTAAGTGGGACATGGCCCTACACATGGCTTCAATTTCACAACAGATGAATTCCACATCATCTCTAGGAGCGACCTAGGACACTAGGGAGGGTGCAGGCTGCAGTTGTGGCAACATGGGCAGAAGAGTCGCCAACTCCTCCTGGATGACAAGAATCACCTCCAAATCCTCATATGCAACCCCCTTTCTAGGTAAACCACCCATGCAACTGCCAACATTGATCACGGGTGTGGTGAGTCCGCCCACAATAATCACACTTCAACTTATTTTTGTCATGGATAGGTGTCATTCAAACTGATTCCCCCGACCGCTAGGACTTCCTCTTACACCTCCTCTGCCTCCACATTGGAAAGTGGAGGAAAGAGCAGACCTCTCAGGAGCGGTTACCATGCTAGGAGTCATCATATCTCGCCTCTGGATGTAGGCATAAACAAAACTAGAGTGTTAAGAGGAGTATCCCAATCAAGGATCTATGATCAAGCATTCTCATACTCCTGAATCAATCCAGTAAAGAACTCAAAAATCCACATATGTTCAACCCATTTCTTGAAGGCAACAGCATCAACAGTACAACTGGGTTGGAAGTCGGAGTGGTGATCAAACTCTTCCAATTTCTCTCTCAACTTATTATAGTACATGATCAAGGACATCTCCCCCTAACGAGTTTGGGAGATATCTCGTTGGAGTTTATAAAGCTGACCAAAGTTGCCTACTTTTGAGTAGGTTTGAGACCGAGTGTCTCATAAGGTGGCCGACGAAATCGCCGGAAAAAATATATATATATAGTTTATTTATTTTTAAATCAATAAAATTTTCTTTTGCAAGGAAACGGAACACCGTGCAGATAGAGATGTTTAAACCAAAGCTCTAGTACCAACTGTTAATCTTAACATTTGACATTAATGTCTTAAACATAATAGAGATTAGAGATCTATCATCACCATATACATGAAAGTTTTTCCATCTTAATGAAGTACATGTGTTTAACCATTTTACCTTGGTTAAATGTCATAACGTCAATCCGAATGCGCCGGAAAAAATAGGTTGAATGTAGCCAATGCACAAGGTCTTTAACCCTCTCCTCTTCCTAGTTCCTCACCACACAACGAGTATGTGTATTCTATATGAGAAAATTAGAGAGAGTTGGGACATTACTCCCTTTATTTATAGACATTGAAAGAATCCTTCTCATTAAGGATTCTTCAATATTAGAGCTCTCTTAAAATATAATCATGCCTTATTAGAAAGGTGTATTATCTTCTTGCTAATAATATCACCTAGCAAAAGTTATTATTATTATAATTAGAACCTGCCAAGGGATTGACCATAGTGTATGGCCACACAAAAGAAAATTTTCTAATAGTCTCCCACTTAGCCACACTATGTCATATAATCTCAATATCCCAATGTTAGCTAACTTTGATATGGCAATTCCTTTATCTAATTATAATTTCTACCTTTCAATAGTAAGTCCAGTACAGTGAAGCTACCAACACGGAATCAATGAAATCAATGCATCATCTCATTGACATAAGACGACTCATGGATTACAGTATTAGCATCCCCACCGACATGGATATCCAACTAGCAAGATATTTTGAATAAACTACAAGTTTGCAAACTGAATGGTGACATCATGCAAACCTTATGTATTTTAGGTCCTGCTTTAATTGTCGCTTACCGACATTTTTGCTTCTTAAACATCCATTCAAGCACAACAGATAATGGAACAGCAAATAAATCAACTTTATACTAGAATCAAACACATATCATAATCACTCTAACATCCACTATTTAAAGCTATCAAAATTCTCCACCATTCCCATGCATGCAACATGCTCCTCAAAGAGCTTGGGTGGCAAGCCTTTGATAATAGGGTCCGCCAACATGAGTGTAGTACTAATGTGCTCAACCGATATAATTTGATACTGAATTTTCCCTCTTACAACAAGAAATTTGATGTCTATATGTTTGGAACCACTGTCAGTCTTGTAGTTCTTTGGGAAAAACACTACAGCAAAATTATCGCACTTTATTCTTAGTGGCTTAGAAATGTTATCAACACAAAGCCCTAAGATAAGACTTTTTAGCCATGCCGTATGACATGTTGTCTCATAAGATGCAACGAACTCTGCTTCCATAGTGGAAGAGGTTGTCAGCGATTGTTTGACACTTACATGACATAGGTCATCTTGCAAGCATAAAGATATAACCTGATGTGGACCTTCTACTGTGACATCCAGTAGTTTTAGAATCAGAATAGGCAATTACCTCAAGGATGTATATCATTTTGTATGTGAGCATGTACTCTTTTGTCCCTTGTAAATAGCGAAAAACTTTCTTACTTGCTTTCCAATGGTCCAAGCCTGGATTGTTTTGGTACCTACCAAGCATGCCAACTACATATGCTAAATCCAACCGAGTAGGCAAGTACAGACTTGTGCATAGATGAGACTCCCAACTACGGATGCATAGTAAATTGTCTTCATTTGTCTCATTTCCAGACCATTCTTGAAACCTTGAAGCAAAGGTGTATAACCCACAAATAAGGCAATTGGATCCTAAAACCATAATTTGTCATTTCATTGGATATCCCGAAAGGTCAAAAGGATATAGACTTTATTGTCCAACTCATAGTACCAGGAGGATTATCGAGACTAGATATGTCAAATTCTTTGAGGATGGTGACCACAGTGGGAGTGTTGAGCCTAGGAATTTCACTTTTGAAGAAAATCTGGTTATAATTCCTATGCCCATAATCCAAGAAAGAGTGATCCCAACACCACCTGTCGTAGAGGATGTTGGTGTACCTGAGGCTATACCTGAGGAAACACTCCACATTGCAGAATCTTGGCTCCTACGGTGCCTATCAAAGATCCACCATTGTGTAGATCACAGAGGGTTAAGAGGTCAGCCATCTCTAAAGAGTATGTTGTCTACCTGAATGAGAGTGATTATGACATTGGGAAGGAAATATATCTTCTTTGTTTTGACCAAGCCATAATAAGCAATAATTCAACTCAATGGCTTGAAGCCATGAAGAATGAGTTGGAATCAATGAAACACAACTCTGTCTGGGATCTTTGCGAGTAACCTAAAGGGGAACCTGTAGGGATTGGCCATAGTTCCTCACAACACAATGAAAGTTTGCTAATATCTTTTGCTAGATGATATTATTAACAAGAAGATAATGCACATTTCTAATTAAGGCATAATTATATTTTAAGAGAGTTCTAATATTGAAGAATCCTTAATGGGAAGGATTCTTTCAATGTCTATAAATAAAGGGAGAAATGTCCTAACTCATTCTCTAACTTTCTCATATAGAATACACATACCCATTGTGTGGTGAGGAACTAGAAAGAGAAGAGGATTGAAAACCTTGTGCATCGTTTACATTCAACCTATTTTTCCCGGCACATTCGGATTGGCGTTATAACATTTAACCAAGGTAAAATGGTTGAACACGTATTCTTCATTGAGATGGAAAAATTTCATATATATGGTGATGATAGATCTCTAATCTCTATTATGTTTAAGAGATTAATGTCGAATGTTTAGATTATTAGGGGTGGGTTGGATCATGGAGGTATTTTGTATGAAAATCTGATTATATATTTTTATTGCTATGATTGATTGAGGGATGAATGAAATATTGTAAGTTATATCAATATTACTCAATCATAATTCATAACATAGTTATCAAAGCGTGAAGTGAAAACGAAAAGCAAGCCGAAAGCGAAAGCGAAAAGGGAAAGGCACAAAAATTCCTAAAGAAGCAAGAAGTGATAAATGAGATATAGGCGTCTCATTCCCATTATATTAGTATGAGTCAATCATACCTTAGATTTTATCCTACATAAATAATGATGGAGAAGTAGGTGTCTTGGGTTCCAATCCAATAGTATTTGCTCATGGTCTATACCCTAAGTAATAGATTCGAGTCTATCTCATCACTTACTACATACATATACCTCCTTGACCACTTAATGGGATGTAATGGAAGCGAGCTTCCTAGGAAGCGAGTGTGGGAAACGAGCTTCCTGGGAAGCAAGCACCTACCCTATATATAGCATGCATGCAATACATTGTCATCAACGCACATCTTTGCACCTTTCCCATTGCATTTTTATGTGCATTGTTGTGCATCACTATTATTATAATATTTCCTAAAGTTCCATTTAAAATTTTCATATTGTTTCTATTTTTTTCTTTGACATGCAATATATTCTCCACAAAACAATATATCCACCAATATATCTTTTTCCTAATGTGCGACATATCCCTCGATATCGACATTCAGAACATTGCTTCAAATTTTAGCCTCTAGCAAACTCTTTTATGTATCTTTTATTGTTTTTATCCGTCTTATGCAATCTATAACTGGGGTCAATGACACTATTCACATTTTTCACCTTATGTGAAGCGCTTATCAATTTCTAGAAGATATTTCTTCAGTATTGATTATTGAACACCAAGAAATTTACTATGATCTTCTTGCTCTGCAGTTTCAATCCTAGCTTTTTTATAAAATATATGTACTAGCAAACATACAATTCGTAAACAAATTTTACAACCAATCACTAAGTTCAAGAACATAACAATTTTTTCAAACCTTTGCACTTACTACAGCCTACAGGTAGACAGATATACATATCTCATAACTTATAAAAAGGAGGAGGAGGATTTGCTCGGTTCCGCTTCCATCTTTGATGAAACTCAGATCAAGCATGCAAAACAACCGAGTGATGTGCAAAAGCGCTGTACAAGCTGTGCCAGCTGA
Source organism: Tetracentron sinense (assembly GCA_015143295.1). Classification (NCBI taxonomy): domain Eukaryota; kingdom Viridiplantae; phylum Streptophyta; class Magnoliopsida; order Trochodendrales; family Trochodendraceae; genus Tetracentron; species Tetracentron sinense. The sequence goes on from CM026573.1 coordinate 8,244,982, forward strand.
CTACACATCCAGGCTTGGAATAATATGGTATTGACAAACAAATCCCACAATCCAGGCATCTGCACTAGGTTTCCCCAAAAATGCAAGTCCACTTGATTGGGTCACATAATCTCATTCTAGATTCCACTACTTGTAGTCGCGAAAAAATTATTAACCCATGCTATTAGAGCCTTAGAGGTGATAGTCTACTGAATAACTAAATCTCAAGTTTATGCATGAATGGAGAAATTTTAATATTTTGGCTCTTTAGATTCCAGAACAAAGTTTCTTTTTAACAATGAATATGTGCAAGATTAAATGACATGTAATATCAGTGCTCTACAGATCTACCCGAGTACAACTTGTACACATGAGAAGATGATCTGAACTTTCATTCCATCTTAAAAAAGAAATGACGAGGGGGCAAAAAATAATGATTTGATCAGATGATAATGGAATAAGTTGAGAGACAATACAATAACATTACCTTGCCAGAAGCATTCCGAACAGGTGATAGATGAAGAAGATTCCAAAATGAATTTTTGTCCTTCCTGAAATTCAAGTATGGCAATGCAGTCGAGAAAATAGTTGGTTCAAAAATTAAAAATTAAAATCCTCTTCTTCTGAGACATAATGGGGAGTGTAGTGTAGAATGAACCTGTAATTTAAGATACGTACTGTACAGGCTTGCTCAGTTCGGACGCTTTCTTCTATCTGTAGAACAACAAAGGACAAAAATATCTAATCAAAGGAATTTCCATTCCACCAATTTAATCACCACATTTCAAAACAAAAATATAGGCAAACCTAAAAACAGATCAGGTATCTACCTGGAATATATCCTCAGCATCTGTGTCCGGTCCATTTAAAAGTCCACAATTATATCCCACCACTTCGTGTCTATCATACCCTATAGAGAAAAAAAAGTGGGGGAGGAGGGGGGCTGTTACTAGGAAGAGTTGACTTCATAACTTAGAGCATAGAATAGAATATCTATAAATTGGATGATCGAGTAGGTCACTTCTCAACTTAGGAGGTTTCCTACAATAGTCAATTGAATGGTGGAGCTTTGTTACATAAATAGAACAAATAAACGTCCTAAACCAAGCAACCCTCATGAAAAAATGAGGGCACTGGATAAAGGATGTTAATAGCATTGTGCAAGGATTCTTGAATTTAGACATCATGAACTAATGGAAAATTTAGCATAGCTTTGTGCACCTGTCAATCTTAGGAACGCATCACTGGCATAAACAATGGGCATATCTGGTACGTGAGGATCAGTTCTGCATGACAACACAAATACATTGTGGAAAACGAACAACAAGATCTCAGGAATGATTTCAAATCAGAAAATTGTCTACAGTAAAGCAATAGGTATAGGAATTTGCAACAACTCACAATACAAAGCTTTGTTGGATTCTACCAAGAGATATGTTTAGGGATGAACCAAGAAGACCCATCCCAGATGAATTGCATCTCTTCCCACAGATCAATCTGCCCGTTAGCTTGCTATAATGAGTCATCACGGATAAGATGCTGTTAATGGCTGTTACAGCCTCTTGCTTCTCTAGATCGCTTGCCTCACATGAGTCCTCAATATCGGATCCTGTAAGAATCAGTACAAGAAAAATCCAAATCAAATACTTGAATCCTGATTAAATTGAAATTGATGATTCATAGATTAACATTAAGAACAAGGATGTAAAAGCAAAAGATAAAAAAGTTAATGCAGGAAATTAAGTAACTGAAAAGAGATGTGTTGGAGCCTTACACCATCATGGCGGAATGAGTTTAGCAAGCAAATCTGTATGAAATGTTCTTTCTTTCTTTTCTTTTTTATAATTGTAAGAACGTGAATAAATGATAATTATTTACACTGAAAATTTTGATTTTTACAAAGAACTTGTTGCTTTTCGTCTGGCTAATCTGCTTCCGAAGATAATTTTAGTCGAGCAGGGTGGCTTTTGTTAAGGGACCGTAATATCACAGACAGCATTACTATGGCCCAATAGTTGGTTCATGATGTTGAGAGGAAGGTTTTCGGGTGTAACATCATCTTCAAGCTCGACATGGCTAATGATTATTATTGGCTTGAAAGGAGTTTTCTGATTAAGTTTTGAATAAATTTGGAATCAGTGCACAGTTCACAAAACTTATCAAAGTTTGCCTCTCAAATAAAAAAAAATATTTCATTTCTTTGGGGTGGACCCATTCGCCTGCTCTGTTTATTCTAGAAGAAGAAATTCTAACTCATGGTCTTCGCCATCAATTCATTTCAAATCAAGTCGGGTGGAACGACGGTCGGAATTCTTTACCTATATTTCACCTATTATATTCAGATGATTTATCGGTGATTATAAATGGCAACAACAGTACTACTACCAAGATCTTTGTGTTTTTAACTACATATGAAAGGCCCTCCGGTCAGCGTATTAACAGACAGAATAACGCATTTATTGCCCAGATAAGTTGTCAGCTAGCAGAATCTTTGTCAGTAGCTCAGCTTCGGGAATCATGAAGAACTCGTCTTCTTGGTCAACTTAAGAGTTAAGATTGCCAACCCTTAAGGCTCAGGGATGATCGGTTATGGACTAAGGACAACAGAGGCCAGTTTTCAGTGAGCTCTTTCTTACTATCTTTGTGGGGTAGTCCTCCTCTCCCATTTCCTTACAGGGCTGTGTGGAAACCAGTGTTCCATCTAAGGTATCTTTCTTCCTATAGTCGGAAGAGAATGAACAATCACTGTTTTATGTGCTCTACTACTAAGGAAACAATGGACTACTTATTCTTGCATTGTCCCTTTGTTTCTAGTATTTGGAGCCATTTCCTATCGCAAATGGGGATTGCATAGGTCTTCCTTGGTTCCTATCAGGACTTCTTATGTTGCTGGCTTTTGGTGAGGTTGGAAGCTCCAGCTTCTGTATTATGGGCCTTTCTGTCGAGAGCAATAGTCTGGTCTATTTGGAAGGAGAGGAATTGGAGACCTTTTTAATTTTTATGATGTTGTCTCTTCATTAGAGCGGGTATGTTTGAGGACCAGTCAGCTACTAATTGCCTAGTGTTCGGGTCTTGGAAGCACATCAATATTTATGATATCTCTGTGGGTAGCGGTGCTAATAGGCTGGGTTCGAACCGGGCTGGTCCAAGCCTGCCTCACAATTTAAAGGCAAAAAAGAGTTTTTTTTTTCTCATAAACAAGCCTTATCGGGCCTGGCCAGCCCGGTTAGAAGTATAGCATAAAAGGCCCCGGGATAAGGCTCTAGGCTCAGGCCCACCCAACTATATAATCAAGGAAAGACATTGAGCCAGCTCGACCCATTGACACCCCCTAATTGTAGGATCCAGCTCCTCTCTTGGAGAGGGTTAGATTTTTCTTTTTTCCCCATCTCTTCACTTATATGTTTCTTGTTCTGGGGTTCATATTCTTATGATTCCTTTATTTTTCTTGTACTTCATACTTTCAGTCTAAAATATAATTGCATCTGATTTATATATATAGTTTTTTTGTTCCTTTGCTCGAGAAGATTAAAACAAGAGTTGAGCTGGCAAGCAAAGATTTATCGTGAGGGGAAAATTGCTCTTATCAAACACGCCCTTAGCCTATGCACATTCACTTAACTCCAATTCCTAAAGGTACAATAATGGCTATAGATCGAGTATTTGCTAACTTCCTTTGGAATGATGGTGTTAACAGGAGGAAAATCTCTTATTCCATTTCTGAAGGCTACCTTAGAATTTGAAATTCTCAGGCTTTCCGGATGAAGTTAGCTTGGAAACTTCAATCAGATCATGATATATGGACAGACTTCTTCAACAATATATATATATATATATATATATATCAGAAACGGTCATATGTAGAATTACTCTCCAAGTCACGAGGCATCTAAAATGTGGATTCAAATTTGTACCATCTTCTTAGACCTTGTTTCCAATTGCAAATGGATTGTTGGAAATGGATCGTGCACAAATTTCCGGCCTGATAATTGGTTGAAGGATTAATTGATGGTGCTGTGTCGGATCCAAGTTGCTTTCCTATGATGAATTTTTTAGTTGATTGTTGCTTGATCAAGACACCATGAAAGGAATTAAAGATAGTGGGATTTCCTCTCCGATGAGAAGAAAATATTATATGGAGGAACTCTCAAAACAGTAAATGTACAGTTAAGTCTGGTTGGGATGTTACCAGAAGCAGATCTCATATCAGATCGTGGCACTCTAACTACTCTAATATCTTCACATGGAAATTGATTCTTAAACGTATACCAGAGAATGATAATATTCAAGGTGCTGGAATTAAACTGAAAAGTGTTCCTGTTGAAGTCATGCATTGAATCCAGTGATCACCTTCTTATCAGTAGTGACTTAGCAAACTCCATAGGGTTATTCTTTGGTATTCCAAAATTTCCTAGCAATTCTACTCAATGCTGTATTCTTCATTGGTTTGGTTTCTCTAACAATACCTCTTAGGCCGGTATCCCTAAATTTGACATTCACTCCTTTATAGTCTGGGAGATTTGGAAAAGAGAGATGCAGGAGATGATTTGATAATGTAACTAGCCCAGATGCTGTGCTTAACTGCTCATTCGTAATATTATGGATAACTTAATTAATATTCCGGCTTCATAACTATTTATAAGGAAACATTGTTTATGATTCTCTCATGCTTCAAGCCTTGAATTTTTGTTCAGATGCAAGTGATTCGGCAACCTATAATTCTCACAGTGTGGCAGGTGGTGGTGGTTTAATCAGAGACCATTATGGTGATTTGGTAGCTTCTTACTGTAGTCTTTATGGAGAAGGCACTAATATGATAGCAGAAACTAGAGCCCTTTATGAAATATTTTTCTCTGCTGGTCTCTAAATTTAATGTTTTTAGAGATGGAGGGTGATTCAAAAGTCCTGGTTTACATTTATCTTGAAGAAGACAGACTCCCCAAAGCTAATACTGTTTGAAGAATTTTTTTCTGAACTACAAAATTTCTTGTATCTATCAAACAAATATTTCGTAAAAGTAGCAAAGCTATGGAAAGTTTTGCTAACTCAGCTTGTGATCGCAGATCATCAACAAGACAGATTTTATATTCAGAAGTCCCCAAGAGCTTTGATTTTTTACACCCTAAATGAAAAAAGCAAGCAAGCAATACCACCAAGTCTTAATATCAAAGCCAGAACTAGATATAGCTAGATTCACCTTAAGAAATTATGTAACTAGAATTCCCACTAAGAAATAATATAAACAATTGGAAATTCAAATTATCAAGCAAACACCCTAAAAAATATGATTTGAATCACAAAATCATGGGGGGAAAAAACTTCCAAATAAACTAACTAAAATTGCAATTCAAGCCCCAACCCACAACTATTACCAACCAAAGATACATTGTTAATAGTTAAGAGCATTGAAAAACAACCTACTACTGAGAAAACCGAGTAAACTGCAAAAGTAAAAAGAATTCCATGAAATAGAATCAATGAAACCATTCAAAAACTGCAGTGAGCTAGTATAAAAATGAGAAGTTTAGTATTTCAAAATTACAATTCACAAGCCCGATATAAATAACTGAAACAAGCACCAACTAAGTTCATTTGATCAAGAATTACCCATCTAACAGGTTCATGAGGTCATCCAACAAATGACTCAAACAATCTAAACAATGCAAATTGGAAGACAAACCTATATTATCCGGCTCCACAAATGCATCCAACACCCGGACACAGCCCATTTCAGCTACAGAATCCGTGCACACCTCCCTTCGACAGGACCCGAACATAACCTCTCGCAATCTAGACCCATCCTCACTAGAATTTCCCCCATTTCTACCAAACCCAGCTCCAAATCTCCTCAATTTTCTCAAAATCGGCACTTGAACCGCGACAAAATGAATCACCCTCTCATCTTCCTTACTAAAAACAGGACTTAAATGGAACAACATCCAGAATGGTGTCCCATCCTTGCGATAATTCAACAACTTTATCTGAATTGTCCTCTCCTCTCGAATAGCCTCTCTAATTTCCATTACCGACCTCCTATTTGTATCGGATCCCTGAAATATTCTCCCATTCTTCCCAATTACCTCATCTTTCGAGTACCCAGACATTTTCAAGAACCCCCGGCTGGCGAAAACGATCGGATGGCCAGAAATGCAAGGATCGGTGATGGTAAAATTATTAGGTAGTTCATCGAGAGTTTCTCGAACCCATGTTGGGTAACGAGCGTTAAACGACTGGTAAATCAGACCCAGTTGTGACTCCATTGTTGTTTTTGTTGTTCTTCGTCTTGTTCTTCTTCTGGTATCCTCGGTGCACCGATGAATCCCCAATCCCATGTGCGCACTCTAAGGGGCTTTGTTCCTCACGCTCAACTTAGCTTCGATCAACAAACCCATTACAGGAAATCAAATAAAAGCAGAGATACCATGAAGAACAGAACCCGGGAAGCAAATGGTATTCTCGAAAAACCATAGATTTCTCAGAATCTCCAGACAAAAAAAACAAAACCCAAATGAATAAACAATTTATTAAAGACAGTATTATTCTGTTTTTCAAATCTCCGGCGAAACAGAGAGAGATAGAAAAGTGAGAAAGAACTGAAACCCACCCATCTCGATTAGAATCGAAAAAATCTTCTGTAAATCGAAAATTCGATTGAACATCGAAGAGCAACGAATACCCATCAATCGTTTTTCGTGCATTAATCTAAACGAAATAAATCTCTATCAGTAGAGAAAGAGAATCCAATAATAGTCGAAGAGTACTGTACAACTCTGTAATTATTAATTAAACACTTTGTTTAGTATTTGCAGGGAATCCAAGGGACGCCGGAGCAGGGAATTGTTCCTGATTACGTAATCTAAACCGTCAAAGCCAGTGTAGTGGGGCCCGCAAAAGGAATCAAAGGGATATGTAGAGTGAAGATGAGAAGGAGGACCAAGCGTGTGGTGTGCATGGAAAGGAGAAGGAGATATTGTTGGGCACACGTGTGGAGAGTTTGATCTGATAGTTATCCATCCACGTAATTAAAATCTGTCTTTCTCAGTTTGGGAAGAGGTGATTTGTGGCGAGTATTAAGAGGACCATGAAACAAGAGTGTGGTGCTTCTTCTTTCTTTATTGAGAAAATAAAATAAATAATGTCGGCGTGTCGCTCCCGACAAGCGCATCGCCGCGTCTCCACGTGTCCAACGATGACACACTAACCCGGACTTAAAAGAAAGCATTATTTTAGTAATAGAGGAAGGCTAAGAATACTCACACAAAAGTTTCTTAGTACTTTCTTTCCCCTCATTGATGATAATTGGTTTTTTTGTGGGCCTAACCCAAAAAGAAGTATGGTGCTGCAGGCCAGGATCATGCTTAGGAAGGGGACGTCTTGAGTTTAATTCCTTGTCTCTTTATCCTTCCTTTTCTTGGTGCGAGAGGATTTTTTTTTTTTGGTGGGGGTATAGAAGATGCAGAAATTGCTTTTATTGATACGAAGATGTCCTATATATAAGAACCGTACCAGGTATTACAGTTATAAATTCAAATACACAACAATATCAAAATATTCAAATAGCGTAACAAGAAGATCCTAAACTATCGGATAGCAGATTTACAGGAGATAAAATACAATGAATCTAGTCAAGGAAATCAAGATGGTTACAACTACATGATTTCCTTTATAGGGGGGACATGGTTTAAAATTTCGTTGAAATTTCACGAAATTTCGGTTTCGGACAACCCCACCGATATCGAAATTGGGTTTATTTCGGAAATCAAATTTCAATCGAAATTTTGAAAATTTCGGGTGAAATTTTGGAATTTCGGCCGAAATCTGAATTTTTATTTTTAAATAATTTTTTATTATTATTTTTTAATTAAAATTCTGAAATATTTCGAAATATTTACTGAAATTTCATGGAATTTCAAAAAATTTATATATTAATTTTAAAAATAAAATAATAATAATATATATATAATTAATATTATATAAAAAAAAATATTTCGGAATATTTCGGCGAAATTTCGAATCAAATTTCGGAATAATATTTTATTATTAAATGCGATTTCGGTGAGATGTTGGCTGAAATTTCGGAAAATTTCATTTCGAATGGGACATCCGAAATCGACCGAAATTTCGAAATTTTAAACCTTGATTTGGGATTAGTCTAGTGCTCTAAGAGGCTCGGACACCCTCGTTACCAAAAAAAATAGTAATTTGATATAGGTTCAGAATATTAATATTAATTCTATCTAGGTGCGCGTGTCCCTTTTGACACCCCTTAACCGTGGTTAAGATTCATCCACCCCTAGGGTTCACCCACCCATCTTTGTTTTTTTTTTTTATATTAATTCTGTTTTTAAAAATTAAAAATTGTTTTTAGTGTTTTTTTGATATTAAAATATTTTTAAAATAATTAATATTTTTTTCCAAAAATCAAGGATAAGTTAGGTTGGTGAATCTTAACCACAGTTAAGGGGTATCAAAAGGGACACATGGCGACATCAAGGGCCAGAGAGGATCTGGTTTCTAGTAGAGATAGCAATTTTGAAAGTTTATACACTTTAAAAAGTAATTTTGTCAGTTGACTAATGGTTAACTGATGAAAGGGGTGTAAGTGTCATTATTTTAAAAAATAAGGGTATCTAATATATTTTCTGAAAACTAAGAGGGTCTATGTGTATTTTCGTCAAACCTCATGGGGTGTAAATGTATTTTCTGCTATTATTTACTAGGAGGGGAGTGTGGAAACTTCAAGCATTGATCATAGAGGGTATCCATTAATATCCGATGATCATGTGTCGTGCCTTCCCACCTAATGACTACAAATGTGAATAGCATATCAAAAGAAGAAGTTGTCATCACTTGTTGCATGCGTTCACTTTTTCCTCAATTATAGGATATTTGTTTTTCTGGAGCGATTACAGCATGCATGAGAGTACCATCTATCACTCCAACACAACCCTTAAAAAAAATTGTTTGGAAACTAAAATCTTTTCATGTTAATAAAGATAGTATCGATTAAGCGAGCACACAATAGGAGTTTACCTTAAATTGATGAAATCGAGACTTGCGCAGAATCACCTCAGGTACTTGGTCATAACAAAGAGATATTATATTCTTCATTGAGAATTTGATCATCGCTATCAAAACTCTATGAAAATGGCAATGAATGACATCACCAGAGTATTGAAATCGATCCTGCAAATTTCAATTCGAATGGTTCTGGAAAATAATTGTCAACTGCTCATCAATATTGACGTACTTGATGTCTGAAGTAGTCCCTTCTCCTTAAACACTAAACACGAACAATGGAAAACATGTTTCTCTATTCGCAAAATCTTTTGGTATATTATTGGGTTGGCAGTTAGAATGAACTAGACAGCCATTTTACTGTTAAATTTGAATTCCAACATGGCTCCATAGACCATAGGTAAGTCTCGTTGTCATTTTTTTAGTAATAACAAAATCAAGAGAAGAGATGATTACCGGTGAGAGCAATGGGCGACGGGAGTAATAAGTGGCAGCAATGGAAGAATGTAGATCAAGGTTGGGGAAGAAATCCTATTTCTAAACCTTCTTTTCTTTTGTTTGAGAGAGGGTAAGAGCTGGAATAAACTAACAAATAAAAGGGTAAAATAGTAATTAAAATCGTGAAAATTTGATACCTGCAAAAGACATAAAGGTCTTTCTCAAAAATCCCAATTTTTTTGAATTTCTATTTTAGACATTCCATATCTTCTCGTCTTTTTTTTGTAGAAAAATAGATACGTTGTCAAACGATCTAAAATGTAAAAACGTCTACCTACAATAAACACATAGACAAATAGACCCAAAATTTAGAGATTCCAGACAAGTCCAAGTACTTTCTAGTAGAGTTGTCAAACGCCCATGACATGTAGGGAATTCATTGCTAGTAACATAGATACAAACCATACCCTGTGTACACACTCAACAACAAACATCTCCATGTACGTACATTTCAAACCATATTCTAAAATACGCACAATAAAGCATAAGCTAGGGGAGATTCATTCTACAACCGGATGTGTTGGCTGAAGAGGAGCTCTGGTATAGATTTCTCTCCAAAGTCCAACCATGGAAAAGCCTCACAGTTAGACTTTCTCCAAAGGTGAAGTAGACTCAAGGAACTTGATTTTCTTCTGAGAAACTTTCAACAAAGGCAAAGAAGAAAAATATCGCAAGGATTTCATTTTCTCATCACTGCTACACTTCTTTTCACCATGGATGAACAAGAAGTAGAACCCACATACACTGCTCAAAGTTGCCATGGCAAAGAGGAAACCAGCTGCAACTAGATGAAGAAATGGCGCGAACCTAAAGGCGACACTAAAATTGATCATTGTTAAAAGGATCCATGATCCATCTTTCAAGCACCATTTCTTAAACAATTCCTTGAACTGCTTAGGCAACTGCTCGAAGATCTTCAAACAACAGTAGAAGGACAAAAGTCCGTAGTAGAATAGGAGGAGAACTGCCATCATGGGGTTGCCATTAAAGGCTTGCATTCGGAGAAGCGCGATAAGGGTATTGAATGTTAAGAAACAGACTGAAATGGCTGGTAAGAAATTGCTGGCTATAGAATCAAAGCTGCTACTGTAATTAGTGGGTCTTGGTTTGAACCTTTGGCGATCCATGCATTTCAAACAGCAGTGAAAATGGAAGAGCAGATGATGAACTGAAGCACCAAAACAAAGCTGCTAAATACCAGTGACGCTAGAGATGCGAAACTTCAATGGCTCTCCTCCCCTTATATTATAAAACTCTAAGGGGTCTTTCAGAAACGACAAGGAAGCATTCGCCTTTAATTTCTTAATATCCAAGCAATAAAATTCATGGTAGCGTTTGCTTTACTTTTATAAAGTAATATTATAAAAGACCTCAAAACTTAAATAAAGAAAATATGAAGTCAAACGAAGCTGCTTGGAAATTTCCCTACTAACTTTAATTAAAAGGGAAAGCTAGAGTCAAGTGCATGGAAAGCACCTTCTACTCTCTTATGTTCCTTCTGTTTTTTGATGAAGTGAGGTGTGCCCCCACCCATTTGGATGGGACTAGTCCCTGAGAATACACGCAATATCCTGTAAATCACGCACATCAAGAAAGACTCGGAGCAAACTTGAACTCAAGATCAATGGAAGCATCTCGTTGCCTTTCAACCACCATGGCGAGTAAGCATCTTCCAACTTCTGACAATAGTAAGTCTACAAAATAAATTACAATTCCACAAGAAAAGCATCTTCCACCTTCTGACAATAGTAAGTCTACAAAATAAATTACAATTCCACCAGAAATGCATTATATGATGAATGAAACTCAAATTAGAGGTTTTTTGCTTACAGACTGGTTAAACCACCATAATGAGAAGCGTGCATAAAGATACAACACTTCCTTATGGTTTATGATTTATCTGGTTTCATCTACTATAAAGCAAAAGGGAAAAAGTGTTTTGAAGCATGTCAGGCTTCGGGATTAACCTGTTACAATGTAAAAACTACAATCCGTCGCCTAGGAGACATATCCGTCTCAATGCTCAGAGAAGATATGGAGATCTATCTCCACCAGATGCTTCACTTGACGACCTTTCCAGAGGATTATAAACTGGAAGATCTTGGTGGTTCAATAGCATCTTCAACTAAACAAGCCCAAAAGCCTCACAATTCAGACCGTCACTGTCACACCCCCAAAATTCTTACAAAATATATCACATAAATGTGCAAATCCCAAGGCGTGAACCTAGAACAAATCCCAAGCTAAATGGAAATCAATCTCCTAAAATCCATCATCAGATGTGCATATCAAGCTAACTAAGTGTTTAACACAATTAAAGAATAACTCTAGTTCTTTAGAAATCTCACCACAATGTTCTCTAAACTCAAACTAAAGAAATCAAAGGAAAAATGTTCCACTAGCTAACTAAACCCTTATAGTATGTCTAGGTCCTTGAAGTATCTCCTGAAAAATAACAATAAAACAAGGGTGACCACTAAACTCAGCAAATAAACACATCCATTATGCAACAATTACATTATTAAACATATGCAATTATTTCATCATACTAGAGTATCACAATTCTTTTCTTGGTCCCCTGGTGGTCTTATTCTTTGTCTATGGAGTTCACAAATAGCTCGCCCTATTGACAATAAATTAGTAAGCACTTAGCTCTTTTAGTTCGGATCACACATAGTTCACCCTCCATTGATAGACCTAAAAAGTATCTCACTCTATTAGTTAATCATCTTTTGGGCTAATCTTTCTTTGATAGCCAAAATTCACTTTTGGGATCGCACTCAATCCACCCAAGGATCCACTTTGGAGATCACACTTAGTTCACCCCACAATTGAACACTACACACAGTTCGGTCATTAAATCATTAGAATTTCATACTATTAACTTCATGACCATATTTAACATAGTAAATTCGATGTGTACATAATTCAATTTCTGCAACCATACTAACATGAATATTCACTAACGGCTCTTGAGTTTAAACAGACATCACAACTTTCAACCTGCTCACAAGGACTTCCAAAATCCAATAAATCATGATCCAATTAAAAACAACATTAATGCATGCACATGTAACATCATACAATTAACTCCATAGAATTTATGATATCAAGACCATAGTCACAAAGTCGGGGTTCGGGAATAATTCGGCAAGGGTCAAGTACGGAAAAATTCAAAAAATTCGGGAAAATACGGGAAAACTTCAGAAAAAAATGGAGAAAAAAATTTATAATTATAAAAATTAGAAACGATGCTAATTAATATATCTAACAATTTGGTGAGATAATATACAAAAAGAGTAATTATAAGCAACAATAATAAATTCATGACATTATTTTAACATCAAATTCATTCCATCAAGGCATTAAATTTCATTAAAACATCAATTATCAAAATTAAAAACAAGACTAAAATACGTATATTAATAAAAACACTCATTTATATTCATCAATCGCTCAAAAGCGCATCAAAATCATCAATATCTACATAATCTTCATTCCCCAAAAATTTCAAGATTATTTGTTTTGTTTTTTTCTTTTTATATTATTCGTTTTAAACATGTTTTTTTTCGTATTATTCGTTTTAAACGGGTTTAAAACTATAATGTGTGTTTAATTCAAAAAACGGGTTTTAAACGTCATTTCCTACGGCAGGGTATTAATGCGCGTTTTAAACGAGGTTTTTTTTTAAAAACGCAATTTTTTGTGACTATGATCAAGACATATTTATATACTAACAAATCGCACCACATACTTAATAAAATCAAAGAATTTCATTTAAAACTTCTGTTTCTAACAACCTATATTGACTCTCCGTTACCTATTCTCAAAAACAGCCCAAACAGCCAACACAGTCCCAGACCAGTCAAATGGTCTGGGACAGCCCGACAAAACCATTTTTTTTTCTTTTTTTTATTTGATTTATTTGTTTTCTAGGTTTTCACTCTCAAACCTCTTCCAACCCAAATTTATTCATGATTATAATTTTTTAAGAATTCTTTGACCTTATTCTATCAATTATACCAGTGTTTTAAAACCTGAAAACTCGACTCGACTCGGAAACTTGCCGAGTAGAGTCAACTCGGAAACTCGGGCAAAACTCGTCCGAGTAATGACACCTAAAACTCGGACATATATAATATTTTTCTAATAATATATATGGTATAGATTCAAAATTAATGATAAATCATGTCTAAAATAAGATATATAATTCAATATATACTAAACATCCCCCTTTTGCTTTGTATTTATACTGAAAAGTGAGTGGAGTGTGTTAAAAAAAATATAAAAAACATAATTTAGTCAATCGGGTAGGCAGTTTACTTGATTTTTAGTTTTTTAAAAAAATGCAAAAACTCGGGCGAGTCGGGGCGAGTTTTGTCAAAACTGAGTTTTTCTTGAAACTCGACTCGAAACCTGGCCGAGTCGAGTCGACTCGGCCGAGTTTCGAGTCGACTCGGCGAGTTTTAAAACAGTGAATTATACAATCATCAACAAGAATAGTTATGGATCCGATTTATTTAATCTTTAAACATGTTACATAGAGAAGGTGTTCTTAACCTAGAATCATTCAAGTATCATAATTGAATCACAATCAAGAATATAAAAACCAAAAACCTAGATCTAAGGAGAGTGTTCACTTGCCTCTAATCTAAAAAAGATCAAACTGGGTATTTTCGATCACAAGAGGAGCCCTTGGACGGATCAATCAACAACCTTTGATAACACCCAATTTGGAGCCTTGGATCTTTATCACAAACTTTGAGTTTTTCTCCACCAAAGTTTGCAGCCATTTTTCTTCCTCTAGAGTTCTACGAATTCCTCTCCTCTTCTCTTAATTTGGTTTTGTGAAATCAACCCTAATTAGGTTAATTCTTGCTTATATACTAATTCTAATTGATTATTACAAAAATGTCACTAATGATATTTGTTTGTCTACAGTTCTAACTAAACAGGTTTATGAGTTATTTCTTCTTCTTTTTTTTAATCAGTTTTAACCTTAAGTTGGTTATATTATTATGGCTAACCCTTGACATTGAAATTACCAACATGCCCCTTGGCTGGAAATTACAAAATTACCCTAGAGGCATGTATAATAATTCAAGGTCGTTACAGTCACCACCTGAGTTGCGAAAATTCCTCTTCAGGAACATTAGTCTCCCAATGGCAGATCATCCTATCCAAACATCCAAAATCAATGAGACTAAAGCATATTGATGATTATGAATCCAAGGGGGTGAAAATGTTAAATGGGATATGCCATCCCTTGCATGGCTGAAATCCAATGTTCAGCTGCTCTAACAATCATAAGCAGATCCCTTCAGATTCAATCGTCAAACTAATGGCAATCATGATCTACAGAGTTTTGAGGGACACTTGTAGTTTTTCTTCTTCTTTTTTGTAAATGAGGGTTCTTATAGTTTAAGCTTATTTGGACAATGATTTGCAAGGGTTATGGAATTTAACGAGAGATACACAAAAAAAAGTACTTTATGTTTTTTGGCCGCTTCTCCTAATCTTTATATATTGAATGTTTTTTTGTTGTTTGTGTGATCATTTTTTGAAACGGGAATTGAGATTTGTGTTTCCACATGTATGAACCCTAGTAACAGCAACAGAACGTGTGAGGCAGTTCATGGGTATGTGCAAAATATTGTGGTTACTGGGAAAAAGAAAACATAAAAAAAAGATAAAGAAACACCAGCTGCATTTTGGGTCCAAAAATTCCCTAAATTCGGATTTGTATTCTCAAGATGAGAATATGTTTTTTAAATAGCTTAGATGCATGTGTTATGAGAATGGATTTTTTTTAGTTCAGTTATATGCATAGGCACGGGAAGCCTGTCATGCATGCTGCAAATTTTCAATCAAATAGACGTTTGACAAAACCTAATTAATTTAGAAGAAACAAGATGAGGATGTCCCCACTTACCTCTATGGGCTGCAATAAGAATAACTGCTGCCATGGTGTAGTGCATTCAGACCACAACTAAGACACCATATACTGCCATTTCTTCATCATCCTACTGATTGACCTCCTTGACATGCCATGCAGTGTACACTGTTACAAATAGTGCCCCTGGATTACTACTATGTGGCCCGAAGAAAGAAAACTTCGATCACTAGGACGTATAGTTGCCCTTCAAGAAATCTTTCTATATAGGTTCTCTAACCCACATCCCACACACTTGAGGATTACTGTTTCTGTTGCTGGATCTGGCTTAATAACAAACTATACACCAGGGAAATCTCTAACATGTCTGAGTGTCTCTATTGCATGTGACAGGTGTTTTCCTACACAAACCTTCATAATCTCTTGCGGACATAGAGCACAAAGAAGGAATAGCAAGCCCTACAAACCAACATAAACATTGTTAGCTCAGATATAGACAAATATAAGAATTCTAGAACCTGTTTTTGTTATCTAACATATGCAAGAGAAAGAAATGGAAGTTATTCTAAGAACTTTACAGTATATGAGACCTGGTAAAGTTCGCTGGACAAAAGAGTTCGCTTTTGCCCTAGTGTTGAATCTTAGCAAAGGATTTCTAGAATTGCAATGAATTCACTTGATATTTTAGTCATTCCAACCCCTCTTTCTCTATTTTGATATGAAAGCTTGATGTTTTATCCTTTCCCTCATTTATCAAAGAAATATTGTGCTATAATTTTTTATTTTAAAAAACAAGAATATTATAATCATGTAGACACAAACATTTTTGTTCACCTGACATCTTATCCCCACTGTTGTCAAAAGATTAAGATTTATGATTTAAATCCTAGGTCCGAATCCCTTTTGAAAAGAAACCCTATGAGTTTATTTGAATCTTGATTTCTATCAAATGCTACAATTTGAGTTAAGAACAAGTGCCACTATTTCAAATAAGATAACATACACTCCTTTCTTACATACTTGTCATCTTTTAATAACATAAAAGTTCATATCATTTTGGGAGCATTACACCATGTCAATTATAACAGGACCTACAAAGTTGTTTATAGAGATTTATTAATTAATGATGCCTTTACATGATAATCACCTCAGTAAATAATCAAATGGCACATATTTTAGGCAAGTCTCAACAATGTACTATACGAATTCAAAAGGATTTAGTGAATCATAGGAAGATATACAAAATAACTAAGAACAAATGTAAAGGAGAAAAAGAATGAAATGACCAAAGTAAAGATTGGGATAGAATTGATTATGATATCAAAATCATCGATTGATGGAGCTGAAAATGTGTTTTGTTCGCTTAAAGTTGGAATTTTTGATCTTAGAGGTGATGAAAGACTGCTTAAAGAAGTAGTTAAAAAGCCCTTTCTTAAATTACATGTTTGGTTTGCACTTTGCACACAAAGTAAACCCAGCTTTATGGCAATAATATGTTATTAAGTGGTGATATGGACTAACAATAATTTATAACATGGATGACAGAGGAATATGGGGATATTTCCAATTATTTAGATATCTCACACTTTTATTTATGAAATTTGGAAGAAAATTATCCAAAAACAATGATTTTTAATTCAAAATATTCATTTCAAATCTACCACCTTATGCTTTTATGATCTACTTCGACTTTTACAACATTGCTTATGACAAACACACTTTATTTAGAAGTGCATAAGCATGTATGGAATGGAAATGCTCATTATTTAACTATAATATATATATATATATATGAATGTATATGCAGAAACTTAGGAGGTTGATCGATAATCTTTTTATTTTCATTTTTCATATATATTATTAATTTAAAATATTTTAAAGTAATCAAAATGAATCACACGGTTCACGATTTGAATCCTGATTTAAATTGAATCTACAATTTTACAATTTTGTGAGTCTCAACTATGCTGATCCCATGAATTGTTTTAGAAAAAATCACTTACAGTATAGTCTAAACCTTAATGTAAATGAAATTCCTTTAGTTTCCGGACATAGCAAGCAACATCCATTTAGTTTAAATGTTTAATATAACAGTTTGTCCTATCTAAGCCCTTACCAAACTATTGCATTTCTCTATTCCGTCGTTTAAAAACAATAAACATATATAATACACTCTATAATCTAAAATGCAAGTTGTTTCTTTATCAAACAAAGAAAACAAATTTTAATCATACAAGAGGGCTCTAAACTGAGTGATTCTTCTTAAGGGCAAGATAGAAGTATAGAACAGTATGTGAATCTTTCTAGAGCAACCCAAAGGCAGAAATCCCTAACAAACTCACCAAGTTCACCGATCTGATAAAGGTAGTCAAATCCCTACTGAGTATAATGGAACGAGGCCAAAGAACCCAACCTGGTGTGTCAGTCTACTACTCCCCTAGGGGTGGAGTGGGGGCACATGCCCCTACTTAACTTTTGAAGTACCCAATTTTTTATTTTTTTTTTGGGTATAGCCATGGGAATGGGGCAGGTGCCCCCTAAACTTTTGAAAAAAAAGTATTTTTTTTATAAAGTAGTGATTAGAAGACCATTGCGCATGCCGGTCCACGTATCCTTTTAACACTCCTTTTAATTGTGGTTAAGTAACTAAGTTAAGGTTAATATTTTTTTTTTAAAGAAAAACCAAGGTTAGATGGATGAACAGAGATCGAATCACAGCCAATTGTGATTGAATTCGGGGAGAGTTCAACCGCACCCACAAGCCAACTCGTGTCCTTTTAAACCCCTATTAACAGTTGTTAAGATTCACAAACCCTTGGGTTCAACAATATAACCTTGATTTTAGAAGAAAAAAAATTGAAGTTTGGTTAAGAATTGTTAACCCTTAAGGGTTAATATTTTTTTAATATTTCTTTTTAAAAAATCATATTATATTGTTAAACCTCAAGGGTTAGTGAATCTTAAACACAGTTAATAGGGATTAAGAAGGACACATGTTAGATGGGCGGTGCAATTGAACTCTCCCAGAGTTCAATCGTAATTGGATGTGATCTGATCTTGGATGAACCCTAGGGGTGAGTGAATCTTAACCACATTTAGTAGGTGTTAAAAAGAGAGATATGGATCAATGAGGACCGGCGTTCGGTTAGGTAGCCGAATGTGCAGTCCCCTATCTACTTCATTTTTTATACTAAGTTTTCTAAGTATTCAATTGGGCATAATCATGAGACAACGGGCACATGTCCCATAAAAATTATACTATAGTATTTAATATGTCATAGCCATGAAGCAAGAGGGCAACTGTCTCCTAAACTTTTGGAAACAAAATATATCTTTTATCCTATTTCATTTAATTATTAAACTAGGCATAGCCATGGGACATGGGGCCAGCTTCCCGTAAACAAGGAGAAACAATACTCGGAAGATATGTACGAAATGGATGGACGAAATGGCCCAAGTACTTGATCTTCAAAAAAAAAACCATCCCTTTAGACTTAGAATATTTCGTACCCTCCTAATCTTTCTCCATAAAATTCATCAACAATCACTCTCATTTTCAATCAACCATCGTGTGCCCCCCTCTACTAGAAAATCATGGCTCCACCCCAGACTCCCCCTTGCTCAATCTCTCCAAGATACAAGCAACTTGCTCACCAATGTCCTCGGGGAGGCATCATCTCTTTCCTCTCATCTTCATAGCCATCCATGTCCTCCCCATGTGCATAACAAACAGATGTATCAGCCGAGATGTAGCAACCACACGTAGTCTTAGTAATCAATGAAATGCATAGCCAAGTGATCTGTCATAGGATCGATCTCTTAACAAGCTCAAATCCTGTGCGAGGTAAATAAGGATCTTTACAAGTCAAACTTGAAATGTTGAAGTCTACAGAAATTCTTCCTATCCCATCCAATAATAAGTCCTATCACTAAATTTTGGTTAGATTAAAGACTTTGCCTCACATGGTAATACTGGCCATTGAATCAAATTGAACCTTCGAATGAAAATTTATAATTGAATTGGCTATTTCAGATTAGTATACTCATTTTAATAAATAGAAAACCACATGCGCACCGGAACTCAAGTGTACGGATTTCGGGGCAAGGGCGGCGGGGTGGGGCATGACAGAGTTGGTATTTCCAGCCCGTGGACCAGCTTTGTGGTCAGTACATATGAATATCGAGAAGCAGACACTCCACGAGCTGCATGATTCATTGTTCTCAAACTGAGAAGAGACTCTGGTTGAGAAAGTTACTTTAAAATGAGTAAAAAATTGAAATTTTAGTGACAGTCCCTAAAGGACCCAACGAATTCCTAATTAGAATTAGGAGATCCCTTCTAATTGATTCTTTGTGCCTAATCCTCTTGACCCAAGTGACTGCTTGCAGATTAAAAGGCTAAGGAAGGGAATTTCGGAAGCAAAATAAATGAAACAACCTCCTACTAGAGCAGGAAACTCACAAATAAACTACTCTGAACGATGGATACTGCCAGGACGACTTCTCCACCACCCTGAGGAGGAGCTCCACTACTCTCAATTTTCAACTCCAATCCTCCTGAAAGAACTACAAAACGCTTAAGCATATGTAGGCAATTTATTGGATAATACTGACATGGATTCTTGGAATCATTTGTAATTCTAGTAGACAACACATTATGTTGTACTTTAGCTGATACCTCTGTGAGATGCGTGTATATATTTCCTACACAAGTTAGAGAAATGCTAGCCCCAATCGCAGATTTCGAAGCTCTCATGGTGGTAGCATCGCTACTTATACCTATTACCTTGAGAACTGGTATAAATCATCATTCTTCCTTATGAAAATTCTGATTTTTTAAATATGTTGAAGGGGGGTAGCAACAACACGTCTTGCACCCACCCTGAGAGTTTGGAAAAAAATTGAATTGTGCAACTGAGGCTAGCACTCCTCCAGAGTCAATATGTGAATCACAATCAATAATGTCACGCATGAAGTGTGGTAGTAGTTCGGCAGAGTGATTTCTAAGGCAGCGTTTGGCAAATCTACAAAATAGAGCTTATTGACTTATTAAAAAGAAAAATAAGATCTTATGTACGTATAAGACTGTTTGGTCATGCAATGATTAGGTGTCTTTACAAAAATAGACGACTTTAGACAATAAGATTTTAAAATATAAGCTAACTGCAGTTGGCTTATACTTTAAGATGTAATTTTGCTTATCAGAGTATAGATCTATTTGGAGCACATGCACCATGAAGCTCCTCAGATTCAAAATTAGGTGTACAAAGAACATATAAACTGTCAAACCGAGAGTTTCAGAGCATTTACTTCAGAACTTCAAATACCATTTTGCAATAACTAGTGAGACTCGTATTTTCTTTGTTCATGATTCTGTTGAACCCCATTAAGTCAAGTAATGCTTCAACTCCATCTCAAAAAAAATAAAAAAAAATCTCTGTTTTAGTTCAATCTAACAAACCCCACTGTCTGAAAAAACAAAATTTGATATTAAAATCATCCCAACACCACCACCAGTGACTAACACAGACAAACAAGCCGATGCAGGTACAGTAACAAAGGGACATCGAGAGAAACTCCATTTAATGGAATTATAATAGCAAAAGACCTTGCAAGGTAAAGAAAAACTAGAATAAACATTAGAAATGGAGACGAAAAGGTCTCACCTTATTGAAATGAGCTTTTTCCAAAAATTCAAAACTCGCAAATTGTTCTTCAATTTCGTTCCTGCAATATTAGGCCAATCAAAAAATAAAAAAAAACAAACTAAACCCTAATAAAGGAGGTTTAGTAATACTATTACTACCTAATACCGGTTTCGTTGATATCGAGTACTTCTCGACACTGGTGTGGACGGAGACCGGGCCAAGTATCGTCGGGTCGGATATCCCCCCGATGAGGTCCAGAATTACTGTGAGAGGGTTGAGAGGAGCAGCCGTTGCCTCAAGTATCAAGTGCTTGCTACTCTTTCTTTTGAACTGGAAGTTATGTCAAAATAGCAAGGAACCAAATCCTCTACGGTAAATCCGGTTATCGCCCCTAAACCCACCACGTGTTCCTTTTGACATCCCTTGACTGTGGTTAAGATTCACTCATCTTAGGGTTCACCCACCCATCATTGGTTTTTCGAAAAAATATTACTTTTTTTTTAATATTAACAAATATTTTTAATATTAAAATATTTAAAAAGGAATTCATATTTTTTTTCTAAAAACTAAGGATGGGCAGGTGAATCTTAACCACAGTTAAGGGATGTCAAAAGAGAACGTGACTGCCTCAACAATGATAACCGGATTTGACATAGAGGATTTGTAGCTGGTTCCTAATAGTTGGCTTGTCTCTGGCGAAACCAGAAGAGCCCTCTCGGGTGTCCATACATCGACACTACTTTGGGCGCCAAAACGAAAACGAGAAACGGTAGACCCTCGCCGTTAACGTTTACTAACTTTTAAAATATTAATATTTTATCTCAATATCAGGAACAACGCATCTTCCTACCTTCTGTTTGAACAGACCATTTGGAGTTTTGTTTGGTGTTTTTGGTCACAGAGCTTTCTTCTTCATCTCACCCTCCAGCAACAAGGGTTTGCGACCATTCCTTTCAACTTGACTGTTGAGGAATTTTGAGATCTAACGAGTGGAGCGTCTCTTCTTCACTCTCCGGCAACCAAGGGTTTGCAGGTTGAAACGACCACAAAGGTATCATCACCGTAGATTCTTGCGGTGTCTTGGCCTCCGGTGACCACGAAGAGGAGTGTTTCGAAGGTATCATCCTTCTCCTACCCCGTAATCTTTTTTGGGTTGTTTGGCCATGATTTAGCTTATCCCCTACCCTATTTTCTATTTGGGGATTTGATTTGGGGTTTTTTCCACCAAATTATTCAGGGGTTTGATTTGGCAGTGATGCTTCATTTTTCTTATTTGAGTTCTTGGAGACCTAATAACTCTGCCAGTCAATTTTTCTTTCATGCAAACTTCAAATTAGAGATGTATAGTCCATAGTGGAAGAACTTGAATCATTATGTTAGATTCCTTATTTTCAGTTAGTCTTTGTGCACCTATTTCCCACTTTTACTCATTGTTTAGTCAAGTGAGACCAATCTACTCCATACCAGTAAGGAACAACGCTCAAAAGTGAAACCTAATACCTTATGAAGGGATTTATGTTAACAAGTGAATGATCCACATACTTGAATGAGTTCCTACTAGGTGTAAATTTATCATGATATAACGACAACCATTTCTAAGCATCAAATTAGGGAAGCATCATACAGGGACCTAACAAGAAATGAGACCTCGTCTAAATTAATGTCCATGGGGAAGGTCCAATGTAAACAATGAAGAGTAGCACATTAGGTCAGATCAGTTCATTTTTCAAATATCTTAGCAAATGGGTTCAATTAAATAGACTCGAATATGCAAATATATGGGATTCAAACATCAAATGCAAAACCTTTCGAGCCTCTCATCATAACCCCCACTTTCGAAGTTTGATATTTGTTTTGATTGATGTTGTTCTTCATAGAAGAGCTTTTATCAGGTGTAGCTTTCATTAAATTGTCAAATTTGCACTGAATTACCACAGAAACCATGTATAGAGAATGCAGTTCTTCTGCCAAGTAAATCAATTTCCTTAATCTTAAATCTGAATATATATATATATATATATGTGTGTGCCAAATGAATTTCACATTAGTCTTAGCCATATTATTTTTTCTTTGCATTATCGGTAAATTATTTTATTAATCTCTATTGACCTCTATTGGTTTTGCCCCTTAATATTTTATATCATTTGAAGTTCAGGGAAGAGCACAATACACATTTCAGAGAGGCCAAATTTGTAATTGGGTTGAAGGCAAAAGTTTCAAGTGGGGTGGTGGGTTGGTTCACGTTTGAATACATTGATATGGATCATACTATAGTGGGTAGTCCTCGTGAAGAAGATAATAGTGGATTGCAAGTATCACACAGGTTATCATTTGAGACAGCAGATGATGACTATAACTATGCTAGTGGATCTGGGTGCAACAATAAAGATGCGTCAAATAGCAACGAAACTCCAGGTCCAAAGATTGGAATGAAATTTGAGTCAAAGGATCAGACATATGATTTCTACAATGAATATGTAAGAAGGACTGGCTTTAGTATTCGAAATGATTGGAAAAACAAAGATAAAGCTGGTGTCTTGAGACTTAGAAAACTTTATTGTTCGCGAGAAGGTCTTAAGAAATAAGATAAGCGAGCAGACATGGAGAACCAGGGAGATCCTATTAGATGTGATTATAAGACTTACATTATGATTGCCCTGCAGCCAAATGCACAATATAAGAAATTCAGAGTCAATTAGAGCACAATCATCATTGTACACCAATAAAGTCTTACATGTATGGGTCACGGAGGAGAGTAACTAAGACTCAAGTTGTTAAAGCTAATATGGCAAGGAGTGTGGGTATACTCGCGAAGAAGACATATGACCCCTTATGACTACAGAAGTAGGAGGGTCTGAAAATGTTAGTTTTCTGCACATGGACATTAAAAATTATATTTATTCCAAACGAATGAGGTCAATGGAAATGGGAGATGCAGGAGTTTTGTTACAGTATTTTTAGAAGATGGTTGTAGAAGATCCAAGTTTTGTATATTCCATACAACTTGATGCCGAAGATCAAATCACAAACTTTTTTTGGGCAGACTATAGAATGGTGAATGACTACAATGCATTTGGTGATGTGGTCAGTTTTGATACAACTTATAGGACAAATAATTTGGCACGACCATTTGCACTATTTGTAGGAGTTAATCATCATAAGCAGTCAATTTTATTTGGAGCGGCATTAATGCGAACCATGTATAGAGAATGCACTTCTTCTGCCAAGTAAATCAATTTCCTTGCCACCCACTGGTCCTATTATGCATTCGATACCGACATGTCCGAGTGATCAAGGAATACAGGTACTAAAATTGAGTTTGTATTATAAATCATAGTTAATTTATTGACAAGTTTAAGTCTCATTAATTTTTAATTTTGATGTGCTAAATAGGAGTTCCAACAGAATGTTGGACCAAGTCAACCTATGTACCAACAAGTTCAGCTGAATCATGTGAACCCATACATGTACCAACAAGTGGAGTTCAATCAAAGACCTGCCCCATATGCGTACCAACAGTTTTAAGGCCCTCCAATGTATTCTTTAATGTATGGGCAGCCACAACTACACCACAACCAGAGCATGTATCAGCATTTACAACAATCCATCTGTGGGTCATCTCAGGTAACTGTTAATTAGCGTTTATAAAATGTCTGATTTTATCTATTTAAACTACCAAGTGGTGAGGGTGTCAATTTCGAACAACATGCTTGGCTCCTATACTCTTGGAGCTTATTTTATCTATTTCTTTAATGTATGGGCAATAAACATTTGGCATGTTGTAATTTGTAAACAAATTAGGAAATCCATCTCATAAGATGACTGTACTGCAAGATTTGAGGACACTCACTCAAACCTGGTTAATAGAGGCATTGTCAATAACCTTGTGTTAATGTTATTGTCCAGTTAGTTACTTTGAAATGGAAGGCTTCTCAATCATTCTCTAAAAATATTGTATTGCCTTCTTAGATATGATAATGTATTTATTAAAGTTGGTGAGATTTAATGAGATCAGAATAGCTAATCGCTCTCTTTTTTAGGGCTATACTATATACCATAAGTTATATGACTTCACCTTTACTTCTGAAAATATACTGTAACATTTTCTTTGTATGTTGTCTCTATATTTTGCAGGAATCGTCATTTGGTGTGGGGAATAGCTCACAGGGAGAGTGTCAAGATCTTACTAATCAAATGAGCACTAAGTATCCGCAACTCATATACATTTTCAATTAATGTTTAAAACCCCTTTATTTGATGTTTCAACTCATATTCATAGTGAAAAGTTATGGTGACGGCTAATAAATGTTTGTGGTTGGTGTAGTTATGATAATTGAAGATGATGGCAGGAGACTGAAGATGGGAGAAGGAATATGATGAGGTTGGGCCAAAGTTTGCTGAAGGGGAGGAAGATGAAGGTGATGAGTACTAGGTATATGTGGTACTAATGTTGACATCACAATGATAATCGTATTAAGACATATGTTTTGATAGTACTCAGATTTCTTAGAAGGTTAGACATATGTTTTGATAATTGTATTGACAATAGTACTCGGATGTTTTACTAATCGTATTGACATGTGTTAGCATGGAAATTTTCTCTAATTCTTATTGTTTTGCATGTCATGTGAGAAGAAGGCTGTTCATTTTCTTCTCGGTCTCCTAGGCTTATTGGATTTAAGGGGAAATGGTGGACTATGTTGTTGTGTTAACCATTTCAGGATGTGAATTTGCATTTATTATTCGACTGATCAAATTGTTCAGTAGCCTTTGAGAGTTCCCTACAAGGTTAGAGACATGGGATTTTCAAGCTGAACGGATGTTGAATTATACATAAAAAAGTGCTTTTTAAGTGATGGCCAATTCGTTTATCAGATGTTGCTTTTCAAGTCTGCCAAATGTTTTTCAGCTGACTCTGCTACTGCTCATTGTGAACTTGTTGCTCTTGCTTCTGAATCTGCAACCAATATCAAAACGATCGCCTCTTTTACCCACGAAGAGTACATGCTTGAGAGAGCCAAGATCTCTCTGGAAAAACCAATGAGGAGCCGTACAAAGAGTGTCAAATATGGGATTATTCAAGGTTTGTCTCTTTGCCTATGGAACATTGCACATGTTGTTGCTTTGTGGTACACAACGGTTTTAATCCACAGGAACCAAGCCACCTTTTAGGATGGAATAAGATCATACCAAATTCATGAACCTATATTACCAAATTGGGTCCCCTTTTTACCATCTTTTTGCCAAAAATAAATACTTTAATTCTCTCTTTTCTAAGGACCATCCATATTTTCTTCATACAAGAACCGAGTTTCACTTCCATAAATCCCTAGTAGCATGAGTGAAAAATATATGCGGGTGTTAAGCACAGTATACATAACGCGAACCACATATCAACCAGAGTGCCAAACAAGCTATCCTCCTCGAGGGAGGGCAAAAATATTTATCTTAGCAGTGCAAATTTGTTCTTTTGACAAAACAATATTATTTGTTCTTCTAAACTTATGTGCAAATTTGTTTGAGCTAATTATGCATAATTGAAATTTGAAACACCTTAAAGATTTACCTCTAAAGAGAGATCGGCATCAGCAGTTGGAAGAAGATATTCGATTCCGTTTTTCAAATCCTAAGAGGATAAGAGGAAGAATCGATTTTAAACAAGCCGGTTTTAACTACCCAATGAGGCCAGAAGTGACTGTGCTACACAATTTCAGTGTACAAGTTGAAGCTGAATCAAAGGTGGCACTAGTCGAGTCAAGTGGAGCAGGAAAATCCTCTATTTTGGTCCTTGTGCTCAGATTCTATGACCCACAACACGGAAGGATACTGATAGATGGGAAGGATATTAGAGACTATAACCTGAGATGGTTGAGAATCCAGATAGGGTTGGTGCAACAATAGCCGCTTCTCTTTAGTTCCTCAATTAGAGACAACAAAAGATGTTGGATTTCCAAAGGCTAATACATGGTCTCTCTCTTTTTGTTTCAAATGGATTTCCAAAGGCTCCATTCCCAAATGGATGGAAAGGCAATGCTGGACTTTATGCAGTTGGGTTCACATGGAGAGGGCTCTTTGGTGCATCTTCAGATGCCATGATAATAGCACAAGATATCTGCAAAGTCTGGAAAGAGGAAACAAAGCAGAAAAAGCAGTCCATCGCATGCCACCGGCAATGCATTTCACTGTTCTGATCTTGGAGTTACTACTACAACTACTTACACCCCCACCACCTACACTTCTCATTGGAACCAAATGAAACGTTCAACTTGCAATTCCAGATTTTTGAACGCTAAACATTTATTGGAACCAAATAAGAAGTAAATAGCAAATAAGTGAACACCCACTACCAATATCTAAGAAAAACATATTCTAAAATTGAAATCTGACCAGGGTGGAAGTCTCTCTTATGTGATTAAGACTAAAACAAGGTAAATTTAAAGAAAGTGCAACAATGGCCTGACAGCCAAAACTCAAATATAACAGAGATGCTAGCATGACTGCATTAACATAGTTAAATTATCAGAAGGATGCATGGGATTAGATGGAGTGAATAGTGCCATGGGCACCAATATCTCTAAGTACTCCAATGCATAGCCATCTTTGTATAGAGATGCTATCATAACTTAGCAGTACAACCTGTAAACAAGAAAAGAAAGTTGTCTATGAACATGTCCAAGCCTAATGGAAGGCGGTTGCACTCCCTACATAAAACAAAATACCAACAAAACCAATAACAAAACTAAATAAAATCTGTTTAAGAATAGAGACTTCGGATTCCGTTTTTGCAAACTGAATTTGAAAGCAGCCAAAATCCGATTCCATTCTTCCCGTTCGCTCTTCTAAGCATGACTCCTTTCTTGCAAATTGATCTTGTAAGCATTTCACTTCAGATTCGATTCTTGCAATTCGCTCTTCTAAGCATGATTCCATTCTTACAATTTGATCTTCTAAGCATGATTCCATTCTTGCAAGTCGACCTTCTAAGAGGAGAACTTCATCCGTGATGCTTGATTTAGAGCTAGTAGAAGGGTGTCTCAATGGTTTGACATTTTCATCACACCACTAGATAAAATTGCTATATTGTATGCCCTGCTAGATCATATTAACAAGTCATTATTATTCGTTTCATAATGGATCTTAATAATAAATAAATAATACATTAATAACTTACATTTTTTCCAGAACATGAGTAGAAATCTCTCATAGGATTGACAGCTGTTTTTGAAGTCCTTACCACACAAAGACCTGCCCCACATTTACAGTTCTTTGTTGGCCAGGTCTAGTAATTACTTTTGGAAGATGAAGACGTCATTCTCAACTACTACTTACAAAACCAAAAGTCTCCATTTCAAATTAAAATATGAAAGCTAGAACTAAGCTAATAAACTAGATATTTCCCCAATATCAAGCATTGACAGAAAGCAAGATACAATAAATTTTCAGCTAAACAAACGTGAAATCACCACTGTAACAAAACAACTTCAAATATCTTCTATCATATGTAGAATGAACCCACACATATATGAAACAAATAAATCGCAAGTATGTATTCTCTCAAACTAGTTGCGGATATTTAGAAGCAAACAAATCAAGTACTCCCAAATTAAAGTATATACATATAATACTTGACACGTGTGTAATAGACAACCAGTGTTTCTTTAGGGTTAGTTGTATGGTATACGATAATTTTTGGAAAAGCAGTGATTAGTAGACCCTGGGGTTAAGGTCTGTTTCTTATCTTATCTCGTGTCCTCGTGTCCCTTTTAACACTCATTTAACTTTGGTTAAGCTTAAATAAATTAAAGTTAAGATTTCGGTTTGCCTTTTTCTAAAAAACCAAATTTGGAATAAGAAGTATCTTAACCAATAAGGGCCGGCCATTCTTTACATAGTGAAAACCACTAGTATTTTAAATACTTTCCTTTTGGAATAAGAAGTATGACAAAAAGGGAGACCATTGAGTAAGGTAGAGAGAAGAGAGTAAAACTTGGTAGCAATTGGTAGAGGGCAGTAGCAATAATGACTCAATATAAAATTTTGGTAGAGGATTAGATAGAGTGGGGGTTATGATGAGAGGCTCGAAAGGTTTTGCATTTGATGTTTGAATCCCATATATTTGCATATTCGAGTATATTTAATTGAACCCATTTGCTGAGATATGTGAAAAATGAGCTGATCTGAACTAATGTGCTACTCTTCATTGTTTACATTGGACCTTCCCCATGGACATTAATTTAGACGAGGTCTCATTTCTTGTTAGGTCCCTGTATGATGCTTCCCTAATTTGATGCTTAGAAATGGTTGCCGTTATATCATGATAAATTTACACCTAGTAGGAACTCATTCAAGTATATGGATCATTCACTTGTTAACATAAATCCCTTTATAAGGTATTAGGTTTCACTTTTGAGCGTTGTTCCTTACTGGTGTGGAATAGATCAGTCTCACTTGACTAAACAATGAGTAAAAATGGGAAATAGGTGCACAGAGACTAACTGAAAATAAGGAATCTAACATAATGATTCAAGTTCTTCCACTATGGACTATACATCTTTAATTTGAAATTTGCATGAAAGAAAAATTGACTGGCAGAGTTATTAGGTCTCCAAGAACTCAAATAAGAAAAATGAAGCATCACGGCCAAATCAAACCCCTGAATAATCTGGCAGAAAAAACCCCAAATCAAACCCCCAAATAGAAAATAAGGTAGGGGATAAGCTAAATCATGGCCAAACAACCGAAAAAAAAAATTATGGGGTAGGAGAAGGATGGTACCTTCGAAAAACTCCTCTTCGTGGTCGCCGGAGGCCGAGACACCGCAAGAATCTACGGTAATGATACCTTCGTGGTCGTTTCAACCTGCAAACCCTTGGTTGCCGAAGAGTGAAGAAGAGACGCTCCACTTGTTAGATCTCAAAATTCCTTAGCAGTCAAGTTGAAAGGAATGGTCGCAAACCCTTTTTGCCGGAGGGTGAGGTGAAGAAGAAAGCTCTGTGACCAAAATCACCAAACAAAACCCTAAATGGTCTGTTCAAACAGAAGGCAGGAAGATGCGTAGTTCCTGATACTGAAATAAAATATTAATATTTTAAAAGTTAGTAAACATTAACGGCGAGGGTCTACCGTTTCTCTTTTTCGTTTTGGCGCCCAAAGTAGTGCCACACGACACACGATGTATGGACACCCGGGAGGGCTCTTCTGGTTTCGCTGGAAACAAGCCAAAGCCTAGCAAAGCAGAGTGCTGGTACAAGAACACCAATGAATGATTGGACACTAAACTTAAAACAACAATGCTATGTCCACTTTCCGATTGTCCAGTCTTCTTATTTCTAAACAAAAAGACAAAATAGCATGACATTGTGTCTCATCATTTTTATTTTGCTTTTTTGTTTAAAATTAAGAAAGTCAATCAAAGAGTGGACAACTAGAAAGTAGATGTAACATTGTTCAAACTTAAAATTACTTCTAGACATTGGCTGAAAATGCTGACAATCCAAACTGTTTGAGTTATACTAAACTCACTATGAGCCTTAATTTCACGTCATACTAAATAAATTGAAATAAATTGTCTTTAAATGTGAGCAATGTCCATATTCAAAAAGGGGTATCTAAGTACTCATTACAACTTACAATTACCTAAGAACAATTTGAATAATGAGGAGATGTATTTGGAATTGTGATTGATACAAGGGTGTATCCAATCACAATTACTTAAACCAATAAAAAAAATCTCAAGATTATTTCTCTCAATCTCTAAATATCATCTTTGATAAGTCTTACCTTATTTAAATTACTATATATATCTACCCGTCTCTTCCGCAAGTGGTTGGGTGTGACCTCTTTGTTAAGGGAGGCATAGGGATCCAGTCCTTGGGTGCAAGGGCGGGGAGGGGCCATGGCCCCCCCAAAATTTTTGGGGTCCCTTGTTATTTTGGTATGAATTAGTGGACCCCTTAACAATTTTTAATTTTTTTTAGTGTAATGCCCCCCCCCCCAAATTTTTGTTTTATATATATAGAGGCCCCCTAATTTTTTTTGTCATATATATAGTGGGCCCTCCAATGGAGTCCGGTTATGCCCTTTAGGTCACCACATATCTCTATTGACATCCCTTAGACTCATTAACTATGGTTAAAATTCACTTACTCTCAGGGTTCACCTACTTATCCTTGGTTTTTAGAATAAAATATTAATTTTTTTAACCTTAGTAGTTAGTGAATTTTAACTAGGGTTTGTAAAAAAATTGATATTTTTTGAAAAAACCAAGGAAAGGTGGGGTGAATCTTAACCACGGTTAAGGGGTATCAATAGGACACTTAGCGGCCTCAATGACATTACCAGGAAAAAAATTCTCAAAATATAAAAAATACCCCAAATTTTTTTTTCTCGGGAGCTACGCCCCCGAACCCCCAAGTTTCATATCTTCAAATCCATTAATTTTTTATACATGTATTTCAGCCCCCCCATGAAAAATTCCTGACTCCGCCCTACTGGGTGATGAGTTCGTAAGAGCTCCAATCCCCTAACTAACTACTAACTGTATTAACACTAGTAAATGATATCCAAAACCAAAAAAAAATATTACTATAAATATATTGTCTTATGTTGATTCGATTTAATTGAAATCCCTTGAATACAATATCCAATACGGTCTTTTCCACTCCATCTCCTTTTTTATATAAAGGGGCTTTTGTAGGACAAGGGAAAACAGCCAAATTAAATGGCATGATAGAGAGATTTGGCTAATATCTAATATGGCTGCTGATTATTTGGCTAAATTTTGTAATGCTTGCACCTCGGTTATCATTCCCCCAACCGATTTTCCTCCTGATCTTGCTTCTATTGTTTATAAGGACAAATCGGGATGTAACTATCAACGTCTGTAATTTCTTTCTCCTTGGTTTATTTATCTGGTAGGGGTCTGCCTAACCCCAGCTTACTCTCCAAAAAAAAAAAAAAATGATAGAGAGAAGGGAATTGAAGGATGATTTGTCTCATCCTTAACACCTCTTACTATAACCTTTTTTATTTAAATAATTTAGGGTCAAGATTAGAATTGATGTAACTTTAAAAAATGATAAAATAATCTAAGCTAAATAAACTAATCTAATCTTTGACCCTTAATTATTTGAATTAAAAGGTTGGAATTTGAGAGAACCCATAAACTAAATTATAATCCAATTGTAGCTTGAGAGGGAGGGGCATGTATTGATCATTCTCAGCTTTATCACTAAATGATAGGCAGTATAAGGTAAGCTATAGTATGTTAACTCCTTTAATTGACATGGGTTATATATTGTATGAGAGGGATGCAAGAAGTTTTTTTTTTTTTCCTATAACAAGCAGTTTAATGGTTAGCACATCTTATATTTATGCAGAGGGGCACTTGGCAAACCATGCCCCTCTCATGAGGGTAGTTTGAGATTGAGACTTTTTTCAGTGAAGTGACAGCATGTAGTTACTATTATTAGCGACTTGGGATATTCTCCAATTGGTGTTGGCGAGGAGGCCTAGCATCCAATGGAAAGACAAAGACATCATTCACTTCCTTCACACTAATCAAGGTTTTGATTTGAGTGGAGAAACTTGGAAAGCTTCCAAAAGTGATGTGTGACATCTTCCATTGTGCCGAGAGCACCAACTAGAGAAGATCCTATCATTATTAATCAAACTAATACCCTACTAATTATAAATTAAATGGGAGATTGAATCAATACCAATTGCAATTGCACCCACAGGTTAACACGTTTTCATTTTAACCTCTATTAATCATGGTTAAGATTCATTAATCCTTAAGGTTCAACAATCTAACCTTATTTTTTAGGAAAAAAAATAACCATAGGGTTAAGGAATTTTAACCTTAGGGTTAATTTTTTTTACAAATAGTTTTTAAAAACTAAGGTTATACTGTTGCCTATATGCCCCATGGTATGCCCTATTTATTTATTTATTTTTTCTTTTTTTTTCTTCAAAAGTTTAGACTGCACGTGCCTCCTCTTGCCCCCTAGCTCGGCCCCTATTTAGGGGTAACTGGGCATATCAACAGTCACACATTTCAAGGACTTGAACTTTCTATCATGTGAGACACACTTTCTACCGCTAAAACATCTAGGAGGTGTTAAGATAGCTATGATTTAAACTAACAAAAGTAACATACAATTAGGGAGGGAGAAGGTCCCTATTCAAAATTCGCCTACAGCACCATGCATCTAAGTCCACAGACAAAAGACTTTTGCATGCTCAACTGAAGCCCCACTTGGGCTAGATGGTAGGTAAAGGCCTTCCCCTTTCTACTAGCTAGAAATTAGGGACCACTGCCAGCCCAATCGGGATATCTCCCAACACAACACTGATTTATTTCCCTATGAGGAAAAAATCTGGGGTATGCCAAAATGGAGTCTACCAGAATTTTAGAATCTCTCCATTGCCTGCATTTCTCAATAGCTTTTGCCTTCGGAACCACCACAAAAGGCTTTGTATTTGGCCGACCAAGATGCAACCCATATGATTCCTCTCTGCAAGATGCTCCAATATTGCACATAAACTTTCACCAAGGTCTTTTGAATTGGAGCCTACCATATACTCCACATGATTGATACAGCAATATAGTTCAAAAGCTTTCTCTTGATCTCCTCCGTCAGGATTGCTACCCAATATTTCCATCAAGGCTGGACTTCATCAGTGACAATTAGGGGTGGCAATGGGCCGGATTTGGGAATGAATTTTGGTATTTTTTAATAGGCCAAGCCCAAAGCCAGATACATTTATAAAGGCTTTGAAACTCGAATTCGGCCCGATTGCCACCCCTGCTGACAAGGGAGTCTGGCCGAATGGTTATGGCAGAACCCCACCAAGTTCTTGTATCGTGGTCACATGAAAATAACATATGTTCTACTTTATGTCTCAAATTCACATATGGGTACATTAGCCGTTAGGCAACATTATAAATTATTAAATTAAAAATAAATAAGTAATAAGTAAAAATGGTTAGACAAAAAAAAAAAAAGTACATATAAACAAGTAAGCATAGGATTAGCTACAAAAATGCTTAGAGATAAGTAATTTCGTTAAAATGCCTCTTAAGTGATGTTTTTATCCTAAACATTTTTTATGAAATTCTAAAGTTACCTTCATTTTTTTTTTTTTTGAAGAAATGGTTATACTTTATAGCTTGTATTTTGTAGCATTTTTTTTCAAACACGACAACAACTACCATTTGAAAAGTACTTATTTGTTTGATTTAT
The DNA here is from genome assembly GCA_015143295.1 of Tetracentron sinense. Taxonomy (NCBI): domain Eukaryota; kingdom Viridiplantae; phylum Streptophyta; class Magnoliopsida; order Trochodendrales; family Trochodendraceae; genus Tetracentron; species Tetracentron sinense. Next base: position 8,279,262 of record CM026573.1, read on the forward strand.
CAAACAAGGTAATTAATTTAGCGGCTACCTTAGGTCTGGCTGTGTGTGTTTAGAGAGTGTTTGTGTTAGTTACATGATATCATTTCAACCAAAAAAAACAAGCTAATTGATTAAGATATTTTTTTTCATAGAAAAGTGGTAATACTAAATGAGCTTCTAAGTACTATTTCCCTCGATGGCATGTTGTTGGGTTACCTCTAAGTACTATTTCCTTTTTTAATCCATGGCATTGCAAATTTGCCACATTTTGATAATTGTGTGTAGTTGGCTACAAAATTGACCTTACAGTCCACTGCTCATGGTATTTTACAGTGTAAGGCTTCAAAAGACAAATAGTATGCCCACACATCATGAAAAGTGTGCATATCGATAGGGGTGTAAAAACAGCCCTTATTGAAGGGTGGCTGGCTAAGGGGTGGAAAAACAGCCCTTATTGAAGGGTGGCTGGCTAAGGGGTGGCTGGCCCACCCAAACCCTCCAAAGCCCTGTCATTCCCGACCCTTGGGCCGATCAGAGCCCAAAATTCCCAAACCCTTTCTTTGTTAGGCTAGGCTAGGGCACTCCCCCTATCCGGCCCTTGTTAGCCCGGCCCTACTCTCATTACACTACAATGAAACTACAATATATAGTGTATGATAAGTTTTATAAATTATATATAAGATATTTATGAAATTACTAATATAATCTTATTTTTTTAATTCTCTTTTACTATGTTTTGAGTTTGCGTAGAGTTTCTTTCAATCTATTCCGTACACACATAAATTTTAGGCAAAAGTTTGGGTTATTTGGCACGGATCGTGATTTTTCATAATAATTACAAGGGTTTTGATTCTAATAACTTACATTTTGTCTGAAAATTTGATTTAATATATTTAGGTTACACAACCAAATCATGTGGGAAATAGTTTCAGTTAGAAATAAAATTATTATTTCTTTTTATCCTTTCTGTATTGATTAGTTTGATATTTCTAGTTTATTTTTTTTTGTTTTTTTTATTAGATATCTTAATTTTTATAGTTCTCTATTTTTTTTTGTACGTTCTTAGAGGTTAGGGGTTAGTATCTGCTTAACAAGCTCCATCTCTTGCCTAGGCAATATTTGCAGCGTGTTTGGAGAATCCCAAAATGTGAATATGTTTTATACACTTGTAATAATGACTATAATTTAGTAGTTTTGGAATAACATGTCCAATCTATCAAATACAAAATTGAAATTAATTTCATGTAACAATCAGTCAAGCGTCCATGACAAAAAAAATTCCGGTATGTCTTTCGGCTCTTTGGCTCTGCATAGCCCGACCCTAACCCTTGAGGGTAGAGCTAGGACCCAATCAACCCCGACCCTTAAAGGATTAGGACCTTACTCTTATAGGAAAATATAGAGCTAGGGCTAACCCCGGCCTGACCTTTACTCGACCTTTTAACAGCCCTACATATCAAGTGGTATTAAGTGCACTTTAATATTTGAAGACTCCACCCTATCTTTTTTTAATTTTCTATCTTTTAATAGCCGCACTCCAATCTAATCCTATTTAATTTTGGTGGAATTTTTGTTCCCCTCCTTGGTTTTCCTACTCCTTTCATTCTCTGACAGTTGACAGTTGTTTCATTGAACGAACTTACAACATATCCAATTGTGAACCCTTTCTAAGGTGACTTTTTCTCTCTTCAATAGCTCACTTCTAGCACTCCAATTTTTATCTAAGTGCAAAGTTAAGTGTTTGGAGGGAAAATGGGCATTAGATTTTGAAAACCTCCAAATCTTTAAGTTTTTAATTTTACCTTTTCTTACCTTTACTGCAACTCCAAATCCTTACCTGTCCTACAAAAACCCATTCCGGCAACCCAAATCCTTACCTTTTCTATAAATCCAAAATTATTTGTAATTTTTAAATTTCTACTTCTCAACTATTTCATGTGTTATTGGTTATAAATGTAAAATTTCTTTGGAATAGGTTTTATATTGTTGCATATGTTAATATTAGTATTTTTTAATATTTTGTTTACTAGGTCAATAGGTTAAATTTTAGAAAAATGGAGAATGTTGGCATTAGGGTTTCTAGCTAAATGACTATAACTTTTCATTCTAAGATGATAAACAACATCAATTAAAGTCAAGAAATATGTTTTTTTTTTGTTAAGTGATAATATAACACCCTAAAGACACAAAGAATTAGACTTCAGGTAATCCCTAAGGTGCCATTAGTGTAAAACCATGCAATCACTCCAAAAAGACATGACTAATGGAGGACCGGTGGCCCCTTCTACATACCTTGGAAGAGTAGTATCCAACCAATGTGTGTTTTATTTTGATATATGTCTAAATAAGTTTATAAATTTAATAGTATGTAATTAATAATTATTAATTATAAGACGAATTCATCAAATATTTGGTACAGCTGTCACTACCCTATTGGTTATTTGTAACTACACAGTCCAATAAATTCACTCCAAAATCTTTTTCATAAATAATTTTTTACTCACTGCTTTTTCTTCGTGTAAACCATGCAATTTTTGACGGTAGAGCCACTCGACCCGAAGACTGAGCAGTCTAATTGGTATCCTTGATTTGCTGAGCGGACTGTGAATCGTCCGGAGTTTCGAAAATGCCACACAAGTGGAATGAGATTTGGTCCGACCTAGCCGGACCAAATCTGTCTGGCTCTCATACCACAGGTCAACACGTGGTCGGGGCAGAGTCAGGATTTTCTTTTCTTAAGGGGCTAACAATGTGGGTGTGGGGAATGGGGGCGTAGCTCCTTTTTATTTTTATTTTTATGGCCATGCCTCAGGAAGTGGAGGTCCTGAGTTCGAATCCCCTCCCTTTGATGGCTACCCTCACGGAGTAATCCAGCTTACCTGGTGTGAGCTTACCTGGTGTGTGCTGCTTGGGGGTATTGGACGTGCCCGAGAGAATAGTACAGGTGCTCTAAGAGGCCTGGAAACCCTTGTTCCCAACAACATAAACTAATATTTGTGGGACTTCTTCTTACATGTTTGTATCCCCCCCTATGCCTTTTTAATTAAATAATACAAGAATAAATATGACTCTTACCTATTCCCTCAAAAGTTCAGGGGACTTTAGTAGCTCCGCACCCAACTATGCCTCAATTTGTATAATATAGAAATTATTTTTTTTTCAAAAGTTGAGGAGAGACTTCACCCTTTACCCGTGGTTAAGATTCGACTTAAAAACATGTAACCTTGGTTTCTAGGAAAAAAATTAACCAAGAGTTAAAATATCTTAAGCAGGGTTTTAAAGGGCTGTTAAAGCCTAAATGACTCTTATGAGTGAGTGAGACCACACGGTTTTGGTCTGGCGAGGGCCAGATCAAATCCCTTCTCGTCAGTGGTCACTGTTGGAAGGGGCAAGGTTCGCTGCCCCATACTCTCTTTATCTCTCTGCTGCCCGTCCTGCCCCTTTTTCCGCTTCCGCTCTTCCCCAACTGCCCGCTCTTTCCCAAGTACCATCCCTTCCCTTTCTTAAGCCACTCCCTCTCACTCTCTCTCTCTGAAATTTATCTCCCTCTCTCTCCTCTGTTCTTCGCTTCTCCAATGGCTGTGAAAGCTACCTCCATGATCGTCTCTCTATGCGGCGTTTCGGGCAGGTAATATCCTCTGCCCTTTTTCTTCGGGCAGTTTGATGTGCTTTTCCAGTATGAGTAGGCCAAAAAAGAAAAAATTTGGAGTAGTTTTTTTTGTTCTGAACTGGTAAGCTTCTGTGAGCCGATTTCTAGGGTTTTTAGAGCTTTGAGAAGACATTTTTTGGGGGGGTTTTGAGCTGACTCTTCTGGTACTGGGCTAGAGACTTAAAAAGGGGTGGGTTTGGTTCGAACTTCGAAGGTCGATTTTGTGATCTGGATCATTTTATCCCTTTTTGAGGGACATGAGATTTTATTTGACTGATTTCTGAACTGGGTTTGGGGGATTTGATAAGAAGGTTCTGAATGGTTTAGAGTTTTGGGAGAGTTTGAGATTCATGATCTCTGCTGTTGTTCCTTTTTTTTATTTTTCTTTTGTAGAAGATTTTTATGTGGCAGATTTTGGTATTTAAGGCGATTTGGTGTATTTGGTGGTTTTGGATGTTAGGCAGGTTAAAACGGGGTATTTGCTGGTTTGAGAGATTTGTGGGGTTTGAACATATGGGATTCTGATTTAGGGTTTTGTAAGATGGGATTAGGTCCTGATTCTATTCAGGTGGAGGCTTGGGATGTGGGCAAATCAAAGGGAAAGGGAAGGAAGAAGAAAGATGGTGCAGGAGAGGAGACTGGTTGTTGGACTAAGTTCAGGTTTATGGGGAGCTGCTTCTCTTCAAGATCCAAAGTAGATAATTCTATAAGCGGCACGAGTACTCATTACGGTAAATTTGTTTTATTTTCTAAAAATGTTGCATTTGATGATGATCTTTAAGTTTTTCCTTTGGCATATAATATCTAGTATCTGTTATACTTGAATTTTTTACTTCGTTTTGTCGTGTAAGCATCTCAAGTTATGAATAATCATTTTCTATCTGGGCATCTTTGATGGATGCTCTTTCCATTAAATATATGTTTATCTTTGTTTGTTGACATGGTTTGTTGATTGTAACCAATTTGTCTTTTATGTCTTAGTTAAGAGAGACAATGAACTTACGGAAATCCGATCACTGTGAGCTCTTTGTTTCCCCTGGGATGATTGAAATTTGTGAAATGATATAGCATCTGGGCTTTTAATTAGTAATGGCTATGAAGATTTTCCAAAATGGGGGATCTTTTGGTCATTTTAGTATGAGGTTTCTTCCGTAAAAATCAGGCTTTTTAAAAATCTATATTCCCATTTCGCGCTGCCATTTCTAGATCATGATGTAGCATTATTATGATTTGTCAAAGTTCCAGGGACAATTAATGCTTCTCTAAGGAGATTATTGGTATCATGATTTCATTTTAATATGTTGATTCTGTGTGTGGATCAGCGGAAAGTAAATCTACCAATGATACAAGTAGAGATCAACCAGTGGTTCCAGTGGTCTCCTCTACCACTGTCAGTAATACAGAAAGTAACTCATCCATTCCCGAAGTAGGGGAGGAACTGAAAGTGGCTTCTCAGCTTCGAAAATTCACATTTAACGAGCTTAAGTCGGCGACAAGGAATTTTAGACCTGAGAGTCTTTTGGGTGAGGGTGGGTTCGGTTGTGTTTTCAAGGGCTGGATTGAGGAGAATGGAACTGCTCCAGTGAAACCTGGCACAGGGCTTACGGTTGCAGTTAAAACCCTTAATCATGATGGACTTCAGGGTCATAAAGAGTGGCTGGTATGACACTTTCTAAATCCATTTTACTTCGTTCTTTTGAGATTTGGACTGCATATTTTCCTTGTTTTAGTTTCTTTCTCATTTCATTTTATGAATTCTTATGCCTCCATTTGGCAGGCTGAAGTTAATTTTCTTGGTGACCTCCTCCATCCTAATTTGGTTCGATTGATTGGTTACTGCATCGAAGATGATCAAAGGTTGCTCGTATATGAATTTATGCCTCGAGGAAGCTTGGAGAACCACCTGTTTAGGAGTACGTAACTGCACTTTTATTTGGGATTTGTATAACTGCCTTGTTTCGATTCCTATTCAATTGGCTTCATGTTCTTTGGTTCATAAATGTTTAATCTTTAGGACTCTTTATAATATTTAATTTTAGAGGTAGTTATTGATTGCGGAGCAGATCTAAGTGAAGTTTAAAGGGAGGGACACCCACAAAGTTTGCTGTAGAAAAAGAGTTCCATTATACATTTAGTTATTATTGAGACCTGACCAACAGTTGCTTCCATTGTATGTTTATGAAGTTTTCTTATGACATGACTAGCAGTTCAACATAGAATCTTTCTGCCATGAAATTCATCGTATGCAAATGGTTAGCTAATTCTCCTTAATGCTTGAAAAACCCCTCTCAATTCAAAAATGGGCTTTAAGAATTGTTATCTTTTCCCTCAGTTACCTGGTTCTCCCTTGTGAAATTTGATTTGAAACTTATGATTCATATGGTAGTTAATATTTTTCACGCTCTCTGTTGAAGTTCTATTTTTGTAAGTTGGAGCTTGTAGAATGTCCCTAGTGAGTCGGGATGGACTTGTGGGTCATTTTCTGGAATATGTGGTCCAAAAACCTGATTGTGCTTGGTTTTCTATTGACAAGAGAAGTGTCATTGGAAGCAGTGACCTTCTATAGCAATATGCATGACAGTATTAAAGCATGAGCCTGATGGGGTATAAAGAAGCTATGTGTTACAGTCTATAGAAAGAAAGTATTTGATGGAAAAGGGTTTTTCTGGATGGCCCGTCTATAACTCTTCACTGGACGTGCCCTCCTTTCTTAGACATGTGGAGGGATGATGTGGACAATCCAGACATCACATCTAAATCTAATAAGCAGCTCCCCGGATTTCTCACGTGTACAGTTTCCCTGTGTATTGGACTCTTGCCCTATGAAGAGCAGCAGTTGGCATTTCAAACAATTCCATAATGGCTGAGATAAGAGGGTTCTTTTTGCTACTGGCGGAGGGCTTGGGCTGATACTTGCTATCTGAAGAAGGGGTGAGCTTATGAATGCATGGGCCCCTTCCGGACTGCCACCTCAGCTGCCATGTTTGCAAACCTTGCCCATCCAGTACTCTTTGCTGGCCAGTCCCTTTAGAAGCCATCTTTATACTTGATAAATACGGAAATTCTGCATGCTTAAAGAAATATCTATGAGAATTCTAAGGGCGAAGGAATATCTATAAGTAGTTAAGGACGAAGAAATTTCAATTAGAGTCTCTAATTTAGTTTAATTATTGTTATTATTCATTGCCATGCCTTCTGATGTTTTTTGGCCACAAAAGCATTTTTCAGTGATATTAACACGTTTCCTTTACCAAAATAACAAATCGTTTTTTCTGAAACAAGGGAGGCCCATTTTTTCTTGTTTTGATTTTATTTTTCATGTGAGAAACAATTAAAACGCTTCTTTGAGAAGCAATAAACATTTCTCTGTGAAGCTTTGTTTCTATTCCAAGAATCGCTTCAAGAAATGAAACAAACAATCCTTAAAAGTCTAAAACCTTGCTTGGGAGAGAAAATTTATTGCTGTCTAAGGTGTTATTTATCAGCTTAATAATCATAAACACTCTGTCTTGGAGTACATGACCTGTCTAAGACATCCTAAATCTTGACCCAAATTTTGTTTTAAGTGCACGTGGGGTGGTATTCTGACATTATAAGAGCTTAGCTTAATGGTTAACCTGGTGAAAATTTCTCACCAGAGCATAGCTTATTGTATGCCAATGCATTTCCTGGAGCTCCATTATTGAGGCATTGAGCTTAGTACGAACTGAGAGATGACCACTTGTTAGATTGATGTACCGAGGAAATATCTCATTCTCCCAGGCCATCAAAACCTCGTTTTGTCTTTGCTTTACATGGGGCCTTGGCTGTCTTTGGTTTCTCTTTCTGTTGCATGCTTTTTCTCTTTTGCTCCTGCGTGATGGCTTTCCTGTTTCATATTTTTGTACTCTTTTAATTGGTTTTGTATAGATTGCTTTGTTATTACCAATAAAAAAAGAAGAGGAAGAAATGATCACTGGTGTTCCCTGAAATTATTATGAGACCATTTCAGAGATCCTTTCTTAGTAACACCGTTTTGGACCAGTCAACTAAGTCTTGATTTAGCAAAAATAGGAGTAGGTTATAGAGGTCTGTTTAATATGGGGAGATTTACCTCATTTGGGCTATTATGTGTATGTTCTATTATTTGCTTTCACATTCTTATATTGCTAATTTATAGGTGCCAATTTCAGAAAACGCCCAACGTGATGTACATTTTGTAATAGGTAGTACTTATTCTAATTGTTGCCTGTAGGATTTCATTTGCGTGTCATATTTCTCTCTTTTTGTTAGAGATCTATTATGATCACAGTACCTGACTCTTACATGGCCATCCCTTCTTACTGATGGAAATTTAGCTTTACATTGTAGATGTTTAATGTTTTTGGGTAACAACCATGGTATATGCAGAAGGGTCCTTGCCTCTTCCGTGGTCCATCAGGATGAAAATAGCACTTGGTGCTGCAAAGGGTCTTGCTTTTCTTCACGAGGAAGCTGAAAGGCCAGTGATATATCGCGATTTCAAAACGTCTAACATTCTACTAGATGCGGTATTTGACTTAAACTTTGGCAGGAAATCACATTTTTTCCTTAATAATATTCCTTTCCTAAAAACGTGCTCTTCTAGGACTACAATGCCAAGCTATCTGATTTTGGACTTGCCAAAGATGGTCCTGAGGGAGATAAGACTCATGTATCTACCCGAGTGATGGGGACATATGGGTATGCAGCTCCAGAATATGTGATGACAGGTGAGTGTGATTAAATTGCTAATTCATTATTTGTTTTAACTTTCTGCGATCTGGCTCTTGTATACTGATTTTTATTCTGTGGATTTATCTCCTTTTGTGCATTTTCTTGCAATTTTGTCCAAGTAAACTTTTCAGCGAGTAAAGTATTAACAAATGTTTTTAAACGCGAAGGGGTGAGGCGTGACATTGGGACCTCAAGATGTGTGAGGCATAAGGCTCGAGGTGTGAGGCTTAAGCCTCACAAGAAAGCTTCAGGCTCTCTCATTTAACAACTACATAACAATATTGCAAAAAGATTTTAAAAAATAATTAAAAGTTATAATACATATATGTGTGTGTGTGTGCTTGTACACATGCATATGTAATATTATAAATTATTCAGCGATAAGGAATAGGTTGATCTTTGAGCCAATTTTTGTTCTACCATCTGATCAGGTTGCTTACATTATGAGTCGGGCTAGAGAGGTGGAGGAATCATTGGAGGTGAATCCTTTTAAAAGGTCTAAGCGACAAGTTTATGTTAAGTGGATCTTCCCTCCTTCTAATTGGGTTAAATTTAATACAGATGGGTGTTCTAAAGGGAACCCAGGTCCAGCAAGTGGGGGCGGCTTGCTAAGGGATGATAGAGGCAGATGGCTTGGGGGGTTTATGTCTAACATTGGCATATGTACTGTGACTCTAGCAGAGCTTTGGGCAGTGTTTTAGGGGTTGAGATTGACATGGAGGAAAGGGCTCAGAGAGGTAGTTGTGGAGTTGGACTCACTAACAGTCCTAGGTAGAGAGGTTACTGATAGTGACCATAATGGTTTTTTGATTCGTGCATGCTGCAACCTTTTAGCTAAGGCCATGGACGTGCAGATTGGCTCACATTTGAAGAAGGAAATATGGTTGCTGATTGGCTTGCTAATCAAGGGCTGAACTCTCCTCTTGGTTTGACCACCTTGGAGGAGCCTTTGGAAGGGCTAAAACCTCTTCTTCGTAATGATGTTATCGAGGTTACTACCCCCAGATCATGTTCTTTGTAGTTTTGCGGGCTTTGACCCTCCTTTTGAACCCACAAAATAAAAAAACTTAAATTTAATTCAACTTTTTTTTTCATATTCATATTGAAAGGCGGATGAGGTTGAATCATCATGTGGTGGATTATGGATTCCACAAACGTTTGCAAAATAGTCACCAACTATATATGTATGTTTTTTTTTTTTTTTTGATCGGTAAAATCAAATTTCATTAAAAAGAAGGAAGATTCACAAAATGTAAATCTCCAAGAAACAAAGCAAAAAGCAAAAGACTAGCTACTGAAAACTCAAGGGACTAATACAATATGTCCTGGATATCCTCCCTAGAATGATATAAGCCTACCCACTCCAATATTGCCCAACGGATTCGACTACAAAGCCGGGGGTGTTGAGACCGATTTGTCTTCAAACACCCTGCTATTCCTTTCTAGCCAAAGGTTCCAAGAAATAGCCCCCGGAAGCGCTTCCCGAATCTCCTCACTAACCCCCGGCCCTTGATTTCGGTTCCAACAATCTAGAAGATGGCGAAATGATGATGGGATGGCCCATGCCTTCCCCATGTGAGATAAGAAGTAGTTCCACACCTCCGATGCTACCGGACAATGCAAAAAAAGATGATTCACTGTCTCCTCCGCTTGGTGGCACATATAACAACGATTTGCCAAGCTCCACCCTCTATGCTGCAAGTGATCTCCAGTTAATAGTTTGTCCAACGCCGCAGTCCATAGAAAAAAGGAAACCTTAAAGGGTATCCCGGGATTCCACACTGCTCTATGGGGAAACGAATTCCCTGAGGAGGAAGCCAAAGTCTTGTATAAATTGCTTACTGAGAATCGCCCTTGGCTACCCCCAACCCACATTCTGCTATCCCTCAACTCTGGACATATTGGAACCGAGGATATCCGCTCCATAAGTCTTTAAAAATCACTAATCTCCCAATCATTGAGATCTCTCCTCATCCTTGGGCACCAGATCGCTCCATGTGCACTGTTCTCATATACTTCCTCTACGAGAGCTTCCCTGTTGGATGAAATCTCGAAAAGGTTACTGAAATCGTCCATGAGTCGAGTGTCACCTGACCATATATCCTGCCAAAACCTAATCTCTGACCCTCTCCCCACCCTGAATCTAAAGAAAGGCGCTACCATTGCTGCATTAGCCATGATTCCCTTTCATAACCCCATCCCGTGATTACCCCTAACCTCCCAAGGAATCCAGCGAGAAGTCTCCCCGTACTTGACTGCTATTACTGCTCTCCACAAGCTTTCCCTCTCCACCCCAAATCTCCACACCCACTTTCCTAACAGAGCTTTGTTCATTTGAGTGAGAGATTTGAAATTCAACCCTCCTTCATCCTTTGGACGACACATTTGGGCCCAAGCAACTAGGTGATATTTCGCTTCATCCTCCCTTTCGTTCCAAAGGAATTTCCTCTGATGTTAGGCAATGACGCCAAATCATTGTGAAGTCCACTATAAAAATTACAGGAAAATATACTTCACAAGGTTTTAAAAAGCCTAAATATGTTAGACATAATAAATTAAGTTTTAATTTAAACGAATATCAAAATAAATAAAAATAATATTTTTATTGATAAAAGAAATTACGAGGCACACACCCTAAAATTTACTGTTTAGGTCTTAGTTATGTGGCTAAAACCTTATTTTTGATTAATGTATGAGGCACAAGCCTTAAAAAATTAATGTTGGAGTCTCAATTATGTGGCTAAAACCCTCTCTTTTTGATTAATATCTATCATCTGAGGCACACGCCTCATACATAAAGCGAGTCTCAGTCCCGCAAAGCATGAGGCAAGTGCTTCATGTGAGTCTCAAAGTTTGAGGCTAACCTCATGAGATATAAGCCTCAAGGTGTTTTCCTTACACCTTGAGGCGTATGCTTCACATGCTTTTTAAAACATTGGTATTAACAAACTAGATGGTCTAAAAGCTGTCAAAGTGAAGATTTAATTTCAGTTGATTTTTTTTTAATAAATATTTTTTATTATCATTTGTTTGAATTCACTTGGTCTCTCTCTCTCTCTCTCTCTTGATAATTGCTTTTCTAGCTACGCTCTTCAATTGTTCTAATGCGTATTTCAAGTAAGGCTAACTGCATCAAACTCAGTTATTGTCAGCTAACTGATGTGATGATCTCTAAAATCATTTCCTGATCAGCTGCTACTTCCTCCTATACAGAGACATTGATTAAACATTTTTCTATTGCATTGGATTTTTTTTTTGGGATGGTGGATATCCTTTTGTTTCTCCGTTCGTTTGTTTCAATCTGTTTTTTAGATACTAGGAAGCCATTAAGGCATGTGCATTAGGACCTACTCTAGCTTATGCCAGTTCAAGGGCATAAATTTGTGTGCAGGAATTTCTGTTTAATTAGGTTTACATGTGATAACCTCTCATCTTCGGGTTTAGGAAAATACTATGTTCAAGATGGTAGAAGTGATTTTGGTCAAGATATTTTGTTTTCCTTGCTGGATTTAGGAATTCTGTCTTTGCTTGATCATGTCTTTTGCAAATGCTGGCTCTCAAGATTCTTCTTTGAATCTTCATCTGTGAAATTATCTTATGTGCCCTTTTAATCACCTAATTTTGCCAGTATGTGTTTTTTTACTGTTGGTGTTTTCATATATAGTAGTATATCCATATGGACTCGTGAATCAATTTCTTGACATCTGAATATTAAGTGCTATCCTGCTGATCTTTGTGTTTTGGGTGTTGATATCTTTAGGCTAGTTCCTCTCTTCTTCACTAGCACTGGGTAATTATTTTTCATTTTTTTTAATCTTTTACCAATTTATATTCTAATAGTTAATGAATGTTTGGATGACAGAATTAAAAGGAATTCCCTAGTTCTCATCTGCAAGCTAGATATGCAAAAAGGCATATGATCATGTCAATTGAGACTTTATCGAGTATATTATGGGCAAAATGGGCTTTGGTATTAAATGGCGTGGATAGATTAGGCATTATTTCTTGTCTGTCTCCTTTTTATTTTGATAAATGGATGTCCCACTGGTTACTTCAGGTGCTCTAGGGGCTTGCGTTAGGGAGATCCTCTATCGTCGTTCTTATATATCATGGTTACGGAAGCCTTGAGTAGGATGTTTGTGAGAATGGAGGGTTTGGTATTAGAAGGTTTCTCTATGGGATCTGACTTGCTTATTATTTCCCACCTTCAGTTTGCAGATGATATGTTGGTCTTTTGCGATGCATCGTGTAGACAATTGGCTTATCTCATGTCTTCCCTAGTGTTTTGAGGTAGTCTTTGGTCTTAAGATTAATCTTGGGAAGAACATTATTTTTGGAGTGGGGTCCCAAATGTGGGGGAACTCGCATCGGTGTTGGGATGTAAAGTGGCTATATTACCCTCTTATTACTTGGGAATCCTGCTTGGGGCTAGATTCAAATTTGTTGAAGTATGGAATCCAGTCGCCACACGTTTCTCTAAGAAGTTAGAGGGATGGAAATCATTGTACCTATCAAAAGGTGGTCATATAACTTTGTTGAAAAGCACCCTTAGTAGCCTCCCCACATATTTTATGTCACTAACTATTCTCGCCTTAGTGACTGTCAAATTGGAAAGGTTACAGAGAAAAAATTCCTTTGGAATGAGAAAAAAACAAAAAAAAAAAAACTATTATTTGGTGAAATGGAAATTTGTATTCAATTCAATTAAGTTGGGGGGGGGGGAGAAAAAAACTATCATTTGGTGAAATGGAAATTTGTATTCAATTCAATTAAGTTGGGGGGGGGGGGGGGGGGGGGGGGGTTGTGTGTGAATCTCCAACCTTTGGTGGAGGTCAACAAATGGGTAAATGGTTGTAGAGGTTTGGAGAGGAAAGTGATAGCCTTTGGAGAAAAAGGTATAGTTGTGAGACATTGGGCAAGTTTGGGAGCCCAAAATGGTGAAAGCTCCATATGGGGTTGGTTTGTGGAAACTGGAAAGCCATCTTCATTGTTCGCACGGGCTTCTCCAAACACATTCGGTATAGGGTGAGGAATGGTTCTTAGATTAAGTTTTAGGTCTTCTCCTTAGCTTTGGACAAAAACCTATCAGTGACTTCATGTATACAGGGGATTAACGAGCTTGCAGCTTGGTCTCCTAGCTAGGTTTAGACGCAACCTAAATGATTGGGAAGTTGAAGAACTTCTTAGACTGTTCACCCTTTTTTTTTTTTTTTTTCAGTCAATTTGAGTTTGCGGAGGAGATACGCTAGAGTATGGTCAAAGGAAAACAAAGGTAGTTCATTGTGAGATCCTTTCAACAATCTTTGCGAGTTTATCCTTTTCCACATTAGGCTGTATGGAATCTTGACATTCCATGTAAGGTATATTTTTTCCTCAAGATGGCTATGCAAGATAAGATCCTCACGTATGACTACTTGCAAAATAGAGGGTGGAGGATGTCCAATCGTTTTTTTTTTTAAATATTATTCCTTGAGGCAGAGGATTCAATTGACCACCATCTTCATTGTTCTTTTGCTTATGCCATTTAGGGCTAATTCCTTCGCCAATTGGGAATCATCTGGATCTTTCCTGAATCTCTTCAGATTTCCTTATCAGGTTGGTTTTCAATCCTCATAGAGGGTCCAACGTTGGTGATTTGAGCCATGCTTCTGGGGGCCATATGGTGGGCCCTTTGAAAAGAGAGAAACAGACATGTTCTGATGGTATTGCATCTACTAAAGGTTGAGTGTATCAAAGAACTAGACAGTTTCTTCTAGCATGGTGCACTATAAAAAAGAATTTTGAGGATGAGTGGCTGTTTGATAGAGGCTATAGTAGCAATTTATCTTTCATACCTTGTAATTTTGATTATTTGTTGTTATCTTTTCTTCTTCCGGTCGTTGCTTCATATTTTGTGTGAACCTTGGATATGATTTAGGATGCTGTACTTGTTATTTCTATATATATATATATATATTGCGTGATTACCTATCAAAAAAAATTGTACAGGTCACTGTTGAAGCTGATATGTATCGGTTTTGGAAAATTTTATTTTGAGGGTCCAAATGAAGAATGCAATCATGGATGGAATGTCAGGATTCCACACTACTATTGAGGTAAAGGGAAATTGGACCTGCCACCTATAGTCAGTTAGAATGATCTCACAGTGAGTCGGTACTTGGTTTCCCTAGACCATATTCTACCATGAGGTCCTGATTTTGGAATTTGCTCGTGGCCTTAACAAGGTTTTAGAAATAAAAATATTACCATAAAAGTGTAAAAGTGGTGGATCAGATCGATTAACAAAATTGAGTATAAACTTGACTTTTTGACTTATCCTTTTTCATTTTAGGAAAATATGAAATGGAAAAGTCAATGCATGAATATTTATTTTTTGAAAGGTAATTCAAGACATCATTAAAAGCAAACAATTACAAAGAAAGCAATAAGTTCACACAATGTGAACTAACAAGGAGTCTACCTGATAGCTAACAACATATACATAAAGATTCTAGCCTCTAATTAGTAATTAGAAAACAAAGCGGATACTTCTAATTTCTCAAGATCTCTCTTTATAGAGCACCAAAAGAGAATAAATTGACGAATCCTTGTACACAAGATTGGCAAGACGAGCTTGAGTCATTAAAAAATGTGTATTTCTTTCGTTCTAGATTGACCATGCGATGGCACCTGGTAATAAGGCCCAAAATTTTGCAAGTGGAGAGCCTTGACCAGCATGATAAGAAGTCCTAAATGGATTTAGGGATGATCTTGACCACTCCTAATTGGGGGAAGTAGCTCCAAATACCCACAGTGAAACAATAGTGTCAGAGTAAATGATCCACCGACTCCTCCGAACGACACATTACACAACGATTAGCTAAACTTGATACTTGTCTTTGGACACAATCAGATATTTATCTAAAAATATCGTCCAAGAAAAAAAAAGATACATTCAAAGGTACCCCGGGGTTCCAAACAATCCAATGAGAAAAAGGATACGAGCATTAGAGTTTACATCAATACAATAATATTTAAAACTACGAGAAAAGGATATTAATTTTTTTTTGTAAGAATGACTTATTAAAAGTAGTGACACTATTTAAATATCGAGAATAAACTAGTTTTAGTATGTTATGATTAATTCATTGAACGCAATTAATTTTAAACCGTTAACAATTGACACAAGACATCTAACCTCTCAAAAGCCACGACTAGTAGGAGCGGAAAATTAAATTATTCTTATCTCATAGCCCAGATTGAGGCTCTTGGCTAAATCCCCCTCGTGGGTCATGTTACACAGGCCACCCCACCTTGAGTGTGCCTCCACTTCATGCAAGCCACCCCAATCGAGCCCGGTGCGACAATGCTCCTGCATTAATCACCCTCGGTGGGGAGTCTCGAACACAAAACCTCCCTCTCTGATACCATTTTGACATAGGACATCTAACCAATACTCCAAAAAGCCACGACTACTAGGAGCAGAAAATAAAATTCCTTTTATCTCATATCCCAGATCCAGGCTCTCGGCCGAATTCCCCTCATGGGCCATGTTACACGGGCCACCTCACCCCGAGTGTTCCCCCACTTCACGCAGGGCGCCTCATTCGAGCTCGGTGTGATAATGCTCCTTCATTAATCACCTCCGGTGAGGAGTCTCAAATATGAGACCTCTTGCTTTGATGCAACTTTGATGCAGGACATCTAACCAATACTCCCAAAAGCCGCGACTAGTAGGAGCAGAAGATAAAATTCCTTTTATCTCATAGCCCAGATCCAAGCTCTTGGCTGAACCCCCCCCACGGGCCATGTTACACAGGTCACCCCACCTTGAGTGTGCCTCCACTTCACGCAGGCTGCCCCACTCGAGCCCGGTGTGACAATGCTCTACATTAATAACTTTAGCGAATCATGATGCTTGCCTTAATCTTTTTTGTCTTTCTCCTTTTCTGTTTGTTGTTTTGTCAAACAGGATTCAAGTTGAATGCATAATGGTTCACTTTTGCCTGGAGAATCAGGTTGTACTAAGTAATTGGTACATGGAACACACATAATAGGTATTAGATGCTCAAAAGTCCACACCATAATATCCACTGTGGTTGTCTTGGCTGCATAATCTTGGAATAGTCATGTCCATGTCCACACACACAATATATATACATATGAAAAAACTATT
Organism: Tetracentron sinense; assembly: GCA_015143295.1. Classification (NCBI taxonomy): domain Eukaryota; kingdom Viridiplantae; phylum Streptophyta; class Magnoliopsida; order Trochodendrales; family Trochodendraceae; genus Tetracentron; species Tetracentron sinense. The sequence goes on from CM026573.1 coordinate 8,295,779, forward strand.
TGTTAGAGAACCGCTAATAAACCTATTGTTAACAAATTTCCAGTATTGAATCATTCACATAAAGTCTACCAAAGTCCTTCAACTTATTATTAAAGACAGGTTTATGTATGTATATGAAGTATGAACAGCCTATAGGTTAGAAAACTGTTAAGAGACATATTGTTAACAAATTTCCATTATTAAAGTCTACCAATTCCTTCAACTCATTATTAGAGGCAAAGGTAGTTCTCAATAAATGGTGAATCCTTTAATGGAAATTGGTTCTCATTTGGGGGGTCAGGATTTATGTTATTTCTGCGAGAATTTCATGTTCTTTTCCCACCTCTCAGTGTTCTTGAGATTCACTTAGTTGTGATGTACCTGAAGTGTTTCCAATGGGTGGTTTAACTTTTAATTCTATTTATGAAGTGCCTTCTCAAGTTCGTGGAGCTATCAAATTGGATAAACTGGGGTTTGGAAATATTCGGATTAGATAATTCTTGCAATCTCTTTGTTTTCATGGGATTTTGTTTTATGCCCCCCCATTTTTTCTTGTAAGCTCCTTTTTCTCTATCTGATAAATAGGTAGGGGTCTGCCAAATCCCCTGCCCTCTCCTGACCGCATTGATAAAAAGAAAAGAAATGGGTGGCTAATTCCTAAATGTTTGAATTAAAGTCCTACTTTCAATCCATTTTCTTTCATCTCTACATCTTTTTTGAAGTCGCTGAGGAAACAAATCTTCAACACTCCCTTTTTGTGTACATAATATTTACTAGCAAAAATTTGTGGGTTATTATAGCCAACTTGGCCAACTGACCCTGGAGATTTTTTTTTTGGTTGTGTTGCGGTGGGGGGTTGAACTTAGAGGACATGATTTTAATCGTTTTGATAAAGCTAGTGTGGAACTACGAGATGCTACCATTTCACTTGTAATGTTGGACTTACGTGAACTGCCCACCCTAATCCAATGCATCTTCTGTCTCAGGACATCTTACATCAAGGAGCGATGTGTATAGCTTTGGTGTGGTTCTACTTGAAATGCTGACCGGCCGAAGATCCATGGACAAAAACCGACCAAATGGGGAGCATAACCTAGTGGAATGGGCACGGCCACATCTCGGAGACAGGCGAAGGTTCTACCGACTGATAGACCCTCGACTCGAAGGTCACTTCTCAATCAAGGGCGGACAGAAAGCTGTACAGTTGGCTGCCCACTGCCTTAGCCGGGATCCCAAAGCCAGACCTCTTATGAGTGAAGTTGTTGAAGCCCTAAAGCCTCTGCTGAAACTCAAGGATATGGCCAGCTCCTCCTACTACTTCCAGACCATGCAAGCAGACCGTGCTGGGTCCAATCCAAACAGTAGAAATTGCATTAGAACACAGGCCTCCCTATCAAGGAATGGGCAACCGACGAGGAGCCTCTCTATACCGAATGGTTCACATGCCTCTCCATACCACTACCATCACCATCTCCACCAGTCGCCTAAACCCAATGGTAAACAACCATAACATTGGGTTTGTGTTATCCGCTTTTTCGCAATTTTTATTTTCTTTATATATAAAATATATTTTCTATTAAGGCATTTGAGTCTTGGAAGACTGGAAAAACGCGTAGATGTGGTGCTCTCTAAGAATGGTTAGAATGATTGGTGGTTTCCACCATCATCTGTGGGAAGATAGTCAAGGAAACACCTGGAGAGAATTATAATGCCACCTTATGCAGCTTATAGTTTGGAAATATGAAATGATTATTGATGATTTGACTGATGATGTCTCCCCTTATTGCTCTTTAATTAAATCACCTCTGTTTTAATAGGCAGGATTATTGCCAACAGATGTTCAACTTGTACATTGTGCTGTTACTGTCTCTGTTTCTTGGAGGCCATGTTAACGGTGTTGTGTGCCTGATATAGGAATAGGAGTACTTGACTAGAGTCCCAAGCTTTGTTGCTCTATGATGACATGAGGCAGAAGTTGCAAGATTTTGGGACCTGTTGTGTTCCTTGAAATATTGACCCAATGTGAAGTGGAGTTCTGCTTCAGAGAGTGGGTATTTGGAACAGGAGAACAAGCAGTTTTTTTTTTTTTTGTGTTTTTTGGTAGACAACTACATTTATCTATCCATGTCAGGGGTTAAAGGGGGCTAGCGGGTTAGAACTCAAGGGTGGGCGCTCAACAGCCACAATGGGACTCGAACACGAGTCACTTCTCCCCAAAGGGAGATACACTACCACAGGGACAAACCCCCGGCGTGTACAAGCAGTTTACAGAGATGTAAACTGACTGTAAAAGAACGGAGAAAAGCAAGCTAAAAGCACACAATAGACTCGTAGTATTTCACCTAACTTTACCCCATATGTGTGCACACCACTCCGTAATCAATCGCCGGCTCCGCTTTGGTTGACAGTGTCTTGGAAGGATGGTTGTTATGCCTTTTATTATTATATGGCTAGTGGATTGGTAGTTCCCTTTGGGTGACATGGTTGGAGGTCCACTCACACATTAACACTAATACCCCTCCCCAAAAAATAATAAATAAATATAGAGAGATGGTATGTGGATGACTATTGACTAGAGATAATGCCATTTTCTTCTAAACAGAATAGTTGATGCATCAGATTTATTTCTGTCATTTGACTCAAATCTTCAACCAAGGGCTGAATAAAAAATTGTCATTCTTGAACCTTAACCCTATGTGTAAAAACATAGAAAAGAAATGAAAATTGGACAAAACACAAGTAAAAATTGCATTAGAAATCCAAAATTTTCTTTTCTTTCCATGATTTCACCTATTTTCTCGGCAACCAAACATAGCATAGGGTACGTTCGTTCTGCAAGAAAGTAGGTGGGTCATGGGTGAAAGAAAAGAAAATAAAGGAAAAAAAAACATAAAATTTCTCTTGAAATAACAGAAAAAAAACATCTCTTGAAATAACAGAAAAAAAAAAACTTAAAATTTCTCTTGAAATAATAGGGAAAAAAAAAACTCAAAATTTCTCTTAAATAACAGGAAGAAGTTTTTAAGAGAGTTTCACTATTGATGAATTGCAAAAAAAATTGCCTGCCGTTTTCCAACGGATGCAAAGACATAGGTAACAAGGTAAAGGTGGGCCTAAGCTTCACTTTTTTTTTATTTCCCTCACTTTCTCTCCAAACGAACACACCCTAAAAGTATTTTTACGAGAATGAATCAATTTAAAGGTTGTGTTTGGGTAACTTCAAAATTGACTTCTACCAACTTTTGAATCCCCAAAAGTCAATAATTGATAGAAATCAAGTTATGTCATCCGCATTACTTTGACTTTGCAAAACTAAAGTCAATAAAAGTCAGAAAAATAACCTTATTAGGAATCTATCCCAAGAAAACTTCCTCGGGAAGTCTGACATAAATTATTTTGAAAGTTACTTTTCTTGAAAGTTCTCCGAGAGAGTACTCTTTTTAGAAATAGAAAAGTTTTTCCAAACCGGGCCTAAGATTCATTATTGTTCCACCATTATGCAACTTTGTTGTACTGTAATACCTTGACAAAAGGATTGGCATGCCAAAATAAATATTGATGCACAAGGTGTCTCCTAAGTTAGAATAGTGATATTCTTTCATGGAGAAGCAAGCATTGCAGCCACTTTAGGACTTCAAACCTTTTATTGCATTAAGGAAGTTAATTTACATGCTTCAGCTTCTTTAAATGTGCACAAATATATACACGTCTTAGCCCAAAAGATACCTTATGGAATTTTGCTTTAAATGTACCCATGAAAGAAATCCAATCTATTCCCCTGAGAAGTGGGAAATTTTCCTCATGTTGTGCATTTGTCGCAAGTTTGTTCTCTTTCTCATGCAGTTCTCCTGGTTAACTGATCCTTGGACGTGCTCTCGAAAATCTTATCTGCATTACCAACCTCAAAACCATCACGCCTGTGGAACTCCTTGACCTGTGCAACTCCAAACAATGAGAGCGATTAGCAACATTGCAGCACCCGAGTAAATATTTAGAAAGGTAGTTGCACACATATGAGAAAGCTAAAGAGTATAAAGGGCACACGACTTGGTTATTCCTTGCCGCTTCAACGAGGGGGTAAGATATGAACATCCATAGTCTTTGCAACTTAATTCTTCAACATAAAAGGTCAACGAATTCCCCATTCTATTAGAGAACCATAGTATAAAGAAACAGAATTGTGCTCCTTGTACATGCTACTGTCCTCTAGAAACTTAGGTTTGCATACGCATTACTAGCACGCTGATCAGATAGTATTCAATATCTATAAGCACATACTATGGGCTTACATAGATGCCATTCGTACAGAAGAAACAAACCATGGAAGAGATGACACACACACACATCTACCCAAACAGGAAAAAAAAAATCTAAAAAAAGTAAAATCTACACAACACCTCACAAGCCTTCAATACTTTACCAGCTTGCATAAGGACATTAGTGCACAGGGAAAAAAAAACACCTTGTGTGAGCAATATTCTCTTTTTTGAGAACAAACTCGGGGCAAAGCATCAATGGAACAAAAAAAATCTGACAGGAGGAATGCATTAAAAATTTCTGATGATTCCCCAGCAAGCTGGAAATCCATGCAAATATAGCTCAGATCCAACAGAATCCTAATAAGTAGAAGTTTTTAGCAAATTTTCTTTCCTAGCCTCTTCTTGCATTTTTTTTAACCTTTCAATAGATTATCCCTGCTGAAGTGGTTACAGAAAATACAGGCCTTGCAATAAGGCAGGTCCTGAACAAAAAGTGGCGATTGCATTATTTTATCATTTTAATATAATTAGATTAAAAATATCACCAATGTTTAAAAATAATCGACCAGATGGAAGCTATACAAGTTTGGAAGAGTCACATCTCTGAAACGGTAAGTTCCGCACCATTGAATACATGGAATTATGTCATAATACCATAAACATAAATTCATGTGCACAGGTATGCAGCAAGTACAGAGGAATAGTAGTGTTCAGGGTTGAGTTGAATTGAATATGCAAATCGAAGACTTTGTAGGTGGGAACATCTATTTTATACACATCAACACCCACGATATCTGCACTTAAAGCTTGCATAATACACTGTGTAACTGAATAGAAAAGCTCAGAAGGATTTGTGGGGATACTGTGGCAGTCAGATTGCCTATACATGGGGGTAAGACGATCTTAAAACATTCACATTTCAAGCATTCCACCTCAAATAATCTAAATTAAAATCAACATAAAATAAAAAGGAAAAAGGATACCATACCTCTATCTCAAGTAAGTTTTTATATTGAGGCAGCACAAGGCGTTCAGCAAACTCAATGTAGGAACAGGGAACAGATTCAGTGATACCATCAGAAAAACAGAAAGATATTGAATCTGCGACTGTTGAACTTTGCAGCAAAAGACCGTCAGGGCTCACTGTTCATGAGACAGACAAATCCATGAATTGTCCACTCCTCAATCCTTGGAAGAATAGTCATTAGAAACAAACAAAACCACTAAGTATTTCCGAATGAATGAAGTATGAACAGTGGTCTCGTATAACATTTAATATGACCATAGATCAGCAATTAGTGAGAAACTCTAAAAAGCAGAACTAGTGTGCAAGAAATGATAAAATTATTATGTAATGTGGAAAATTTGTGACTTGCACAAAATTTTTGCAAGATCTCATTTATTGTGATAAAATTAGTATTTTCTTTAAATGTTCAAAATACTGAAGATCTGCAAAAATGTCAAAGGTATTTGTGACAAAGGCAATAAAAGAATAATTTTCATATAATTTCTGATTGTGCAAGAAGTTCAAATAAAAAAGTTACATTTAAAGTTCATGTATGAGGATTTGTTAGTATTATTATATTATGAGAATGATACTTTGGCTGAATAATAAACCTCGGCAAGTTTTCTATTTCAAACTGGATAGTGCTCCAATATGAATTCATTGTGAAAGAAAACAACCAAGCTGCCACATTTATGACCCTTTTTCTGCAAAGTGAATTCTGCTTTTAGGTTTGTTATCTTGCTTGACCATCAGACCCAGAGTCCAATGTAATGGCAACAACAGTGGCACCCATGCACATATGAGAAGCATTTTCAGATAAAGATTTGGTATAGACTACCCATGCAGTTAATTGTGTGAGTATTCACAATCCACATTACGCTAGATTTTACTTGTATCTTTGGCTCATTAAGCACCGACTCACAAGATGAATGTGAAAAATCTAATGACCACAATACATTAGCATTGATATAAGGAATGCATCAGTTCTAAACTTTTAACTAGTGGCCTCTATGCCTCATTCAATAAAGAGTTTTGACACACTTTTATTGGGCACTGAAAAACATTCCCAAGGGAGCAGCATTGGCATGGATGAAAGGTAAATGAAAGTGTCAAAATTTCAACTAAAAAGGATCTTCTTACTATATATGATCAACATGGCTAATAACATATGTTGCACTCAATTAAAGGAGAGTTTCTTTGCAAGGCCGAATTTTCCGACAAAGGACCCTAATATTGTTTTTTTGATCAGTAATATAACTAATAAGGACCTTAATCTTGAAGGGCCCAAATAACTATATTAATTTTAAGAGCTTCCTCAAGGGGCTTTCACCATCTCTGAAGAGTTGGGGTGTACTAACTATTCTTGTCGCTATTGAGCGAAGCTGACTCAAGCAAGTTGAAAACCAATTCTCCAAGTTTCAACATGATGATATTCAGGTCAAGTCATCCAGTTATGTTCCTAATATCAGATGATGCGACAAATGGCACCACATTATAAACTCAAGAAGTCAAATGTTCACAGCTTTCCTCTGCGATAGAGATACCATAATATTCATATTCATTGCATCGATTGAGATTAATTTTGCAAAGCCTTTAATTTATTTCATAGCTCTGCTTAGCTATTGCACATTGCATCAATCCAATGGAGTAAGGATTAGTTCCTGAAACATATTTATATTATCTAATCTGCATGAGAATCCATTTAGGGATGGAGTAATGATACAGAGTTCCTATAACATATTGATATTAACTAAAATGCATGAGAATCCATTTAATAAAAATATAATTCAAATTCTTTTATGTAGCAAGTAGCAACTAACAAGTGCCTTTTTCATCTTATTTGAGAAAAAGAAGAAATTAAAATTAAATGAGTTCCTATCACATAATTTGCAAGTAACAAGCCTGCAAGATGATATTAAGAATTCTTTCTTTTCAATGGAACCAACTAGTATTTCTATGTTTCTATCCCATTCGGGAATAAAGAAAAGAATGACAGGGAAAAAAAAAGCTTGAATTCACTACAGAGACAGAGTTGGTAACAAACCCTTGAGAACCCCTCCTTCAGAATTCAATTTGAACCCATTTTCTTCAATGAGTTCGTTGAGGCTTTTGATGTTTCTCAAGTGAGATTTCATCCGATGAGTGGAAATAGTGACATGGTTCACTGCATATCCATTGACAAGAGTCCATGCAGCATATTCACTTTCCCTGGGAATCCACAAAATAACTTAGTAAGATTTTAGAGAACGGAAATTTCAACAACTGTTGTGCCTCTCCTATCTGGATGACCAAGGTTTCACAGAAGTCCTGCAAGTACAAAACTTGAAAGTGAAACCATATTGCGTCCAATTTACCAGGGACAAAATAAAACCACAACAAAGCCACAATCAGTAAAATGGCAATGAAATGTCTAATAATAAGAGAATAATACTAATCTGGAATAATGATGTCTGTACCCTATCCACCAGAAAAGTAATATTTAAGATTGAGGAACTATGAAAAGAAAGTACCTAGCCAATTGTTGGAATTCAGAATATGAGGGAATTCCCCATGTTAAAGATCCTAAAGCACTTGCAAGAGCTGCATGTTTATTTCCACTACCAGATATCTTGGTGTATTTTCTAACTATTTCCTGCATGCATGAAGCAAACCAGGTGATCATATGCCACAACAACAGATTCAAGACAAAAAATACTAGAAAGAAAAAAAAAAGATTGTTGGGACAATAATCGCCAGTTACCTTCCACTAACATGGCTATGCAATATTTCAATTTCTAGACAATTGATTTTGAAACAAAGAAGAGATTGCATATTTGGATAAAAGTCAACTTTGATGGTGAGAGTAAGAATATAAAGATATCAAGATACAAGAATCCTATATACGCAAAAATAACGACAATAAAAAGCACATCATCCATCAGTTGTATTCAAAGTGAAGGTGCAAAACTGCAAACTATATCCTCAGTTATACTCGATGTGAAGGTACAAGTGCAAAGTATCATATCTCCAAGAACAGCCTTTTGAACACACCTGAACTTTTGGACTCATTTCATCGACGAGAAGCTCTGATATGAAAATTCTTGGCAAAGGACCATTGACACCACTACCACTATCAGGATGGAGAAGACTCGGAGGAGCAAACCAAAGTGCTTTCAATTTTTTTGCAGGAAATCTCAACTCTTCTCGGGGCGTATAACCAAAGTCCAAGAAAAATTTCGCCACGGAGTCAATCCCGTAACCATCAACCTATCATGTTAATAATGAAGAAGGTCACTGTACATCACCATGACATACACAACCAAATGCTAATAATGGAACTAAACTAGAGGTGAAACCTAGGTGAGGTAAAAGCAACTGCCAAGTTTAAATTTGAATGTGGTGAAAAGAAACAAGCATTTAACGAGGAAAGAACCTTATTTAGCACAGTTAGTTATAGTAGTTATCATGATAAAAGGAATGAGAAGCAACAATGGTAGTAAGAGGTGCGGGGAGAAAGCTTGGTAAATCTGGGAGGAAATTCAACCAACTAACTGATTGTGCCAAAGAAAAATACAATATGTACCCCGAAAGTCCTAAATGCAAGGTGATCATAGCAAATTTGATCAAATGAATGAACAAGCTCCAAGATGGCATTTGCCGTGGGATTCCTCATTAAATAGACGTTCTCCATATTTGCCAGAACGCTCCTAAAAAAGGACTCTGCACCCTGAAACAAAGACAACATTGGCAATAAAAGTTTCATCATTGCAACTAAAATATGAAAAGACTAAATGAATACCTACAACTACAAGTAAATTTAAACTGAACATGAAGTGTTTGGCATAACAAATGTTCACCTTTTTTCCCCCTATCAGTGCATAAACAATACAAAGAACTGATAAGTTGTATATTATTGTAAGTTTGTATTGCTCTTCAAATAGTGCGGCTAGTTTCTGGCTCTATTGGACAATGGTGCAGTGGCAGTAGCATTCAAATAGGACAGGGGCATTGGTGAAAGGGTGGTACTGTGGTAGCACACAACTCCGGTGTAAATTGTAATGGCATATACATACACATGCCCAACAACACATGGACCCAAATCATTCTATTTAAGGGCCGCGACGGAATGGGCACCCCCCATAACTGCCTGACTAAGGGACCTTTATCCATGAATGAGGTCGATAATGGCTAACTTTGTCTTGCAGAATCATCACAAGAAAGAATCATTATCCTCTAGCTACAGATGTAGAGAAGTCAATCTCCAGTTAAAGACAGTGACGATCATGGGTACAACCAAAGGATCGGCTCTATAACTGAAGATTAGCTCCAATGACTGAAAAAAATCCCCTATCTCAAAAATCTGTTAAACCCCAGTAGTATAAAAATTTGACTATGGGGATTTTTTCAGGAAAAAAGGCTATCAAATAGAGATCCATGAGTAATACAGTGTCAAAGGAGATCTTCCACTGATAGACGGATATTTCCAAATTTCTACTATACATTCAAATTCATCCTTAATAATCAATAAAAACATCAAATTTCTTTTTTTTTTTTCATATAAAAAAAACCAATTCATCAAACCAAAGAATAAAGCAGATCAACTAACAGATTCCTTATAATCAGAAAAAATGGTTCCTAAGTTAAACATTTCAAGTTTCTCAGTTTCGCATCTAAGATCATTCAAGTTAATAAAAGGGCAACAATAATTATAAAAAAAAATAAGAGATGCACCTGAGAAGAAGAAGAAGAATCATGGATTCCATCCATTTTAGATCCAGAAACGATGCAGAGATTTCGTTTTTCGTTACAGATCAAATTTCCAAGAAATCTTCTCTTGAAGGGAAGGGAATTTCTTGATATGGTTTGGAAAAGAGAGGAAGAAGAGAGAGAAGGAAACGATGATGATGGATACTTGGGTTTGATAGACGAGTATAACGATAACATGGTGTAAATCTTGATTGATCGATGCTCGGGGAGTAAGTTTGCGTTGCGTAGACACTTTATAGCTGTGGTCTGTGGATGAAAGCCACGTGCCTCTATTATATGACTCTACTAATAATGACATATCTTACTATTACTATATAGCTGTTGTTATCCACGTGGATACCTTCAAAATCTCTTATTTTGGCTTCAAGTTATTGCCACGTGTTATCTCTAATAAATGTTGACATGTGGACCCACCCATATCTATTAACTACTACTATATAGCTGTTGCTATCCATGTAGATACCTTCAGAATCCCCTATTTTGGCTTCAAGTTATTGCCACGTGTTATCTCTAATAAATGTTGACATGTGGACCCACCCATATCTATTAACTACTATTATATAGCCGTTGGTATCCACGTGGATACCTTCAGAATCCCCTATTTTGGCTTCAAGTTATTGCCACGTGTTATCTCTAATAAATGTTGACATGTGGACCCACCCATATCTATTTGTTAATTTACTGCTCTCCTATTGGTCTCCCCCCAAAAACACCCCCACTATATATGCCACGTGGATACTCACTTGAATGACTGAGTTTCTCTTCCTCCTCACACTGTCTCTCCCTCTCCCAATTAATTTTTTTACCCTCTCCCAACCAAACATCTTTGGCATCAAATCCTCTCTGGTGATAACCGTGCAAATCCGGTTATCACCCCTAGAGGTCACCACGTGTCTCCTTTGACACCCCTTAACCGTGGGTAAGGTTCACCCAACCCTAGGGTTCACCCACCTATTTTTGGTTTTTTCTGAAAAATAATAATTTTTTTTTTTAAATTAAAAAACTGTTTTTAGAGTTTTTTTAATATTAAAAACAGTTTTTTAATTTTAAAAAAAGAATTATTATTTTTTTAAAAAAACCAAAAATAGTTGGGTGAACCCTAAGGTTGGGTGAACCTTACCCACGGTTAATGGGTGTCAAAGGAGACACGTGGTGACCTCTAGGGGTGATAACCGGATTTGCAAAATCCGGTTATCACCGGAGAGGATTTGCTGCCAACATCTTTTCATCTCCCTTCCTCTTCCAACATCTCTTCATCTCCCTTCCCAAAAAAAAACCCAATCCGTTACACCCACACCTCATTCTTTTCTCTTTCTGCCTCTCCACTTCTCAAAACTCCACACACCTTATCCCAAGCTTGTGCAGGATCTCTCTCTCCCCTCTTCCCTCCCCAATCTCGTGCAGGGTCTCTCTCTCTCTCCTCTCCAAAGTCCACACCTCTGCTTTGAGGTTTTTATCGTCGAAGATTTGAGAAAGTTGTAAGATAACTTAGAGAGATGTGGCCGTGAAAACCTTGAGTGCCCTTTGAGGGTCTGCTCATAATATATATTGAAGAGATTGAGTTTACAGATAAGAGATAAGCATTAAGATAAGCTTACAGCAGAGAGTTGGTTACAGATTAGAGTCTATCTATACTAGGACTCTATCAGAGAGTTGGTTATAGATGGGACTCTATCATACCCCCTCAAACTCATGGTGGGCGAGCCATGAGTTTGCTTTGAAGAAACTGAAACTTTATCTTGGGAAGGCCTTTGGTGAAGATGTCAGCAATTTGCTGATGTGTGGAAACAAATAGAACTCGAATGTCCCCCAAGATTACCCTTTCACGAATAAAGTGGTAATCAATTTCTATGTGTTTACTTCTGGCATGAAAAATTGGATTTGCCGCCATATACGTAGCACTGATATTATCACAATATAAGGTGGTCGGTGTCGAGAGAAATAACCCTAAATCTCGTAACAATGAGCGTATCCACAGAATGTCAGCAGTAGTGCTAGCGAGAGCTCGGTACTCAGCTTCAGCTGACGATCGAGATACAGTTGGTTGTTTCTTTGCACCCCAAGAAATTAAGTTGGAACCAATAAACACACAGTAGCCAGAAGTTGATCTTCTGTCATCCGGATTTCCAGCCCAATCCGCATCTGAGTATGCGGTAAGTTGGAAGGAAGAAATAGGGGATAGAAGTAGACCTTGATTAAGGGTTCCCTTGATATACCTTAAAATCCGTTTGGCAGCAATGAGATGATCTGAAGTGGGTTTGTGCATAAATAAGGAGACGTGATGAACAGCATAAGTTATATCAGGCCTTGTGAGGGTGAGATACTGTAAAGCGCCTACAAGTTGTCGATAGACAGTTGGATCATCCAAGGGTTGACCTTGTCTTACAGATAACTTGGAACCAGAAGCCACAGGAGTCATAGATGGTTTGGCACCCGTCATGCCAAATTTGTCAAGAAGATCCAATGAATACTTTGTTTGGGTGAGAGAAAGACCATCCTTGGTGGAAGAAGCTTCAATTCCAAGGAAGAAGTGAAGAGGCCCAAGGTCTTTCATTTCAAAGATGCGACTCAATTTGGATATGAAGGTAGTAAGCAAAATTCCAGCACTTCCAGTGAGAATGATGTCATCTACGTAAAGTAAGAGGACCATCATTCCTTGAGATGATTGGTAAATGAACATGGAGGAGTCCACTTTGCTGCAACGAAAACCAAACTCAAGTAGGTAGGTGCTGAATTTTTGAAACCAAGCCCGTGGAGCTTGCTTGAGGCCATATAGGGCTTTGTGCAACCGACATACATGAAGAGAGTGATTCTTGTCAATAAAGCCCGGAGGTTGTCGCATGTAAACTTCCTCATTGAGGTCACCATTGAGAAATGCATTTTTGACGTCGAGTTGCCGAATGGGCCAATGGTGGGTGACGGCAAGGGAGAGGACCATGCGAATAGTGGACGGCTTAACAACGGGACTGAATGTTTCACCATAATCGAGCCCAGCCTCTTGGTTGAATCCTTTAGCAACGAGACGGGCTTTGTACCGTTCAATGCGACCATCGGCGTGTTGTTTAACTCGAAATACCCACTTGCATCCAACGACATTCATGGACGGCTTGTAAGGGACTAAGGACCATGTTTTGTTTTTGATCAAGGCGTTGAATTCTTCAACCATTGCTATCTTCCATTTTATATCCATTGAGGCTTGTGTAAAACATGATGGCACAGTTGGAATATGAGATTTAATGGCAAGCAAAGCAAGAGGGATTGGATGGCGAGAGCTAAAGCATTTTGGGGGGCCTGGTAACGTTCCATCCTTGGAACGAGTGTTCATGGCATGAGTGTTTATTGCAGGCTCGGGTTGAGTAGCAGGGGCTGAAGGCCCATCGTCATGGAGATCAACAACCAAGTTGATAGCAGCAGCACCTGTGGGTAAAAATGGAACAACAGAATCTGTTGAGGTGGCATTGTGTGATGGAGAAGCATTGGATGATGAAGATTCAGCTGCTATAGAGGATGGAGATGAACTAGTGGGTGTTGCAGCCAATGGACTATTGCTGGAATTATATAAAATTGCTGGAGCCGTGGTTAGTGGAATAGCTTGAGTGGAGGGCTGTTGCCGAGTTGGAGAACCAGCATGGATAAATCTGTAGCATGGAAAAGCTACTGTGTCTACAGATGAACCGCTTGGGCAATTGAAAGGAGTTGCACCGCTTGGGGCCTGAAATGGAAAAGAGTGCTCATCAAAGATAACATGCCGCGAGACATATACACGGCCAGTAATGGGATTCATACAACGATATCCCTTGTGAAGGCTGCTATATCCCAAGAAAACACAATGAATGGACTTGGGACTAAGTTTATCATGGCGATAGGATCCCAAGAAGGGATAGCAGCTGCAGCCGAAGACCCGAAGGAAGGAGAAATCAGGTGATTGTCCATGAAGGATCTCATGAGGAGATTTGTGTTGATGAACCGCAGATGGGAGACGGTTGATTAAAAACACTGCTGTTGATAAAGCCTCCAACCAATAGCATTTGGGCATGCTAGAATGAGCAAGAAGGGTGTTTGCCGTTTCAATGAGGTGTCGATGCTTTCGTTCGGCCACCCCGTTTTGTTCAGGTGTGTGAGGGCATGAGATCCTTTGGGTGATACCATTATTGTGGAGATAAATGGTAAACGCTGAACTGGTGAATTCACCCCCACCATCGCATTGCAAATGCTTCACTTTAGAACCAAATAAATTTTCAGCAATTTGACGAAATTTAATAAAGCATTCTAAGCTTTCAGATTTTTTTCTCATGGGATAAATCCAAGTGAAGCGGCTAAAATCATCAATAAAGCTTATATAATACCGATAACCAGATGGACTTGGTACGGGTGAGGGACCCCAAACATCACTGTGAATGAGAAACAAAGGAGATGTAGAATCATGAATAACTTTATTAAATGGAAGTTTAGAGCTCTTTGAAATTTTACAATCGGAGCAAATAAACTTTTTATTGCTTGGAAATAAAGGAAGACAATGATTTGAAACTAATCGAGATGTAACAGCATGAGATGGATGACCGAATCTCTGGTGCCAAACAGGAGCCGAAACTTTATTGCTGTAGAGAGCGACTTTGGGTGAAGAAGAGCAGCGACGAATTGGGTAGAGATTTCCATCAACCGGTCCTTCGAGGAGGAGCATCCCCGTTTTGAGATCCTTAACACGAAAACCCCAAGGATAAAAGATGAACACACAATTATTTTCCCGAGTAAAATGAGCAACTGAGAGCAAATTTTTGGTGATATTAGGGACGAATAAAGTGTGACGGAGATGTAAAGTATTATGAAGAGAGGAAAGAGAGGCATTACCAACTTGAGTGATGGAAGCGGTAGAGCCATTACCAAGTTCAACAGAATCATTGCCCGAGTAGTCAGTGAGTTGATGGAGAAGGGTAGGATCATTGGTCATATGATGCGTAGCACCAGTATCCGGGTACCAATTTGGATCATACGAGTCTTGAGTGGTCATGGCTGCAAATGATTGAGGAAGAGAGTCTTCCTGGAAGACATTGTTGAAACGATGGCGGCATTGAAGGGCATGGTGACCTGGGCGATCGCAAATTTGACAGATTGCTGGGGACCTATTGAGAGGAGAAGAACGACCCTGATTGAAGTTGGAGGAAGTGTAAGAGGGTCGACCATTGCCTCGGCTAGAACGGCCTTGAGAGGACTCACTATTGTTGCGGCCACGATTTGAGCTCTGAGAGAAGGAGCGATTGCCACGACCTCGAAACCTATTGCCACGATTGTTGTTTCGTGTGGTGTAGAGGGCAGTAGGCTGGGAATCTGTTCCAGCTAGAGGAGGATGAAGGTGAGCTAGCCGTTGTTCATGTTGAAGAAGGCGAGAACGCAACTCCTCGAAGAAGATGGGTTCTAAGCGGTTTGTAATAGCCGTAATAAACGACTCATAGTCAGCAGGGAGGCCATGTAAAGTATGCTGAACCAGATCATCATCAGATACGGGTTGTTGAATTGCCGCGAGTGAATCCGAGAGGCTTTTAATCTTGAGTAAGAACTCAGATATGGATGCAGTCCCTTTCTTGACTGTTTGAAGTTCGCCACGAAGGCGCATAGATTGAGCACGAGAGTGCTGGGAAAAAGTATCTTCCAGTGACTTCCATACAGCATAGGAGGAAGATAACCCAACCGTGTGGGCTAACACACTAGGGGTGAGGGTGGCATTTATCCAACTAAGGATAAATTGATCAGTCCGCCTCCAGGTATGGTATGCTGGATTTGGTTTGGCTCCAAGAAGTTGATCAGGTGATTTAATACTCCCATCTACATAACCAAAGAGATCCTGCGAGATGAGGATTGGTGTGATTTGGCTGCGCCATAAGAGGAAATTCGAGCCATCAAGTTTGATGGAAACCAATTGGCTGATGTTGGAGATGTTGAGAAGAACTGAAGAGGGAAAGACTTCAGAGTAGCCATTTCGGTGGTTTTGGATTTTGGTTCTGATACCATGTAAGATAACTTAGAGAGATGTGGCCGTGAAAACCTTGAGTGCCCTTTGAGGGTCTGCTCATAATATATATTGAAGAGATTGAGTTTACAGATAAGAGATAAGCATTAAGATAAGCTTACAGCAGAGAGTTGGTTACATATTAGAGTCTATCTATACTAGGACTCTATCAGAGAGTTGGTTATAGATGGGACTCTATCAAAAGTTTCACCTTTGGGGCTTGGTGAGGATAAGAACTGATCCCCTTTGGCTTTGAAGGAGAGAGAACTGAATCTACCTTGAGACTTGGTGAGTGTAAGAATTGGAGACTGGGCTGCTGCTCCACGAAATCAGATGCACGTTGCTGGAAGTCCGATCTGGTTCGAGAAGCCTTCAATCGAGTCCGCTCCGACTAACGGACGGTAGCTGCGGCTCGAACCTTCGGAAAGACAACGGTAACTGTTGTGTGGTTTCCCTTTCTTAGGTCGTTGGTGTCCTCTTGACTGGATTAAAAAAAAATATTTTTTAAAGAGACTTGGTTGTTGCTACAATCGCTGAACTTCTTTCCACTATTAGTTACCGCTATTTCTGTGATTTTTTAGTTATGGTGATGTGATCAGTTGCTTGGTTGCTCTTGTTATGGAGCATGTCTCCTGGCTTAGCTTTATCTCCAATATTGAAATGCATTAAGTTAAGTTATGGTGTTCTTTTCCAACTTTCTTTTCCTTGTGCTCTTGCTACAACCAATAATGTTTCCTCTAGATGTTGGGTTGATCTAAGATACACGCCTTTTCTCATGGTTGTTCGCTAAATCTTACCTGCTATTTCTTAATTTCCTCTTAGTACTCTTCAGTAATGATGGTGGAATTTGTGGCTTCTTCGTGTTGCTTTAAGATGTCTAGATTATTATTTTTTGCACACATGGATATCTAAGTGACTCATGTCGATTTCAACAGGTAGATATATATATTTTTAAAGGTAGCTAGGGTTAGGCAAACCCCAACCAGATTTCAACAGGTATATGATTCTGTCTCAGATATATACTAAGTGTATCTATTATTTATGAATTCGCCTTTCTGTCAATAGAACTATGGTGATCTTAGTTAGACTTCTCTTTAGCAATGTCAATCTGAATGATTGTTTATTTGTTTTATTTTCTTCTTTTTGATTTTTTCGGGTTTTTCATGATTTGGGTGGTGGGAATGTTTTTAGTTGATGGGTGTTAGTTCAAAAATGAATTCAGGAGCACAGGACATTTCTAGCCGGCTTGTGAAACTTGAGAGTTCACTCTTCCTTATTGCACAACTTCCTAAGGTATCGATTTCGCATGGAAACAACACAAAAAAGTCATCTGTAGTTCATATAAAACTGAAGCGATTATCTTATTATCTTTTTAATTTTTTTTTTTGCTATTGATCCAGATAAAAAAAATTTACTTTCATTTTTGCGTGCGTTTTTAGTTTTAATTTGCATAGTTCATGATATATATATTATTCTTTATTTTCCTGCATGTTTATTTTTCTATGAACTTCTATCTTCTGTATCTTTAGATTAAAGACAACATTAAAGCTTGACAATCTGGTTGGTTACATTTAAGAGGCAGTCTCTTATGTTGTGGCCAGAAATCTAAGGAATGCTTTCTCCTTGAAAGAACTCAAGCCATTGGGTAAGCAATGTCTAACTGTAATTCGAATGTTTAATGTTTCCTATCTGTGTAATTCACAAATAAATCTTGAAATAGGTTCGCACGGATGGGGAGATCCAGAACAAGGAGACAGAATCATTGGTATCCATATGTTCTTCTTTTTGAGAATTTTGCTTTGAAATTGATTAATTTGTTATTATATTTGAATTTGGCTATAGCCCAGTTATTTTATAGGTGTTGTTTATTCATGGTCTATAATCTTCTCCATCTATCTCTTTTGTTTGACCTGATGATGGGTAGAATTTATTTACATTTAAATTACCCATCCTCATAACAGTCTGCTCATATCTGCTTCTATAGTTCTAAAGTATACTTGAAGAAATGTTAAAACAAGTTATACTGCATTACACATTATGGTTTCTTTTTCACATGGATATTGGAATGTAAGTTATTGACTAACTAGAACTGCGGATTCTTTGTTTTTACTTTAAAATCATCCATTTCTTTTAGAATCTTAGTTTTTAATTTAAACTCATCTCCATATCAAAATCTCTACCATCCCTTTCCCTTTTCACTATAAAAAATACATGTTATCTATTTTTTTATTCTCTTCTTATTGTATAACCATCCATTTCTTTTTATGCCAAAGTAGTTACTGAGGAAAGAATAACCAAAGGTGGAACTTCTAACAAAAGTGTGGTTCATTGAGAATCTTTATCTGTTGATCAGAAATTAAGAAGCTAAAACACCAAAGATGCAATAGATGTGTCTATTTAATTTATTAATTGATGATTGCTAGCCCCACTCTCCCCTTATTACACTCCTCTTTATTATTAAATCTTAGCAAATAGCAGTAAGTAAAAGTTGCTTAGTTTGTTCACTTCTCATGGTGCATTCAAGGCAATTCGATGTTGTGTAGCTCCAATTATCAATTAAGGAAGAGGCTCCCTGTTTCACAGTCCACCAATATGATATATGGAAGCTCATGCTAAATATTTTAGTATCTAGATCTTGATAACAATGGTATCATTTTGTTCTCCTCTGGTTGTGTCTAAATTAATTTTCCTTTTTTTTAAAAAAAATTCTTTATTGTTAAACTGGTTAGGATTAGGTTCATTAAGTCCTCATGGGTTAGAACAATAAAAGAAAAAAGGGACAATCAAAGCATAATTTTCTGACAATCAATGCATAATTTTCTAGCAGTTTCCCTGTTAAGATTTCTCTTTATGTTCTATCTTTTGTTTACAATCCCCAATTTATATGATTGCAATCTTTGTTTCCATTCCAAACACAATAATATAACAGGGAATTCTTGAACTGATTAATTTTTTAGGAATGTGCACCAAATTTTCTTTCATTAACGTCTATGTGTCCAAGCTTTGAACCAATATGCAAGTGTTGCACCTGATACTGTCATACTAAGGTAAGTGACCATGACAAGGATGGCATTGCAAGTGAATGGAGAGGCACCATATTGTGACCAAAGCAACTATTCTCCTTTCTGCCCCCTCCTTATTCTCATTTCTCCATCGTTTGGGTCTTCAAGTGGTTGAAGGAGAAACGATAGAAGCCTTTGAGCTTTCAAATGAAAGAAGTTCAGATTGGTTAGATGGCGAATTAGAACAATTTGGAGGTATTTGTTCTTTTATCTTTTTTTGTCCTACTATACTTTTATACTTTGTTCTGAGTTAAGTTATAGTTTTTCTTTTTCTTTTTTTCTTCTTTTATTATATTAGTCATGGTTATTTTCTCATTTTTACCAGTTTCTTTGTTCATATGGTGCTGTTGAAGGTTGTGGGATTAATTCATTGACTTAGGTTTTGCAGGCCAGCAAGAGGAGACAGTCTGTCTTCTCATATGTTTAGTTTATCTCTTGAACCATTTTTTTATTGGCTAATGGTAGTTAGAGCATGCATGTGCGTGCATCGGTGTATGGTGTTGTGTTGGATAACCGCGGGGGGGGGGAGAGAGAGAGGTTCATCTCAAACTTCTATTCAGCTCCTCATTCTCTTCTGAAATACTCTACAATTCAGTTTCCTTATCCATTAGGTTTGCCTTCAACTCTTCAATATCATCTTTTGTTTACTTTAGCTCCTTCTACAAGTCAGCATCTCTCAGGCATGACTCAGTCTTGGTTACATCCATCTGCTCATAAGCACATCTAAGTTCCATTGTGCTCTGAATCTGTTCTTCCTGATACCTGATCTCCACTTCTTCTAATGCTGATGTCCACTGTCCCACCTCCAACTTCAAGGAATTAAGCTCCACTTTGAGATGGTCGGATTCCCCAACCTCCTCATTTTCACCAATTTCATGTCCAAGTTTGTCATCACCTGAAGGATCTCTTGATATGTTGCTTCTAGCATTGTTAACAAGATCTACCTGAAGTTAATTTGCTCACAAGTTTGAAATGCGATAAAGGCAGACAAAAGCTACTTAACACTGCCTCTTCGAGTAGTGCTTCCTCTCTCCGAAGTTATGGATCCCTTAAATGAATTCGAAAGTTACATAATGGACTGAAGTATTTTAAGCTGGAATAGCTAATGATTTTGGGGTGGTAGTTAGTGAGCATCATGATTCACAAGAAGTTCGGGCATCATGTGCTATATTATAGTAATGATGCATTCAAGTCAGAAATCATGGTAAATCGTGATTTCTATATATTAGTATGCTTATTTTTTTTATTCATTAGTTTACAATCCTCGCTACTGCACTGATATGATCATTTGATTTTTATTTAACAGTTGCATAAACCAATTAACTATAGGCAAGCTTTAGTTAGATATGTTGGCTACATACTTTTGTTGACATTAAATAGTATGTCTGTATCATTACTAATTTTTTCTCATTTTTTTACAGAAATTGGAAGTTTATGACACCATGGACTGAGGCAGAGGTTAGAGTCCCAACCAAGTTTATTGTGGGTAACCTAGACCTGACCTACTATATGCCCAGCATCAAGGCATATATACACAATGGCGACTTCAAGAAATATGTGCCATTTTTGCAGGAGGGAGTTGTAATGGAAGAGGTAGATCATTTCATCAACCAAATAAGGCCATCTGAAAACAACAAACACATCTATGACCATCCAAAAGTTGACTTGCTTTGTTATCTTTTCATGGGCGTTCCTATAATTCTATTAGCTTTTTCAATTTCATCTTTAAATAAAGGTCTCATTGCCACAAGTTGTAGAAAATCTGGTACAAAGAAAATGCCCCATACACAAGTCAAGCACGTTTTGTAACTAAATATTAGAAGTCCATGTATTTAAAATCTTTTGTGAATAGAAGTAATATAAAATTCAATTGTGAAAATTATCCTCTAGAATCTGGAACCGATAATTTTCTTCCTCACTTTATTCTTGAAACTAACCACCATTTAAGTTCCTATCATAAACCTTCATGTCTATAACAGGTGTTACAGATGATGTCATCTAACTTGGACATAGCACCAATGTGATCAGATCATAGCCTTCTGATTACCTTTATCCCGTGCATCGCACGGGGTGTTTGCTAGTTTTATTTATATACCAGCAAACACCACGTGATGAACGATGTACGGGACAAAAAAATTAAACTAAAAAAAAATTAACTAAATAAAATAAAATGACTGTATAAAACATATTTAAGCCATAGCATAAAAAAACCACCTGCCTAAGTATAAAGTTGGGTTAGCAAAAAAATAAAATAAAAATTGAAGATAAACCAAATCAAAATTTGCTTGATTTAGTAACAAATTAAGATTAGGAATATACATTAAAAAAAAAAAAAGAGAACATGTCAAATTAGTCTAATCTGAGAGACCCTTTTTTGCTTCAAATTTCACTTTTATTTTTTTGTTATTTTTTTTGCCCATTGTTTTACTGGTTTATAGAATAAGATTATTTAAAGGAGCCGAGATATTTTAGAATCTAGGTTGCTGGGAATTTCTCGATTTTTTCTAAATAACTGGAAACAAACAAAGATGGAGTAAAAAACTCATTAACCCAAAAGTAATAATTCTAATTGAAACCCAAAATATCTGTTGTCTACATAGAAGTGCAACTTTAAATCAGAATCGGTAGTGTTGCATATTAAATACTCAATCAATCAATTAGAGAATACAAACCCTAAATTCTTAAACTTGGAACAGTAAACTCTCTCTCCAAATAAAAATAAAGTAAGGAATAAGAAAAACTTACACTTGCTTGATGTATCAATTCCCTTGAATACTTCAACTATAACCTCAAAGATTACAATAAGAATAAAATGAATTGAGAAACAGAATAATGAGCACAACAAAGAGATGATGAACAAATCTCTTTAATAAATAAAAAATATCAAAAGTCTTTCGGGGGGGAGAGAGAGAGAGAGAGAGAGAGAGAGATAAAGAACCTACCAGAGACGACCAAGAGTTCAATAAAAATTCTCCCTACATTCTCTCTCTCTGTCCTTCTTATTTTTCTCTTTATCCCTTATCATAATCCCCTAAAATCTCTCTCTACATTCTCTATCTATCCTTAGCTCTATATCTCTTATCACAATCTCCTAAAATCTTTCCAATGATTTTTGAATTGTGAAGAAAACATATGTATTCCCTAAAATCTCTCCAATAGTTTTTGAATTGAGAAGAAGACGTGTGTGAGAAAAATAGTTAACGGTTGAGATTTAAAAAAGGGTGTCACGTGACATCCTTAAAATAGAATTCATAGAATTCCTGTGATTGAATATTGGAGAGCAAAGAGAGGGGGTTAGCTGACACTTATTTCTTTATATTATAGATAAATTTATTTATTATTATTATTATTTTGGATGCTTTCTACGAGCAGTACTTCCCCAGATTCGTCAAGGAACAAAAGGAGAAATAGTTCAAGTTTCTGGATCAGGGAGAGACGAGCGTCACCGAGTACGAGACTAGGTTTATTGGATTGTCGAGGTTTGCTCCGCATATAGTCGCAACTGAGGGTATGCGAGTTAGAAAGTTCGAGAATGGGTTGAGGTCTTTTATCCAAGACCGGATTTCCATCCTTTAGTTAGAGGCCTGGAAGGAGATTATGGAAAAGACGAAGATCGCCGAGAGGAACTCCGAAGAGTCCCTCAGGAGGGGAGACAATAACGTGAGAAAAGGAGTCTTGGTTAGCGGCTAGTTCAGTGGCTCAGTGCCACTGGAGAAAAGGGTCAGGACTGCTCTTTACCAGACCTCTGGGCCTGCACTTACAAATGATCCTCAATTTGCACCACAGGTTTCTCAACCCACTGCCACTCAGATCACTTGAGGTGTGCCAGCCATGTTGTTAGCATCTATGTTGGAGACCTGTGCTCATTGTGGCAAGAGTCACAAGACAGGGGAATGTCGGAGACTCACTGACGGGTGCTTTCATTGTGGCGATCGTAGCCACACTATCAAAGATTGTCCGCGCCAATAGTCGCGGATCCAACCTCAGGAGAATAGGCCCCTAACTCAACAGGCCACACATCAGAGGTCTTCTCAGACTTATAGGCCCCCGCAGCCCACATAGCAGCCTCAACAGGCAAATCAGGGCAGAGCCTTCGCCTTATCTGGAAGAAACACACATGCATCTGTGGATGTTGTGTAAGGTATGCTCAAGTCAGAGTTATTAAACTGTAAATTATTGATAGTATGTGATATCTGTTGTTATGTGTGTACGAACATGCTACTTATATTTTATGGGTACTGCTATGCATTGCCTGACTTAGTTATGTATAATAAAGTATGAGAAAAGTATCCCCCATTTGATTTTGTGTCGTTCTAATTTCGGGGATGAAATTTCTATAAGGAGAGAGGAAGTAGAGCCCCGGAACAGAGTTCACTAGGCTATGAATAGTGTTATGAATAGTGTTGTGAATAGTGCTTTTCAAGGCCTAAAACCTTAATGTAATTGTGGTTTCATGTTTTAAAATAAAATGAGGTGTTTTGAATGAAGTAAAGTATGTGTAAGCATCCAATTTTTACACCCCGTACCATGGTCATCCCCCAGTGGAGTCCCCTGTGTAACCCTAGACTAAACCCAAGCTAGACCATAGGTAAACCCTAGCCCTAGGTATGCCCTAAGCGCTAAATCCTAGCTAAACCCTAGGTATGCCATGAACCCTAGACCTTAGGTAAAACCATTCGGGCTCAAGGCCCATCACCTTTAGGTATACCCCAAACCCGAGGCTAAGCTCTAGGCTAACCCTAGCTAAACCCTAGGACTAACCCTAGGCGAGCCCTAGACCAAACCCTAGACCTAACCCTACCCTAAACCCTAGCCAAACCTAGGTATGAGCCCTCACAGGCTCAAAGCCCATTTAACAAATCCAAAAGCCAAAATCCATAAATTAAGGCCTTTGTGGGCCCAAACAAGGGCCCACCAACCATAGGAGTCTACTAGGGTGGGACCCACAACCCCTCAATTCAAACAACAGGTAGGAAAACCCCCAGAATAGCAACCCTATCCCCCTATTGGCCCAAGTGTGCAAGGTCCTGGCCTGAAATGGAAAAAACCTTAGGGTGTCTGCGATTGGATTACCGACACCCTCAACATCAACTATTGGGAGAGTTGTGGTAATCCAATTACCGCCACCCTGGACTTTCATGCAGAACGCGTACCAGGCTCACCGTGATCAACCTAGTCCTCTTCCATTTGGTCCCCCACGCCTGTGGGGATGACCAAAATGCCCTTGAGTCTCTCCTCTCTCTTCTATAAATACCAACCACCTTCCTTGGTTTGAAGGACTCCCATTTGCATAAGAAAACTCTGCTCGATCCCCTTCAGCCCATCTTCAACCTTAGACTTCCATCCATTTAGGCCCTAGGCCCTTCTTAGAAGCTTACCAGGCCCTCAGGTCATCCCTGACCTTCACCACCACCTTCACTCACTTGCCACAGTCGACACCTCCTCTGTACAACCACGGCAGCAGCTCTACGAG
This sequence comes from Tetracentron sinense, assembly GCA_015143295.1. NCBI lineage: Eukaryota > Viridiplantae > Streptophyta > Magnoliopsida > Trochodendrales > Trochodendraceae > Tetracentron > Tetracentron sinense. Next base: position 8,320,308 of record CM026573.1, read on the forward strand.
GGTAGGGCCACCCCCATCCCTCTCTCTTTCTATTGTTAATTGTAAGGGACCCCTGGTCCTGTTCCAAGGGTCCCATTTTGCATTTGTTGGTGTTCTGTAGCATCCCAGGCCAAGTACAGAGACCTCTCCACCTTCTTCATAGGTGTGGGGGGATCCCTCGAGGTATATAGCTCGGGGTAGCACCCCCTACTGTGCATGGACCTCTCCCCATAGGGTCTGGGGGTCCCTCAGTCCATGAGGGAACCCTCATCCCCAATTGGTGCAGCCCCCATTAGGGGAGATCGATTTTCTGAAAAAAATTTGTAATGTTGTTAGAGACCTTACCGACATTTTTGATGCTTACTGTAACTTGCCTCTTCACCCTAGTTAGTTAAGGCCCTAGTCAACTCCAGGGCCACAGTTGGTTACCTTAGACCCTTGGCCAACTCTTTCTAAAATTTTAGACCTTAACTCCCTTCCTAACTGTAGCACCCCGGACTTTTCTACACTTAATGAATAGCATTTTCATAGCTAATTGGTCTTCCTCGTAGTCTAATTAATAAATAAGGGAGAAATCGAAAATTCCGAAACTTCAGAAATGTTTTTTTTCGAAAGACGAACCCAACGCAAGTTGAATCGTCGAAATCCCTCGAGCGAGTTAAAAGATATGGTCAAAACAGTCCAGACCTGCAGAGCACCGATCGCTCGGTCCTTCTAGCGATCGATCAGTCCAAAACCGATCGATCGGTAGCTATCGACTAGTTAAAAATTTTGTATGGGAAAATTTTCCAGAGAGCAGATTTTTGATCGGTCGCTCAGTCAGAACACCGATCGCTCGGTAGGCAACTGATCGATCGGTCATAACCACCGATCGCTCGGTTCCCGTGTTTTTACAGAAATTTTAGTAAGGGCATTTTTGTCTTTCAGGTGTTAAACCCTTACCCATAAAGGCTTGCTCGACCATTTGAACCCTCATTCACTACACTTAGAATATTTAGAGAGAAAAGAGAGGAGAAGAAGAGGGTTTTCACCTAGGGTTTCCATTAGAGAAGGAATCAAAGGGTTTGACAACCCTAGATCATCCTCAAACTTGGATTGCTTCAAGTTCAAGGCTCAAGCTCGTGGGGGATCTCCTTCTCAAGCTAGGGCAGCATTCTCCAAGGTATTGCAAGAGAGTTTTCTTCTCCAAACCAAGTCTCCCTCAAGAAAAGGTTTCCTCCTTTCAAGTTGGAGCTCAAATCAAGGTTCCTACCAAGATCAAGCCTCGATCTAAGGTTAGTACACCCTACTAACTTTCCCTAGTAATAATCTAGGTTTTTTTTTAGGTGAAATGTGATTCATGTTAGTATGTTTTCTTCCTTGTAAAATGTATCATTTCTAATAATTATAAACAAGAAAAAGAAAAGGATATGGATGTGTGGATGTGAGATTGATTGAGGCGATGAGATGCCGAATGTATGATGTGTGATATGTGTGGTATGTGTAATGGAAAATGGAGGATGAACATTTTACCAATAATGAACTCACTTTGATTATTGAATGGAAAATATGCACTAAAAAGAAGAAGATGAACTATGGAGGAACATTGCATGTGATGTGTTTGACAAAATGCCTAAACTATGAAATAATGATTTGAATGAAGAAAATGGAAATAGGCCTTATGCATGTATTCTTATGAATAGTGAATTGATTAAAAATATCATGTTAATTACTCAAATGACCATATGCATGTACTATGAATAGAATGAATTGTGATGTCTTGTTATCCTCATTTTCATGAATTGTACTATTGACATGTACACGAACACGCATGTTGCATGAACCGAGATTTCAAGAGCATATGCATATAATAACCAACAAGAAAATATTGCATGTCAAGGAGGTTGGTGGCCCAGGGACATTCGGGTACTAGCCTCTGGCTCACAAGAAAACCCCAAAACACATATTGTCAAGGAGGTTGGTAGCCCAGGGAGATTCGGGTGCTAGCCTCTGGCTCACAAGAGAACTAAACAAGTAATAAAAATCACATATTGTCAAAGAGGTTGGTAGCCCAGGGACATTCGGGTACTAGCCTCTGGCTCACAAGAAAACCATATATCAAGGAGGTTGGCAGCCCAGGAAGATTCGGGTGCTAGCCTCTGGCTCACAAGTTACGAGATGCAGGTTCACAAGATGATGACAAGACATTCATGCATGCACGCATACATGATTTCTACAAGGCATACCGAGACATGAAAACGGGTTTTCAAGCATGAGTTTTATCGGCGTTTTTGCATTTATACACGTACATCAAGATGATAATATTGCTCCATGTTTAATATTGTTTAATTCTATGATCTTACTATTGCCTTGAATTGATGATTGGTATGGTATTACTTTTGTGTGTTTTTTACTGTTATGGTTAGCTAGTAGCTTGTACTTGCTGAGTATTCCATGCTCAGCCGTACTTTCATGTCGGCAGGTACCAAGGGAGCCCTCGACCCGGAGCCTTAGGTCGAGGAAGAGTATATAGAGGAGAGAGAGCCATCTATCCCACTGCAGTCTCAGGCGGACCGAGACCTCGACGTGTGGCCATACCTCGACTACTGTTGAGGGTAGGCTACGAGAGGGTGCTTATGTATTTTGACATTTTGATGGGTGGGCCTGTCCACCTTAGACTTAGACATGTTTTGTATATATGCTAACTTGGAATACTATCTTGGAAATCTTAGAAGAAAAGAAAATGTTAGTTACGCTTCCGCATTTATGTTTAGCTTCCGCGCTCTGATTATCATTGTTGAGTATTGTAATTATCTTGTTGATGATAGGATGGTTTGGCAGGTACGTATAGTCACGCCTAAAGTATCCCTAAACTCCTAGAGGGTATTTTGGGACGCGACACTAACCATAGCAGAGCCTTAAACCCAGGTTAATAAACTGTCGACAATCTGATTACCGACAACATGAACCCTTTTTTTCAGTGACTTTGGGCCCCTGTGGGGCCCACATCACTCATGACCTGGGGCTCACTCCAGACCCAATATGTAGTCTTGTACTTCATCTATCTCCCTAGAAAGTTTCAGACCCATGGGCCAAGCCTAATCATGGTTAGCAGGGCCTTAAACTCCGGTTAACAAGCTGTTGGTAATGCCTTTATCGACAGCACAGACAGTTTTTTTTGCAAATTTTGGGCCCTTGTGGGGTCCACACCTGACATGATCTTGGGCCCACAACAGGCCCATAGGATTCCTGGGACTTCAGGATATCCATTCATGCCCTCACTTTTTCTTGGGGTGATACCTAACTGTTGTTAAATCCCCACAAATTCTGGTTAAAAATTTACTATAATGGAGGTAATCCGATTACCTTAATTCTTTAAAATTTTGATTTTGGGCTTTGTACAGGGCCCAGACCTGATAAGAGGCCATTCTAGGCCCAGGCATACCTTCTGGGCCCATCTTTGACTTACCTTGACTCTTAACCATGGTTAAAGTAATCTATGGTTAACTTTTAACCATGGTTAAGCACCCCTTAATCCCACAAAAATTTAAAAAAATCTCCAAAAAAATAAGAAAAATAAAAAAGATAAAAAAATTAATATTTGGACCATTTTAACCATGGTTAGCACCCCTAACCATGGTTAACCATCTTTTAACCCCGATTAGTAACCCTAACCCAGGGTTAGCACCCCCTTAGCCTCCGGGTTTCATCCTTAGCCTCTGGCCCCATACCTTGCACATTAACCAACCTCGGTCAAGCAAAATCCTAATCACAGGATTATGCTCATTAGCCACCCTTGGTGCACACACACACCCTAGCCTTAGCACAGGCTCATGTGCTAGAACTATGTTCAGTCTGTGCTCACCACAATGTGAGTACGTAGGCAACCCAACCCGGGTTCAACCTTAGTTATTTTTTCTTTCTTACGATTAGTATTAATTTAAACACTTTGACATTTGATTAACAATTGAGATTAATTTGGCTTAAACCTAGTAAGTAGGAAACCACTATAAGTGGATGCGTCAGGGTGCCTAACCCCTTCCCTGGACTTAATCGAACCTCTTACCCTGATCTCTGATCAGAGACTAAAGACCTTATTCAACATTTAGGGGGACTTATCCCTTCTGAATGAATAAGTGACAACTCTTAACAAACCCCGTGAGTGAAAATTTCCCCGCTCATAGCTCTGGCGACTCTACAGGGGACTACTCAAGGTTTAACTCGGAACCTAGGTTTAAGCCAAATAAACTTCAAATTAATCAAATGCCTTAGTATTTAAATTAATACTAATCATTTTACATCTCTTTGGTGATTTGTGTACTGTGCATCTCATTCATATCATAGTAGTGTAATCAACCCGATACCTATTAGACAGACTTATTACGCTTACGGCCGTTGGATAATGATCCTCAGTGTCAGTGGCTTAAACTTCTTGGGAGGTCTGCGGAATTACGCCTGCTGGGTGATGACTCTCAGGAAATGATTCTGAACACTCCCACTTACACCTATCATCCATTTTCAGGTATGTTCTATACCGGGGAGTAGCATATACGGTGTTAAGTGACCCCTCATCCTCAAGAACACACTTGCATACACCAACATTCATACATATAGCCTAACTTAGGGTATAGTCTACAAGCAGTCCATCCGGAAGGGTCTCCTGACCCTAACCTGCTTGCACCCTACACCTGTCCCCATTCTTGGCTGGCTATCCAGGCACTTTACCCGAGTAATCACCCATCCAAGGGCATGTAATGAGCCTTACCTGTGCTTGTAATAAAACACAACTGACCCCGTGTCCTGACATAGCATATGGAGTTCAAACCCCAAGCAGACAGGTCTTCCCAAAGACCTATCTTAGCTTTGACCTGATAAGCCCCGCTTTCCAACAACCAGGGTAAAGTATGCTGGAACTCTTTTTGACTGTCCTATCGGCTCACATGTGCCTTGTCACACCCAATCAAAAAATCAAAAAGTTTGCATAATCTTTTGCATTTTCATCTGCATTTCACAGTACACTCACATCGAGTCTGTCCTTATTCAGGAAGATGACAGGTACTTCAGGGATTGTAAAGACAATTGGTCAACCCTCGCGGTCTGTACATTTGATTTTTGAGGGGGCATGTGATCGGAGTCTCCAAAAAGCAGTAGAGGTCCTTACTTCCGATCAGCGTTTGACTTGGGCCCAGTATTACAAATTGGGATTCGTCCTATACCTATCCATGGTTAACCTAGATCCACGCCTCTTAAAAGCTGCAATCTAGTATTGGAACCCCTCGTACATGGTCTTTCGTTTCGGTAAGAACGAACTATATCCGATTTTGGAGGAAATTAACCGCATTTTGAGGTTAAACATGGATGGCGATGCCATAATACCACGATATAAGATAAATTACCAGGTAGACCTATCAAGGTTCTTGCATCTCAAGCTTGCATGCTTGCAGCCCGGTCCTAACGGCACTCTTGATCGGATACCCATACAGTCTCTGGAGAAGCTGTACCGCTCCAAGTGGAACCCTGACCACATCGCAGCGGAACTCCCTGGTCTCAAACCCTTTCCACTGATAGCTGTGTCTCAGTTGCTGTTCCCGAGATACCACACACTTGTCGAGTCTGTACTGGTAGAGATTATCGAGGACACCTGCTGTGAACACCCCATTTTTACACCCCTTAATCCCATTTATTTTATTTTTATTTTTATTATTTTATTTTATTTAAAATTTTTAATTTTAGCACTACTTTATTTTATTTTATTTTTAAAACTTTTTTATTACTTATTTGAGTGGATCCGAGGGAGAGAGAAAGGAGTTCAAACCTTAAAAGCCCAAATCCAAATCCCCAAGGGTTTAAACCCTAAAGCACAAGACCTGTTACCTAAGGCCCAAAGCCCACAACCTAAACCTCAAACCCCATTTCTTAAAAACCTATGTTTAAAATTCAACTTCATCAAGCCCAAGTTCAAATCCTAAACCCTCATTGTCCTAAGCCCAAACCCTAAAAATCCATACCCTAAATCATCTAAAGCCCAAGGCTCATGAGAGATCTCTATAAAAGCCTGAGTTGAGGATTTCATCACTATTTTTGGTTGCAAGCTACAGAATATCCTAACCATTCAGTTACGGGCTGCAGAGCTCACTCCCTCTCCTTCTCTCTCTCTCCCATTTTCTCCATTACCAGTTCCGACCCTCCATCTCGGCGTTTGCTTCATCATCAGTAGCAGCCATTCATCATCTCACCTCTCCAACGTCTCTACCCCTGGCGATTTCCATTTCCCGGCGAGTTGCAGGACTAGGAGACCCTGTTCTCCAATCAATTTCCCCGGCGAGCTTTGATCCTCACCCAAGGCACCACCCTTCATCTCCGGTGACAGGTCTCATCTTCGGTAAGATTCATCTCTCCGATCTCCCTCACCCCAATCTCCTTCATTATCTTATAAGCTTCAATCAGCGAGTTCAACACTGATCTAGAAGCTCAATCTACTCCGGCCAACTCTTTATCGGCTCTGGCTTTCTTTGATCTGGTTGATATCCCTCTTCCAATCCTCTTGATCTCTCTCTTGATTTTGATTTCTAGATCTATCTAGAATCTTAAGTTAGTTTGATATATATTTTGTTTAATTTTTCTTTCTCAGTATCTCTTTTGATCTGAGTTCTAGATCTAGAATCTAGATCTAGATCTAGATCGAGTTTTCGGAATATTTCTATGTTATTTTTATTTTTTTTATGTTTTTTGGTTTCATATGTTCAGGATCTAGGGGATTCAACTCGCCGGAATCCATGCTGGGAGCTTCAGCTAACCTCAGTTAGTTTTGATCATCTCTTATTTTCTCCCAGTTCTCAGGTAATCCTCTTGGCCAAGCTCTCATTTCTTCTTGATCGAGATTTATTGATTCGATTTCTTTCCCTCACCATTTCGATTTCTTTTTTTAATTTTATTTCTCTGTTTTGTTTAACTGATCAGGTTCATCTCTTCCAACATCAATCGCCACCCTCTGATTTGGCCAGCAGTTTTTCTTAGCCTCAATGATCCATTTTTGATCCTCTAAGTCCCGACCAAACCAGCTCCATCTCCGGCCAGATCGCTTCATCAGAGTTTCCCTCTATCATCAGGTAACGTTTCGGTTACCCCTCTTAGCTCACCATTCAATCTGGTCAATCCTTCTTCTGATTCCATCTTTATTCCTGATCTGTTCTAGTTCAAATCTAGACTTATAAATCTAGATTTCCAGATCTAGATCTATAAGTCTAGATTTAAGTTTTACTATAGTTTTTATTATCTATTATTTTATTTTTATTTCTATTTGCATAGGAGAAGATTTCAGCCAGACCAATGGTTTCCTTGGATCTTTGTTTTATTTTTTATTTTTTGTTCTTATGTTAGTGAACCTATTGTTCTGTGGGTCGAGTGACTGTGAGATAGAGTGTTTTATCATCATATTCTTCCCACCGAAGTAGCTGCCACCATCCCTGAGAATATCCATCAACCACATCAGGTATGCTCCCTCTCTCTGTTTACAGTTTCTTTATTTGTTTATTCTTGTGTGGTTGCTAGACTGTAGATCTTTCTGTTCGTGTAATTTGGGGGCCATCAGACTGAAGTGCTATCAGATCTAGCCCAATTTAGTTATTGAGTCAAAGTGAGCCAATCAGCTTGGAAGGCTAACCTTGGCTCAATAACTCATTGGTTCTAAATCTGTGGTTGTTTTTAGCCCATTAATTAATTATTTTGTAATCATGGGCCTTAGAGTGCTAGTGAGCCAAAGCCAATTGACCACTATTGGTCAATGGGCCTCGGCCCATTAGCCTTGTTTTTGGTTTTGGTTGTCTTTGGTTATTTGTGGCTAATTAATTTATTGTGAATTATCCTTGTGTATGTGCAATAGGGTTAGGCCGTAGTTTTTTTACTTTTGCCTACATGGGGCACTTAGGTGGATTTTTTAACCCTAAATAATGGGCCTACCCCGTTAGTTTAGTCTTACAAAAAATAAAAAAATATATATAAAAAAGTCAAAATAAATTAAAGGCACAGGGTCCGTATTTAAACCATATCATTTTCTGGTTTAAGGCCGCTTGATCCGCCCCGCTCTTTGCCTTTAAATTAATTAATCACTTAGGCCTTATTTTTCTTTTTTGCCTACATTGGGCACCTAGGTTAGTTCTTGACTAGTTAAACTTGCCAAAATTAAAAAAATACAAAAAATCAAAAAAATACAAAATAACAAAAACATTCAAAAAAAAAAAATCTAAAATGAAAAAAAAAAAAGGACCTACCCTAATAAATGAACGCCCCCTAGAGCTCCCCCACGAGCACCTAGCTACGCAACCATCTCCCGGAATGAGATTCATAAATTTCAATTCCGCATTCCCCCAACTCAAACACGAGTCGGAAGTGACCACACTCCGAAACGAGTATAAAAACAGTCACCCCCGCAAACTACTATTAGGGTCTGATTCCGACTAATCGGATAAGTAGGCAACCCGAACTAGGGTTCGACCCCAACCTAGGATAAAAATTTTACACTCCATTTATGATTGTTTGTGTTTGATTAGCAAAATTAATAATTGTTTTAGGAAATTTTAAGTGATTTTAAATGATTGGCTTAGACCTAGTGAGTAGGTAACCATCATTAGATGGGGATCTTGGGGTGCCTAATCCCTTCCCCAGGACCTAAATGGATCTCTTACCTAGATTACTCTGGACCGTAGGTCCTTTATTTTGGATTATCTTAGGATCCTACTTCCCCTAAGTAGGTGGCGACTCTTAAAATGAATTTAGTGTTATTCCTCTACTCTCGGACCTCACTTGAGCATTTAGAGTTGAGAGGAGGGGAAAGACGGTAAATTTATATGCTTACACCTGCGGTTTTGGAACCATCATACCAGTCATCCTTGTAGAGCTTTTTAGGGTTCTCAATCAGGCAATAGGTCGCCGAAAGGGCATCTTCCATGCCAGCACACCGCTCTTGCACCTTTGAATGGTAACACACCTGTCAACGATCACATCTATACCGGCCGACCTTCGCGAAGCCTACAACATATCCCAGAAGATTTCTCAGGGTCAGGGTCCGGTTGTAACCACAGACGTCGGAGAGCTCTACCAGCTTCTCCAAGACCTGACAGAGAAGAATATTTTGTGGCAGTGCAAATGGCTAGTCATGCCGAGACTACCTCGCGTCGTCATTTCAGGGAGACGGTATATGATTCTTGCCAGTCTTATAGGCTTTGCAGCCTATGTACCACTCAGAGTCCTCCGCCAGTTGGGATTCCCTCAGCGCATCCCAGTCTTAGACTGATAGGAAAATGATTTTGCTGACTTCACAGTACACTCCGAGCACCTCATCGACCGATTCCAGTCTAGTTGGCGAAACACCAGACGATATCAACGGCCAGACTTTTTGGTCACAACAGGACCATCTACAGATGCAGCGTACCGGCATTGGGTGGGAAACCCTGACATTCCATCCCCAATGCCTGCACCTAGAGAACTTCCCACTCCAGTCTCAGCTCCAGCACAAGGAACCATACTCTTAGCTGACATGGTGGTTCCCTGGAGCGATATCTTTATGGAGAGACAACTCCATATCCAGATGAAAGAGCAGTGACTTCGGAAAGCCCAACAGACATTCAGGTTACAGGAAGCGGAGTGAGACCGCGAACTCCAGGCCAGGCAAAAACAGATCGAGTACCTTGGACAGACAATCCGCTCTTACTAGAAGAAGCAGAAAGGCGACGCCAAAGAGACATCCATCCTCAGAGCCCAGTTGCACTTCTATCAGGAGCAGCTTGATAGTGCAAAGACAGAGATGACCGACCGTATCCAACAGTTCGGATATCGGATGTTCAACACTACAGAGTCCATTGCCAACATGGAGGTTGAGGTCACATCCCTCCAGCAACAGATCATGGACCTGAACGTGGTGCCCGGCCACTTGACTTTGCAATCCCTGACGGGCTTGCCTAGGATCAAGTCTTTTCTTTTTATTGAGTCGCACAATCGTGTACTCATTTAGCATGCATCAATGAAAAATATTTTTCTAACATCATATCTCCCGTCTTCATGCATATTCATGGTTAGCCATTGTATCTTTTTTAGTTTGCATGAGCCAACCCATGACTTGTTCTATGACTGAGATTCTCACAAATGTCGTAGAAGCAGTCCTGACGGAGATACCAGTCACAGAGCTAGTACCTTATCGGCCTCCATCTGAGAATAGCTCAGAAGCAATGACAGAACCATCAGACCATCAACAGAGAATTGACGAACTGTATCAAAAATCCAGTTGAACCAACCTGCATTAAGCAGCCCCGACAAGATAAGCAGAAGAAGCAGCTTTCGCGCTTCCCCGCAAGCAGAATTCAACAGTGTTACACCTTGCATGATGAAACATTTCAGTATCATCCAACATGATCAAACTTCAACGCTTCTTGGCCATACCAGAATCAAATCCGGCATCATTTGCCTCAAATCTCTGAACATCTTGTACCTTAACAGTGTACACCTCTCGACACCCCCGTGTGTCTTTGACATCATCGAGTCTCCATCGACAAAAACAAATCTTATCGACAAGCCGACACTCACCGTATGTAACCCTAGAGATACCTCCGCGTGATCTCGACATACGGGTCTCTATTGACAAAACACAACTTGTCAACACTCTGACACTCACCGCATGTCCTCCTCTCTCGACACCCCGTGTGTCCTTGACATTCCAGGTCTCCATTGACGTCGAGTCAATATGCCGACACCTCGCATGTCCAACACCCTGTGTGATCCCAACACCCTATGTGTTCTTGACACCTCGTGTGTCCCCCGATCGATTCGGTTAATATCCACCGGGAAACATCGTTTCGATCAATCCTCTTGTCGCTCCCGAGCGACACCTGCCTCCGGGCCACGCCATCTCTGCATCCATCTGTCTTCCCCAGCTACTCGCTATCCCATAGTAGTAGTTTTCATCACTTCACTACACTCACCATATGCACAATATGCATACTGTGAGCACGGAGAATTCACTCACTGGGATTGGTTTTAGAGTCGCCACTTATTAATTCAGAAGGGATAAGTCCCCCGGGAATGTTGGATAAGGCTTGGTCCGCGATCAAAGATCGGGGTAAGAGGTTCGGTTAAGTTCGGAGAAGGGATTAGGCACCCCGACACTTCCACACTTGGTGGTTCCCTACTTGCTAGGTTTAAGCCAAAATAAAGATCAAGATTAATCGAATGCCATTAGTGCTTAAGTTAATACTAACCGGAAGAAAGTAAAAGCTAATTAGGATTGGGCCCGTGTTGGGCTGCCTACGTACTCACATGAGGGGTGAGATCAGACCGAGCGTAGTTCTAGCACTTGAGCCCGTGCTAAGGCAATGGGGCGTGTGTGTGTGCACCAAGAGGTGGCTAATGGACCTAATCCGGCAGATTAGGGTTTTGCTTGACCGAGGTTGGTCAATGTGCAAAGGGATTGAGCCCGGAGGCCAAGGGTGAAGCCCGGAGGCAAAGGTGAGGCCCGGTAGGCCTAGGGTGTAGTCCGGTAGACTAAGAGAGATGTTAACCATTGGTTAGGATTGCTAACCGGGGTTAAGAGGGTGTTAACCGTGGTTAGGGTTGCTAACCAGGGTTAAAAAAGTCCAAGAGTTGATTTTTTTGGTCTTTTGTATTTTTATGGATTTTTCCATATATTTTTTAATGGGGTTAAGTGGTGCTTAACCATGGTTAAAAGTTAACCGGGGCCTATTTTAACCATGGTTAAGGGTCAAGGTTGGTCAAAAATGGGCCCAAAGGGTATGGCAGGGCCTAGAGTGGCCTCCTACCAGGTTTGGGCCTTGCACAAAGCCCGAAATCGAAATTTTACAGAATGGAGGTAAACAGATTACCTCCATTTCAGTAAAATTTTAACCAAGGTTTGTGAGGTTATTAACTAGGGTTAGGGACCTCCCCCGGGTAAAGTAAGCACATGGATGGAAAGCTGGGAGTGCCATCTTTCAAATGGTATAGGTCTTAGCCTCTGAATAGGCCAGGTGTGGCCCCACAGGGACTCAAAGTCGGGTAAAAATTAGTCTGTAATGTAGGCATTCGAACTGCCGACACTATGGACAGTATTTTAACCCATGTTTAGGGGTCTGCTAACCATGGTTAGGCATGGCCCCTGAACCTGAAATTTTACAGGGAGCTAGGGGAGGTCAAGAGCTTTCCAACAAGCCTGGGGTGGACCCCAGAGGACTTGGCATGAGGGCCCCACAGGCGCCCGAAGTCGGTACCAAAATAAGCTCATTATGTCGGTAAACCAAATGGGGACAAAGAGTTTTTAGGCTATTTTGGGCATGTCGGTAATAGAAGTGAAGACATTAAGCTTTTCGCCTAATTTTGTGTGGTCGGCACTGCTATTGCCGACCACTAGCAGATTTTTAGAAAAACCAAATTTTCCCCATTGGTCTTGAACCAACAGGGGTCTAAGGGTTCCCTCATTGCCTGAGGGACCCCCAGACCCTATGGGAGGCTTCCATGCACGGTGGGAGGAGTGTTGCACTCGAGCCTAGCCTCTAGGGAGTTCCCCACACCTATGGTGAAGGTGGGGGACCCCTATCCTTGGCTGTGGCAGCTATACAAATGAAAGGAAAGCAAAAGGGGACCCCTGGATCAGGACCAGGGGTCCCTTACAGTTCGGGTAGCAAGGGATGAGGTGTGGGGGGATCCCTACCATTGGATAATTTGTTACGGTGGCAGTGGGCGGAGCTGGACGTCCGGTGGTGGTGCCTGGGAGGTTGTGGAGGCCTGGTGGGATTTTTTGGATGAAGATGAAGGTGGTGGTCTCGGTTTTGACAGGGTTTCACTGTGAAGAATGTGAATGATTTTTGCATGGGGGAGGCTTTGGCTTTATAGAGGAGGAAGGAGGATGTCTAAGGGCATTTAGGGAAGGTCCAGGGACCAATGGGGGAGGTCCTAAGCCTCTGGTGGTGCTGTAGTGGAGCATGCACACGTTAAACCTGGAAACACTGTAATGTCGGTAATTGAATTAGCGACATTTAAAAAATAGGCCAAAAAATTAATGTCGGTAATTCGATTAGCGATATTACCGATTTCATGCTATTTCGGGCCAAACCCAAATCCACTTGGGTCAAAAGAGTTGTGGGCAGCCATTTAGGGCAATTCCCGCCCATTTTGGATTTAGGGTTTGTGGGTCCCACCCATGTGCCCCTCATGGGTTGAGGTGGGCCCAAGTGTGGGCCCTAAAGGCTATGGGCTTTGGTTTTTTTGTGGTTTCTTGGGTTTTGAATGGGCCTTGAGCCCATAGGGTTGTCCTAGGTCTTAGGCTAGGGTTGTGCTAGGGTTTGGCCTAGGGCTAGGTCTAAGGCTAGGTCTAGGGTTATCCTAAGGCTTTGTGTTTGGTTTCGGGTTTTGTAAAGCTAATGGGCCTTGAGCCCATAAGGGTTTACCTTGGTTTTTAGGGTTCTAAGGTTTAGGTCCTAAGGTTTTAGGGTTTCGGGGGATGGTTAGTGTAAACTAACCCTAGTTAGGCAAGGTGTAAAAATTGGGTGCTTACACATACATCTCATCACTCATCTCATCCATCTTGGTGTAAATATATGATGATTCCAGTCTTTGCCGTTCAATTGCCATTCCAACACTCTTCGACAAAGAGGGGAAGCTGTAAGCACCCAATTTTTACACCCCGTACCATGGTCATCCCCTAGTGGAGTCCCATGTGTAATCCTAGATTAAACCCTAGCTAGACCATATGCAAACCTTAAACCCTAGCCCTAGGTATGCCCTAAGCCCTAAACCCTAGGTATGTCATGAACCCTAAACGTTAGGTAAAACCATTCGGGCTCAAGGCCTATCACCTTTAGGTATACCCCATTCCCTAGGGTAAGCTCTAGGCTAACCCTAACTAAACCCTACGACTAACCTTAGGCGAGTCTTAGACCTAACCCTACCCTAAACCCTAACCAAACCTAGGTATGAGCCCTCATGGGCTCAAAGCCCATTTAACAAATCCAAAAGCCAAAATCCCTAGAGCAAGGCCTTTGTGGGCCCAAACAAGGGCCCACCAACCTTAGGGGTCCACTAGGGTGGGGCCCACAACCCCTCAATTCAAACAACAGGCAGGAAAACCCCCAGAATAGCAACCCTATCCCCTTTCGGCCCAAGTGTGTGAGGGCCTGGCTTGAAATGGAAAAAACCTCAGGGTTCAGGTGATTGGATTACCGACACCCTCAACATCAACTGTTTGGAGAGTGGTGGTAATCTAATTACCGCCACCCTGGAATTTCATGCAGAACACGTACTAGGCTCACCCTGCTCCACTTGGCCCTCTTCCATTTGGTCCCCCATGCCTGTGGGGATGACCGAAATGCCCCTGAGCCTCTCCCTTCTCTTCTATAGATACCAACCACCCTCCTTGGTTTGAAGGACTCCCATTTGCATAAGAAAACTCTGCCTGATCCCCTTTAGTCCATCTTTAACTTCAGAGTTCCATCAATTTAAGTCCTAGGCCCTTTCTAGAAGCTTACCAGGTCCCCAGGTCTTCCCTGACCTTCACCACCACCTTCACTCATTCGCCACAGTCGACACCACCTCTGTACAACCACGGTAGAAGCTCCACGAGGGTAGGGCCACCCCCATCCCTCTGTCTTTCTGTTGTTAACTGTAAGGGACCCCTGGTCCTATTCTAGGGGTCCCATTTTGCATTTGTTGGTGTTCTGTAGCATCCCAGGCCAAGGACAGAGACCTCCCCACCTTCTTCATAGGTGTGGGGGGATCCCTCGAGGTATATAGCTCGGGGTAGCACCCCCTACTGTGCATGGACCTCTCCCCATAGGGTCTGGGGGTCCCTCAGTCCATGAGGGAACCCTCAGACCCCAATTGGTTAACAGACTGTCGGCAGTTTGATTACCGACAACATGGACCCTTTTTTCAGTGACTTTGGGCCCCTGTGGGGCCCACATCACTCATGCCATGGGGCCCACTCCAGACCTAGTAGGTAGCCCTGTAGCTCATCTATTTCCCTGTAAATTTTCAGACTCAGGGCCCAAGCCTAACCATGGTTAGTAGGGCCCTAAACTCCGGTTAATAAGATGTTGGTAATGCCTTTACCGACAACATACAATTTTTTTGCAAACTTTGGGCCCCTGTGGGACCCACACCTGACATGCTTTTGAGCTCACACCAGACCCATTGGATTCTTGGGACTTCAGGCTATCCATCCATGCCCTCACTTCCTCTGGGGGACTGTAGTTAAATCCCCACAAACTCTGGTTAAAAATTTACTGTAATGGAGGTAATCCGATTCCCTCAATTCTTTAAAATTTTGATTTTGGGTTTTGTACAGGGCCCAGACCTGGTAGGAGGTCATTCTAGGCCTTGCCATGCCTTTTATGTCATTCTTTGACTTACCTTGACCCTCAACCATGGTTAAAGTCATCTACGGTTAATTTTTAACCATGGTTAAGCACTCCTTGACCCCACAAGAATTTAGAAAAATCTCAAAAAAATACAAAAGACCAAAAATTTAATATTGGGATCATTTTAACCATGGTTAGCACCCTTAACCATGGTTAACCATCTTTTAACCCCGGTTAGCAACCCTAACCCAGGGTTAACACTCCATTAGCTTTCGGGTTTCATCCTTAGCCTCCGGGCTTCACCCCTTAGCCTCCGGATCCATACCTTGCACATTGACCAACCTCGGTCAAGCTCCTAATCATGGGATTAGGCTCATTAGCCACCCTTAATGCACGCACACACACCCCCTAGCCTTAGCATAGACTCATGTGCTAGAACTCCGCTCGGTTTGATCTCACCCCAATGTGAGTACGTAGGCAACCCAATCCGGGTTCGATCGTATTTAGTTTTTCTTTCTTACGATTAATATTAACTTAAACACTTTGGTATTTGATTAACAATCGAGATTAATTTGACTTAAACCTAGCAAGTAGGGAACCACTATAAGTGGAAGTATCAGGGTACCTAACTCCTTCCCCGGACTTAACCGAACCTCTTACCCTGATCCCTGATCGGAGACCAAAGACCTTATCCAATATTTTAGGGGACTTATCCCTTTTGAATGAATAGGTAGTGACTTTTAACAAACCCCGTGAGTGAAAATTTTTGCGCTCACAGTATGTATGAAAATTGTTATGGGTGTTTGAGGTGAAAGAACAAGAGTGTAAAAATACTCTCAGTGTTTCAAATCAAAGGTATGAAATACCGTAAGTGTTGATTGGAGTGTTTTGGTAAGGAAAATAGTAGAGTATTCTTGTGTGGTTAGAATATATATATATTATTGTTTTTTTTAATGTTGTTCATATTAGAAGGAAGGAGCTCTCTCTCCTATTTAAATAACAACAATTATTTCTTATGAGTATAAATCAAACACAAATGATTTTAAGAAGTTACTTTTTGCTTATACAAACCAAACATCATTTTTCTTGATTAATTTTGTGTAGACTTCTTCGAAATTCACTTCTTTTAAAAGTTCTCTTGGGAAGTCCTTCTCTTCTTAGAGAAGTTTATCCAAACATGCCTAAATAACTTTCACCCGACCTTTTTTTTTAATCCCTATGGATTGAATATCACTTTATTAAATATAGTAGTAGTTTAATATTTTCATAGGGGCAACTTATTATAAAAGAGAAAAAAGGTATAAGAAAAGTCACAATAAATTTTTGTCTTCTCCATTTCAGGATTGATATCCCTCCATCATCTGACGCATAAGAAACACAAAGATTATCCATCCTATATATAAAATAAAATAAAATAGATTTATTTGGACACATTAATGTTAAATAGCGACACCATTGAAAGCAATACCCACTACAAGTTGAAAGCTCCAAGCAAAGAGAGGGCAGCCTTAGAAGTAATTAGTTGGGAAAACCAGGTGCGGTTGAAACAGGATTCTTGTGGCCCACCACAAATAATTGAGAACACTTTATTTTGGGTACAATTCAAGCGTTAGAAGTGTTAGTGAAGGCTAAAATAAAAAATAAAAAAATTAAGTTAGTGAAGACTTAGCAGTGGAAGCTTGGCTTAGGGTTACGACACATCCCTCGGGATTGATCTCGGAACCTTCCTCTAGGCAGGCATCGGGTTACTATTTGTTAAAGCAACGGTTTTAATTTCAATCCATTTAGTAAGGACCGATATGGATTCAGTGATCCTAAGGGGCTGTTTGACATCATTCATTGGGAACAATTTTTCTTATCACGGGAATAGAAACAACATAAACACGTTTGACAACTCATTTTTCATGAACAAATTGTTCTGTTTTAGGCACAACTTCAGCGGGATAAAAAAATATTTTTCAAAATTAAGTCTTAAAAACACCCTTAAAATAAGCGAGATAAACGTGAAAACGAACAAGATAAATGCAACATAATAAAATTTGTGTTATTTCATGCCACTTATAGATTTGTTAATGAATATAATTATTATTTAATGTATAACATTTTTTTCATCCAAACGCTATTGTGTTGTTTCTTTTCTTCATAATTAATTCCGTCTCCCAGTTGCAAAATGCCTCTAAACAAAATTAATTATAAAAAATCAAAATGTATGATGGTTAATTAAATTTCAGAACAAGAGAATCACCAAAATTGATTTGAAACGTTTGTAACTTTTGCGTACTAACTCTAACGTAGATAAATAATGCCTAACACCACCCCCCCCCCCCCCCCCCCCCCCCCCCCAAAAAAAAGTTAGTGGCTTTGAACAGGAAATTATATTTGGGTGCTGCTAGGAGCACCTCACTATTTTCTTCACATACACCAAGAGTAAAATAAATATCATTTAAAATTTAATTGCACATTATAAATACCCCTCACTATTTTCTTCACATACACCAAAAGTAAAATAATTATCATTTAAAATTTAATTGTACATTAAAAATAAATGAAAGGACAGTAATACCCCCTGCCTTCAACCCTTTTCTTGTTCCAGTCGTCTCCCCACCATCCACATCGGAATCGGGGATATCCCACAGCACTGACAAATAACGCTAAGCATGCGAGGGAAATTGGATTCTTCACCGCCATCATTCTTGACACCATGCACTCTGCATCTCCTCTGGGGACCATCCATGATGTTTGCTTTCATTTATGCTGTTCCATTATCCGTCAAGGCCAATCCATGACCCAAATGAACATTGGAGCAATCTCTAGTTCTCTCACTTGAAAAACAGAAGGCCGTTTTACAACTTTAAAAAAGCTTGATGACTAGATGCCTCTAAAATGAACTTCCAGACAAGCCTTTATACACACAAGAGTAGGGTGAAATTCGACCAAATAACAGTTTTTCTTTTTTTTTGGATTTGCTTAGTGCGAAAATATTGCTCTTACTGTGTATTGGAGGTGGCCTCTCTCACCTGAGATTCTTTGCAGAGAAGACGACATGAAAAAGAAGGGTTTAAAGATGAGGGCATTATTGTCATTTTATTAATTTTGATGTATAATAAAAATAAAATAATATTTATTTTGTTTTTGGTGTATACTGTATAGAAAGAAAGAAAAAAAATAAAAATATTTTTTTTCGTTTACCACATTCTGAAAAAGAGGTTTACACTATGGGCTTGGGCTTGGGCTTGTCCCAGTGATACGTGTCTCCCTTTAGGGTTGGTTTTGGGATCGAGTCCAGAGAGGTGCAATGGCTGTAATCTCCATGAGCCACTCACCACGTTAAAATAAACCCCAATCCACTTGTGGATAAGTGGGTGATGAGGGTAAAGAGCCGAATCACCACACTAACGATATCCATCAAAAGCCGCCGAAAACAAAAAAACAAAAATGGCAGACAGTAGTATAGCTGGAATCGCAATAAAAAAAGGGAAGTGGAAAATAGACTTGGGGTCAGCTTAGAAACTGAACCCGTGATCTTATTGGCCCATGCCCTTTTGTTACCACTCATCAACTGTGGTTAGAATTCGCTCACTCTCTAGGGTTAAGCAATCTAACCATGATTTTTAGAAAAATAAAGTGTTAAAAGGGAGATGGGATACTGCGGTCAGCTTAGAAGATGAAATGGGTTCTCTTCTCAAAACTCAATAATAATAATAAAAAAAAAGCAGGAACGTGGTCCCTGAGCACGACCTCACTGCAACTTTAGTCTGCAGCGAAAACCATGCAATCCAGTGCTCCCATCATCTACCACGTCACGATGTGGTAAAGAAAGACGTTCAGCTGACGTGTGATAATTTTGTGTTTCAGATAAAGAAATTTTTTTTTTTTTAACTCACAGGAGAGTTAGTTGGTGTGTGATCTCCAGACTCCTGATTATGTGGCCATCCAATTCAGATCATTAGTCAAGAAATGGGAAACATGTGATGATTGATGAAGCAATGCGTGAGAGAGCAATTACTGGTATTGTGATGTGATGAACACGATCCTATTATACTTAGGGTGTATATAGCTACGAGATATGTGCTAGCTCTATTCGCCAAAAAATAACACCCCTTGCTCACTCTCTCATTTCTAATAAAAATCTCTTTCTGGTTGCTAAATAAGGAAATAAGGATGTGTGTTGCTTTTTGGTTGAGAGCAATGAATGCCTGAAAATAGAGTTAGTATGCATTGCTTTTCTCTACTGATGAAAATGACGAGCAACAATTTCACCATTGAGATTAATTTTATTCTTTTTTACAAAAATTAATGTCAAATTGTTGAATCTTATGAGTTAGTAAATCTCAACTATAATATAGATGTTAAAAAAGGATACGTGTTGACCTGTGGGTACAATTAAAGTTGAGAGAGTTCAATCAAGATTGAATAGGATCCCAACTCACAAAAGTATCCATGTTTTCCTCACCACGGGGACCAAAGAAAGTTCTATACCAACCACTCTTCAAACTAATTTACTTTGAGCAGTGATTAGGGGACTGCCCATGCCCACATGTTCCTTTTAATTGTGGTTAATCATAACTAAATTAAGATTAATATATATTTTTATTTTTATTTTTAAAAATCAAAATTAAATGGATGAATCTTAAGGGTTAGTGAATCTTAAGATTGGAGCAATCTTATTTCCAATTCCACATCGGAATCGGGGATATCCCACAGCACTGACAAATAACGCTAAGCATGCGAGGGAAATTGGATTCTTCACCGCCATCATTCTTGACACCATGCACTCTGCATCTCCTCTGGGGACCATCCATGATGTTTGCTTTCATTTATGCTGTTCCATTATCCGTCAAGGTCAATCCATGACCGAAATGAACATTGGAGCAATCTCTAGTTCTCTCACTTGAAAAAAGAAGGCCGTTTTACAACTTTAAAAAAGCTTGATGACTAGATGCCCCTAAAATGAACTTCCAGACAAGCCTTTATACACACAAGAGTAGGGTGAAATTTGAGTGAGAGTTCGACCAAATAACAGTTTTTCTTTTTTTTTGGATTTGCTTAGTGCGAAAATATTGCTCTTACTGTGTATTGGAGGTGGCCTCTCTCACCTGAGATTCTTTGCAGAGAAGACGACATGAAAAAGAAGGGTTTAAAGATGAGGGCATTATTGTCATTTTATTAATTTTGATGTATAATAAAAATAAAATAATATTTATTTTGTTTTTGGTGTATACTGTATAGAAAGAAAGAAAAAAAATAAAAATATTTTTTTTCGTTTACCACATTCTGAAAAAGAGGTTTACACTATGGGCTTGGGCTTGGGCTTGGGCTTGGGCTTGTCCCAGTGATAGCGTGTCTCCCTTTAGGGTTGGTTTTGGGATCGAGTCCAGAGAGGTGCAATGGCTGTAATCTCCATGAGCCACTCACCACGTTAAAATAAACCCCAATCCACTTGTGGATAAGTGGGTGATGAGGGTAAAGAGCCGAATCACCACACTAACGATATCCATCAAAAGCCGCCGAAAAGAAAAAAACAAAAATGGCAGACAGTAGTATAGCTGGAA
This sequence comes from Tetracentron sinense, assembly GCA_015143295.1. Taxonomy (NCBI): domain Eukaryota; kingdom Viridiplantae; phylum Streptophyta; class Magnoliopsida; order Trochodendrales; family Trochodendraceae; genus Tetracentron; species Tetracentron sinense. The sequence goes on from CM026573.1 coordinate 8,341,156, forward strand.
TCGCAATAAAAAAAGGGAAGTGGAAAATAGACTTGGGGTCAGCTTAGAAACTGAACCCGTGATCTTATTGGCCCACGCCCTTTTGTTACCACCCATCAACTGTGGTTAGAATTCGCTCACTCTCTAGGGTTAAGCAATCTAACCATGATTTTTAGAAAAATAAAGTGTTAAAAGGGAGATGGGATACTGCGGTCAGCTTAGAAGATGAAATGGGTTCTCTTCTTAAAACTCTTTAAAAAAAAAAAAAAAAGCAGGAACGTGGTCCCTGAGCACGACCTCACTGCAACTTTAGTCTGCAGCGAAAACCATGCAATCCAGTGCTCCCATCATCTACCACGTCACGATGCGGTAAAGAAAGACACGTTCAGCTGACGTGTGATAATTTTGTGTTTCAGATAAAGAATTTTTTTTTTCTTTTAACTCACAGGAGAGTTAGTTGGTGTGTGATCTCCAGACTCCTGATTATGTGGCCATCCAATTCAGATCATTAGTCAAGAAATGGGAAACATGTGATGATTGATGAAGCAATGCGTGAGAGAGCAATTACTGGTATTGTGATGTGATGAACACGATCCTATTATACTTAGGGTGTATATAGCTACGAGATATGTGCTAGCTCTATTCGCCAAAAAATAACACCCCTTGCTTACTCTCTCATTTCTAATAAAAATCTCTTTCTGGTTGCTAAATAAGGAAATAAGGATGTGTGTTGCTTTTTGGTTGAGAGCAATGAATGCCTGAAAATAGAGTTAGTATGCATTGCTTTTCTCTAGTGATGAAAATGACGAGCAACAATTTCACCATTGAGATTAATTTTATTCTTTTTTACAAAAATTAATGTCAGATTGTTGAATCCTATGAGTTAGTAAATCTCAACTATAGTATAGATGTTAAAAAGGGATACGTGTTGACCTGTGGGTACAATTAAAGTTGAGAGAGTTCAATCAAGATTGAATAGGATCCCAACTCACAAAAGTATCCATGTTTTCCTCACCACGGGGACCACCACGGGGACCAAAGAAAGTTCTATACCAACCACTCTTCAAACTAATTTACTTTGAGCAGTGATTAGGGGACTGCCCATGCCCACATGTTCCTTTTAATTGTGGTTAATCATAACTAAATTAAGATTAATATATATTTTTATTTTTAGTTTTAAAAATCAAAATTAAATGAATGAATCTTAAGGGTTAGTGAATCTTAACCACAATTAGTAAGTATTAAAAAGAAGGCATGGACATGAAGCCAGACATTCCACTACATAGTGGATGTGGATGAACATTTTCCAATTCCCATTTACTTTAGCCCCTACTATAATTGGAATTTGACCACGAGGTTGATGTGAACCTCCACTTCTTTCTGTTTTTTTTTTTTTTTTTGTGAAAATGTTATACATTAACATACTCTAAACTCACACACCCATTCAGACCTGAGGTAGCCGTTAAGGTACGGGTAATTCCAAGCAACCACTCCAAAAAGGCCAGTCTTAAGAAGAGTTTATGCCTTCTTATACTGTTCAACACCCTTACTTCCCAACCGATGTGAGACTAAAGTCGGGATACACCCTTACCAACATGGTAAGAAAGAACCAAATTGAATTTTTTGTTGTTGTTATGAAATTGCTATCATGTAATACTAACACACACTCTAAACTCACACACCCAACCAAACCTAAGGTAGCCGCTAAGGTGCCATAAAGGTAAGGCTAAGCAACCACTCCAATAGGGCCTATCTTAAGGAGGGATGATCAAGCATCCCCAAAAACAAAAAAAAAGAAGACACAGGATCCTCTCCAATTGTAGTTGGAGAGGACACCACCAGCTTTCCCCTAGAAGGTGCCACGTGCATGCTGAGCGGTCACCGAGTACTTGGGGCTTCGTGCATAGGGGTATGTGGACAGCTTTGTGCAGGGATCGGATTCGGTCCTACTCTCGCTATCTCGCAAGACTAAAACCGTCTTAATCTGAATAGGCTTTCCACATGTGGCGATAAAAAGGGGAAAAGATATCAAATGAAGAGAAGTCAAAGAAAGGGGAGAAAATGAAATGACTTTTCTCCTTTTTTATCTCCACATGTTGGGTGTTGAACATAGGTAAGATGGTTTTGATCTTGCGTGAGCAAGACCAAATCCAATCCCGTACATGACCACTTGGAAGCTGGTAGTATGGAGACCGTTAGTACCAATCAGAAGACACTACATACCCAATCGGAGAAGATCCTCAGTCTTTCGGAATTGAAAGTCCAGATTCGAGAACATTCATCTCCAGTCTCCACAGTCCACACACATATATAAATTTTTTTTTTTTTGGAATGAGGGTATTCAGGCCTCTTAGGGCACCTAACTAAGTCCGTCAGGTCCTTATACCCTACAACCCGTTAAATCAGGATAAATCCGGGTGGCCAACAGGGGAAGGGACTCGAAGTCAAGACCTCCGCATCTTAATGCATCAATAGTTGTTGCGTACACGCTCTGTCGCCCCCTCTCTCTTCCGGGCTACTCCTTGGGATCGTTAGGTTTCAAGAGATATCTGAGTTCGAGGTCTGATTTAAATTAGGTTAATTACACAATTGCCTGTCATTTTTTTTAAAATATTTTTTTTGTGATTTCTTCTGGCTAGATAAATCTGAAATTGAAACTAGAAATGTGTTTGTCATGAGGAATTTTTCCATTGAATTTGGTATAATATTGGTGAATTTATGAGCTATTTACTTATTTTTAACTGCTTGAAGTCTGGAAGTTCAGTTTTTTTTTTTCCTCGTATGTTTATCGATTTTGATTTTCAGTTTCGGTATTGTAACCAGATATTGCTTTAAACAGACTGATTTATGAGAATTTGTTGGTTAAGTTTTGGAGATATGTCGTTTTTTCCCCTAATTTTAGTTGTTTTGAATTGAAAATTTTGATACTTGAGTAGATTTCATGCACTTATTTGGTTACAATTTCGCACAGATTTAAGCAAATCATTGAACAATTGGCAAGGGTTTCAGAAACCCTAGCACTGTTTATTTGCTTAGGCCTTTGTCTCTTTCTTAGCTTGTCAAAGGTCTAGAAAAATCACTTCTTTTGATTTAAGTTTATTATTACAGATTAAATCAACTTAGATAATTCGGGTATTCTATGTTTTTCATCAACTTTACTTTATGTTAATATATTGTTAGAAGTGCTTATCTGATTTGGTTCCATCTACCTTTACTGATGTCATCTTTCTAATTCTACAATTAATTTTTTTAATATTTTTTAATATTTAAGGGACTGCATGAGAGTTTACTTTGTTTCTCCATTCCTTATAGGTCTGGTCGATGGTTCTCCTAATATTTATCTGTGATTTGTATGTATGCAATCGATACTTATTCCTCTAGATGTCAGATCCCTTGTTAATTTTCTTTATTATTATAAAATTATGTGTCAATGATTATAAAAATATCTCTATTTGGATTCCCTGCTTGTTGAGTTATGGTAAGTTGGTAACATAGACTATATATTATCATTATATTGTCCCAACATTTCTTATACTTTTTATTGTTCTGTTCATGGTAATTGACACTGTAATAATGGATCAGAAAACTGCTTGGTCGAAGTATTTCTCTAGTATAATTTGCTTACAGAATATTTTGTTGGCTTCCAACCTCACTATATATTTGGTTAGTTTGATAATTTTCATTATCTCGTGGTGTGATTATTTAGAAATTTGTGCACTTGTTACAAGTGTAAGCAATCAACCCCCAATGTTCTTTGCGTGCTTTCTTTCTAGATTGTTTCTGATACTGACTCATTAATGCTTTCTTGTGACAATTCCATTAAACTTTGTGGATTTGTTCTATATGAAATGAATCTGCAGTGTTTCTCTTGGACAAAGGAGATTTGATGATTGGAGTCTCTAAATAACCATGGAATAATTGTGATATTTCTTGTTTTTTGGGGTAGTGGCGTAAATTTTTGGTAATTGAAATCTTGAGATAACCTTAAACAGGATGTTATAATTTTTGAATGTTTTTTGAATACCAATCTTCTCTGTGAATGGGTGACTTTTTTTCTGATATGATTTAGTGATCCCAGTTCTAATGAAAGTCCCATCAACAAGAGTTTCCTATTACGGGGGACTTTTCCATTTCCCCTAATTTTTACACAATTCTGGTAATGTTCCTTATATATGTTGTATTGTTCCGAAAATTGGGTTTCTGTGAATCGGTGTTTCAAATAACCCCAGTGGAATTCCAATCAAGTGTGTGATTTTTCTGCTCATGATTGAAAGTCTTAGGTAACGATACTAAACCTTTGTAGGTCTATTAAATTTTCAGTATGTCGGAATTCTGAACTCCAACACCACCGTGTGGATGAATATCTCTCTAGCACATTGAGTTACTAAAAGATTGGTCTACAATTTTGTTGTGGCAGTTCCACTTTTGAATTGACCACAAAGTATGTTTGTCAAGTAATTAAGATTTTGTTGCGAGATATATGACAGACAAGTATGTTTTTCTAATAAAATTTGAAATGATTTCTTTAAGATCCCAAATTAATTATCAATGTCCTAATTTTGAATGTGACACATCTGTCTTAAACTAGCGAAGCATGGATCTTGATTGCTCGAAATATTAATAAGTTATTTGCTTGGAGAGCATCTAACTCTAAGGTCATCGGTCTTCAAATATAACATTTTTTTGAACTATTTGAAGACCATACTAACAAAATTCTCCGTTTTTCAATAAGTTTCAAATAAGTGACTTTTTCATCAATCAATTATTTCATGAAGTATTTGTGACTTTTTGAAAAAAATGTGACGTTTTAAAAAAAAAGTGAATTATTCATGATCGTTTGGAAATTTTCTGAATAAATAAATAATATATAATATACAAAAGATATTTGTTTAACCTTATCCCTTATCACATACCTGTTAGCTTGCTACATTCAAAATAATCGTAAATTGAACGTGAATTATTTTTTACTTTTTGAAAAAGTATCGAATAAATATCTAATATACGAAATGTATGTATATATTGTTCATAATGTCTTATCTTTTATTCTTTCATATATTTCTTGGCGTTCTCCCTTTTTTTTTTTTCCCAATTTCCGAAATTTACCAATTTCTCTCAAATTTTTCATAGCCAAATAAATAATGCCCTCAGCCCCTACCGTACTCCAGCTTGGTAGTTTCCTAGACTCCGACTTGGTGACTGATGGGTTACATTTTTAAATGAAGAGTTTCCTTAAAGCACCCAAGACTAGGAACAGCAAGTGAAAACAAATTAATTTACATTCTGGAATCAAAGATTAAAATTTGATATGATCACAATTCACAACAATATTTTCATATATTTTTTGTTGAGCTTTGAAGGAGCAGATTACTAAAATATATGTATATCTTGCTTCTTGGATGCATGTAAAGGGAAATGATAAAACACTCGGAGGGTTACACAGTTTATCAAGTTTTTTTTATTGGTAGTGCATTTGGATAATATGCTTTCATTTGATACTCATAGAGTTTATCCTACTTGTAGAATCAAACAATGGGACAAGCACTTGGCTGTATTCAAGTAGATCAATCAACTGTAGCTGTCAAGGAAAATTTTGGAAAGTTCAATGATGTGCTTCAGCCCGGTTGTCACTTCTTACCTTGGTGTTGTGGGAGCCAGTTAGCTGGACACCTTTCATTACGTGTGCAGCAACTTGATGTTCGATGTGAAACGAAAACTAAGGTTTGTGGCTTCTTTGCCTCACTAATCCAATTTCTGCAAAATTAACCAGGATTATAACAGAAGTGTAGTGTTATCAATTGGTAGGCTATGATTATTTCTATGTCTTTCAGGATAATGTATTTGTCACAGTCGTTGCATCCATTCAATATCGTGCCTTGGCAGAAAAAGCTTCTGATGCTTTCTATAAGCTCAGCAACACCAGGGAGCAGATCCAAGCCTATGTTTTTGATGGTATCATTGTAGAACTTAAGTTTGTGGTGAAAGCTTAGAAACTTAAATCCTGTTTGCTATTCCATCCTTTTCTATATTGATAACTGAGTATCCGCTCTTAGCAAGTATTAGCGACGCCCTACGATATCCTACGGATTAGATGTCAGAGAGAGAAAGTTCACCTTGAATACTTGAGAGTAGATTCTTGCGTTACTTCCATCCTGTGGTTATATTCAGGATATTAGTTAGCTTGGTTCTTCTTAGAAAGAACTTATTGAAAGAGTTCTTGGGATGACTTCCAAGATATAATTGCACAGTCTGCTACCTTGTTCTTGGGGAATTTGAAGATGTTGGCTATCTAAATATTGGCATTTCACAGACATGTGCGGATCTTTAACAGCCAGAGTCATGATCCTTTTATCTTCATGCCACGTCCAAAGACTTATTTACACAATGATTCATCTTTTCTTACAAGTTTATTGTGATATAATTTTAGTTATCCCCAAAGAAGATAAAATAAGAAGTGAGCGCAGCCCAATAGGTGATAAAATAAGGGAGTATCAATCAAGATGATTTGGACATGTTCAATAATGATTTATGATGGCTCTAGTGTGGAGTGAGTTGGTGCAACCTGATGGTTCTAAAAGTGCAAGGAAAGGCCGTAAAGGAGATACAGATCTGATATCACATGCTCTAATCGAAGATAGGTCTCTTTACAGTCTAGAATGATGGAACAAAATTTGTGTTGCTGACCCCAAATGTTGTAATGAGGCACTGACAAAGAAGAATTATCTTTATTATCTCAAAATAGTTACAATTATTTTATTATAAATTTCTCAATGATAATAGGTTGATGCATTCTTGTCAGGTTGATGTTTCTTATTTATTTATTAATTGTATGACACTTGTTCCTTAGTTGTATGATTTTGTTTCACATTATCTCAAGCTGTCAGGTGCCGTAATATATCCTAAAAATTAGAATATTGCTGTGAACTCCAATTTGTTGCTTTTACAAACTTTGTTGTGACAACTATACCTGTATAATTTTAGAGATTCATTGTTCCTGACCCTACTTCACCTTAATTGTTATTTGAACAAAAAGATCACAACAAACTTTTGGTAGAAGTTATGTCTTGGTCCGAGTGGGGATAACATTTCTCTTTCATGCGCATGAAGTTTTGAAAAATCCAAACATCTGAGAGATAGATATAGAGGTATGAATTTATTGAACGAACTGCACTCCCTATGCGTGAGGAGTCCATTGATGAGAAGGGGCTGGGGAACGCAGGAACACAATTTCTATAGTGATGAATGTAAGCGCAATAGTCTTGAAACAGTTAATATCCACTAAAGACTAATGGAGTTGTCCGACTTCTCTTTAGTTATCAGGGCAAGTGTGCCGAAGTTGGAGTTGGATTCCACCTTTGAACAAAAGAATGACATAGCAAAATCTGTGGAAGAGGAGCTTGAAAAGGTAATCTTTCTTTATAGTTAATATGTTTATGGAGTCAACCAAGTCACTAAACCAAACTTTGGTTTGTTCCTTCTATTCTGAATATCATAGGCCATGTCAGCATACGGATACGAGATCGTCCAGACTCTTATTGTGGATATTGAGCCAGATGAGCATGTGAAGAGAGCAATGAATGAGATAAATGCAGGTACTATCTGTGTCTCAAGGTTAATCTAGCTTAATATTGTTTTCATGTAGAGGAATTATCCACATCTTAACAATTGATCATTTGATCTAGTTTTCTGTTGTGAACCTCCCTGATTTTGGAAGGGAGACATCTGACATGGTAAAAACCTTGGTCATCAGGTTTCCTGAATTATTTCGCTTCTCGATAAAAAATTCAAGCAGCTTTGTATGATCACAAGCACAAAGTTCTAATTCCAAACATTTATTTCATTCTAATTTCTACATGTATTATGCGGACTGATTTTGACTCTGATCTCTTTAACTGTCGGAAACAGCTGCTAGACTGAGGGTGGCAGCGAACGAAAAGGCAGAAGCAGAGAAGATTTTGCAGATCAAACGAGCTGAGGGAGATGCAGAGTCCAAGTACCTGTCAGGGCTTGGCATAGCTCGGCAGCGCCAGGCCATTGTAGAGGGGCTGAGGGACAGTGTACTGGCCTTCTCTAAGAATGTGCCTGGTACATCAGCCAAGGACGTCATGGACATGGTGCTGGTAACCCAGTATTTTGACACCATGAAGGAGATAGGAGCATCCACAAAGTCGTCCTCTGTGTTCATCCCGCATGGGCCTGGTGCTGTGAAGGATATCGCTTCTCAGATAAGGGACGGCCTCCTTCAGGCCAACACCACTCACCAGTAGTGTCCTAAAATTTGTCGAACAATTTGGAGGTTTGGCTTCTAAAGTGAGTCTTTTCTTGTGAATAGGAGTACTGCTATGTTTAATCTTTGTTTAGCTTCTACTAAGTACCATGTAAGTAAACACAGGTATAGATTTCCTGTGCTAGTTCATTCATGTAGTCATGAATTTGGTTGTAGTACTGTCGCTAGATAATTAGACATGTAAAGATGTAGAATTGCAGAGACAAAAACTATTGTTGCTGAATGTCTTTGAGTCTTGTAAAATTTAGCTACAATCAATAAACAGTAAATGTTTTAGTGGTGCAATTGGACTTGCCCTATCTAGATCTTCATGGAAAAATATTTGTTAATTAGATGATTATGGGTTCAAGGAATGCACTGCAGACATAATGCTAGAACTGATTTTTAGTGGGTTAAAGCATCATACCTTGGTTTTTAGAAAGCAAAAAAATTAACTACAAGAGTTAAAACTTGTTGACCATAGTTCAAAAGGCTTTCGCGATGGCAAGGAGGGGACTATTGCTCTTGTTGCTTTAACATGGTACAAAGTGGAACAAAGTGAGCCGTACACCACTTTTTTTTTCCTGGCATGGCGAAAAGAAAAGCTAACATGAGAACTATCTTAGGGCATCCCTACTTTCTGTGTGAACCAACCATTTGTGCATTTTTAGTGTTGAAGTAGATACCTTTTAAGTGATAGTAAGGCTTTAACGGCAACAGATTACCTCTAGTGCACACCTGAGGCCCAACTTCGGGCGTCCATTCATCGTGTGCCACATAAGGATAAAAAGGTGAAAAAAAGGGGAGAGATATTAACTGGGGAGAAGGAGAAAGAAATGACTTCTCCAATTTTTAGTGCCAAATGCCGCACGATGAATGGACGTCCAACCCAGCCTCGGGCAAGCACCAGAGGTAATCCGATGCCGGCTTTAACACTCAAAATGAAAAAATAGTTGGTTTGTAAGAATGCCTTGAGAGTAGGGCTAACACTCCTCATAGAAGGATTGGACTTGGGGAATACTTTAAAAAAGAAAAAAAAAAAAAAAAGTGTACTCAACCTTCTTATCCGAAAGAATTTCGCTTTTCTAGACTGTTGACTAGGTCGTTCAAAAGCGTTACAGGTGTTTTTGCCCAAGTTTTTTTTATCACTTTCCTTTTTTGTTTTTGTTTTGTTGGTACCATGGTTTAAAATTTCATTGAAATTTCGGTTTAGGATAACACCATCGATATCGAAACGGGGTTTATTTCAGAAATAAGATTTTGGCCGAAATTTCAAAAATTTCAGGTGAAATTTCAGATTTCGAAAATTTCGGAATTTTGGCCAAAATCTGATTTTTTATTTTAAAATAATTTATTGCTATTATTTTTTAATTAAAATTCTGAAATATTTCAAAATTTTTACTGAAATTTCGAAAAATTTATATATTAAATTTAAAAATAAAATTATATATATATATAATTAAAACTATATAAAAAATAAAAATTTTGGAATATTTTGAAATTTCGGAATAATATTTTATTATTAAATGCAATTTCGGTGAGACGTCGGCCGAAATTTCAAAATTTCGAAAAATTTCGTTTCGAATGAAACATCAGAAATCGACAAAATTTCGAAATTTTAAACCTTGGTCGGTACTCTCATTCGTGGTGTTAATACATGTTATTTAGATGCCGTAGTATTTAAAGCTCGGCTTACAGGTAGGAATCTCAACCGTAGAGTAGAACCTTTAATTACTCAAGTGGGAGCTTTCTCCTTTTCTCGACTTTTGCAAGCTTTTTCAAAAACCTTAATTGGTTTAGCTGAGGGAACTCTGACTCTATAGATTAGTGTGTGTAAGACCTACATTTTTCATCCGTGCAATTTCCTCCTTGTCGATGTAATTTCCTCCTTGTCTCTCGACTGTGTGAGTCTTTTGTCCATATATTGAGATGATAACAGATGATGCTAGCCTTAGTTTCTTCATTTGACGAGAAAGTGGGTGAAAGAAAATAAAAGAAAAAAAACTAAAATTTTCTCTCAAAACAACCATCAAAAGATGAAGTTTTTATGAAGAGAGTTTTTGGGAGGAAGTTTGTCACTTTTGAGAAAGTGTAAGAAAATAAAAGTGTGTTTCTTACAAATCAAACATAAAAAAATGAGTAGTGATAGGCGGACCCATGGATCTCATTTGCTAATCTAAGGCATTCACCTATTAGTGGATGGATGTCCTCCTCTTAAATACTCACTAACCATGGTTTAAAATTTCGTAGAAATTTCGCGAAATTTCAGTTTCGGACAGCCCTACCGATATCGAAACTGGGTTTATTTCGGAAATCAGATTTCGGCCAAAATTTCGGGTGAAATTTCGGATTTCGAAAATTTCGGAATTTCGGCTGAAATCAGATTTTTTATTTTAAAATAATTTATTATTATTATTATTTAATTAAAATTCTGAAATATTTCGAAATATTCCGAAATATTTTGAAATTTTTACTGAAATTTCGAAAAATTTATATATTAATTTTTAAAATAATATATATATATATATATATATATATATATATATATATATATATATATATATAATTAATATTATATAAAAAATAAAAATTTTGGAATATTTTGAAATTTTGGAATATTTCGGAGAAATTTTGGAATAATATTTTATTATTAAATGCGATTTCGGTGAGATGTTGGCCAAAATTTTGAAATTTCGGAAAATTTCGTTTCAAATGGGATATCCGAAATCAACTGAAATTTCAAAATTTTAAACCTTGTCACCAACTAATTTTTTACTTTCCTACACTTTCTCACCAAACGAACGCATCCTAGGGGAAGAATGACTGCTATTACAACCAATCAAAATAAGGAAGAAAAATGGTTTAATACTACTGAAGCTATAACTGATTGCAAAAGTAGCTAGGAAAATTTTATATATTTGTTCCTCTCATAGAGAAAGTGGGGAAGAGATAAACAAAGGTACGTTTGGTGAAACTAGTCTAAAAAGAAGTGTTTATTTGAAAATTATGCTTAGTTAGACTTTAGATTGTTAAGTTGAAGGTTAATTGAATATCTACATTTTAGAGATTTTATGGGTAAAATGTAAAAACCTTTACTTTAAAAAGTTTTACCTCTAAAATCTCTAAAATGTAGATATGCAATTAACTTTGAACTTAACAATTTAAAGTCCAACTAAGCATAATTTTCAAACATAAACTTCTTTTTAGATTAGTGTTATCAAATGCCATCTAAGGTTGACATTTTCCTATACAATTGATATTAGTTCTCAACTTCTGCTCCGTTTGTTTCGATGTAAAATAGGGAAAAACAAATGAAATTTATGGAAAATGTCAATTATCTTGTAGAACAAAAACACAAAAAATGACATTTTCTGTAGAATTCTTTTGTTTTCCCCTATTTTACATCAAAACATATGGAGCATTCGTCAAAACCATGGTACTACTAAATGAAATCAGAACCTAAAAAAAATCAAAACCACAACTTTAGTTTAGACGGTGAGGAGTGCCCTCTTTAGTGAGGGTGGTGGTCCTGAGCCACAATTTGTGGTTGTCAATGGATCGGATCATGATCCGGATCCGATTAACCGGACTTTGGACTCTATATGTGATCCGTCGGATCGGATATGGATCAGACTGGTGAAATCCGATTATAATCAAATCGGATCTGGATATAAGGTGATCCGATCCGATTGAAATCCGATCCGATTATATTAACTTTTTAAAATAATTTTAAATATATTTAATAGATCTTTTTATACATAAAGTATTAATTTTAAAAAAATTAACATTAATTAAAGTTAATTAAGGTAATATTAGATTTTTATATTATTAAAATAGAGTTTTTTTTTAAAAAATTTACCTTAATCGGATTAGATCGGATCGGATTCGGATATTAAAAATATAAACGGACTTGGATTCGGATCGATTAATTTGTCAGATCTCCGATCGGATTCGGATCTGTCGGATTCTTAATCGGATCGGATTCGGATCTATGCAGATCTCGTCCGAATTCGACCCGTTGATAGCCCTAGCCACAAATCCTCCATGTTGTACCATATGCCTATTTTGTCTGCCTCGACATATTCTAATCTTGTGTTTTCTTTTTAAGTATAAAGTCAATTTTTTTATATTTTAAGAAATTAAAAAAATGCCTGTCATAATTTGATTGGTATGTCTACGCTCCTATAGCAAAAATGGGGATTTGAACAAGTATACATTGCAACAAAAGAACAAAAATAGGTTTTCACAAACAAGTATTCAACGCAATAAAAGAAAGACTTTGCTAATGAGACCCTCTTAGGGCGGAGACCACCGAGAGCATGATTTCAGGTGCCCATTTCACATGGTAGGCTCCACCTGAAATCCTGCTCTAAGAGAGCATGGTCTCGGCCCTATGAGGGTCTCCAAAGCTTTATCCATAAAAGAATGCTCCAAACCAAATGACCTAAACCGTAGCTTGCTTTTGAAGTACCAAGTCATCATTTTCTAAGATTTAAGGTAGCTTGTGTTTACCAAGTTATTATTTTCTAAAATTTAAGGAGGGAACATCATAGGCTTGGCCCATGGTTGTGTGTCTCCCTTTGGGGTGGTCTAACTCGGGTTCAAGTCTTGGTGTGGCTGATGAGCGCCCACCATGAGTACTAACCCCCATAGGGGTGGTTAACGAATCATGTTGTTGGTGAAAAGCTCAAGCTTGACTTGTTAAAAGCCCGCTCAAGTTTGTTTATTTAATAAACAAGTCAATCCCGAATTAGATTTTCAAGCTCGTTACACAAAGTTTGATCACGGCAAGTACTCAGCTCGTTAAAAGTTCAACTCGATTATATATATATATTTCGACACTTAAAATACTATAAAATATTTAAAATGTACTTGCTTTATTTAAATACTAAATTTTAGTATATTAATTATAAACCAGTAAAGATAAGATTAATGGTATATAATCTATTTTACATGATAATAATACCCCTTTATACGATTATAAAATGAGATGGACAAGATCTATCAATTGAACGGTTCAGATCGATTAACACACATACACGCGCACATACCTAATTCTAGTTGCTGCTGCATAGTATGCTTTGTGGGCCCACAGTTTCCATTCTCTAATTCTGTGTACTGCAACCCCAGTACCAAAATCCTTACCCTTACCGGTGCCAAAAAGAGCCCGTACCAACAAATATTGACTTTTCAGTTTTCTTGACAGGTAAATTCGTATTCTCTTTCTTGATTTTTTTTTTCTTTTTTTCTGAATATTTTTTTTTGATATTTTTCCTTTATCTTTTATTTTCTAATTAGCTTAGAATAGAAAAGATAATTCCGTGAATTTCTTTATTCATTTTGGAATTCCTTAAATTTAGAGAAACACCCTTTTCGAATTTTTTTTCTTGAAATGAAGGGTGAATAACAATGGATTATCTAAACTTATTACGAACTTAATACATTTTATATTAATCTCTCTGTTCTCATTCAATCAATGATTTTCTTGGAATGGATCAATGAAACAGAAGAACCCATTTGTTTTTTAGTCACTATGACGGTAAATATGCTCTTTCTTGGATACATTCTATACGCTAGGTAGGTTTCGATGGATTGTCTGCTCTGTTTAGTACTGTATTTTAATACCCATGACGGATTTTCTAAGGTTTATCCAATTGTATTGACTTTTATGTAATTTTAATAATCATTTATGTTAATATAAAACGATTTAATGAATTTTTTTTGGTGGTTTTTTGCTATTGAACGCCTCTCAGGCTCTTCCTGGAAAGTGTGGATATAGGTCATATATTAGTTTTGATACCTATCAATAGGTTATAGCAATTGACTTCCCATTTTTGGAAAAAAATAAGCTGTACTCTGTTGGGGTTTCTATATTTATCCATCTTGTTTGAAGTTGCCTTGACATCTCTCTCTCTCTCTCTCATTTCCATCTTGCCCCTTGTAAGAAGAGATTAAGTAAGTTTCTCAAACTGTCTTGTTTTTGTGTATAATTGTTACTTGAGTTCTGAACTTTGGTGAGTTTCTTGTTCTGAATGCTGAGTTTCAATTTTAGTTTTTCTTTTTCCAATTTATGATCAGAAGTTTTGAACTCTTCAGAGATTTCAAGTTGTTTGATGTTACAAATTCTCTTCTGAAATTATGGACTTGCAAAATAATCTGCTTAGGAAGATGGGATCCTTTTAATGTATCTGGTACTTGCAACAGGGATTTTGCTGTCTCGGTGTCGTTTATTCATTCATATTCTTGTTTTTAATCAATTTATCTGGATTTTCTCTATAAGTTTGTGTACATAGCAAAAGAAAATATTCATGTCTTCGCATCGGAATTTGAAAATTAGAAACTGCCCTAAAAACTGTTAAGCATTTCATGCTTCTCCTTTTTTCCCCTGTATATATATATATATTATGTTTTGATACTAGTCTAAGATTTTACTTATTGTTCTTGGGTAGGGGAGTTTTGCGGTGGGGGTGGGGTATGTTACAACTCAAATACTCAAGTTTTTGTTATTTGAGTTGCCCCCCAGATCGCACAGAGTTATTTACTTTTTCTCTTTGTATAACTTTATCTTACAATACCTAGAATCACTAAATTCATTCATGGTCTTCAGACATATGGAAAATTGGATACTGTGAAGGGAGAATGGTAACTGGTTTATTAGTCATGAGTTTTTATGATCATGCTATTTTGGACAGCTTTCGTATAGCAAACTATGCTAGCGCTAATATATTACAGTAGAAAGTATGAATATCTCCTTCTAATCGCTTTCTTCCGTTCTTTGGAGGATATTAGAGAGTATGGGTAATCTATTTTGCTGTATACAAGTGGACCAATCCACAGTAGCTATCAAGGAGGTATTTGGCAAGTTTGATGAAGTACTTGAGCCCGGATGCCATTGCCTACCTTGGTTCCTTGGGAGACAGCTGGCCGGCCATCTCTCACTTAGGTTGCAGCAGTTGGATGTGCGTTGTGAGACCAAGACAAAGGTTTGTCCATTCTCTAACTGTCATAGTGACTTAACCTCAATTCCCATGCCTTGTTCTTTAATTGCTTTGTGGTTAACTTGGATTAATCCACTTTCACATGTTAATTTTTTTAAAAAGTTTGTATGGGAACAAAGTTTGTGCTACTATAATTTTCTGTCTGGCCTTATAGCTAATTTCCTTTCTCTATATTGCTTAGACTTGTTTATATTGAGGAATATTGGGATATTGTACTCATGGTGGACACATTAAAATTTGAGAGGCACCCACTCAATGGTGCTAACCTAGTGAAGCAATCTATTTTGATTCAGATTGCTTTTTCTATGATGTTAATTGGTTGAGTTGTTTATAAATTCATACTATTGCTATGGAGTTTAAATCTGTGTAAGTAATTCCGTAATAAGTGTTGGATACCACTTGTCTATAGGATTATTAAGAGCAAAGTTCATAATTATGTTGCTCCTGAGCTACAAGTTTTTGGTTGCGTAAGAAGAATGACTTACCCGTTGAAGATTAGTGCAAAAATGAAAAATATGTCCACCTCTCCTGGTTCATCAGAGTTCATGGGTGAGGCTCCATTGAGATATCACTAAACACCTTCCAGCTTGTTAAAATCTGAGATGATTCTATGCTATGGTCTTCATTAGCTTGGGAGAACAATTGTATTGTTAGTTTCATAAGATAAATATGACAAGACCTGCTAAAAGTGTCGATCACTCATGTTCCAAAAAGATCTAGCCTATGCATCAAGACAAACATTAAATGTGAAAACTAGAACTAAAGGACCTGATGGTCTTCTTAGGGCCCGTTTGGCATCACTCCCAAGGAACAATTCTTTATTCTCTGGGAATAAAAACGCAAGAGTTTCTATTCCTGAATTTCTATTCCCAGGGAATAGCGAATCGTTCCTTGGGAGTGATGCCAAACGGGCACTTACTTTCCCATTTCCTGACAATTTTACTAATGTTTCCTGGCTACAGACTGCATTAACTTATTGTATCAATATGATAATTCATATGAAGGACATAGTGATGTGGTAGTAAAATGTGACTTGCGCCTTTGTGGCTCCAATTAGATGATCAATCTGTTGTCATTTGGTCTACAGGACAATGTTTTTGTCAATGTTGTTGCATCTATACAATACCGTCCCCTCGCCGATAAGGCAAGTGATGCTTTCTACAAACTCAGCAACACAAGGGCCCAAATCCAGGCTTATGTTTTTGATGGTATGAGCTACAAACTGCTAACTGGGTACTATAATGAGAAATACATATTTAATGTATTCACACACGTGTGTGTGAATGGGTGCATTACATTTCAAACTTGATTTTTGTCATTGGAAAGAGTGACAAGTTGAACCAGGCTTGCTTGCTCCATTTTGCAGTAATCAGAGCAAGTGTTCCAAAGCTCAATCTGGATGATGCTTTTGAGCAAAAGAACGAAATTGCAAAAGCTGTGGAGAATGAACTGGAAAAGGTAATCCTTTTGGTTAGATAAATATTTATATAATATTCTGGATCCCACTTTTCAGCTCGCCTGATTCTGTTGATTCGCTCTATATGGGTTCACAGGCTATGTCTGCTTATGGGTATGAGATTGTACAGACCCTCATTGTTGACATAGAGCCGGATGAGCACGTAAAGCGGGCAATGAATGAGATCAATGCTGGTAAGATATCTATTCTCTCATTAAATTGATCAAGTTATTGGAATACATTTTGGGCGATAATTTGATTAGGACGGGTAGACGGTATGGTACGGCCCATTTCTACCTGTATTCTGTATGTGTTGAATGTACAGACTGGACCATTCAATATAGATTTTTTTTTTGTTGGCCTATTCAAATGGTTAGTCCTGACCCCATGTGTACCAATGAGAAGCAACTCAAGTCTGTGTACCAGTAACACATAATAACTTAGCCATGCAGATTTTTCATACTAAATTTTCTAGTAATTTCACTTTTTCTCAGCTGCAAGAATGAGGATGGCAGCTAATGAAAAGGCAGAGGCAGAGAAAATTCTACAGATAAAACGAGCCGAGGGTGAGGCTGAGTCTAAGTATCTATCAGGGTTGGGTATTGCCCGCCAGCGCCAGGCGATAGTGGATGGTCTGAGAGAGTGTTTTAGGCTTCTCAGTCAATGTGCCAGGGACCACTGCTAAGGATGTTATGGACATGGTTCTTGTCACTCAGTATTTTGACACCATGAAGGAAATTGGTGCTTCCTCAAAATCCTCAGCAGTGTTCATCCCACATGGACCTGGTTCCGTTCGTGACGTTGCCACCCAGATCCGAGATGGACTGCTTCAGGCATCCTCTACCCAGTAATATACTTGCTCAAGGTTTTTCCATATGGTGTTGAAACAAGGCGTTATTCGTTATCTGTATGTAGCGTCTTTTTTTGTTTAACTGTTGGCTATGGTATAGTACATTATCTACATAAGTTTGGATGTGATGAACTATAGTTATGTTTGAGCTATGAGATTTGCAGCAAAAATTAAATATTGGCTTTATGCATTTCCTCAATTTAAGGTTGTGGGATTTTAAAGGAACCTAAACTTTTCAAGGAATTACGTTCCAAGAGAGAATTGCTTTCATTATAAAGGTTTTGTTTCCAACTCCTTTGGAAACTCAGGACTGTGATAGAGAAGGTTCTATCTATCTCTGAAATCTTTTGCATCCCTATTTCCATGGCAAGATCCTCACTTCCATGAAAAGCTTTCATCTCTGCAAAACTTGGCCCATGGAGGCCATTTATAGCTTTGTTCTCCATTGCTGAAAATTATCTGGGCCGGGCTATTGGCGGCAAAGGAAACATACAAAGCAAAACCCAGGTGGCAAATGATGACCAAACAACCAGACCTAACCCAGATCAAGGAGAGGCAACATCTCCAGTTACTCAAAGTCATTCCTAATTTGATACCAAGAGAGAATGCCATTGAAGATTTGCTTTACATTAAATTTCCAGGCCTTACATTGACACAGTGAGAATGGCATTGAAGATTTTTTTTTCCTTTTTCATTTTTTACTGAAAAAATCCTGGGAAGCAGTCCTTGCCCCATCCTATTCCACTAACCCAGAACAGATACTAATCTTACTAACTGGGGTAGCGGTCTAACTGTGCAACATGCATGCAACAATGGTGATATAATGACTTAGCTTGCTAAACAACAAAAACATGTACAAAAGAGTCGAACAAAGTTACAAGGTATTGATACCAAAAAAAGAATCTCTTTAATATTTTAGCTGTGCATACAAAAAAAAATCTATCATCATCAAAATACCACTACTTCATCGAAATGGTCAGATTCGGGTTGGGTGTCTCATTGCCCAAATGTCAGAACCCAAGCCCAATTATTGGGTTGGGCCAGGCGCCCCTTTCCAGTGCTTATCCAGTCTTGAACGCCATGTTGTCCATTCCTCTTGTTTCTGCTGTAAGTGAGTTAATTGAAGTATATATATATATCTCATTCTACTAAATAAAAGTATAAGGAGTAACCTCAACTTTATATAAACTTTATATAGACATAATTATCCTTCACATTATTTTATTGCTGATAAAGTAAACATTATATTAATAAATAGAGAGAATATATTAATAAATAGAGAGAAGTTTAAGACTAATTTTTATAGTGGTTCTTAGGGATAGTATGACCATTTAGAAATTTCATTAATGGCAATCTGTGTAAATAATAAGCAAATAAATTTAAGAAGAAATTACTATGAGAGTCCATACCACGTATGTACACATCCATGTTTAATCTTGTCCCCTTTGATTTCATGCTTTCAATTCCGTTTACGAAGAGATACCTTCTTCAAGATCGACCCAAGAACCCAAAACTGAAGCTTTTAGTGTTCTTCTGTTTTGAGAAAACGATTGCCATAGAGCAGCTTCAAGGAGATTAGCAGCTGTCCTCATAGAGATATGCATCTTAGAACAAACCAAATAAAGAAAAGGGTGGTTCGGATAAGCTGCAAGAGAGGAAGACTATCTTCTTCTCGGTGGAGTCTCTGACGATGAAAACCAGAAAGAGGACGACAACTCGAGCATGATGGCTGTTACGTACCTTTAATAAGTAAATTGATCTTCTGCACCTCATCAGGCCGATCTTTTGAGGAGTATTGGTCAAGGCACTTATCAATGGTATCAGAGCCAGACACCACGTCATGAGTTTGAGTACAGAAAGAGCTACCTGGAGAGGGTTATGGAAAACAGGTCGGAGAAGTGCCCCACCCCAGATTGAAAGCCACCGCGAAAAGGGCTACCCACCAACATGTCATGCTCTTTAATCAACTACAGTTTCTCTTAAACACGGCAACCCATGACCACATTGATCAAACCTCATTCAAAATCAAAAACCTACAGTTCATACGAAGAGAACTTCCCGTGGACAAGGGAGTGCTTAAATTAGGGTAAATCTTTAAAGCCAATTTTTAGCTATTTGTAAAAAAAAAAAAACCCTATATTTTCAGCTATTTATTAATGGGAAATGGAAAACGGACCCGGGTCAACTTAGAGCTGATCCCAATGACCTCAATGGTCCAAGTCCCCTTTTTACCATCCATCAACTGTAGTTAACCCCTTAGGGTTAAGCAATCTCATCATGGTTTTTAGACAAAAAAACACAAAAACAAAAATACTTATTTTAATTTAATTAAGTTTAACCATGGTTAAACAGAGGTTAAAAGGGACATGGAACACTTGGGGTCCGCTTCTGATCAGGACTCTTTGTAAATACCCCTTGTGTTTTGTGATTATGGCCTACTAACTTTTAAAACTTTTGCAAATCCATCCTTCCATTCAAAAATTAGTTAACCGGTGTTAATTTTTATATGAAATGGCCGTTTTCACTTTGTTTTAATGGTTTGGAAGGAACTCACACCTCTATAGGGCACCACGTGTCCCATTTATCCTCCTTTAATTGGGGTTAAGCTTAATTGAACTAAGGTTAATATTTTTAGAAAAATCTAAAAAGGTTAGATGGATAACCTCAAGAGTGAGTGAATCTTAACCACGGTTAGTGAGTGTTAAAGAGACACATGACGGCTTGTAGAGTCTTTTAATTATGGTTAAGCATAATCAACCTAAGGTTAAATTTTTTATATATTTTTTCTAAAATCCAAGGTTAGAAGCATAAACCCTAGGGGTGAGTGAATATTAACCACTATTAGTGGTGTTAAAAGGGACATGTGGTGGCTTGTAGAGCCTCCTTTTAACGGTGGTTAGCCATAATTATTCTAAGGTCAATGTTTTTTTTCTAAAATCCTCATCGTTTATTTACATACATAAAATATCATATATATTGTATACCATTTTATTATTTCTATCTATCTATCTTCTACTAATAAAAGTATAAGGAGTATTAACTATTTTCCTATATAGTATTATGTGGGACCCATGAGACCCACTATTACATATTAAATATTTATTTTACTATTTTTATGGATAAATACTCTCTATTAGTTGAGAGTTAGTAGGATTTATTATTATACTAATCTAATGTGGGACCCATGAGACCCACTATTACGTATTAAATATCTATTTTTACTATTTTTATGGATAAATACTCTTTATTAGTTGAGATTTAGCAAGACTTATTAAAATTATACTAATCTAATATATGGGATCCATGAGACCCACTATTATGTATTAAATCTCTAATTTGCTATTTTTTTTTATGAATCCTCATGGGTATTGCATGAAAAGTATTGGTATACATCTCACAAGAACATGCATTATGTAAAGTATAAGAATCTCACACGTACACAAATTTATAGGAGTCAAGGTGATGATATGATATATCCACACGTTCTTTTGCACTTTGATTATGTGATTACGCATTGAATTATGATACGAATTAAGTATAGGTGATATTATGTTATTAGTTAGACTGTCTAACTGTTAAGTATTTTCAATATTCAGTCGACCTCTTATTGCCAACAGGTATAGAGTAAGAGCCGGTTGTCGAGCCTTGGGTAGAGAAGAGTTACAGAAAAGAGGAATCAAGTGATCGATTCACCAAGGGAGTTCGGGACTTCTACTATTTCCCCTATTACTAGCCTTGTTTCCTTTAAGGGCTGTAATCAAATTATAAATTTTGGTTTTTTTAAGTTGCAAATATAATTGACGGAAAGCAGTTAAAGTGATTATTGCTTTTTGGAGATCATTTTGTGTGTGCAACCCGGCACACAAATCTTGTGTGCCCCTTACCAAACAACGCCACGTGTCCCTAAAGATCCACCTAAAGCTTAAGTGAGATTGATGCGGTCAAACCTCTATTTACTCCGTTTCTTATCTAATAATGAAAAAAGAAACTCTTTTAAAGGAGTCAAGACTAAAGTGAGAAGGATTCTAATCTTCTCATTTTTCTTGCCTAATTAATCCGCGTTATCGGTTGTTAGGAGGTATTTCTTGACAGCACAAGGAGATTAGTCATAGTCTTAAGCTCCGGACACCCCATGTTTACCAAACAAAAAAAATGTAATCTAAGATTTTTTTTTTATATGGTTCATTAATGTCAGCATGTGCATTTTGTTATTAGTTATTAGAATGGAATATCTCTTTACTTTGATGATTCATCGTGCCAGTGTTAGAAACTCAAAAGGATGCAGTTTGCTAAATTGGTAAAGTCCTGGTCTCCCAAAAAAAAGTATTTACGAAGAAAATAAATATACTTTTTTTAAATAATATGTTATTTTTAATCTCATAAAATAAATATCATAAAGTTATAAATTATTATAATATTAATTTTGTTTTTATTATATAATATTTTCATTAATAAAAATTAATACGTGCAAAGCACGTGCACCTTTACTAGTATATCTATATATACTCGCAGATACTCGTGCGATGCACCGGGTGCACAAAAAAAAATTAAGAGAAAAAATAATAATTAAAAGGAACCTAAATAAAATAACTTTTAATTATTAGTAAAACCATTAATAGAGGTTTTGGTACTCCCCCACGATTTTTTATGGCTTATTGCAATTCATCTTCTTTTATATTAAAATATCCTTACTAGGGCAATAAAAAGCCCAATAAGATCAGTTGGGAGAGGAAAAGGTGGGAAAAGACATCGTTGGGGAGAGAGGGGGGGTCTTGTTGGGACTTGGAGTGGGGGAGAGGAGGTCATCGTAGGGAGAGAGTTAATAATGGAGAGAGAATATGGGGAGTTAATAGTAGAGGTTGTTTATGAATCGGTTGGAACTTGGATATAAGAATTGAGAGAGAAAAGGGGGAGTTAATAAAGAGAGTTTATGAATCGGTTGAGACTTGGTGGAGAGATAAGAATGGAGAGAGAAGCAGGGGGAGTTAAGAGATGGTATTTATATCTCCCATCAAGTGATGATGTGGCATCACAAATCTTAGAATGGAAATCAAAGAGGGATGCCATATAGGCATCCTAATTTCTTTAGTAGATAGTATAGATATGGGAAATAGAGAGAGAGAGAGAGAGAGAGAGAGAGAGAGAAATAAGTCTGTTATTACGTGCGTTAGGGTGTTATCCCGGGTTTAGTCCCACATCGGTTGGTAAATGTGGGACTGAATTCGGAGAAACTGAAGCACTATACATCATTCAATTGAAACAAAATTTGAAAACAAAAACCTAACAAAGTATTTTATCGACCAGAAAACAAAGAGTGAATGGAAGACAATGAGCATGCCCAAGTCGCAAGATAGAATTACATTTTAACATTAAAGAACATATATACTTTATAAAAAGTTGGGACACTTGATTGGCCTAATGCCTTTAACCTATCAACCACGATTGTAACTTTAAGGGGCTCTCTCTAGGATGGGCTGTATTAATCATAGCAATTTAATTTTATCCATTGTGAAAATTCAAATGACATATATGAAATGTGGTCAGTGTAATTCTTACACTTTAATTATAGTTAAAAGAAATGAAAAAAAAAATAGAGAGGTTGTCTCTAGCTAAATCCAAATCCAAACAGGAGAGTCCGGATCATTTGTGGTGTCTATACAAGGATATTTTGAGAAACAAACATCAATCCGTGATAGAAATAGAAATCCTCAACTTTCTTGTGGGCTGTTAAAAGACATTCTCATGTAATTCTTACACTTCATTAATTTATATAGATATAATATTCATCAAATATTAATAAGAGTTTAAATGTAAACAGGATTTCTGGTTCAAGAGATAATGGAGATCTCTCAAAATATGCAGTGAGAGGAGCATTTCAGGAATCACATAAAAATATATGCTTAATGAAAATATATACCTTTCTTTTAATTTTACCTCTATCATAAGGCATATTTTTGCAGTTCCAGTTCTCTCTTGAACTAGAGCTCTTATTTAATTATATTAAACCTCTATTAATAACAATCCAATAGAATGTATTTATAATATAATTATATCTAATAGTAATACGAGAAAGCTTCTTCACACATGAGCTTTCAAAGAACCAAACTCAGTAAACTTTGTGGTAATATGTTTGTATGTGGTAGGGCTTTGGTAAACAGTAACTAATTAGTTTGCTCAACAAATTCAGTAAACTTTGTGGTAATGTGTAATTTACAATAAGAACAAAAAATGTTCAACAAAGTGACAAGGTATTGATACAAAAAAATAAAAAAATAAACAAATACTTACTTAGCGGTGCAGAAACAAAGTTTCGTTGGATGTCGCATTGCCCAATTTTCACAACCCAAACTCAACAAATTCAGTAAACTTTATCCAGCAACCTCATTCAAACCTGAGCACCATTTTTTCCATTCCACTTGTTTCTGCTGTAAGCGAGTTAAAACAATGGGTAATACAAGAGTTGGATTCTTCTGCAATGCATCCACCACATCCAGCCCGTAATCACCATATATTTGCTCGATGCACTGTAGATAAATGTCTACAAAAGGAAAGAAAAATAAAATGTGGTCATCATTCATCAAAGATGGATATATATATATATATAGAGAGAGAGAGAGAGAGAGAGAGAGAGAGAGAGTAGAAACCTGCAAAATGTTTCTCTTCGATACGCATTGGACTGTCCGGTGTGAATGGGTTATCTTTGATCTTGTCCAACAATTCTTCTACATGCTTAATAGTTCCTTTCACACGTTCTAACACCATGTCCACTTCATACCTGGAATCATGAAATAGTGAATAACATCACCAATTGCCAAGAGGCCAAGACAAAGAACTCATGCAGAATCACAGTTATCAAGTTCTGTTACAGATCAAAATACTGGAAAGTATTTCAAGCAATCAATTTGCCTTTAGAAGAATAAGATAGAAAGAAATCACTGAGTAGTATTATCAGATGAAAGACTCTTTTACATGGTTAAAATTGCACAACCATCAAACTCATTTTCCCCAATTTTCTTATTGCTAGCTATACATGGATATGAAAGAACCATGGAACTAAATAGTACTGAAAAAAAGGGCCATGTAGTACTCATATCACACAAATTAGCAAGGAGATAGAAAAAAATATAAATGCTGAAAATCTCGAAAAAGTATTCTACCTTGCATCTTCCAATTCATCCATGTATTCTTCATACTGGTCTTTGCACATGTGTTTCCTTTCTGACGTCACAAATCCCTGATTATCATCCAATACTAAAGCACCAAGCTCTATTCTCTGCTTATCCTTTTTGGGGCGCTTCCTATGCTCATGGTCCACTTTCATAAATGCTTTTCCATGGTCAGGATCAAGTACATCGACATGTGAAGTAATAGTTCTCCCCCTCTGCAGGCAACATTACATATAAGATTCGGTCTATGGGTACTCCCAAACAGGGGCGGAGCTAGGAATTTTTCATTGGGGGGGGGGCAAAATACATGTGTAAAAAACTAATTGAACTGAGGGTATGGGGCATTGCTCCCAAGAAAAAAAATTTGGGGGGCCACAAGTATACTAAAAAAATTTCAGGGACCCACTATTTCAAACCACAACAAGGAGGATTTACAAAAAACTTGGGGGGCCATGGCCCCCCTCGCCCCAGCTCCCAAATATACTCCCTAATCCTAACCGTTTAAAACTAACCACTAACCGTTTATATAAACAGGTGGTCAGCTTGCTGATCAATAAAAGTTCACAAGAAACTCTCGAAAGAAATAAAACAGGGAAAATAAAAACCTTGGCAGAAGAATTCCTTCCACATGGGACATGCTGCCATGGGTCTGTTGAAGATGGATCGGGTAGAAAATGCAGGAACTCCTCAAACAAGTCCGGATGGTCACAGAAAAGAGCAGAAACCTTCAAAGAGAAGAACGAAATTAAGCTCAGAGAAACAATAAACAAAGTGGCTTGACAAAAAAACATTAATGGATGCAAATATACCTGTTGGCCGACTTCAGCGATGGGGGTGTTCTCCTTTCCACACTTACACAAGATTAATAAGAAAGATTTATAAACATGATCATCACCTTGAAACGTCTGGATGCAAAAACCCATTAATTAGAAACACTAGAAAGCAAAATTGGTTCCTCAAAAATCAACAATGTGTTAGAATTATCACCTCCTTAACCTTTTTGAAAAACTCCACAGATTCAACATCAAAGGATTTCATCGATGGGGGTTGAGGAATGGTGATCTCATATCCATAGGGCAAGAAGACATTGAAGCCTGAAATAAGCTCCCCATGTCCTCCCAATAAAACCTCCACCTTAGCTATGAAATCTGCATACTTGATTCTGCAGGCAACATAACATGTATCAGTAAAGCAACAAAACCCTACAAACGTTAACAAAAAAAAAAAAAAACAAAGTGAAGTGAAGATCAAACATTTTTGCATTGAAATATGTGACGAGTTGAAGAAACTGCTTGTAATTCTCCGTTTTATCCCGAAATCTGCACTTCATGTTCTTTAGATAGGCACACGAATCACGAAGAGTTTGTTTCTCCATATCTACTCTTCAGATGATCAAAACAAAAGTTTTAATTTCCGACTGTTTTCTCCAAATATGTAACAAAACAATATAAATTTATATCTCCAAACGTAGCTCCCAAATTAGAAAGAAAGAGAGCCAGGAGATAGTAATCTACTTCAAATGGGACTAGGACTCCGAAGAATCATGATTCTCTCCAGTTGTAACCGGACTCGGGGAAGTCCGGTTACGCCACTGATGCTGCCATGTGTCTCTTTTTGAACCTTACCCACGGTTAAGGGGTGTCAAAGGAGACACGTGGCCACCTCTATGGGTGACAACTGGATTTGCCAAATCCAGTTATCACTGTAAATGATTTGGCTCCCGGCGACGGGGGTGTTCTCCTTTCCACGCTTATACGAGATAGGCAAGGGAATCGGTAAGGGTTTTCTGATTCTCAGTCTCTACTCTTCCTATCTGTGTATCTAATAATCAAAACGCTAAAAGAATTTATAACCGTCATTCATTCTCTCTCTCTCTCTTTTTCTCTCTCTCTCTCTCTCTACTAGCAAAGACCTCATGCGATGCACGGGATAATAAGTCAGTAACAAATAATATTTAAAAGGTTAGAATATAAAATAGTTATATGCGAGTAAAAGTTGAAGACATTACTTTGATGAATTTCAAGTTGATGATAGATGCAAATTCAATCATAATAAAAAACAATTGAGAAAAAAATAATTCCAATTTTTTTTCCTGCAAGTATATATACACATAAAGAGCGAAATCCGCAAGAAGCAAGCTTCCCTTTGTATTTGCTCAACAAATTTCCTATTGATTAAATTTTGAGCTAAACGTAGCTTATTCTTTCTAAATAGGCGAACTTGCTTACATTTAGTAAACCTTTCAAACATCAAACAAAGCTCCAAATTTACATTGATGTTACCTAGCGCTACTTTTTCATGAACCTTCATTCTGCAATATATTATTTCAAATTACGTTAGAGGACTTTAAAGTTCTTAAATAATTTAAACTAAGTCAATAATTATTTATTTATTATATCCAGGTTAAAAATGTTTCTTATTTTATTTATAGTTTATTTATTTCCTGTGGTTAATAAGTGGTCTAGTAAGAGCATCAATTAAATTGATTAACAATGTTTAACGGTGGTTAACAATGCTTAATTATGGTTAAGATTCACTAACCCTAAGGGTTAAAGCAATTAACAATATTTTAAAAGGAAAAACTTATAATTAACAATGGTTAAAATTCACAAACCCTTTGGGTTTACTATTTTATCTATGGTTAAGATTAACTAATCCCTAGGATTAAAGAGTTTAACCCTTAGAGTTTTAGAAGAAGGTTAGACTCACCATTGAAGGGAACCTGTTAAATCTATTAACTATGGTTAAGTTTTATTAACCCTTAGGTCTTAAAAAATTAACAATATTTTAAAAGGACATCAATTAATAGTGGGGTTAAGGAGTTTAACCTTAGAGTTTTAGAAGAATGCGAGACTCACCATTGATTAACAAAACCGGTTAACTATGTTAACTGTGGTTAAGATTCACTAACCCTGTTTTTTAAAGAAATAAAGAATATTTTAAAAGGAAAAATTTAATTAACAGTGGTTAAAATTCACAAACCATTTGGGTTAACTATGAGTTTAACCCTTAGAGTTTTAGAAGAAGGCTAGACTCACCATTGAAGGGAACCTGTTAAATCTATTAACTATGGTTAAGTTTCATTAACCCTTAGGTCTTAAAAAATTTACAATATTGTAAAAGGACATCAATTAATTAGATTAATAGTGGAGTTAAGGAGTTAAACCTTAAGGTTTTAGAAGAAGGCTACACTCACCATTGATTAACAAAATCAGTTAACTCTGTTAACTTTGGTTAAGATTCACTAACCCTTGTTGCTAAGCAATAAACAATATTTTAAAAGGAAAAATTTAATTAATAGTGGTTAAAATTCACAAACCTTTCAGGTTAACTATTTTAGCTATGGTTAAGATTATCTAATCCATTGGGTTAAAGATATTAACCCTTTAGAAGAAGGCTAGACTCACAATTGAAAGGAACTAGTTAACTCTATTAACTATGGTTAAGATTCACTAACCCTTAGGGTTAAAGAAATTAACAAAATTTTAAAAGGACATCAATTAATTTGATTAACAATTAAAATTCAAAAACCCTTTGGGTTAACTATAGTTAAGATTAACTAATCTTTAGGGTTAAAGAGTTTAACCCTTTAGAGTTTTAGAAGAAGGCTAGACTCACCACCGAAGGAAACCGGTTAACAATCTTAACTACAGTTAAAATTTAATAACCCTTAGGACTAAAGAAAATAACATACGTATAGGAAACATTTTTTTTTTGTTCAATCGTCTTCTCCATGAGGGTTTTGCGGGAAGGAGATGATAGCAATGTGTTCCAGAAATTAAAATGCACCAAGCTAAAATTTAGAAAGAGAAAGATTAGAGTAGTACATCCTGGAAATTGCAACTTAACTGGGTTTTTCAAATTAAAAACTAACAATAGATGAGTTCAATCCCGGAAAAAAGAAAAACAAAACGAACAACAGAGACAGTCGAGGAATCGTAGATAGGTTTGAGAGATGATTTTGAGATCGAGATTTCTGATTGAGAAACTCAGCTTTTGGAGAAGATCGATTGTCAGGATTTTGAATTAGGGATTTCTCTTTATTTTGTTTGTGTTCTTTGTTGAATTGAATTGCAGGTATCGAATTTGGAATTAAGAACCTTTAATGAAGATTGGTAAAATTTCAGATATTAAAAATAATTGAAACTACTAACATGAATGAAATTTCAGATTAATAGAAAAAATTTCAGATGTTAAAAATAAAGGAAACTAACCTGATTTGATCAACCTAGAACCTTGATTCAGATAAATTTACAAATATGTCCTGCAAAAGATGAAGAATGAATGAGAATGATGAAAAATCAATCTCAAATATCCCAAAGAATGTAGATTGGAAGAGATAGAGCGAGAGGTGATAAAACAGAGACAATACTCTGGGAAGAGTTTTTGAGTTTGGATGAGAGTCATATTTCTTTCTTTATATACTTTGACAAATTTAGTGAGTACGGAAAACAGAGTTGTAATGTGAGAAGAAGAGTTCGGGAACTGTTCACAAAGCCCGGGATTTCAACAATTTGATAATTTTATAAGGGAAAATAATACCTACTCGGTTGGTGACGCGAGGAGGGGCGTCTTGGCTCCCATTTTCTTGCCATGTGTCTCTGTTCTAACCCCATTTAACTGTGGTTAAGATTCATCCACCCTTAGGGTTCACCCATCTACCCTTGGTTTTTAGAAAAATAAAATAAAATATTTTTAATTAAAGGGTTAAAAAACCTAACCTGAGTTAATAAGAGTTGAAGGGTCGACAATGTGAGAGTGAGTACGGGGAACTATTTCTCTTTCCGATCCAATCACAGCCAAACGTGAATGAACTCGGGGAGAGTTCAATCACACCCACTAATCAACACGTCTCTTTTAACCTCTATTAATTGTGGTTATAATCGACTAACCCTTGTGTTCAATAATATAACCTAGAAATTAGAAAAAATATTTAAAAAATATGAACTCAAAGGGTTAAAAATTCTTAAATCATATAAATTTTCAAAAAACAAAGATAAGCTTATTGAATCTTAACCACATTTACAAGGGGTTAAACGGAACACGTGTTATTATGCGGATGTGATTGAACTTTCCCTAAGTGAACTCACATTGACTATAATAAGATCTTTTAAAAGAGATTAGCAGGTGACACGTGCGATGCACGTGAGAGCGAGGGGGAGAAGTTAACCACAGTTAATAAGAGTTAAAAGGGGCACGTGTTAACCCGTAGGTGCGATTGAACTCAATGTAATTCTATTATTTACGAAGAAGAAGATAGATGAGCAAGGATAGTTTGGGTATTAAAGTAAAGTATAAAATCAAGGTTTTGTTTTACATAAGGGTAGGTTGGGAAAAATCAGGCTACGCCTGCCTCTACCATTATAATAGTAAAGATATATGAAAATTACTGTTTTAATTAGTATTATTTATTAATGTAAGACGTTTTGAGGAGCTCTAGGGTGAAGCTTACATGGGCTCCATGTGTATAAGTTCGCATGTTGTGTGTGTGTGTTTGCGTGGGTGGTCTGAGTATTCCCTTGTATTTGCCTTCATTGCGTTATGATTGAGTTTACCAAAAAAAAATAAAAATTGTAAGACTCGGGATCTTATCCGGTTAGTATTGGCGAGGAGATCACCAACACTACTTTGAAGGTGTCACTACCTACCTTCTATACACGCCTACCAAGCATGTGTGCGTGTCTTGGTTAGTGTGCAAGCAAGGGCGGAACTAGAATGTTTTTTTGCAACAGTGAGGACTCAGGGGCATAGCCCCTGAATAAATTTTTTTTTTAGCGCCAAGTTCATAGGTCATAACCTCTATTTGTATCCGTTTATAAAGAATTTTTTATTTATTTTAAGTGTTTAGGGGGAGCTAGAGCCCCCGTCCTCCCCGGCTCCCCCCTCTCCCAGGCTTAGGGGTGGTTATTGAACAAAATGTTCATAAAATATTCGGTACTCGGCTCGTTAAAAGCTTGAGCTCATTCGTTTATTTAGTAAACGAGTCGAGCTCGAACACCATTTTCAAGCTCGTTTAATAAATGAGCCGAGCTTGAACACACCCCTACTCGGCTCGTTAAAAGCTCGGTTCGATTATGTGTATATATATAAACTTAATCATATATATATATATACTTAATCCATTTTGTTGGGTTGTGGGACATTTGTTTAGTTCCACATCAAGAAGAAACAAAGGTAAGATGCATTTGTCGGCCTTTAAAAAGATAAAGACCAGTGGAAGTAAAAAAAGACAATCTTAAGCTAAGCTAACACGCTATGTGTTCGAGCCAAACTTGATATGAGCTCGAGCCTCGAATGAATTCTATTCCAACTCAAGCTCGTTTTTGTTCGAACAGTAATACTTATGTTTGAACCGAACTCAAACAATAGTAAAATTTAGCGAACCGAGCTTGAACACCTCACTACTTGACTTGATATCACCCCTACCTAGGCTACACCCCAATGAACACTATACAATTTTTATTTTTCAAAATTTCAGGGGGGCTTCAGCCTCCCCCCAGGCCTCATGTGGCTCTGCCCTTGTGTGCAAAGGGTTGTGTGGAGCCTTCAGAGTGGGTGCTGACGGTCTCCTCACCAGCACAACCTGAAGAAACCCAAGTCTTAATGTAATAATAGATTAGAAAATGAAAAACAAACCGTGTGGTCAGCTTCCTAGTTGACTACGCGATCTCATTAGTCCACCCTTTCTTTTTTAACACCTACTAAATGTGGTTATAATTCACTCACCCTAGGGTTCATTCATCTAACCTTTGATTTAAATTTTTTTTATTATAATTAAGCTTAACCATAATTTTTTTTTTTCAAAAAAAAAAGGTTAAAAGAGACACGAGGAGGAAGGACATTTTGCGGACCCTTCTCAGGGTTCTAATAGAAGTCCATATAAAATTATAAATGTAAGGGAGTTGAGAAACATTCTCATAGAGTCCGATCCTGTCCAATTGTGATTGAACTCACAAAGCCAGAAAGTCCCTTTTATTTTCCTTTTAGGGTCCTTGGCACTTGACACTTCCAGATGGTAGTTAGAAGGAAATTTGAGTCACTTTGTAACAAGTTACCATGGTGAGATTTAAGTCTTTATCGTTTTTGGTGAGAGTTGAAATCATTCTTTTGCATTTAAAGTTTTTGCTGCATTTAAAGTCTTAGGAATTCTTGCAACGAAAAGTCGTATTATATTTTGACAAAAAAGTAACATACATCTGGTTTTAAAAAGAAAAGTCATATTATCTATTGACAAAACTTGATAAGTACTTGGGATTTTATAACTCTCCACAAAAGAACGAGACCTTAACTCTAATTAAGAAGTTTTAATTCCTTATAATTAATATTTTTTTCCCCAAAAATTAAGGTTAAAATATATAACCCTAAGAGTTAGTAAATCTTAATCATTGTTAATAGGGTTAAAAGAAACTTGTATTAATTTTTAACTCTCCACAAAAGAACGAGACCTTGACTCTAATTAAGAAGTTTTAATTCCTTAGAATTAACATTTTTTCCCTAAAAATTAAGGTTAAAATATATAACCCTAAGAGTTAGTGGATCTTAATCATTGTTAATAGGGTTAAAAGAAACTTGTATTAATCTTATAGATGCAAGAGTTCAATCACGAATCAAATATTGACATGTGGGTAAATGATTTAGTTCACATGCAAGTTAGTTGACATGCAATTTTAGATACACAGCTTTTCAGGCAATAAAATTTCGGGAAATAAAATTTCGATCATTCTTGAATGACACGAGATCCTCTCCACTTGATGCTGGCAAGAAGATGTTAGGATTCACTCTGAAGGAGCCCAAGTTGGTGCTGGCAAGGAGATGCCAGCATCCACTCTGAAGGAGCCACATCTGCACTTCGTCATCCCATTATTAGTTTAGAGCCCGTTTTGACATCACTCCCAAAGAACATTTCTCTATTTCTTGGAAATAAAAACCTCCGCATTTCATCATCCACAATATTAGTTTACGTGCACAATTACTTGGTAACCGTGTGATATTGATCGTTGGCACATTTAGACAACCGGAGTCTTCTAGAATTAGGTCATCCCTCTTTAAGGATTATCATATAATCTAGCTAACTTGGAACCTACCACATGTAGCTCAGATGGCATGGTTTGCCTCTATCACGAGGTTGACCTGAGGTGGTCGAGCCCTTAGGAAAATATCCCTAGGAAGCAGATTCTTTCATTGAAATGGACAACAATATCACTCTCCATAACTAACCTAACAACTATGCCTTGTCCAAGAGTGGAGCCACATAAGTCCCAAGGGACTTCAACTTCCCTGAGTGGAGCCACATAGGTCCCAAGGGACTTCAACTCCCCTGAACATAAATATAAAAAAATTAAAAACTATAGTATTAATAGGGGCCATGGGGCACAGATGCCCCCATGAACTTGGCCATAAAAAAATAATGGGGCTACGCCACCAAATCCCCTAGGCTCCATTTTTAGCCCTTATAAGAAAAGGCTCCGCCCTCGCCCCGGCCTTGTGTCACAACCCACTAACTCAAACATTTCATCAAGCACCAAGAAGGTATATCTAGTATGAAAGATTTGTATTAATACAGTAGAAGTATAAGAATACATGTATAGATACTATAAAAGACTAGTATATATATTGTATAGGAAAACCCTAGAAGAAGGAGAGTGTGTAGAAACTATCTAGAAAAGTCCTCAAGAGGAGGAGGATGAGGAGAATTCTAGAACTAGGGGGATTCTAGATGTCTAGAACCCTCCCATAAAGCCTATAAAAGGGAAGGACCCTTTCAATTGTGGGGCATCCAAGAGTTGTAAGCATTCTTGAGTAATAAGAAGAGTGAGTAAAAGCTTCTTGAGTTCTCTTGTTCCTTAGTGATCTTGTTTCTTGAGAGTGTTAAGAGGAAGACTTATGCGGTCTTGAAGGGTCAAGTTATCGAGTGCCTCACGGTCGTTATCGAGAGGAAGGATTAAGGCCGTGACAGTTGGTATCAAAGCCAGGTTACAAGGGGACGTGACTAGCGCAATGGACAAGAATACGAGCTTGGAGATTGCGGAGGAACAAGTCATGATCGAGGGTGGCCATCAAGATGTTCCCATCGCCTCAAACCCTAGGAGAGGGAAGTCCAAAGATTCTCGTGCCAGGATGGAAGCAAGGCTTCAAAGGTTGGAGCGTGGCCTTGTTGAGGATCAAGATCAGTGGGTGGAGATTGAAGGAAAGCTTGATGGACTCAAAGGAGAAATGCTGGGGACCCTTAATGAGGTCCTTTACTCCCAACAACAAGAGAAGGATGCCTTGAAAGCCAAGTTGATGGGGTTGATAACTTCGTTGCAAAATCAAATGGAGGAGATACGAGGGGAATTCGCTGTTTGGAAAAAGGCCATGACGAGTGGAGGAATGGTCACGAGAGAAGTGTACAAGGTGAAGACTCCCGAGCCTAAGACCTTCAATGGTATAAGGAATGCTAGAGAGCTTGATAACTTCCTATGGCAAATGGAGCGGTACTTCGAGGCTATCTCCTTAAAGGATGAGAAAACCAAGGTACGCACCGCTACTCTTTACCTTACTGATACTGCTACCTTGTGGTGGAGAAGAAGGCTAGACTCACCACTAAAGGAAACCGGTTAACAATCTTAACTACGGTTAAAATTTAATAACCCTTGGGACTAAAGAAAATAACATACGTATTGGAAACATTTTTTTTTTGTTCATCGTCTTCTCCATGAGGGTTTTGCTGGAAGGAGATGATAGCAATGTGTTCCAGAAATTAAAATGCACCAAGCTAAAATTTAGAAAGAGAAAGATTAGAGTAGTACATCCTGGAAATTGCAACTTAACTGGGTTTTTCAAATTAAAAACTAACAATAGATGAGTTCAATCCCGGAAAAAAGAAAAAAAAAACGAACAACAGAGACAGTCGAGGAATCGTAGATAGGTTTGAGAGATGATTTTGAGATCGAGATTTCCGATTGAGAAACTCGGCTCTTGGAGGAGATCGATTGTCAGGATTTTGAATTAGGGGTTTCTCTTTATTTTGTTTGTGTTCTTTGTTGAATTGAATTGCAGGTATAGAATTTGGACTTAAGAACCTTTAATGAAGATTGGTGAAATTTCAGATCTCAAAAATAATTGAAACTACTAACATGAATGAAATTTCAGATTAATAGAAAAAATTTCAGATGTTAAAAATAAAGGAAACTAACCTGATTTGATCAACCTAGAACCTTGATTCAGATAAATTTACAAATATGTCCTGCAAAAGATGAAGAATGAATGAGAATGATGAAAAATCAATCTCAAATATCCCAAAGAATGTAGATTGGAAGAGATAGAGCGAGAGGTGATAAAACAGAGACAAACTCTGGAAAGAGTTTTTGAGTTTGGATGAGAGTCATATTTCTTTCTTTATATACTTTGACAAATTTAGCGAGTACGGAAAACAGAGTTGTAATGTGAGAAGAAGAGTTCGGGATCTGTTCACAAAGCCCGGGATTTCAACAATTTGATAATTTTATAAGGGAAAATAATCACCTACTCGGTCGGTGACGCGAGGAGGGGAGTCTTCAGTCTCGGCTCTGGTTTTCTCGCCATGTGTCTCCGTTCTAACCCCATTTAATTGTTATTAAGATTCATCTACCCTTAGGCTTCACCCATCTACCCTTGGGTTTTAGAAAAATAAAATAAAATATTTTTAACTAAAGGGTTAAAAAACCTAACCTGAGTTAATAAGAGTTGAAGGGTCGACAATGTGAGAGCGAGTACGGGGAACTATTTCTCTTTCCGATCCAATCACAGCCAAACGTGAATGAACTCGGGGAGAGTTCAATCACACCCACAGGTCATCACCTGTCTCTTTTAACCTCTATTAACTGTGGACCTCTATTAACTATGGTTATAATCGATTAACCCTTGTTTTCAACAATATAACCTAGAAATTAGAAAAAGTATTTAAAAAATATGAAATCAAAGGGTTAAAAATTCTTAAATCATATAAATTTTCAAAAAACTAAGATAAGATTACTGAATCTTAACCACATTTAATAGAGGTTTAATAGAGGTTAAAGGGACACGTGTTATCATGCGGATGTGATTGAACTTTCCCTAAGTGAACTTTGACTATAATAAGATCTCTTTTAAAAGAGATATGTGAAAATTATTGTTTTAATTAGTATTATTCCTTCATGTAAGACTCGGGATCTTCTCCGGTTAGTTTTGGCGAGGAGATCGCCCACACTACTCTGAAGGTGTCACCAACCTACCTTCTATTCACTCCTACCAAGCATGTGTACGTGTCGTGGTTAGTGCGCAAGCAAGGGCGGAACTAGAATTTTTTTGCAGGGGCTAAGGCTAACAGTGGGGGTTCAGGGGCATAGCCCCCCAATTTTTTTTTAGTGCCAAGGTCATAGGTCATAACCTTTGTTTGTATTCGTTTATAAAGAAAAAAATTGATTTCAAGGGTTTAGGGGGAGCTAGATCCCCCGGCTCCCCACTCTCCCAGGCTTAGGGGTGGTTATTGAACAAAATGTTAGTGAACTACTCGGTACTCGACTCGTTAAAAGCTCGAGCTCATTCGCTTATTTAGTAAACAAGTCGAGCTGGAACACCATTTTCGAGCTCGTTTAGTAAACGAGCCGAGCTTGAACACACCCCTATTCGGCTCGTTAAAAGCTCAGTTCGATTATATGTATATATATAAACTTTATCATATATATATATACTTAATCCGTTTTGTTGGGTTGTGGCAAATTTGCACATGAGCTGATCCCAATTGCTAACGAGTTAGCAAGTGAAATAGATAAGTGCATGAACTGATCCTAATTGCTAACAAGTGAAACAGATAAGTTGGGACACTTGTTTAGTTCCACATCGGGAAGAAACAAAGATAAGATGCATTTGTTGGCCTATAAAAAAGTAAAGACCAGTGGAAGTAAAAAAGGCAATGCTAAGCTAACACGCTATGTGTTCGAGCCGAACTTGATATGAGCTCGAGCCTCGAAGGAAATCTATTCCAACCCGAGCTCGTTTTTTTTCGAATAGTAGTACTTATGTTTGAACCGAACTCGAACAATAGTAAAATTTCGCAAATCGAGCTTGAACACCCTACTACTTGACTCGATATCACCCCTACCTAGGCTACACCCCAATGGACACTATACGATTTTATTTTTCAAAATTTCAGGGGGGCTTCAGCCTCCCCCCGGGCCCATGTGGCTCTGCCCTATGTGCAAGGGGTTGTGTGGAGCCTTCAGAGTGGGTGTTGATGGTCTCCTCACCAGCACAACCTGAGAAACCCAAGTCTTAATGTAATAATAGATGGG
The DNA here is from genome assembly GCA_015143295.1 of Tetracentron sinense. Classification (NCBI taxonomy): domain Eukaryota; kingdom Viridiplantae; phylum Streptophyta; class Magnoliopsida; order Trochodendrales; family Trochodendraceae; genus Tetracentron; species Tetracentron sinense. The sequence continues at coordinate 8,378,158 of CM026573.1, forward strand.
AAAATGAAAAGCAAACCGTGTGGTCAGCTTCCTAGTTGACTACCGATCTCATTGGTCCACCCCTTCTTTTTTAACACCTACTAAATCTAGTTATAAGTCACTCACCCTAGGGTTCATTCATCCAACCTTTGATTTTAAATTTTTTTATTATAATTAATAGTATAATTAAGCTTAACCATAATTTAAAAAAAAAGGTTAAAAGGGACACGAGGAGGAAGGACACTTTGCGGACCCTTCTCAGGGGTTCTAATTGAAGTCCATATAAAATTATAAATGTAAGGGAGTTGAGACACATTCTCATAAAAGTCCGATCCTGTCCAATTGTGATTGAACTCACAAAGCCAGAAAGTCCATTTAATTGTCCTTTTAGGGTCCTTGGCACTTGACAATTCGTGATGTAGTTAGAAGGAAATTTGAGTCGCTTTGTAACAAGTTACCATGGTGAGATTTAAGTCTTTATCGTTTTGTTTTTGTGAGAGTTGAAATCATTCTTTTGCTGTATTTAAAGTCTTAGGAGAAATGCAACGAAAAGTGGTATTATATTTTGACAAAAAAGTAACATACATCTAATTTTCAAAAGAAAAGTCATATTATCTTTTGACAAAACTTATAAAGTACTGGATTTTATAACTCTCCACAAAAGAACGAGACCTTAACTCTAATTAAAAAGTTTTAATTCCTTAGAAATAATATTTTTTTCCCTAAAAATTAAGGTTAAAATAAATAACTATAAGAGTTAGTAAATCTTAATCATTGTTAATAGGGTTAAAAGAAACTTGTATTAATTTTTAACTCTCCACAAAAGAAGGAGACCTTAACTCTAATTAAGAAGTTTTAATTCCTTAGAATTAATATTTTTTCCCTAAAAATTAAGGTTAAAATATATAACCCTAAGAGTTAGTAAATCTTAATCATTGTTACTAGGGTTAAAAGAAACTTGTATAAATCTTATAGGTGTGAGAGTTCAATCACGAATCGAATATTGTCATGTGGGTAAATGATTTAGTCCACATGCAAGTTAGTGGACATGCGATTTTAGATACACAGCTTTTCAGGCAATAAAATTTCGATCGTTCTTGAATGACACGAGATCCTCTCCGGTTGGTGCTGGCAAGAAGATGTCAGCATCGACTCTGAAGGAGCTCAAGTTGGTGCTGGCAAGGAGATGACAGCATCCACTCTGAATGAGCCACATCTGCACTTCTGTCATCTCAATATTAGTTTAGGGCCCGTTTGATATCACTCCTAAAAAAACATTTCTCTATTCCTTCATCCACAATATTTTGAAAATAAAAACCTCCGCATTTCATCATCCACAATATTAGTTTTACGTGCACAATTACTTGGTAACCGTCTGATATGGATCGGAGAAGATCCCAAGTCTTCTAGAATTAGGTCATCCCTCTTTAAGGATTATCATATAATCTAGCTAACTTGGAACCTACAACATGTAGCTCAGATGGAATGGTTTGCCTCTATCACGAGGTTGACCTGGGGTGATCGAGCCCTTAGGAAAATATCCCTAAGAAGCAGATTCTTTCATTGAAATGGACAACAAGATCACTCTCCATAACTAACCTAACTACCATGCCTTGTCCAGGAGTGGAGCCACATAGGTTTCAAGGAACTTCAGCTCATAAAAAAATTAAAAACTATAGTATTAATAGGGGCCGTGGGGCACAGATGCCCCCCCCCCCCCATGAACTTGGCCATAAAAAAATAATGGGGGTTACGCCACCAAATCCCCCAGGCTCCATTTTTAGCCCTTATAATAATAGGCTCCGCCCTCGCCCTGGCCCTGGCCCTGGCCCTGTACTGATCACTCTCCATAACTAACCAAACTACCAAGCCTTGTATCAAAAACAAATAAATAGATAAAGGTAAAGACACAGTAAGGATAATCAAAACCTCAACCATAAATGAGAGAAGCCCACGATACTTTTTCCTCAGATGGGGAGTCCCCTGTTAATTCATATTGGAGCTCAATAAACGTGGAACTAAATTTCCTGCACGAGTGAAACTCAAGCATTATACTTCATTCAAAAAGAAGCCCAACTTATCAAATTGAAACAAAATTTCAAAACTAAAAATTAACAAAGTATTTTATCCACCAGAAAATAAGGAGTGAATGGCAGATAATGAGCATGCCCAAGCAGCAAGCTAGAATTATTTTTACTGCCAAGAACAACCAAAATAAATAGACAGCAGTAACACTAATACAATAACAGACAAAATAGTCGGTTAAAAAAACAGAGCAATTGCACTATGGTCCTTTCCCCCCCTGCTCTCATTGATTCCCACCATATTGAGATGGAAACCTTTCTTCCTCTACACCATCCACCCTCTTTTTACCCCTCTTGTTTCATCTAGGGTTTGAGAGCTAAGGCCAGCCCAACCTTTGCGCTCTTCTCGATGGCCCTTGTGTCCACCTCTCCAGAGATGGTGAAGAGGGACTTTGGCCGCCACTCGTGCTGAATGAGGGCACTTGCCTTCCCGTAGTTGTTCACCCGAGCCTTCACCGTGGTCAAGGGATCCAACGATTGCTGCGTGCCAATTGTGAGGGTATTCTCATTGCTTGAAAAGCTATGGCTCAGCTCTGCCCCAACAGCTGTGTTGGTCAGGAGGCCCACTGTGTGGTAGTAGGATGCATTCAGGGTGTCACCCTTATCATTCCTGCATTCATCAATAAGCATCACCTCATCAACCAGGGAAACACCACAACACAATCCAAGAGTAATCAAGCAGAATTTCATACTTCGGCTTGATTAGCAGTTGAAAAGACCAGATTAATTTCCTGGATTTTCTAAATATCTATCCAAAATTTAATCCAGGTTAGGTTTTTATATTTTACCAAGACTGGAGCAAGGGATACTATAAATAAATAAAAAAAAAAAAAACAAGGGATGAAGGACAGCAAGAAGCTTCTCTCCTTGTCCTTTCCATATACCTACTAGAATCCATTAAAAACTAGTCTTCAAACTAGTAAATTTAATCAAATTAATATGCTAACCCATTGATTTCCCAGGCGGGTCACAATATCTTTGAACTATAGATAAATAAGTTCATAAATAAAGTTTTTTTTGTGGAGGGTGAAGGTAATAGGATGGTTGCAATCACATAATCAAATCTGCCTTCAAGCCTAGAAAAAAAGAGTATCTTGCACATGAACCTTTGTGTGTGCAGGAAGAAAGGGCAGTTCCTTATCCCCTTTCCTATCTACCTTAAACAAGTTCTGCTCTGAAAATTTCCAAAAAAATAAGCAGAACTGAAGTAGAGTGAAAAATTCCATTTTGTAAAGGGAAATACTCACAAGGTCAAGGAAGCAATGAGGTCGGCATTGGAGAAGCTCAACCCTGCATTGCATTTGGTGAAGTTCCCAGTTGCAGTGTCAAAGCAGACGTCAGTGCCAAGGGAAACAACATTGCTTCCTACCACACCAGAGAAGTTAACAATGGGGTTTGCTGTCAACCCAATGCTTGTGCTTATCCCAGCATAGTCATGTAAGTACTGGAGTTCCACCTGTTACAACAATCATCAATAAATCAAGATGAACAACCACAAATGTCAGTTTCTGATGCAAATGTGATGTGTCAAGCAATGGAGCAACTATATCCACATGGGAGTAATGGATCACATGCTGCCCCTACTCATCTGGGGAGCCAAAGCATGGAATTGAATTCAAACATAGAAATGAAAAATTTAAATGAGAGGAAAAAGAGAGAAATTGTATACCTTGCCAGACCTTTGATCAGGAACTATAAAGCTAAAGATTGTCTTAAGTCCAGGCGCAGGTTCGTCAACAGTAATAGTCGTAAAAAGCTGACAAAATCATATAAGATTATAAGCCAAATGATCAAAGCATAACAAAAATTGCACATCGATTTCCACATATGTTACCGATGGTCTTGCATATCACATCATTATGAAGAAATGAAAATCAATGATAGAATCGAATTCATATTCTCTTCTACCATTTAAGGAAATAAATATCACTCATTTACGACCATAATGAAACTTCCCTATAAATACATATCAAGAGTTCAAGACAGATACAGGTGCAAAAACAATGAGGAACGAATAAGTACTTCTACCAAAGGATACTGCAACAATCCCGTTTTCAATGCTAGTTTTACTGCAACTCTTGTGGTCTAATTATCTACACAATTGCATGCATTAGCATTAACAGAAACTCTGCTTTAAGGTTATCTGACTGGTGAAACTAACCCAAATATTTAGTGTTACTCAATCAGTTGAGTTTTTGGTGTGGGTTGGTCCTAATAATACAGGCATATTGGGTAATTTTGTTCCTCCAATCCATCCTATCACATTTTTTTTATCAGTAAATATGGAATTTAATAAGAAGGAAGGAAAGAACTTAAAAAGAGGTTCACCAATTAGTGAACACAAACCACACATACAAAGTAAAACCGGGTGGCATATGATGTTGATACCCAAACAACCATACCTACTCCAAATCAAGAAGAGGCAACATCTCCAGCTCCTCAAAAAAAAAAAGTTGTTCCTAATTTGACACCAAGATAGAATGAAAATGAAGATTTGCTTTACAATAAATTCCCAGAGATGTACGCCTCTAGCAGGATCCACCCTGAGATGAATCCATACTGACACTAACTTCAACGCATCAACAATGACCAAATCTTTTGAGATAAATATACTCAGTTGAGTGATAATTACAAACTGAAATTTGGAGGATCATAATAATTCAGGTTGCAGTTGCCAAAACATCTTTAAATCCATTATTCTAACCAACCCATTGTTCTTTATCCAAGCTACATATGGTCCATATGTGAGGTGAAGCTAAAGACTCGGTACCAGACAACTTACTTTCATTCTGAGATATCTACCTATATCCAAAAGTCCATATGACATAATTCACAAAGAGAGATGATATGAATATGAAAGAACGAAAAGACAACAAATAAGAAATATAGAAAAGAGGTCTGTTTAGAAAAAGCATACATTAGAGTTCGTGTTCACTTTTACATCAGTTGTGATGTTCTTGTTCTTCAGCTGGGTATTCACATCAGCCAAAAACAGATCACCTTTCTTCGTTGCTGACGACGTAATAGCCTGCAGTGGAACAAAGTAACACATCAAGATGGAGATAGTAGGCAATACAGAATTGAGTTGAATAAAAATATATGGTAAAAAGAAAGTAAATGTCCCATTCAGTATCATGAAAAATAAATTCCATGATGTGCTTCATCTTGTGCTCTGCGGAACCACTCCAAATACATGCGAGAAGGAAGTAAATAAGTTTATCATGTTCAAGAAAAAGAAGCAAAGAAGTAAATGATCACTACAGAAAAATCAGCAAATCAGTCAAGTGGGTGGCTCATGAGAATAAAAGCTATTAGTTGTACAAAGTCCAATCCCAAGAATAGCCATTCAAAACAAGAGTAATCATAAAGACAACTTAGAAAATTCCATAACAAACACACCATGCAGAAAGGCAAACAAAGGAATGACAGATGTCCCATACCTAAAACTGCTCATACAATTCTGAATTTACTCAAATATTTTCATGAACACTTTAAAACAGAGAAGTAGCCTGTCCAACACTAAGAAGATAGATAAATATATAAAAGTAATGCAATTCTTCTCCTTCCCATGCACTCCAATGCATGAGCCAAGCTGTCAACATACCTAGTTAACATAGCAAGGCAAACAAAATCTAACAAAACAGAGTAAACACCACTAATATTAGTCGAAAAGTGCTGATTTTGAGGTACTTCAATAATTCAACACAGTAAATGAAAATATATGTGGAATTCTCTTCACTATTTCACCCGCAGTAAGAAAATGCCTGGAAAATGACAGTGAATAAAAGTGAATCAAGAGAAGCTAAAAAGCTATTCTAATCACCCGACCTCAAAAACCTCAACCCTAAACGCCTAGTGGTTGACCCAGTCACCCATGTGCTAAATAAAAACACATTTGCTTAATACCACCTTAACCACAACAAGGATATAGCGAAATAGTAACATGCCATGAAGAGTATACAATAGTACACAGCAATTAAGCTTCATCGAAACTCATGGTATCATATGGCCCATGTGGGCCACCCTTGCCTAAGCAATTCTGATTTCTGAGTCTGTGACCCAAAAACAGCTTCCAGACAGAAATACATCGAAATTTGATTTTGAAGTTTGATAATTAACCCAAAGGAAAGGGTTTACTCATCTACGTGTATTCAAACCAGGCCAGCTCAAAGGCTCCGCTCGATCAAGCCAAGTTTTTTGGATTTATCAAGTCGAGCCATGCTTTGTTTTTAGCTTGAACACAATCAAGCTGAGCTCATGCTAGGCCCAGCTTGATTTGGCTCGGCTTGACATATTTATAATATAATAATATTATTAATTAATAATATTTAAATTATATTAATGTTTATAATATTATAAATAATGTATTCATAAGATTAATATATTTTTATACTATATATTATTTATAATAAAATTTTTAAAAATCTTCAAGCCAAGCCAATACTTTAAAGCCGAGCTTCCAGCCTGAAATTTCAAGCCTGAATCGAGCTCGAGCTTGGCCCAGCTCAGCTCGAATACACTCCTACATTTCCCTAATGGTCTTACAATCTCTAAAGCTCGAACATCAATCATCAATATCCAGAACAGTAAAAGACATAATCAAACAAGAAACACAATATCAAAGTATAATCACAATATACAGAGCAAATTGAAGTTATTAGTATAGAAATTTTAGAAAAAATTGCAGAAATAAATAAAATTATATAAATTCATCAAATCTCCAAAACCAATTTCCATTTCTTGCTTCCTCAAACATATTGGTTGACGAACATAACATGCATGAATCAAGATTCACTCATTCATTCATCCTAAAATCACAGAGAAAGAAAAGAAAACGGAAACCCTAGCTTCATCAACGGATATAAAACGAGATTAGAAATGGAAGGAGAAACTCACGACTCCAGTCGAACTGTAAGTAGTGATAGTGAATTTATGGTCGCTCTGGTAATCCTTGTAGAGAAGATCTAACAGTAAATTAAACCAAAAAAAAAACGACAAAATAAGAAAAAAAAAAATAGCGATTATAAAAAAAAAAAAAAAAATTAAAATGAGAAATGCGAATAACAGATTATCACCTCGGGCTTTCTTGCCAATATCGGAGTAGAGACCAGGACCTTTTCCCATTTTTTTGCGGCAAAAATGGAGATCGAAGAAAGAAGCAAAGAAGAAGAGAGAGTTGCAGAGACCCACGAGAGACACGAGATTTGTTTTACAAGAGATGAGGAAATGAAGAATAACCCTAATTTCTGCTTTTTTTACAGGAAAAGCACGTGTTCGTTCTCTAGGAGAATCTGAACCGTTGATCTCAGAATAGTGGAAGAGATTCGTTGTTACTGACCATTGATTTAGAATTTCTGGTATACGTGGACATGAGAGGACATTTGGCTTGCAGAGGTTTCTTGGCTAACAAGTGTATGACTCAGGTTTTGCAGGCCCAGCCCGTTCACTACTGGGCTATATGTTTCAGCCCAGTTATCCCATTAAGCCTCTATGGTTTTAGGCCTTGGCCAAAGGCTAGAAATCTTGTCCAAGGGCTGGCAGGGCCATTCATGGGCCCTACCTCTCTTTTTTCGCTTACCTTTTTTTTTTTTTTTTTTTAAATGTTATTATCATTAATTTATAGATAGTGATCGTGTTTGAATTATTGTCACATCTCTATCGTACTATTTCCAATTCTATTTGGAATGAATCAAACTTAGGATAGTCTAATTTCTGCTTTAGAGGACATTGGCATCCGCCGCCACTAATCTAAGGAACAAGTTTTAATTGGAACAAATTCTTGATAAATATGTGGGTCCATATTTTGTCCTCCCTTATATGATTTTCACTTAATGCTATGTTTGTTTTGATGAAAAATAGGGGAAAACAAAAGAATTTCATGAAAAATGTCATTTATCGCATGTATTTTCTGTAGGACAATTGATATTTTTCATGAATTTCATTTGTTTTCCCCTATTTTACATCAAAACAAATAGAGCATAAATGGAGCCCCTTCACTAAAATTCATATCCGACCCAAATGCTTGTATTTCAATAATCTCATTTCCAATAAAAGTGACAAAAGTAGTTTAGCTATTAACTTGCGATTGAAGTGTTGAGACTTCGCAAGGGGTGTATAAGGGTTCATAACTTCACTATAGTCAGGCCCTTTTTTGGAGTGAGTTTGTGGGTTTACTTAGCTATAACCATAGGTTGATTGCTTGTGGGTTTATACTGTGTTACATGATACCTTAAAATTAAAAAAGAAAAAATTAACCTGCGATTGGTCAACAACATGCATTTCATTCTCTAGATAATTCTCCCTTATGCTATGTTTGGTTGTCGAGAAAATATGTGAAAATATGGAAAAGAAAAGAAAATTTTATATTTCCAATACAATTCTTAGCTGTGTTTTATCTAATTTTTTTTTCTTTTCCATGTTTTCACTAATTTTCTCAACAACCAAACATAGGGTTAGTTAAAGCGTCGAGGGAACCATTGTGCATAGAATAAAGTTTGTTCTAAGATCGTCGAACTATGCTTTCAACTAACATCTTCCAAAAAAAAATATGCTTTCAACTTTCACTTAAATACCACCCAAAAAACAAAGTTATATAATCAAATTGCTAACCTGGAGGTACTTATGAATTTGCCTTCCTTTTTTTATGCATTGTTTGTTCATAATTTATTCAATAATTAATCTTACTACATGACTGACTATTTGCCTGCTCGTTGAAGTTTCGGATACCCTATGTCTTTTTATAAGCTCTGTTTTAGTTTATAATCACTCATATATTGTCGCTTATGTTACTGGACACATAATTTTCCTTTCTTTTTATCATTTCTCACTTTTGATACAAGGCTAAACATTAGAAACAGATCGTGATTTTTTTTTTTTTTTTGAAATTTGTAATATGCCATAATGACATTGACAGACAAAAAAAAAAGTCAGAACTTTAGATATGTCCCACCTAGAAGACATCTACTGCAGAATTTTAACATTATATGTTTGTGATCTGCAAAACAATTATCATATACTTCCTCATTACAAAGCATCATATTACTTTTTTTATTTTGTTTATTTTACTTTCTGGCAATTCACTCTTTGTGGGGCTTCTACACTTCATTTTACAAGAGAATCCTCAGGAACCGTCGCGCCGTTTGGATTCTTAGCACTTTTTTCAGCTTCTTCGAGCTGTTTCAGAATTTCTTCTCTCTTTATCCCCAATGCCTGCATCTTGGCGTCGATCTTTTCGAGCTTAAGCTTTAGCTTTCCTGCATCATTCTTATCTTCAGGATTCTTCTTCTTTTTCTCCTTTCCACCATTTTCTTTATCCTCTTGACCTTCACCATCCTTGTCCTTCTTTTTCTTCTTCTTGTCTTTTGATTTCTCATCTCCCTTCTCTTGCTTTTCCTCCACATCCTTATGTTTGTCATTCTCCTTCTTTTCAGTTTCGCTTGAAGCTTCATTCTTCTCTAAATCCGTTTTGTCTCCCATTTGAGTATTATTTCAAGTATTACAGAGATACGTATTTTCGCCACTCGAATCTCTCCTGAAAGATGGGTAATGAAAAATAGGCACAGAAAAAGGACTATAAATTGCATGAAAAAATATTTGTAAAATGGTAGGAAGTACAAAATAAACTAACAGAGAGGTTCTTCATATGAAAGTCTGTTTAAACTAAAAATCAAAGCAATATGATAAATGAATCAAAGAACTCTTTATTATATAGTCCGGGCAGTTGAATCTTATCTTAAACATGTCAATTGCTTATATATCCAATTAGATTTAAATATCTAGTAAATATTGTCAATCAAACCATACTTACCAATTTCCATGATTATGCCTTTCCTCTAACAAGTATATTTTTCGAATAATAAAACAATTCATCTGTAAAAGAAAAATGGGTGGACCAATGGTTCCTGGGTCTTCTCGCCATGCGAGAGGTCTTGGGTTCCATTCCTCACTCCCCCTATGGTGGCAGCTCCTGCACGGTTTTCCGGACTTATCCAGTGTGGCAGGTTGTGGGCGCTTGTTCACACCCCTTGGGATTAGTCCTGACCCCAAGGGTTGGAGAACCCCGGGTCTCAAAAAAAAAAAAAAAATCATCACAAAGAAGGCGGATGCGTTCATTTGCACAACATGCATTTCACAATCTTGCAAGCGCACAAGTAGTATTCCATATGGATGACATAGTTTGGTGTCATGTTAATGCCTTTGGACACACAAAATGTACAATTAGCCGAACCCTTCGATTAACCCTAGGCGTCCCAGTGAACCGAACTCGAGACTGCCGGGTTTACGGTTTGTCCCCAGTGGGCTACCCCCTTGGGGGTTCTAGGCGTCTTTCTAGTCGAGCTTACAATGCCATGCATAGAAAAAAACTGAGTATAGGCCATGGATGTGAAAACACTCGATCACACGGAATTCACTAATTGGTGGCGCAATCACTAGGGGAGATTGTGCCCAAAAACATGCAACAAAACACCAAACTGTATTAGAACAAGAGGAAGCAAAAATAGAAGAAAAACAGACCTGAAATTTCAAATCCTTTTGGGTATTGGATAGAAGTTCGAGTTTCAATACCAATTTGTTTCAATTTATAGGGAACATAACACGGCCTTTTCTCTCTAACCGTACCAAAATTAGACAAGACCCCTAAGTAACGGCAAGGATAGTAATTGTTACCGGGAAATGCGATACACCCACAATACCATACTCACACAGCCCTCGCTAAGGACCCGGATGTTAGACATTTCCTTGATCTGTATATGTAGTTACATTGAGTGCAAAATAAACCCTAGGCAGGGAAGATCATTGGATTGGATTTCGATTCTTCCAAAGCCAACTATTGTTAGTGATAAATTGATATTTTATAACTACCAACGACTCTTAATCCGGGCCAGAAACGCAGCTTTATCTCAATGAGTTGGGATTATATTCAATTGTGATTGAACTTGGGAGAGTTCAATTGCACCCACTAGTCAACACGTCCTTTTTAACTCCCTTTAATTGTGATTAAGATTCTCTAATCTTAGGCACTACATGAAAAAGCATATTAAATAATTGCCACAAACCATAATTTTTCGCTAACTATGGCATCTTTCATTTAAACTATGGCTAAAAACCATTGCTTTTCACAAGAATTAATCGATAGTTTGTGGCCCATAAACAATGTTTTATAACCTCGGTTTAAAAAAAAAATTTAACCCTAAAGATTAAAACTTCTTAACCAAAGTAAAATGGGTAATTAAAAGGACTTTGTGAGCAATCAAGAATGGACAAGATCCGGACTATATCCCAATACATGAGACTCTTACTAGTGGAATCCCATTTCCAATTTGAAGAAGGCAAATCATAGTCTCACAATCCATACTCACCTTTTTAGCAAATAAAACAAATGACTTCATGCGAACTGATACTTGTGAGAGTATGCTTACTATTCTTTAGTATGCTTATGTAAAAAGGGGTGAGAATAGGGATTGTGAGAGTATGCTTACCATTCCTCTTACAATTTTACTCATTGGGTCATTTTTGGTCAAGGAGCAAGTAGTATGACACTTTATAATTTAATTTGATAGATTAACTATTGACTAGAGCTCCACCGAAAATCTCAAAATTTTATATATAAAAATATCCTTATTTCATTTTTCTATCTACCAAAATGCCTTGACAATAGACTTGTTTTGCATAACTCCAAAAATCACTTTTAACCAGAGCTCTAGTTAACTCACTAATCTCTTTTCCATGGAAAACACCTCAAACCGGTTAAAATGTCCCTATTTCTTAATTGAAGTGTCAGGAGAGCCTTGGTAAATTTTCATTTTGTGTGTTTTTTTGAGTTTAAATAAGAGGCAGAGGATTTTCTCTATAGTTACAAGGTTGCCACCATGTTTGTGCTTAAATGGGGAGATCCACCTAAACATTTTCAAGTGGAGCTCTACCTCATATTTAAACTCTTTTTTTACATTAGTTTTGAAAATTCATATTTGTTCTTTCCTGAGAAGTGAAATTATCAATGAAGTAATAGAAGTATGTCAAAATGCAAGAATAAGAATAAGTTTACTGAGGAATGGGCTTATATTTAACCCCCCCAAAAAAAAGGAATGGGCTTATATAAATCTTAAATTTTTCTCAAAGTATTAGATCTCTCCTCTCACTTTAAAATAGGCTCTTTTGGTAAGATGTGTTGGGTTCAACATGTGGTTCCAGTGTGTGTTGTTGGCTTAAATATGTGCAAGTTGTGTATTACCTTTCAACCAAAAAATAATGAGGCTTAGATGGAGCTGCATTGGTCTACCCACACAAAAGGAGCTCTTAATTACCCATGTAGAAGGATCGCTTTTTATTTAGCATATCATTAAAAAAAAAAAAAAGAGTCAAGAATTATTCCACAAATGATCTTTCAATTGAATTCTTGAAAATCATTAAAGCGAGCACATCATTTACAAAAATAAAGAAATTACTTTAAATCACGTTTAATACAATATAATAAGAGTCTAAATATGAGCTGGAGCTGTGCTTCAAAGCTTAAACAGATTTCCCTGCAAAAGCATGTTGACATTTATATCATAGTGACAAAGTTGGGGTTCGAGAATAATTCGGCATCGATCAAGTTTGGAAAATTCGGAAACAAAATAAAAAGTAAATTAATAATTATAAAAATATACGGAACAATTTGATTAAAATATATTTAAAAATAATAATTTTTTTGAACAATTTAGGAATAATTTGTAAAAAATGCAAATAATGCAGAAAAACGCCGTTTTTTTTTTTTAAAGTCGAGATTTAAACGCAAAATTATTCGGCAACTCCAAAATTTGTAAATAAAACACGTTTTTTTTATTTTAAAAAAAGACAGTGTTTTTTCTTATAATGATTTATATAATTATTAGTGGCAGTTTTGTAACAAGATTTTCAATTGCCACCATTCTAGAATGAAAAAAGTGGAGCTCCGTCAAATGTTTTCAAGGGAAGCTCCCACTGATATATTAACTGAATTCCATATAAACGTGAGAGAGAAGAATTTTTTATAAAATTACTTTTGGTACCGAAAAGAAGAAACTTGACTTATAAAGTTTTTTTCGTGTTTGTGTTTTTTTAAAATTCTTTTTCACGCTTTTTATCTTTTAAAATGATAGGGCATGCATAGTCTATTCAACTATCTTAGGTTTGAGGGATGCTAGCCATATTCTGACAATTAAAAAAGAAGAGATTAACTATGAAGATGAGCAACCAAAAAAATAGCCTTTGAGCGGTGGGAGTTTAGTAATTACAAATATAAATGAGTATTTATATCACCAAACCTTTTCTCTTATAATTTCTAAAATACCCTTGTTAAAGCCTTATTTTGGGTTGCTAGTAAGGGGATACAACACCACTGGGATATTCCCACACTTGTGAGCCCCACACACAAGATCATTTAATTTGTTTTATTATCAGGAAGGTTGAAGTATGAAGATGCAAATATGCTTAGCAAATTAAAATCTTGACGTTTTGGTCCATTCATATCTACTTGTAAACCATAGAAATATTCATAAACCCAACTTCTGGAGTGAGATCTCACTCAGATTTCTATTCACCAACCTGTCTAAGCCCTCCTTTTCTTAGTTAAGTAGTCAACCAATTCAAAGAGTAAGAAAAAACTCACACCTACCTTTCTCTCTTTTCTCTCCTCCTTAATGTTATTGGGCTAGGGAAATACTTAGCTTAAAATTCATTTGCTCCTAGGGTTAGCATTCTAACCTTGATTTTTAAAAAACAAAAAAAAAATATTAACTTTAATTTTCTTAAGTTTAACCATAATTAAAAAGGAATATAAAAAAAAACACGTGACCATGACATTAGACTACATAATCTAATGCATGGTGTGCTAATCACTGCCTATGTTATTTTCAACTTATCAACACACCACATGTTCATTCATTCCCCACAACTCCCCACCATTTAAAAAAACAAAGAAAGTACTATTCTAGTCTTCACTACAGTAATCGATCAGATAGGCTTGGAAGACGCCGGAAAAAGTTCAAGCTCGCCGGAGGCATTGGGTCTCTAAACATAGGGTGGCGTAGGAAATAGAATCCGAGCGCCACTGCCACCATCTTAGGAGGGGTCACGTATAATATTACTGCCACCGCTAGGCACACCCCAATGAACATCCTAGTTGCCCGTGGGTCCCTCCAGCTCACCAGCGCCTGGACCCTCTCACCCTGGGCTGCAATATCCCCCAACACTGTTTGTATCCTTGCTCCCAATGTTCTTAACCTATCGTAACGGATTCGGACAATATCGGGTGTCCTTTGACTTGGCATGCCATCAAACTCCTCGTCCATCTCATCCGGGTTCACTGTTTGGGCTTGCGAGAGCCGGATATCCATACCCGCCGGGTTTTTTGGCCGGAACCGGTAGTACCACACTCCGATCAAGAACACGTAGAAACACATGGTTGGGACTACCAAATCCGGAAACCACACCAGCACCAAGTATAGCACGTGCACAAGTATAGTTGTGACCCGGTTTCTCCACCGTCGGATATCATCCACCCATTTTAACAATCCAACGGCCCATCCAAGCACCGCGATGATCCTATACCAATTTGCCTTACTCTTGCGCATACTCCATGCATGTGAATCCGCATCAAGCATGTATTCAACCACGTCAGATCCGAGCGGTGGCTCAGATCGTTCGAGCCACTCCGCTACCATCTTAGTGGCTGCTCTACGCAATACCTCCTGTTTGGCAACACCCAACGGACAGAGGTAGTGCATTCGGGGCAGCAATGGCTGCCCGTACATGTCGCAAGTCTCGAGCACCAAAGATGGGCTGGCGAACCGGACCGCTAGCTCGATCTCGCCCATCTTCTTCACCCCGGTTCGCTCCAGCACTAACAATGGATACGAATTCTTATACACCTTGTTACTCTCTAGCGTAGATACACGTATACGTACCTTCCCGATTCCGTAGTCAATCTTCTCCCCTGCCATGTCAGCAAAAATACGCCAGTTGTCAAACACTCCTACTGTTAGTACAGTGCATGGGTCATAGACTTGCCACGTGTACTGCTCGTTCCACCGTGGATCAAAGCTATCTGTGATGGTTTTTGTCCGGACCCACTTTTTTCCATACTTTGCAACACAGTAGGCATCCGTAGAGCCCTTCCCTCCAACTCTGGTTTTCATGGGAAGCAAACCTCGACACCCGAGTATACCGAGTTCCAGAACTCCGACAGCCGGTTTCCATAGCTGCTTCGCGGTTGGACGGAAGTCGCTACACACGTGTGCCGCCTCGTCAAGCACGTGGTAACCACCTTCCAAGCAAAGGCGGAGATGAATCCGGCCGAGGTAGGACCCACATCCGCAAACACTCTCGCCCTCCAGTACAAACCATTTATCAGCTACGTGGCGCTCATCCAACCGTTGTTCGATAGAGGTCAACGGAACATTGACGTGCCCGATTTTGATCGCACGGTCCTCGACGCGTAAGATTAGATGGTCTTCGAGAGGTTCACTTGCAACACAGAAGAGGTCTTCGTGCCAGGAAAACGCCGAGCTATGATTGTTCATGGTCCCGCGTCTGGTTCGTACGGACTGAAACCCTAGCTTTGCTTCAACTCGTATTTCCGGCGTCGTCGCCGGAAGTCCGTGTGAAGAAATGTGGAGGTCTTGAGCTTCGATAACAGTAACTCGAAGATACCAGAGCTTCGGCGACTGGTAGACCTTCGAGCGAGTGTGGCTCACGTACGGTGCGTCGGAGCTCCATGACTCCGGAAACGCGTCGTCGGCTTGAGTTCCGATCCAAACGGAAAGCTGGATGTTGCCGGTAATGTTGCGGCAATGCTGATCGGCGTCGCCTTCGAGACGAAACCATTGTGGAGCTAACGGACTGTCCGGTGGATCACGAACGGGAACATCTGATAATCCGAAGCAAACGCCGCCGATAAACTGGTCGGACGGACCGTCCCAGACGGAGATCTCTAATCTTTCGGTGTTGGAATCGAGTTGGTTTTGGCTGAGAGCAAAGACCTGGTTCCACTCAGGATTTCCAAAAGGTTCTCCTGGTCTGTAACTCGCTGGTTTTGATCTAAGAATGTGGTTACCCATTCGGATCTTTACGTACGGGATTCCGATCGCTGAGAGGCCACGGCCATTTCCTATTCGAATGAAGAGGTAGTGCATCGACTCGACGAGATCGTAAGCCTTTTCGCCGGTAAATCGGTTCGCGATAGCTCCCGACGCGTAATCTCCGTTCGTTCTCCTCAAAAGTTTAACGCGATCGGAATTCTCTGTTCCTCCAATCTGCATCTTCCGTACTTCGGCCCGAAACTGTAACTCCGGCTGCACAGGCATAAACGTGTCACCCGGTAGCTGTTGCTCTTGTTGTACGGTCAGAGGTTTCAATTCTTTTACGATGACGATCGGCGGAGGATGCATCGTCATTTGAACTGGTTCTGTTGGTGCCGGAATATCCGGTGGCATCCTATCCTCCGGCGACTTCTTCGTCTCCACCTCCTTTTCCGGCGCTGCTCCGTCGGGTTTCTTGATCTCAATTTGTTCAACCTGGTTGTAAATTCTCAGCCCAATTTTGCCTCTTATATAACTGAAAACATTTTTCTTTTCCAAAGGGAAGTGGTTCAAGCCTTCGTTCCCTTTCTTCGATAATTGACTACCGTACAGCTTTACTCGACCGAGAAAATGATTTTTCCGAGCACTTCCACTGCTGTTACTCATTTTCTTGTCGTTGAAGACCTCGATTTCGAGCTCTTCAGCATCCAGTATCTTCAGATCGGTGATGATGAACTCCAGCTTCTCGTTCCATACTGGATTAAGATCTTTGAACTTCGTGGAAGTACGTTTTCTCTGTCCGTCGAATTCTGCAATCACGTAAGGACTAGAGCTACCTTGTCCGTCTTTGGGGAGAAGATCGAGAGCATCAACTACTTCAACGATCAGCTTCCGTATCGTTGTTGTTTGTGGCGGCGGCGACGATGGTGTTTTCGTCATCGTCGTTTCATCTTCGTCGGAAAATGGATTTGCCGGCGAATGTCGTCAATTGCTCGGTAGAGACAAGCGGAAGTTACGCTTCTCTTGTTGGATTAGCTTTTTAGTTTTTACTCTGCTTTTCTTATTTTTAAATTAATTTTTGGTTTGGGGAATGTTTGGAGAAAGGGTTCTGTCTGTTCCTATTCTCTAAGGTGGTGGGACTTGGGAGAATAGATTCCACTCCTTAACGGAGCCTTTCCTTTACTTTCTTGTGTGCGTGTGTATGCGATATCTTCCTTCTTTTTGGGTTCCGTATTTTCTTTTTGGCCTTGCTAGTCCTAGTCTCATCTATTATCTACAAAACAAAGACTCGTAATCTTCTCCGGTTGTTACTGGTTTTGCCAAAACCGATTTCGCCCCAAGGTGGCCATGTGTCCATTTTACACTCTTTAACTGTGGTTAAGATTCACTAATCCTAAGGTTCACGGACCTATCTTTGGTTTTTAGAAAAAATATTTAAAAAAATTTTACCTTAGGAGTAAGTGAATTTTAACCACGGTTATAATTTTATTTAAATTATTTTTTCTAAAAATCAAGATCAGGTGGGTGAACCCTAGGATTGAGTGAACTTTAACCACAGTTAAGAGGTGTCAAAAGGGACATGTGGCCACCTCAAATGGAGAAGATTAGGAGTCAAACATAAATTAACATCAGTCATTGTTTTGAACCAAAACCAATTAGTAATGAAATCCTCTACGGTTATAATTGGACTGAGGGAGTCTAGATACGCCCTTGAGGTCGCCACCTGTCCCTTTTGACATTTCTCTTAACTATAGTTAAGATTCACCCACCTTTAGAGTATATTCCCATATCCTTGGTTTTTAGAAAAAAATATTTTTTATAAAATTAATCCTAAGAGTTAATGAATTTTAATTAGGATTAACTTCTTTAAAATATTTTCTCTAAAAACTAAAGATATTTGAGTAAATAGTAGGGGTGGGTACATCTTAAACATAATTAAGAGATGTCAAAAGAGACACAAGCAAGTTGCGCCGCAGACACTAGGGTTGTAAAAGGAGCGGGATATTGGTATATCCGAATTCGTATCCGATTATATATCCGGATATCCAAATCCGAATAAATATCTGGTGGATAGTGAAATATGATATCCGTATCCGACTCTGATTAAAATATCTGGATTCGGATAATATCCAAATTATCCGATTAATCCTTAAAAAAATAAAAAAAATATAAATTAATATTAAAAAAATATAAAAATTTTATTATAAAAATATATTTTAAAGGTTACATTAATTTTATAAATTTAAATTATATTATTTATATATATTATATAATCGGACGGATATTTATCGAGTTGGATATAACAGTATCCGAATCCATATACGATTATAAACGGATAGTATTTTACTATCCGAATCCGCTCCACCGGATACTTATCCGGATAATAATCTAACTAAACGGATTCGGATATGAATCAGATACGGATAATATCCGAATCCGTTTACAGTCCTAGCAGACACTCAATCAATGGGGCAAGCATTGTTTTCTACTTGTCCATACGATAAAAATAGAGATTAACTATGAACAAAACTTCAAAATTTTTAATTGATAGAAATAACTTTCGTAAGGCATATTTTAGATTGTTGGGTTGGTGTGTGTGGAGAAATCAACCACTTTCTAGGTTATCTTTTTAACCAGTACTCTTATTCATTTTTAATCTTCAAAAATTAACGCATGTAGCTTAATATGCATTATTTTTGGCGTGAGTGCAATTGAACAGCTGATTGGCTTGCTAAGCAGGGGGTGGGACCTGGGGCTGAAGCCCCCTTGAAATTTTGAAAACAAATAATTCCTATAGACCTATTAAGGGCGTAGCCCGGGAGTGGGTCGAAGCTGAGGGGGGAACAGGTGTTCTAGCCCCTCTAAATTGTTGAGTAACAAACATATATCTTACCACAAACAAATGTGGCCTATGAACTTTACCCTAAAAAAAAAAAAAATTCTGGCTCCGCCCCTTGTTAAGTGCTGTGTTGCTCCACTAGCGATCAATTGTTTCATTCTTCTATATATCTGGTCAGAATCTGCTAACCCCAGCTTACCTTTCCAAAAAAATAAAAACATTACTTTTTTTATTGTGCACAACAAAATGTCCGAGAGTCGGATAGCCCACTTTATTTTTAACTTTTTGGTTCCGAACACAGAATAGGTCGCAATCCCGATTATAGTATTATCATTGTATGTACATTTCAAAGGCCTCACCAAAAGAACTGGATCCTGATCACCGCCAATATGGGGATACAAACTGCCACTGTAAATCATTGATGATCTCAAATTAACAGAACAACTTCTACACTTTCAACTGGAAATCATTGAAGACTATGAATATACGAACTGCACCCTATATTTCCTCACTAACTCTTTAAGCTTAGTAGAAGTTGATTTCACTTTATTTTAATAAAGTTTTCTAATCCATAACTTCTTATTCAATGAAGATAAATTGATTGATAAAAGCATAAACTGCAGGTGAAAAGTTAATTAAAAACAAAAGGAAAGGCATAACCTTTTGGAGAGCTTTGCAATTATACAGTACTATTCGTTTGGTCCTTCTTTTTAACCCTTCCTTCCCTTTTTCACAAATATACCAAACCATGTGGAGTTTGCCGTTGGATCATGAATGTTAGTCTATCAAGAGCCATGTTTTTGGTTATTCCTTCGTAGGGAGAATAGATTCAACCACCGCTAAGAATTTTGTGTCAGGCAGTTTTTGTCCCACCACTAAGGATGGTTAAGGCATCTCCTCAAAGAGAATAGATCTTGGGTTCGATCTTGATCAGGCCCCACAATTACAACTTCTCTTTTCCAATATGCTCAAGACCTGAACGGTATGCTCTTCCACTTTAGCGCAGCTAAGCTAATAGGCACCAGAGAAAGCCGGGGAAGGGTGTACACAAGCCGAGCTAGCTCGATTGTTCGGCCTGGCTCGGCCAATCCAGTCGAGCTCAAGCTTTATTTTTAGGCCCGATCAAGCCGAGCTTGGAACAAAGTTTGAAAGTTAAATCAAGTTGAGCTCAAGCCAATCCCTATTTGATTCGGTCGGCTCGACTTGAATATTATATAAAAAATAATATATTATTTAAATATATTATATATATAATATAATAAATAAATATATTATTATTTTTATTTAAAAATATTATTTTAATAAATCAAGTCAAGCTCGAGCCAAGCCGAGCTTGAATCAATTCGAACTCGAGCCGAACTTTGTGTTGATTTTTTCAAGCAGCATTTCAAGCTGAGTCGAACCGAGCTCGAGCCTAGATTTATACACTTCAAGCTGAGCCGAGCTCGACAGAGCTCGGATCGAATACACCCCTAAAATCAGGTGCGGGAGGTAAAAATGCCTTAAGGAGAATGGTCAAATATTTGGTGATTCTATTTTATGATGCGATTAATGGTTCATACGATTGGTGTCAGCATTCATTCTCCCACTTTTTTTAATCTTGTGCAAACTTACTCAGCATTCATTCTCTACTATTTTTAATCTGGTGCAAACTTACTCTCGGTCCTTACTAGTGTCATCATTCATATAAACTCAATGTTACATGTTTCTTAATTATGTGGCTTAAGAGAATGGAAATAGAAGAATTTTTTTATCCTTTTAATACAAAAGTTCCTAGGCGTGCAACTTGACCATTATTACCTAAGGGTTTTGAACCCAGGACGTGTCTTCATAGTGGGGGAAGCCCTTAATCACTTTTAGATGAGGATGTTGGCCAAATGAAACTTACCTAACCATCTCCTTCATAGACCTTTTTCCCAAGACAATCACCATTTCTAAGAGCCCGTTTGGTTCGGATTATGAAAGTCACAATTGATTATACAGAAAGCGCTGTCATGAATAATCACTGTCTGCTGAAAGTGCTGTTAAAAATAATCCTGTTTGGAAGTATCCTGTCTATAATCGATTATTTACAGAAATCGATTCTGTACAAAATAATTGTGTTTGGATCATCCTAACATAAAACTGATTACTAATTTGAAATTCTGAAAATGTTAATCATCCCTTGAAACTGAATAAAATACCCTATTTGTAAAAAATTGTTACCATAAAAATGACATAAGTCCATACTTTGAAGATAATAATTACAAACCATAAAAAGTGACATAAGTCCCTACTTGAACTCGCACGTAACCCATACTACATGGACTCATCATATCCTGAAAACCTCTTTTTGCCATAATACTGTAATTTCAACCACACATTAATGCACTTATAAAAATACAAAAATGTAAAAGCATTGTAACTTTTTTTTTTTTTTGATAAGTAGATAACTGAATTAAACAACGGAAGAAGATACACCCGAAGATACACCCGAACTGTCCCGCAAAACATCCTGAGACACCGAGTTCCCTTCTAAGGGACGGCGCAAACTAACAGTTAAGGCCCGCTGGGCCAAATCATGGGCCATGGAATTAGCCTCCCTATACACAAAGGAGAAAGATAGATCTGCACATTGCCGCCTCAGAATTTGGATATCCTCCAAGATAGGATGAACTTCACCATGAGCTATTGGAGTTATACCATTTAAGGCGTCAACCAACTCCTTGGAATCCGACTCCACTACTGTTTGAGCCCATCCATTTCGAATGACCATGAGAACACCCTCACGCAAAGCTTCTGCCTCAGCTGTACAAGACGACCCGCCCAACAGCGCCTTGCACTGACGACGAAGAATCAGACCATGGTGGTTCCTTGCCACAGCCCCTACGCTCGTTGCAATACCACTAGGGAGTGCTGCGCCATCTACATTAATTTTTGTCCACCCTTCCCGAGGAGAGACCCAAGGTTGATGAACAGGCTTGCGCACAAAGGGAGTGAAAATTCGGTTTCCTAAAATTTCTTCAAACAAAATCTTGGCTTGCTGAATTGCACCACTAGGATTAGGAGGAGCTTGTTCAAAAACAGCAGAGTTCCGAATCTTCCAAATACCCCATAACATGGTCGCAATTTGAGCCCTCAGTGAGAGTTCTGGGGATAGAAAGTCTGGATGATGTCCCCACCGATTCCACCACCCTTGGATAGAGTCAACCGAGCGAGGAGGTAGTCGAAGAGATGAAGATGACCCAAACCACACGCTGCGAGCACAGGGACACTCTAGAAACAAATGAGTGGCCGTCTCAATTTCCACTCGACATAAGGGGCACCACTCCTCCACCACTACCTTACGTTTTAGAAGATTGGACGCCACTGGTAATGCATTGTGGCAGAGCCGCCACAGAAAGACCTGGAGTTTAGGAGGAATCCTGAGACGCCATAAATTCTTCCAACTTACTGAATCGATCTCCGACATGATAGCACTCGACGAAGGGTGCCTACTATTTTTCAGCGACTCAGCCAAGTGTGCCGCCGAAGCAACGGAAAATTTCCCGGATTTTGAGAGGTTCCATATAATACGGTCGTCCACCTGACACCTACTGGTTGGAATTTTCCGAATTTCCATAATAGTCTGTGCCGAAAACAAACTCTGCAGCAACTCAAGGTTCCAACCTCCATTGTGGCTATTGAATAGACCACTAACCAGTGTATTATCTAGGCTGGGAGGGCTGCTAAATTGGGGCAAACAATTAGGCATATTGGGCACCCAAGGGTCCATTGCAATTCGGATAGAAGTCCCCGACCCCACCTGCCATCTAATACCCTTCAACAGCTCCCTTCTAGCTAGAACACTCCTCCATCCCCATGAAGGACGACTCCCCACCACTGCCTCCATAAAGGAACACCTTGGAAAATAGATCGCTTTCACCACAGTTGCCCAAAGAGTGTTCGGTTCTTGAATAAGGCACCATCCCTGCTTTGCCAATAGGGCCAAATTAAAAGATTGAAGATCCCTGAACCCCAGACCCCCTTTGTCTTTTGGAAGACACAGATTCTCCCTCTTAACCCAATGAATTTTTCTGTGATCTTCTTGACTCCACCAAAATTTCGCAATGTAAGAATTTAGCTCGTTTATCAATCGTTGCAGAAGCTTGAAACAACTCATGGAAAAAGCTGGGATTGCTTGAACAACTGATCGGATGAGAACCCCCCTCCTTGCCTGAGATAAAAGAGACCCTCGCCACCCTTGCATCCGAGAAAGAATACGATGCTTTAAATGTTCAAAAAGATGGGTTTTTGATTTCCCAAAATTAGTTGACAGCCCAAGATACTTCGCCGGAGGTAAAATGGACTTGATTCGAAGAATTTTACCAATCATCCTCCGAAACCGAGGTGGGGTATTGTTGCTAAAAATCACACCAGATTTTCCAAAATTGACCCACTGCCCCGTCGCAATCCTGAAATTTTCCAAGAGTTCCATTAGATAGTGAGGCTCTTCCAGATTGGCCCGAGTGAACACAAGGCAATCATCTACAAACAGTAAGTGGGATAAGGAGGGGGCACCTCCAGCAAGGTGAATACCGCTAAGATGAAGATCATGATGAGCCTTTGATAGAAGACAAGAAAAGGCTTCCGCACATAAGAGGAATAGGTAAGGGGAGATCGGATCCCCCTGCCGAAGTCCTCGTTGAGGCTGAATATACCCCTTAGGCTCGCCATTTAAAATAACAGCAAATGAGGCCGTTGTGACACATTGTTTGACTAAAGATATCCATTTCTCACAAAAGCCCAGCTTAGCCAACATCGCAAACAAGAACGGCCATTCCACATTGTCATATGCTTTATTCAAATCAAGCTTAATAGCCATTCTTCTATCCGCCCCTCTCTTTTTCCGTTTCAAGAAATGACAAACTTCATGAGCCAATAATATATTATCCGATATTTGCTGCCCACTAACAAAAGCGGATTGAGTCGGGTTGATAATATCATGGAGATATACCCGTATTCTATTGGCAAGAATTTTTGAGATAACTTTATAGATAACGTTGCATAAACTGATGGGTCGAAATTGGTTCAGATTTTCAGGATGCGGCACCTTGGGGATAAGCACAATATGAGAATGATTAGTTTGTTTGAGGATAAAGCTTGTCTGAAAAAATTCGGAGACCGCCACACAAACATCCTGTCCAACCGTAGCCCAATGCTTTTGATAAAAAATGCCAGACATACCATCCGGGCCAGGCGCTTTAAGGGGGCCAATTTGGAACATAGCCGACTTAATCTCCTCTGCAGTGACTGCGTGACAAAGATCTTCATTCATTTGAGCAGTGATCCGTGGCTGTACCTCCTTCAGGATTTCCTGAATACCTGTTGGATTAGAAGAGGTATACACATCACGAAAGTGATTGATAACATGTTCAATATCTCCTTCTTCTGAGAGCCAGACTCCCTCCTCATTCCGAATGGCCAACATTCTATTCCGGTGCCTCCTTTGGATGGTCGCAACATGGAAAAAACGAGTGTTTCTGTCCCCCAGGTTTAGCCATGATGCTCGAGACTTCTGCCGCCACCTAGCTTCCTCCTGGTCCAATACCCTGTCCAGTTCTCTAGTTAACAACTGAGTCAAAGGTTGGGGATTATCGTATTGAGGGTTTGCCTGAATCTCTGAAATTTGCTTAGTTATGGCCTGTAGTCGACACTGTGTATTGCCGAAAGTATCCTGCATAACCGGTACATGTGAGACCCGGCACACGGCTGAGTCCATGCCGATCGGATAATTTCCTTGCAATCTTGGTGAGAATCCCACATTTCTTCATACCGAAACACTTTTTTTCTCCTCATCCCTCGATCAACCTCCCCAATCATTAGCGGACAGTGGTTAGACCCTATAGCTGGCAAGGTTAAAACCACTGTATCTGAGTAAATAGCCCTCCACTCTTGATTAGCAACAACACGATCTAAACGAGCTGAGATTAGATGCATTCCGCTTCTTCGGTTGGTCCAGGTGAAAAAAGGACCGTGAGCTCCAAGGTCCAAAAGGTGTCCTCCACACATCATCTGTTGGAAAGGCCTCATACTAAAAGGGCTGGTCACCAAACACCCTTTCTTCTCACTTGCACTGAGGATATCATTAAAGTCTCCAACACACAACCACGGCTTCTGTATGTTCCTCCCAGATTGCTCGAGATACTGCCAAAGTTGTTTCCGCAGATGATACTCATTAGGGCCATACACCATAGATAAAGCCCACGAACACCCCTTATGCAAATCCTGGACATCCGCTTCAACTAAATTGGGACTACCAGTCGAAAATTGAATCTGAATTCCCGATTGACACATAACAGCCAAACCTCCAGAGAACCCCACCGGTTCCACCGTATATACAAGATCCATGTGAACTTTTTTTGCAAGACAAACTAATTTCTCCCTTTTATTCTTCATTTCCATGAGGAAAACGATGTTAGGACGATAGCGAAGGATATGCTCCTTCAACATGTGGATTGTCCGGGGTCGTCCTATCCCCTGACAGTTCCAGGCTAGGATTTTCATTGGGAACAGGGGGACTGCTTCCTAGCAGCCGCCCCTTCAAAGTTGATACTGCACTCCTTAACCATTGGAGATCCTTCGGCTATAACATTTTGCTGGGTGGGTGTGTGAGTCAGGTCCATCCCCAAACTGATCGTGGCTTGATTGCATGAATCCCTTGGGGGCTCAGCTGTGGTGTTGGGCCTATAAGTAGAGCTCGTATTTATTGGAAGATGGTTTTTAATTACCATTGGATCGGACCTGGACATGGGACTGGGTGTTGGGATCGTGTGGGACATTTCCTTAATGACTAGTGGCTCAGACCGGGCCTTTAGATATGATGGGCTTGTTTGGTGTAGTAGTGGGCCCAAGCAACCAACCGCCGATACACTATGTGATATGGACAGGGGTTGCTTCTGGTTGGGGACGGTTGA
This sequence comes from Tetracentron sinense, assembly GCA_015143295.1. Taxonomy (NCBI): domain Eukaryota; kingdom Viridiplantae; phylum Streptophyta; class Magnoliopsida; order Trochodendrales; family Trochodendraceae; genus Tetracentron; species Tetracentron sinense. The sequence goes on from CM026573.1 coordinate 8,404,034, forward strand.
TGTGGCAGCAACGGTCCGAGGATCGGTAATAGTAGTGGGACAGGTGAGAGGCAAACCTGCACTGGCAGAGGTACGGAGCGTACAAGATAACAACTTTTTTGGTAATGGGGCATGACTCCTTTTCCCGTCAGGCACCGTCCGAATGAGAGCCGATGGATCCCGAGAGCTAATCATGTGTTCGACACACGTCGCCTCTTCCATGGTCGTTGATGCTGCCAAGTCCTCAAATGTCAGAATATTCTGCTGTCTTGTCTCCTGTATGCCGGATGAGTTGCTAGCTGGGTCATCTTCAACCTCCATCTCCGTTCTTGGACTCGGTTCTGTTCTGGTAATGGGTGCCTCCGTCCCACCCGCTGGAGTGGGGCTTGCCGGACTCGAAAGCTGCACCCCTCTCCGTTTCAGAAGATTGGGAATCGGCCAAGAAAGGGGCTTGAAAAGCTCCGCCCTCAACCATGGACCAAACATTTCAGATATTTGTTCATCCATAGCTGGCAAGTTTGGGCCCCTTAGCTTGGTGCACCTCTTTTCGTCATGTCCCATGCAACCACACCCGTAACAAACCATCGGCAATCTCTCAAAACTCAATGCAAATGGTGCCCGAATACCCGACAATAGACGAAGCATCACAAATGGCCGCAAAGGGTAGCGTATATCCATCTGAACACGGAGACGCATGAATTTTCCTCTGGTCGATCAATACCGGTGCCGGAATATCAGACTCGATCAATACACCTAGTTTACTTGCGACCACTTCTCCAACTTCAGGTGTGAAATATTCAGGAGGTAGACCGTGAACCTGAACCCACACCGGTAGAATGAAGAGGTTCAACTCTGATAACAAAATATCCGGCGTCCATGGGACCATGAGAAGCGGATGGCCATTAAAACACCAAGGCTGGCTATCTAACACTCTTCTTCTATCTTCATCTGAAACAAATTTGAAACTAATAAACTCGTTTGCCTACTCCGTGGGAGTAACCAGAGATGGTGAGCGCCACGCCTTAGTGGTGGTCTTTATCGCTGCCACCATGTTGAGAGGTCTATCTGCTAGAAACCTTCCAATAATGCTGTTCTGCAACGCCGCCTTCCCAGCAACAACGAACGCCGGGTCAACTTCGATGGCCTCTGTGAGATCCGAGATGGTGAGTTTATGCATTACTTCCACTTCGAGTCCCTCCACCGACGGACCAGAGTTATTGGACTCGGTGAGCTGAGTTTCCATAGTGGGGAAGAAAAAGATAGTCTATCAGAGAAGAGAGGGAAAGCTCAGAGAAGAGAGGGACACCGAACTGAGGATTAGGGAGAGAGCAAGAGATAGTAGCAACAGATTAAGAACCTAACTGAGAATTAGGCTAAGAGTAAGAGACAGGAAAAACGAGAGCAAAAGACCCACCGGCTTTCCACCCGGAGATCGGAAATTTCTCCTCAAAGCATTGTAACTTCAAGAAATAGTAAAATGTCAAAGATTTTCTGAATTTCAAAAGTATAACAAAATTAAAGAGCAATGTCATCTGCACCATATATATTGACAAAGTAGAGTAATCATTTATGATGTGCTATTATCCAAAACATATAAATCAGTCAAGGTCTACTGGAAAACATAATTGCCACTTAAATATGTATTCCACATTCTTTCGGTGAGGTTATCTCTATAAGCTCCCATTTCTGGTTGTTGTTGCTGATGCACTTGTTCATCCACATTTGAAGTACTTCCACGAGATGAAGCGTTGTTGTCTACAACCAATTCGTCTATTTCATACTCTTCGAACAAGTCATCTTTTAAAGCCTCTTGACGAATAAAGTTGTGTAGAACACACGCAGCCACTACAATATCTCTCTGTTTCAGATATGGGTATGGAGCCATACACTTTAACATAGGAAATCGTGCTTTCAATACGCCAAAACAACGTTCTATTACATTCCTTAATGAAGAATGTGCACGATTAAATAGTTCTTTTGCATCAGATGGACCCCTTCCACCTCTATAGTCTTGTAAATGATATCGTATCCCGCGATGAGGTGCAAGAAATCCCCTCATATTAGGATAGCCAGCATCAACAACGTAATATTTTCCTGTAATCAAAATTATATTTAGATTCAAATTTAACAATATATACATCCACAACCTATTCTATTAGGCTCTTTATTACCTGGAGGGGCATGCGGGAATTTCTTTTTATTGTTGTGAACTGCATCCAATAAAATTCTAGAATCATTTACAGTTCCCTCCCACCCAGTAAGAACATAAGTGAAGCGCATGTCAAAAGAACACGTACGCAGTCATTACGTTTTGTGTAATAACTCTCTTTCTTCCGCGGTAAGGAATTTGTTTTTCTGATGGAACTATTGCTTCGATATGTGTTCCATCAATTGCTCCTATACAATCCTGGTTAAAACATTAAAATATGTTATTTCCAACGTATACGAAAGATAGAGAATATAAAAAATACAATCAAAGTGTTTTACCTCGAACCATGGATGATACTTTTTGTTGTTCAAAATTTGCAGAGGAACAGAATTGAAAGATGGAGGAGTTATCATTTCTCAGGAGAATTTCATCATTGCCTTTAGGACATTGTGAAAATGTCGACTAATTGTCTCCCCAGAATGTTGGAAACGTTCTTGCATTAGCCGATTTCTCTCATTATGTCTAATACTCAAAAGAAATATGACAATTTGTTCTTCAACACAAACGTTTCTTGTATCTTTCAACCATCTTTTTTCCTTCAATATTGAACATAATCTTAAGAATACTAATTTATCCATGCGAAAGATTTCATAACACCTAACAGGGTTTCCATCAAGTACTTCACGTAAGAAGCCATACCCTGATAGTATTGAATCTCTGCATAGAGTTTTAGACATATATAATGAAAGATAGCGTTGCGCGCACATAGCTACAGTTAAGTTGATAAGAATTTCTTCCTCATCGTCATCCATATTACCTATTCGATTTGAAAACAAGTGCACATAAATTAACAAGGTAAATAACATAACCAAAGTAGCATAAAAGGTTCCAAACCAAAGTAGCATAAAATAAACATGTCCCACACCAAACAAGCATAAAAGGTTCCAGAATAAAGTTTTAACAACATCCATGTTTCAACTAAGAAAATAAAATAAGTTTTTCCAAAAACATAACCACGACATTTATGTATCAACTAAGATTGCTCCAAGGACTCCAACCATGCCAAACAATGTTCAGGCCTCATGTTTATAAAAGCCTCACTCCAATGTCCGTTACCAGATAAGATCCCTATCGCCTTGAAGATACCATTACGGCAGAAGTTAGGATCCTCAATTCTATTAATCAAATGCATACAACTTGTCATGGAAAAAAGATCATCTGGACTAACAGGGGTTGGAGTAACTCCCGAGGAAGCACTTTGTTCCATCCTCTTCATAGACACCTCGACCAAAGTGTCTATTGCTTTGGCCAAATGATCCCCCTTTGAATCTTTCTTCTTGGGCTTAGGAGTTGCTGAATCAAGACGTCGCTTACGAGAAGTGACAAAGTCATCTTCTATCTGCGTCGCAGCCCCATATATGGGGGTCTGGTCCTCCTGTGTACACAAAACTGCATCAAGGTCATCTTCTCTCTCCTCGCTCTCTCCTGTCGCTAAAGCAGCCCAACCAATTGGACACGTATCTCCAAAAATTGTCGTCATCTCCTCATACATTGGGCATGTGGTGGTTTTAAACTTCTCATATGCTGGGTCTACCTGTATTAATATACGTGAAGTGTTGAATATTGTTAGTAATAATATTTTTAATGCGACCATTAAAATTTTACTTTTATTGTACCTTTATCAGATCTGTCCATCGTTCTTCATCAGCAGTGACGACCTTTCTTATCGGATCCCAACCAAAACCTGTCTGTTCAACGAGTTTATTCCAAGACCTCCACTTAGCCTTAAGAGTTGTTAAGTGGTTTTTCAATTGCTGGTGATGGTACTCTCTACCAGTTTTTTTGTTGAATTGCTCCCTAATATTTTTCCACCCAATCCTGTTGAAACTTGTGGTTGGCCTATTCCCTTTAAGTACTTCATCCACCGCTAACTCTATAAAGGTCCGATCCAAAGAATCAGACCAATGTGCTTGACCCGACCTCTTACTACCATTAGGTTGGATGATGTTATCCATGTCCTATAGAAATTAAAATCATAATTCAATAAGCTCTATATTTGCGAAGGATTCATTCAAATAGCAGAAAAATAAGATCTTGCTTAAAGCATAAACATAACCAAATCAAATACAAGCACAAATGTTACTTTTTCAATCACAAAATCTTAGATATTTAAAATACAAGAAAGATACATGTAAGGAATGACTTTACCTTTCCTAGCTAGTACTCAAATCTTTATGAGCATCAAGGACAAGAATAAAATCTGGTTATCACCCCCTAGAGGTCGCCACGTATCTCCTTTGACACCCCTTAACCGTGGGTAAGGTTCACCCACCCCTTTTTGGTTTTTTTTTTAAAAATTATTTATTCTTTTTTAAAATTAAAAAAACAGTGTTTAGTGTTTTTCTAATATTAAAAACAGTTTTTTAATTTTAAAAAAAGAATTAATATTAAAAAAATAAAAACAAAAATGGGTGGGTGAACCTTACCCACGGTTAAGGGGTGTCAAAGGAGACACGTGGTGACCTCTAGGGGTGATAATCGGATTTGCCACCTTACCCATGGTTAAGGGGTGTCAAAGGAGACACGTGGCGACCTTTAGGGGTGATAACCGGATTTGGCAAATCCGGTTATCACCCCTAGAGGTCGCCACGTGTCTCCTTTGACACCCCTTAACCGTGGGTAAAGTTCACCCACCCCAAGGATTCACCCACCCATTTAGATATTAATTCTTTTTTTAAAATTAAAAAACTGTTTTTAGAGTTTTTTTTTATTAAAAACAGTTTTTTAATTTAAAAAAAAGATTAATATTGTTTTTTAAAAAAACCCAAAAATGGGTGGGTGAACCCTAGGGGTGGGTGAACCTTACCCACGGATCAGGGGTCAAAAGTTGCAACAGTAGATATTACACATGAGTTTCTTTTCGGATGCACTGTTAAGCACTGTTCTTTATCTGTCACTCACTCCATCTACAAAATCACAAGCCTAACAATAAAGAAAACTAAATCATCAACAGGGTGGCACTCTTCGTTACAATTATTAATGATCCTTGAATCGTAAAGAGGAAAGAGAGAAGAGATAAAGTCATCACTGTCACTGTTTTTTTTTTTTTTTTAAGAACTGTCATTGCTTGATGAAAGAAAAAGAAAACAAAAAATTTATCTTCTGTCAAAGAAAACGAAAACCCATCAATTGTTCATTGTACTAGAAGAACTAACATTTAACCAAGTTATGCACCTAAATTTCAGAATTGATGTCCACGATCACATAGAGAAAAAAAAAACCCAGAACCCAAGTTCTTGAAATTGCAAAAGGAAGAAAACCCCCAAATAAAGTGCATGTCAAAGGAGGAGGAGGAGAAGAAGAAGAAGAAGAAGAAGAAGAGGAGTACCTATCCCGGCGTTTGCTTCTCGGCTGGTCGAAGACGAGATCACGTTCTCCTTTCGGCTGTCGCAGACGAGATCACTCTCCTTTCAAAAACCTAAAGTGATGCGCTCAATCAAGTTTGGGGGTTGTAAAACCCGAATCGGTATTCCCGTCATGAATCTCCCCGCACAATCGGTGATACAAATCGATTTATCTAATATTAAAATCACCTCTTCATCCGATTCGGGATAAACCGGTTTTGAGTTCAATCGGTGGGGCGCACAATCGATTCGGGAAATTAACCAAACGCGATTCGGGATAAACCGGTTTTGACTTCAATCGGTGGGGCGCACAATCGATTCGGGAAATTAACCAAACGCGATTTTAATGAACAGATTAATAGGAAATCGATTTTATGTGATTAAATCGCCCCATAGAATCCGAACCAAACAGGCTCTAAATGTTTATGGTTATTTTTAATCGATTTGGCTTCTACAATGAAGGGGCTCATTGACTATGTCTCTATTGGTCGAAGGAGGGAGTAGCTAGGTCGATTATCTCATGCACTACTTAAGCTCCCTCATCTTACCAAGAGTTAGGCCCTTTTGGTAAGATGTGTGGGGCTCAACCTTCTGTCGGTCTATGCGTGGGAGTGTGTTGGCTTATGTGTGTGTGTGTTGTGTTTATCATAAATTTTTTTTTTTTTTAAAAAACAAAAATAAATAAAAAAAACTTCCCATCTATGAATCTTCCTTGAATTTTTCTAGCTCTCTTGCTATTGCACTCTCCTCATTTTTTCAGGACATAACAAGGATTTTATGATGGGCCCACAAGGACCTAACACAAACTCCATATCTTCTCCTGTGCCAAAAGGAAAGAGTGCATATGGGAGAGAGTGTGGCTAACACTCCCGCCTTCATTTGTTTGAACATAGAAAGCTCAAGCAAACCCAAAAAACCAACACATACATACACAATACACAACTAAGATGCCTTATATGGCATATGATTCCGCCTCCAACGATGGCCCCACCCTTTTTGTCAAAAAGCATCAACCAAGATTTCAATAAAGTTGAGGACAACATCGGCTTGATTTTCTCCAAGTCTCCAACCCTCCTATTTATTTATATCTGATTGTTAAATTTTTTTCTTAGTAGGGTGTAGCCTCTCTTAAGAAAGAGGTCTTGAGATTCATTCCTACTGGGTGATGACTTGTAAGAGCTCTCTTCCCAAGGGTGGTTAACAAAGCACAATGCTCACGAACAGCTCGAGCTCGGCTCGTTAAAAGTTCGAGCTCGTTTAATTATTTAGTAAACAAGCCAATCTTTAACATGATTTTCGAGCTTGCTTAGTTAACGAGCTAAGTTTGAACAACCCCTACTCAGCTCGTCAAGAGCTCGGCTCGATTATATATACATATGAACCTAATGAAATTTATAAAATATATTTATTTCATTTAAATATTAAAATTAAGTATGTGTATTATATACTAGTAAAGATTAATAGTATATAATGTATTTTATATGATAAGAATACCCTTTATATAATTATAATCTTATACTAAATTTTAGTGAAGGCAGTGACTTCTTAATTGCATAGGATAAAGTGAAATTTTTATTTTTTTACCTACTATAAATAGCTATATCCAAATCAACCAAGCTGCTAGTAAACTACTCGAGCTTGACTCGAATTCGGCTAGTAATGCTTAAGGTCGTTTATTTAATAAACGAGTCAAGCTTGAACATGATTTTCAAGCTTGTTTAATAAACGAATAAGCTTGAACACGGTTCGGCTTGGTATTACCCCTATTCCTTCCCCACTAGAGGTGGAGCCAGAAATTTTTCTTGGGGGGTGTGGAGGGCGAAATACATGTATTAAGAAAATTAATAGGTTTGAAGGTATGGGGCTTGAGTGTTTGGGGGTGTAGCCCTCAAGAATTTTTTTGGCGAGAATTTTGGTTTTTTGAGTAATGGGTCTACCGTGGTCATAAAATTTAAAATTTTTTAATGTTAAATTTTAATAAAGGTCCAATGACATACCCTTTTTTAGAGTCATTATATAAATAAAAGAGACATAAACAGCAGATTGGGCGTTTGGTTATGTAGCGGAATGTCCGTCCCCATTACTCCAAGACCCATTCTTAACACCCACCAACCGTGGTTGAGATTCACTCACCCTAGGGTTCATCAATCCAGCCTTGATTTCAAAAAAAAAAAGTATTAACCTTAATTCAATTAAGATTAAGAAGTTTTAAAAGGGAGGCGTAGTACTTGATTGCGTTGTCTACTAATCATTGATCTAAATAAAATTAATTACATTTTTGAATTTTATATTACACGTTTAAAAAATTTACAATTTTTTGGAAGGGCCAAACTTCCCACATAATCAACTAACTAGAGTTAGTTTGGGGGGCCGTTGTATATAGATAAGAGTAAAAAAAATTTGCGGGTGGGGGCTGCTAAAACAATGCTTATTTGTAAATCCTAATTAACAACAACACAGATACAGAATTGGACCAGCCAATTGAACTGGGAAAAGTGGGAACTGGCCAGGTCTATGGTTCCGAAAAGGGTCATTTTAAGCTTAAAGAGTATCACAGTCCAATCGGACCAATTGAACCGGAAACCCAGTCACCTAGCCTATTCGAGACCAAATCCATTAAAACATTGTTCTAGTGTTCTTAGGCTAAAATATGCAAGATGCATCCCAGTGGGAATGCCCTCAACTACACTTCTCCATGATTTTGGCAATAAGAATGAGAATTTTGTTTAGTCCCATTCTCTCATCATGCATTCGCACCAATTGAATAATATGATAAAAACACCTCGCCCTCTTGTGCTAGTGGTTAGCGTGTGGCCTGCAGATGTGGGAGGTTAGGGGATCGAATCCCCTCGGTTATGAGTTGCAAGAACTCGCCTGCGCAATGCTAACCCCTAATAACTTAACCGATTCAAGATTATTAGTGTAGGTACATGATAACTCCAGCTAAAAAAAATAAAATAATAAAAATATGATAAAATGCTATAGGTGTGGCCCCCATGCATGTGACATGTCATAATTATTTTCGGTCCTGTTATCCCACATAGTGCATTCTGGGTTGACTGGGGCTAGCATTGCCCTAAGAATGACGTGTATAAAACAACTTAAAGAGGATCAAGGCTCGAAATCCAGTGAAATTTTGCAAAATAGATATGGGCTCAAATTTGGAAATTTTGGAGATCCTAAAATTTCAAACTTTAAATCACAATATTGGTCAATTGGAATAGAATTTTGAAATTTCGTTAGTTACAGAAATGACTATTCTAATATAGTGAAGAATTTGGAGAGAAAAAAAATAAAAAATATTTATATGATAATTTTAATTAGTTATTAATTAATTACAATTAAGAGATTAGTTATAAATATTTTTTAAAATTAAGGATTAAGTATAATAAAGGTATAGGGGAAGGAGGGAATTGTGAATAAAGAATAATTAAGTTATATGTGAGGTGATGGTGAACCCACCCCCACCTTGACCCGAAATTTCAAAATTTTTTGTTAAATTTTTTTAAAATTAATTTTTAATCATATTTTGATATATTCCAAATTTTTTGTTGGAAATTTTCGAGTTTAAAAATAAAATAATAGTATTATATAAATATATTAAATTGAATAAAATTAAAATTTTCCTAAATTTCGTGAAATATCACGAAAATATTTAATTTTAATAAATTATTTTAAAAATAAATAAAATCCGTAATTTCACCAAAAACTCCAAAATTTTCAATGGTTTATTTTGGAGAACTGAAATTGTCAGTATAAACACGATTTCAAACCTTAGAGGTTTGGGGGCTCTGCATAAGAAGTTGAGGGTCTGAAATCAACACAAGAATGAGTTTGGGTCCTGTCCAATTGCGATGGAACTCTCTCGTGATTGAAGTGATCAATTGCATTCACAAAGTCCTTTTAACTACCATTTTAACTCTAGTCAAGAAGTTACTTAGGATTAATAGCGTGATGAGTTGACTAGGGCTGGAACTGCGCTAAGGATGATTACGCGTATAGATCAACTTAAAGAGGATTCGGAGCTTTGCATGACATGGTTTGAAATTCCATTTAAATTTTGTGAAATTCCCCACCCTACGAAACCGAAAATATGGCTATTGTTTTGTGTTTATTGATTTAGAATTTTGGAAGATAAGAGAAATTCCAAAGAAATTTATTTTTAAATAACCATTTAATAAAGTGTCGAGATATATTGAAAGATTTTGATATTTTTATTAAATGTATGTGGAATTTCTAAAATATAAAAATTTATATTCAAAACTAAATTAATAATATATTTATAAATTTATTAAACTTTATAAACAGATTATTTCACCCAAAATTGCAAGGCTAAAATTTCGTGAAGTATAGATATATATCAAGAAAATATTTAATTTTAATAAATAAAATTTCTGAAATTTAGTCGAGAAATCTAAAATTTTGATTTCGATTGGAGAATTGAAATTGCTTACATAAACGGGATTTCAAACCTTGCTGCATGAGTTAAGGGGAGCTCCTCAGCATAAGAACGAGTTCAAATCTTATCCAATTGCGATTGAACTCTCCCGAGATTGAAGAGTTCTGTCTTAGTCATAAAACCCCTTTAATTGCCATTTTAACTCTTGTTAAGAAATTTAATTCTTAGGATTAATATTTTGTTAATATTTATTTTACCAAAAAACAATATTAACTCGAAAGGATAGTGAATCTCAACAACAATTAATAAAGCTTAAAAGGGACACGTGTTGATCTATGGCTGCTCATGATTGAATATGATCCCAACTCCACAAGAACAGGCCATTATCTGAGTCTGAATCTTATTCAATCGCTACTGAACTTGTGAAAGTTAAATTGCAATCACAAAGCCCACTTGTCAAAAAGTTTTAGTTCCTCAGGGTTAATATTCTTTTTCTAAAAATCAAGAACAAACCCATTTGGTTGCACTTCTATTTTCCGTTTTCTGTTTTAAGAAACAAAAATTTGGAAATTTTTATAAAAAAATATGTGTGGTAAACATATTTCTGCTTTTAAAAATTAGTAATAAAATTTTTGAAAATCCCTGTCTGTTTTCACTTCCGTTTTGTGTTTCTGTTTTTAAAAACAAAAATTTGAAAATTTTTATACAAAATATGTTTGGTAACATGTTTTTGTTTTCTGTTTTTAAAAATTAGAAACAAAAGATTTCAAAAACAAGGTAACAGAAAATTTTTATTACCTACATTGGAAAACAAAAAATAAAAATGAAAAACATGGACCACCCACCCACCACCCACAACCACCACCACACTACTACACACCACCCACCACCACCACACTACCACCCACAACTACAATAACACCACCACCCACAACTACAATAACACCATCACACCACCACCCACAACTATAATACCACCATCACGGTGACCACCACAATACCACCCACTATGCACCTCCACACAACCACCCACCACCACCACCCAACAACACCACACTACCCACACAAGCACAACCACCACCACCATCACAATACTACAACTACGCCACTATCCACCACCCATGTCCCAACACCACCACACACTTCCACACTACCACTAGCCACCACCACCATCCACTCCCCACAACCACCACCACCATCCACTACGACACCAAATTTGCTCTTCGAGGTGTAGACCATTGGCCGAAGAACGAACTGTAAACCCGAAGTCTCGAGGTCGATTCTTGGGCTCTCCTTAATATCGGGTGTATGGGGTGGGGATATTCTTTATGCAATGAGTCTTTAAGGCTCAAGATATCCACGTTTATAAATATTTTTTTTTTAAAATCAATAGAAAGCTAGGCTTGTCCCGATTATTACTCGGGTGTCCCAGGTCCTTCAAGAGCTTAGCCCGTTGAGACCCCTCTTAGAAGCATGGGCGAAACCCTGATTTTATTGATTTATTGTAAGGAACACACGATAGTTGATTAAAAATATAGTAATTGTTGATGAATTTCTCAAAAATAATATAAAATTAATGATGTAGGTCATTTAGTCCGTACGTTTAGCTTTGTTAAATAATTAAATAACATAATATAAAATATATATCTTGGTTTTAAAAGTTTAAAGTTATCTTTGCCCAATGGTTATACCCTATTAAATAATATAATATAATTCTTTTTTTAAAAGTTCAAGCAAAGTTGCTTCTTTATCCCATAACTATGCTTATTAAATAATTAGACAATCTAGGATAATAGATATTTTTTTAAATAAAAAATTCAATAGGATAGCTGCCCGTGATTATGCCTTTGTAAATTATAAAAAAAAAAGTCTAATGGACCGCACATTCCATAGAACTAACCATGGTTAAGATTTACTCACCCTTAAGATTCATCCATCCAACCTTGGTTTTAGAGGAAAGAAATATTAATTTTAATTTAATTAAGTTTAACCATAATTAAAAGAGAGTTAAAAGGGTTACGTGACACCACCGATTAGATAACTAAATGCATGGTCAGCTCCCAAAAAAATTCAAAAGTTGAGACCATCCTGACTAGCACACATATTCAAATATTATTAATTTTCATTTTTTTAAATAGTTATTTTTTATAACTATTAATTATTATTTTCATTTTTTAAAATATTCTGAATTTACAAATTTTTAACGAACTTAACCCCGTGCCCGGTGAATAATTTTCAAACTTGGATTTTGTTATTATGCGAAAATGGGGATACATCTATCTATACTACTACTATAATCTGGTTGGTCTTCACGTGGCTTCTTCAGAGGCCTCTATTTAAACTCTAAATTATTGTCATATGTTGCGTTCTTATTTAAACCTTAGAAGTAGACCCCACTTCAACGCCACTCAACATCTTATTAATTAATTAATTAATTAATTAGGAATAGGTTTAAGTGAGCTCTCACCACACCACTATCCCATTCATCTCCCCGACTGAACGGCTCCCCCTACTCTCTCTCTCCTCCATTCATCTCCCCAATCGAAACCCCCTCTTTCTCACTACCTATTTATCTTCCATTCACCTCCCTTATTCCCCACTACCCTCCTCCCTCTCTTAATCTTCTCAAGACTTTCCATCTTCCCAAAGTATCTCTATTTAAACTTCCTCATATCCTCTCCTTCACCATATTCTCACTTCCTTTTCACCATCTGTAATTTTAGATTCAAGAGTAGTCGTATAACCATCTAGAGCACCACCAGTAGACCTGTCAAGTAACAAGAAGAAGTACCACCGGTAGCTCTGTCAAACAGGAAGATGTAGACGCATAATGCAGGCCAGAGTGCAATTCAACCCAAATACGTACGCAACACAAGTAGGAACCGACTTTATCAAGAATCATCAGCCTCTTGGTGTTGATTTTGCTTTTGTTAACATATACCGGCTCTTTTTTTTTCTTTCAATTTTGAAAGCTTATGATTCTATGGTATAAAGTGAATTCATGAAAGACAATTGTTTGTGTTTATAACCACATCTACTCTTAAAAGCATTGAGATGCATGTACTCATACATACACACAAAGGATAGCAGATACAATTCTTCGTTCACAGACACACTCATTAGTAGAGTCTATAAGACCCTCTTGAACTCCACAAAGAAAGGTGGGATTGGGAGGCTGTTATGGCAACTTTTTCCTGAAGGGACAGCATATGGATGATGGGTTATGAAGTTGTTCTCTCAAGGTCTCCTTCAACATCAAACATCATATCCTTAGTCTACAGGGCTTATGCTCTTCAACTCCATGTGTTCTAGGAAATGCCATTGGTGACGCAATAAGAAGAATGTCCTGGAGATATATATCTTCCATGATGATCAGTAAAATAGTGTATTAACGTCCGATCAAGACAAATTAAACTAAATCAAAAGAAGGGGATTATAGTGAAATACTTATTTGAGTGTTTATACGTTCATATATTCCAGTAAATAAAGATTATTTAATTCATTTATGTATGTAGGTATGTAAGCATGCATGTTACTGTATAATGATGCTTACATTATGTGAGTTATGAGAAATTAACCTGCCAGAGTCGTTACTAAGGAGGTGGTTTTTTTCCCATGATTTTTTTATTTATTTTGCTGGTGACTTTGGTTGTAAAACATGCAAAAAAAAAATGGTAGGGAGCTTAGTGTATGGACTATTTTGATGCTATATACCCATTTATATAATTTCAATCAAAGCCGACCCTCACATCTTGATTAGAACGGCAACAGCTAGGATTAATTTCGTTTTGGAAAATACTTAACAAACCAGTGGTTGTCATTTTGTAACGAAATGGTCGGGCTTACTGGTCTACGCCCCAATTTTAAATACTCATCAACTATGGTTAAGATTTACTCACCCCTAAGGTTAAGCAACCCAACCTTGGTAATACATGACAAAATATATTCTATCTATACTACTACTATAAAACATATTTTCAGTGTTTCTATGGATGTCATGTATGTGTTTCTTTTGATGCTACATAGGACTCCTTTTCATTTGTGAAGCCACATCATCGAGTTAAAATTAATAAGTTGGACCCACTCTTTTTACATCTCTCTCTTTACATCCCCTCAACTTCTTATTAAAAATAATTAATGAGGGTAATTCACATCCTCTTTATTAGTTTCACATTCAAGCATTTTTCTCTCACATTAATTAACTTTTTATATTTCTCTTATTAAACGTCTTTTAATATATTCAAACGTGTAATATATCCAAGTGTTTCATGGGCTCATATGTGGCAGTCAAATGAAATTCTTAGCCCTTTCAGATGAGCTGCTTAGCCGTGACAAGCATGAGAGTTGGGGAAGGTGGTGGTGGGACTGGGAGGATGCCAAGGTTAAGGAGTGTGGCCTGCACAAAGGAAACATGAAAGAGGGAGACTCCCTCTAACTCAAAGGTAATGGAAATGGGGTTGTTCACGCAAATAGGGCTGCTACAGTTGTTGATATTTTCAACGTCCAGATTGTTTATGTACATGTGGCAACTTCAAAGGGTTAGGTTTCTTTACCACTAGAAGTTAAATGAAGAGTTATAATGCAATTCGTTTTAAATTCTTCACTGATCAATTTTCTGTTTTGAAAATAATTATTATGACATTATTTACTATGAAAACATTCATCTTTAATTCTTACAACCCTCTAGTTTATAACCGATTTAATTTTCTTTTGAGAAATGCAAATCGCTATTAACTTTGGAAACGTGATTGTAGCGCTTACTTATTTATTTTTTTTACTATAAAAAGATTTCAGTATTTGGTGTTCCAATGGGGTATGGGGGTCCTCATGTGGCATTCCTGGCCACCTCCTAGAGTACAAGAGGAAGAATTATTGGTGTCGGTGTCGATTCCTCGGCTCTGAGTATGGTGGTGCAAACAATAGAGCAACATATCCGGAGGGGACAAGGTCACCAGCAACATCTGCACGCAACATCTGCACAGCTTAGATCTCATGAGATTATTTTCTATTTCATCAAATTTTCAATTTCACTATAGTATATATTATGAGTTCACTTGGTAGGTTTTACTTTAAATGAAGGATACCTTGTGTTGATATGTAGGCATGACTTACAACCACAGCTGCTATGTATGTCGTTTATCATGGACCCGAAGGTCTCCAGTGATCATGGAAGTAACTTTTGTTCTAAGATCCATAGGTCTTGCTATAGGCATGCATCAAAATGAAGAATCATATATTTATGAATTGCATAGGTACTCAGTCATCCAAGAACCAAATGGCAAACTAAGTAATTTGGAATATATATTAAAAGTCCATATTGTCTTTTCTTATTCAAATTGTTTTGCACCTGTGCATCGATTAACTACCACCGGCTCTTAATCAAATTATATTATAGGGAACAACTTAATTTATTATTGCCAAATATTTTTCTCTTAGGATTTTTGTAAAGAAAATGCTTAACTTACGACACATTTCCACCATGTAATGAAATGCCGGTCCTCAATGGTCCACGTTCCCTTTTTTAACACCCACTAATTATGGTTAAAATTTACTCACCCTTAGGATCCCTTTTATCTTGGATTTTAGAAAGAAAAAAAAAGATTAACCTTAAATTGGTTAAGCTTAATCAAGTTTGACCACAATTCAAGGGAGACGAAATGGAAAGACATTTGATTATGTAGCCCAATGCATAGTGGGCTAATCACTACTCTGTTTGTAAACATTATCACACACTTTTTTTTTGCTCTTTTGTTATTTCCGTGCATTCCATGGGGTTCTTACTAATACCTAAATAAACCATTTTGTTTTATCAGTGTTCGGCCACAATCATCCTAATAACCATTATGAGTTGATTCATGCTAAGGAGCGTAATGAAAGAGGATCTGAAGTCAAGGGGTTAATGCTGGGGCTAGGATTTGTGCGATCCTTGGCCAATCTCCTACTACTTCTTATTCTCATCGATTACATCCTCAAAGGCATTTCTTTCAGTCTTGTACATACAAACTTCTCCTCACTAGTGTCGTCATTCATATCAGCTCAATGTTATTTGTTGGTTCTGTATAGTGAGAGAAATGAAAGGTAAGAATTTTTTTTTAATTTTTTTTTCCAGTACAGAAGATCCTATATTTGCGAATTATTAGCTAAGGGGTTTGGAACCGGACTTTGCTAGCAAGACCCTCTAGGACCGAGACTACCCCAAGACCCTTCATGCTATGCATGGGATTCAAAAAACATAAACAAGATTGGGCAAAAGTTTGAATTCTGTGCATATCATGCACTGTCTCGGGGTGGTCTCGGCTCTAAGGGGTCTCAGAAGCATTATCCTTTGGAACCCAAGACATGTCCCCATAGTGGGGGATGCCCTTAAATACCCTTAGATGAGGGTGTTGGCTAAATGAACCGTTTCCTTCACGGACCTTCGTTTTTTCCTAGACTATCACCGTTTTCACTGGGAAGTCTTAAAAAAACAAAAAAAAAGTCAAGGGAGAGAGTACACTTCCCATCTAATTGTACCCAATATTTTGTATCCAACAGTTGTGATCCTACGACATAATCCGTCCTGAAAAGAGAAGAGTGCAACAGGGAAGGGTGAGAGTAGCAAAATTCCTTCACCACAAATGGGAGGTTCAGTTGGGCCAAGCCCTGAACCTTAAGCCCGGGGCCTATTATAATTGGATTACCTAGAGAAATAGGTAAAAGAAATTTCCACCCAAGATTTAATAGTTGGTCCATTCTCATCCTAAGGTAAAGTCTTGAAAGGCTTGCCTTGACCCGATTATTAATTAGCCCGACCCGGGTTTGCTAGAACCGGGTCCGTTGAGATCCGCTCTTAGAAGGGTACTTGATTGAAATGCAAATTTTACCCCCTCAAAAAATGAAATGAAAAGAAAAGTAGTAGTAATAATAATTGTACCCAAGATTTATTAAATTCATACAAGTTCTTCAATTATTCTGTACAGGAAGAGAGACAATGATGGTTCGCCGGAGCTTGTCATCTCTCTTAGCTTTACAGGCCGGAGACCCTGACCTCTCCCCTTGACCAACGTTCATGTGATATATACAAACCAACTGAAATTGCTAACAAAGCCGTTATAATAATGGCCTTGTTCTTTCTCAACTTCTTCATAACACTTTTCATCAAACCCGTATTCTCTTCTCTTTCTCTTTCCAATCCTTCTGTTATGCCATTTTTCTCACTCTCCTCAACATCACCAATGCCATGACCTTGTTCTTTCTCATCTTTCATTGTGTAGGACTTCTCTTGTTTCTTGGCTTCTTCCTCTCTTGCAATTTCTTTCTTTGGGATGATTACAACGAGAAGCCCGCCTTCAAATTTACCGCTAATCCCATCCATGTACGAATCTTTGGGAACTCTATATACCTCCTTGAAACGACTATATTTTCTATCACCCAACTGCCTCTCTCCGCTGGCTATTACTTTGTCGATGTTGTCAACTTTCAGCTTCACCTCCTCCTTCTTGAAACCTTACAGATGAGTCAAAAAAGATCAAAAATCACAGTTCTGTTTATTGTTTATGTTATGATTGTGCCTTTTTATTCTGGTTGATTTTTAGTTTGGACTTTGGACTATGATGTCAATTTTGTGTTATTATACAAAATATATAATGCGTTATGATTAGAACGAGAGAAAATGAGAGCAGGTAGAATTATAACCCGTTTTTCACAAGAAATTAGTTAAGGATCTCTCTGCGGTCGTGGACATATGAAGCTTAATTACCAAACCACATAAAGCAGTGTGTAAATTTTTTGCTATTTTTGTTTCTATTTTTCGTTAATTTTCTACAGTTTACATATTGAAAAAGAATGAACTCATAAATGTTCTGAATCTAATTTACTCCAAATGTATTTCTATATAGAAAAAATAAATAGATAATTGGTGAGAAAGATATAAATTTGATACCAGAAAGATCGAGGAGGAGAACGTGCCAATTTGAAAGATGGGTCCAATCAAAGGATGGTTGGAAGTCTTCATAGATGGGCCGAAGAGAGTTGTTTCTATCTCCAACCCCTCTTCTTCCTCTCATGTTCTCCATGGATAATCTATGGACTGAATCGGACTTTTATCAGCAGGCTTGGTCTTTGGGTTTGGAATGGTGATTGGAAAAGGTGAATGGTCGCATATTTATACTATGAGAGAAATAATGGTTATAACTTTTGTTGTAATTCATTCAAGCATTCATATTCCAAACTTTTTATTTGGATTTGTTGGGTTGGGTTGGGTTGGGGTGGTGGTCTTTAGTAGCCTCTAATGGGAGGAAATATAGGATTCTTTACTTTCCTTGTGTTTAAAAGGTCTCTTTCCTCTTAAGAGTCTACATTCATGCATACATATCTATATGGACGGTATACATGTATGTAGATACATACCTAAAAAAAACCATTAGTTTTACCGCCTTTTAAATACAAAGCGGAGCTCGGCTTCACGGACATATATTGAACTAAGGTACCTTACCCTATTATTGAGTCAGCCACTTATTAATAGGTGGTGACCAAGATAAAGTCGGTTATAGTGTGCAGCTCCCTTATTATTATTATTATTTTTAAAATACTTTCATTTTGAGCAGTGACGATTTCCTGAAAAAAGTCAAAAGTAATAATTTGGGAATTTTTTCTTTTTTTTTGGTTCGAGATATACGTTTAGGCCTCAACGCTGGTTAGGTGTTAGTATTCGTTCAGTTAGTGGGTGGGTGGAGAGTATAAACAAACTCTCACCGTCTCGGGAATGGAACCCGGTACCTCCCCCCAAAGCAGGGGATACACTACCACTAGAACAAAGCCCTGGTGTGTAATAATTTGGAAGTTAGGTCCTTGTATAATTTGTGATTTGAGGAATGCCTCACAAGTTATAATTCAAGAAGTTTACAAACTCTCTTTTTTTAATATTAAAATATTTTTTTGGCGCTATTAAAAATTATTATTTTATTATCTAGAAATGGTGAGAATGAAAATTGAGTATGCTTAGCAGTTAGCATTCCAATTTATGACTCATCTTCGTTCTTGCAATGTATTGGGATGCAGAGTTACACGGGACTCTCATTTGTCAATAAGCTGGCTTATCCGGCCGGGCGGGCTCGGGCCAGGCCAGGCCAAGCCATTTTTCAAATGGGCATGAGCCCTATCCTTTTCAGTGGGCCTTATAATTAATAGAGCTGGACCAGGCTGGGCTCTGGCTAGCTCATCACTACCCAATAAATATATAAGTGTATATATGTGGGGGAAAAACTCCGGAAAGGACACGCGTCAGCTACAGTTCCTCCCACGCTCTGGTTTACCGGTAGAAGGTTGGAGTGGAGGGTGTGACACCCTGACCTGTACTCCGATGATAAAGTCAGTAGATGTAGAAGATGATGAACAGTAAACACTGAAAGAGGCACTGAAAGTTACGCAAGGCTCTGGGAAGCACTGAACACGTATACTCTCGAATACGGATGGTGAACAACTAACTCCTTAGCACTAAAAATCACGGGGTATTTATAGGGTAAGGTTGGTATGGCCATCGATGACCATGGATGACCATAAGTGTCCATACCACGTGTTTTGCACTCATTGCCAAATATATCAGACATATCTGCCGCCGGTTGCATCACACGTGAGAGCCTCCCATGAGTCCAATCGGACGGGATCGGACAGTACGCAGAAGTGACCAGCATTAAATGCCAAGACAGTGCTTTCGGCACAAAACGGCGCTTTCGGCACACAACAGTGTTTTCGGCACGCCTGTCAGAATTATGGATCGCCTCCTGATCACTTCCTCCTACGAGTCGGTCTCGTTGTTGACTCGAGCTCGGTTACGGTGTAGATGTCTTAAAACACAGCCAGGACATCGTTGTCGGTGAGACAACGGTCTCGTTGTTCATGTAACGACAAAAACTTTGTCAAGAGTACAACGGTTACGTTGTGCATCAGACAACGTGTGATCCCTCTATTTTAAGCACGTGACCCCAACTCGTGTCCACGTGTCACTTTCGTGAACAAAACATCAAGAACGAGCTCGTTCTCCAACGCTAAGTTGATTTTACGAATTTTATCCGTTACAATATATAAATTTATGTAATATAATAATAGTGTACACTATTCTATAAAAAAAAAAATAGAAATACAAAAATTAAAATAATAAACAAAACCTCACTTGTTATGAATTGCATAAAAGACATACTTAGTTTATTTTATTTTTCTTTAAAATTTTAGTATTGAAATATGATTTAAAGTGTACACAGAATACGCTGTTTTGCATTTCACAACAGTGACATACTTAGTTTCTTTTAATTTTCTTTAATATTTTATTATTGAAATATGATTTAAAGTGCACACATAATACGCTGTTATACATTTCATAACTGTGTAACACTGTTATTGTTATGCAATATCATTCTACTAATAAAAGTATAAGGAGTATGCAAAACTTTACTTTAAATACCCTTCAAGAAAAAATATTAACTAATTAACATATGGTATTTATTAAAAATATTAATAAAAGTTTAGTTTGATTATAATTCATATCTTGCAGTGGACCTCATGTATTATAACTCTTTAATATGGTAGAGTCCTAAATGGACTATTCTTTCTTTTATAATATCTAGAAAGAGAATTGTTTCTCTCTCTAGGAGGGATATTTTCTTGTAGCGTGCAACGCATACTTGCATTCCCAATGTCTGTTGGGAATGTAGACAACTTTAAGCAGAATTTGCCTGGGGGGTGGCAGGGGGCTCCGGCCCCCTGCGACGCACGAAGAAAAACGATATTTAGCATTCCTATAGGAGTATTTTCGGCCTTACAGTTTTAACCCTAAACATCTAGCAGTATGCGTATTTTTTAGGTTAACTATCCGTGATAAGTGGCCGTAATTTCCGTAGAGAAGAAAAATTGCAAGTACTCTATATCTTCAATATAGTGAATTGGTGTGGCTCCCGAGGACGTAGGTACGTTACTGAACCTCGTATATCTTTGTGTTTTGTCTTTATTTTATTCTCTGCAATCTCTTTCTATTTATTGTGTGATTTCTGTGATTCATGGTTTCCAAGATCCAAAGGGTTTAGGGATTATATACGTAGTTTAATTCCCAACAACTGGTATCAAGGCATAGGTAACGTAGAGGGTGTTCAACAGATTTGTAGATCGAAGCTTGTTTGAGTAGTCTAGGGTTTCAGTGGGAGCTATGGGCTCAGAGAAAGGCAAATCGAAAATTGAGAAATTCAGTGGTTCAGATTTTGCTTTCTGGAAGACGCATATAGAAGACTATCTGTATTAGAAATATCTTTACCAGTCGTTGTTAGGTAAAGATAAGGGAAAGTAAAAGAGCAAGATCGATGAAGATTGGGATATCCTTGATAGGAAGGCAATCGGACAGGTTCAATTGTCGCTCGCGAAAACAGTAGCCCACAATATATTGAA
This sequence comes from Tetracentron sinense, assembly GCA_015143295.1. Taxonomy (NCBI): domain Eukaryota; kingdom Viridiplantae; phylum Streptophyta; class Magnoliopsida; order Trochodendrales; family Trochodendraceae; genus Tetracentron; species Tetracentron sinense. The sequence goes on from CM026573.1 coordinate 8,425,377, forward strand.
GGAGAAGACAACGGTAGATCTCATGATAGCACTTGCAAAGATGTACGAGCAACTGTCCGCTGCGAATAAGGTACATCTTGTGAAAAACTATGGAACTTCAAGTTGATAGAAGGATACTATTTTATGTTACATCTCAGTGAGTTCAACATGATAGTAGATCAACTTACCTCAATTTGTATTACATTTGACGGCGAGGTTCAAACTCTGTTAATTCTGTCTCAGTTGTCAGAGAATTGACAGGAAAGTGTGATTGCGATCAGTTACTTGACTAGGAAGGAGAAGCTGAAACTGGGTGAGGATGTGAGTTTGATTTTGACTGAGGTGGTCAGAAGAAAATCAATGGAAGCTTCAGGTTCAAGTAGTTCGGGTTCAACCTTTAGTCTCGAGCAGAGAAGTAGAAGCCAGAAATGGGGTGGTCAGAATTAGAACAGGAAACGATCGAAATCCTAAAAGGAAAATAGGTCATAGTCTGAAGTGCGACCTATTAGAGGTGAATATTGGAATTGCGGTCAGATAGGCCACATGGCGACAACTTGCAAAGCACCAAAGAAGGAAAAGAACAAGCAGGAGGCTCATATTGTGCATGATGCACTTATCATTGCTATGGACAGTAACATCGAGTCATGGGTGATTGATTTGACTGCCTCATTCCACGCGATTGCTAACAGAGAGGTCATATAAAACTATGTAGCAGGAGACTTTGGGAAAGTATAATTGGGAGACGATGAGCCTTATAGTATTGTGGGAAGAGGCGATGTACAGATTGAGACGCATGAGTTCAAGTGGTGTTTGAAAGATGTCAGACATGTTCCGAAATTAAAGAGGAATCTGGCTTCAGTTGGGCAGCTTGGAACAACAGGTTATATATTGACATTCACAGGAGATACATGGAAAGTCTCCAATGGTATCATGGTAATTGCTCGTCGTATAAAGAATGATACTCTTTATTTGACTTCACATACGAGTGACACCCTCGTAATTGCAGATGGTAAGGTGAGTTCAAATCTGTGACACAGTAAGTTGGGGCACATGAGTGAGAAGGGAATGAAGATTCTGAAATCACAAGGAAAACTACCAGACATCGAGTCAGTGGATATTGACATGTGTGAGGATTGCATCTTCAGGATACAGAAAAGGGTTAGCTTCCAGAAATGTGGCAAGCCTCCTAAGGCTTGCCAGCTAGAGCTTGTCCATACAAACATATAGGGTTCAGCTACTGTGTCTTCTCTTGGTGACTCGACGTACTTTGTTACCTTTATCGATGATCACTCGAGGAATGTATAAATTTTCTTCATTAAGCACAAGTCTGAGGTGTTTGAGATCTTCAAGAAGTGGAAAACCATGATTGAGAATGAGACAGATTTGAAAGTTAAATGCTTGACATCAGATAACGGTAGAGAGTATGAGCTGGGGGAGTTCAAGAAGGCTTGTGCTCTGAATGAGATTCGTTTAGAAAGGACACCTCTAGGCACACCGCAACATAATGGTATTACAGAAAGGATGAACAAGACTTTGACTGAGCGTGCTAGGAGCATGCGGTTACATGCAGGGTTGTCAAAGTGTTTTTGGGCAAATGCAACAGCTTACTTGGTTAATCATGAGTCTTTAGTTTCGTTGAACTTTAGGATACCGAAAGAGGTTTGGAGTGGTAAAGAGGTAAATCTCTCGCATTTAAGGATTTTTGGTTGCGTGTCTTGTGTTCATATTAGTGATCATGTCAGAGACAAACTAGATGCTAAGTCATAGAAGTGTACGTTCATCGGGTACGATACTGATGAGTTCGGTTATCGCTTTTGGGATGACAAGAACATGAAGATCATCAGGAGCAGAGATGTTGTATTTGATGAAAATATACTATGTATTTGATGAAAATATACTATACAAAGACAGGGACAACAAGCAGAACAGTGGGAGTACCACTAAGGATGGAGGCGCATCCAAGTACTTGGAGTTGGAGGAACTTCCAGATGACAGTAGGGTTGAGACCAGTTCTAGCCAGGCAGATGAGACGGTTTCAGATGAGACAATTTCGAGGACAGTTTCAGAGACATAGTCTAGCCCAGAGTACCCAAACCTAATCTCAGATATCTTTCGTCACTTTGTTACTTGCTCTTGACAGACAGTGGGGATCTAGAGAGTTATGATGAGGCTTTGCAAGTCAGTGAGTCAGTTAAGTGGGAGCATACAATGTAGGAAAAGATGGATTCTCTTCACTCTAATAGACTTGGGAGTTGGCTAGGCTCCCTGCAGGGAAGCAAACTCTATATAGCAAGTGAGTCTATCGGGTTAAACAAGAGAGTGATGGCAGTAAGAGGTACAAGGCTAGATTGGTTGTGAAAGGCTTCCAATGGAAGGAAGGGGTCGATTATACAAAGATATTTTCCCCAGTTGTGAAGATGATGGTATTGAGTTTGGTAGCTGTTGAGAATCTCTACCTTGAGCAGTTAGATGTTAAAACTATTTTTCTTCATGGCGACTTGGATGAAGAAATCTATATGAAGCAGCCTATTGATTTCATTAAAGAAAAAAATAAAGAGATGATGTGTAGAATCAATAAGAGTTTATATGGTTTGAAACAAGCCCTCAGGTAGTGGTACAAGAAATTTGATGGTTTTATGCAACGCAATAGCTACAAAATGTGCAATGTAGATCATTGATGTTACATCAAGAGGTTTGAGTCCAGTTACATTATTTTATTACTCTATGTTGATGATATGGTTGTATTGAGATCTTGTTTACAGGAGATAAACAAACTAAAACAACAGTTGGCAAGAGAGTTTGCTATGCAGGATCTGGATGTAACCAAGTAGATGCTTAGGATGAGGATCAGCAAGGACAAGACTCAGGGCACTTTGAAGTTGAGTCAATCTAAGTATATTGAACGAGTACTCCAGAGGTTCAATATGCAAAATGCCAAGATAGTTAGCGTGCCCTTAGGAAGTCACTTTAAACTTTCCGATGAGTAGTCTCCCAAGACAGATGCAGAGAAGAAGTATATGGCTAAGGTTCTTTATGCATCAGTCATTGGTAGTCTAATGTATGCGATGGTTTGCACGAGATCGGATATAGCCCATGCAGTGGGAATTGTAAGTAGGTATGCTAACAATCCAGGGAAACAACATTGGGAAGGAGTAAAGTGGATACTGAGATATTTGAGAGGTACCACAGATTTACTACTGTGCTTTGGGAGGAAAGATTTGGTGTTGCAGGGATATGTAGATGCTGATTTTGTCAGTGATCATGATACAAGGCGAAGTGCCACAAGTTATATCTACACTTTGGTTCGACAATAGTGAGCTGGGTCTCATGTCTGTAGAAGATAGTGACATTATCCACGACAGAAGCTGAGTATGTAGTCGTGACATAGGCTACCAAGGAGATGATTTGGTTGAAATGTTTTTTGGAGGAATTGGGTCTAAAGTAGAAAAATAGTTTTTTTTTTTGTGACAGCCAGAGTGCTATAAACCTTGCTAAGAATCCATTGTTCCATGCCAGAACAAAGCATATTGATTTGCGGTATCATTTTATTCGCTCGATTTTAGAGGATGGGGAGTTGTTACTAAAGAAGATTTTGAGAAGTCAAAATTCAGTAGATATGTTGACCAAGTCAGTCACCATTGAGAAATTGAAGTTGTGTTCAACTTTAGTTGACCTTCATGCTTGAGAAGATGAATGGCCATAGCCATACTAGGAGGAGTGAGATCATTATATTCACTTTGGTTGAGACTATGGAGTTCAGTGTTGCTTTGGTTATCTCCAAGTGAGAGATTGTTGGGAATATAGACAACCTTCAGTAGATTTCCCAGGAGGTGGCAAGGGGGCAGAACCCCCCTACGACACAAGAAGAAAAACGATATTTAACGTTCCTGTAGGGGTATTTTCCGCCTTACAATTTTAATCCTAAACATATAGCAGTATGCATATTTTTTAGGTTAACTATTCGTGAGAAGTCACCGTAATTTTCTTAGAAAAGAAAAACTGTAAGTACTCTATATCTTCAATATAGTGAATTGGTATGACTCCCGATGACATAGGCACGTTGTCGAACCTCGTATATCTTTGTATGTTGTCTCTATTTTATTCTCTGTAATCTCTTTCTATTTGTTGTGTGATTTCTGTGATTCATAGCTTCCAAGATCCAAAGGGTTTAGGGATTAAACACATAGTTTAATTCCCAACAATGTCAACAAAAGCGACATTCAACATATCATTTTCAGGTAAGTCTGTTTTGTAAATTCATATGCTAAAGCTATTCTTGTGGTATCTATGCTCTTCGAGTATTTAAAATAGTATTCCTAAAACCTGTGTTTGGAAAAACTCTACTAAAAAGTCTTACTTATCCTAACTGTAATCTCAAAATCTAGATTAACCTAAAATCACAACTAGGGTTATTAGGGAATCAAAAAGAGATTCTATAAACTGGACGAAATTTTGAGGAAGATGTTGTTGCCTATACGAAGCTATGAGTACGTACTAAGCATCTCAATTTCAAGTTACAGAGGTTTTTGCAATCTAAAGCCCTAACAAAGAATATTTATTGTGATTCGTATTAAGTTTCGAGGAGGATGTTGCTGCCTATACAATAAAAGCAGCGATGGATGATAGGACTGCATAGGATTCCCCCATTTTTTTCTCATACTATATACATGATTGTTATATTAATCCAAGTTTAAGCTACAATACCACTATTTTGCCTATGATAGGGATAGATAGGGAGTGATGGATATATCTACATATGATACGAAATCTGTGATGTTAGGCCTACTGTTTTGCCTTGCCTACGATATAGTGTGTGCGTGTTTAGATTATACCCTTACCCATTTAACAAAAAAAAAATGGACTCTAGATCTACTAGCAAGAAATTTAAATTTTTTTACAATTATTTAATGGGCGATTCACCTAAAAGGTCATGCTTTGCATTTTTATTACTTAAAAGGGCATGCTTTTAACATATTTATCAAAAAAGGCATACCTTGTACTTTTATTACCTAATAGGGTATGCTTTTGACATATTAACCCCTTAGCTACGCATATAAAACCCAAACACGGATAAGGGTAATATTGGAGTACATACCCTATTTGGTAAAACTTTTCAAACCATGTCCTTTTAGATGATATTTTTTTATTTAGGGTGACTAATTGGTACTTATCTCTTATTTAATTATGCTATTAATCAACTCTCTCTTAAAAGTTAAAACCCATTCCCATTTTTAAAACTAAATTTGTTATTAATTCTGACTAAAATAGGACTCTTCATAAATACTAATCAATAGCAGTTAGTTTTTACATAATTTATATGTAATTTAATAGAGAGTAAGTATTAATAAGACTATTTGTTAGCATGTTTCATTATGCACTCTCTACTAACAACAAATTTGAATTTGTTACAGTTATTTAATTATGTTATTGATTTATTTTATTATTTTACTTAAAATATATTTTAATTTTATTAATACGTGTAAAGCACGTACATCTTTACTAGTGCATAAAGATGTACATACTTAGTTTCTTTATTTTTCTTTAATATTTTATTATTAAAATATGATTTAATTTATTTAATTATTATAATATAATCAAATAAGTTGAGATGTTGTTAAGCATAATATTGATATATTATAATGGTACGTTAGATACTTTCTATTATATATTGCTCCCATTTTCACTTCAATTGAAGCTCTTTTTCATAGTTAATCTATTAAAAAGAAACATGACAACATTTTTTTTTTTTTTTGCAGATATATGAATGAAAATTGGTAGAAACGGCAGGTGGATTTGAGCTCAAGACATATAACTATTTTTTGTACTTGTAATTATGCTTTGAAAAAACTCCATTTCAAAATCATTCATTGAAATTAAAATGGGCCGGACTGAATTCGGGCTTGAACTTTAAGTAATAAAGCACTAGCCAGGCCCATATTAATATGGGCCTAAAAATTGAGCCCAGCCCTAGGACCTAAATCTACTAACATATATATAAAAGGTGAACGGCAGCTGTTGAAGCTTTCGTTCACCTTTTTTTTATTCCAAAACTACCCCCAAAGATTTGGTTTACCACTTTCGTTCACCTGCTTGCTTGTCTACACATTACCTTTGTTAAGCTTTGGTTTTAGGTTCACCTATCTGCTCATGGAGGTAGCTACCGTATAAGCCAAATTATATATTTTTTGTTTTTCAGCAATAAACCCTAATACCTGCTTGTTTGTCTACACTGTCTTTGTTCATGTGCTAACCCATTTATTTGTCTTATGCCATTTTTCTATAATTTTCTCTTGCCACAAACAGCTAAAACTCACTTAATTTGGTGAGCCTACCTTTAAACTTTCTACCTTATTCCATGCGTCAGTAGCCAAAATAAACCACATTCTTGAAACTTATCCTACTCCACGCATCAGTAGCGATGTCACCTGCTTGTGGAAACAAGTGTCGTAGAACACTGTTTCATAAGCAGCTTTATATCTGTGATCTGTCCCAATCTCACAGTTTCTCTCTTTCCATTTGTCCCACTCTCTTTCTCTTTCCTCTCATCCCACTCACACCCTCCATCTCCACGTACCTCCTAACTGCCTATATCTCTCTTCTCTTAAAAAAAACCAAGCATAAAATCGTAGCAGAAAAGAGCACTCTCTCTCATTGTCTCAACCTTTGTCTCCGTCCTCCCCAAGCACCAACGAATGAGGGACGACAACCAACATTCCTCTCTTCAGCCAAATCACCACAATACAGTAGAACGACTATATATCTCTCTCTGTCTTCATTTTTTTGGCCATTGATGTTAGAAGTTTTATCATCTCAGATTTCATCTTAATTTGATGTTAGAAGTTTCATCATCTCAGATTTCATCTTTAGTATCTTTCTAATTTTTATTTTTCTATGTTATATCTTGTGTAGATTTACGGTTAGAATTTTCTGAGTTTCAGTTCAGAATCACATAAACAGAGAGGTATTCAAGGATTCAGGGTTCTTCAATGATTATTCTCACATATTCAAGATTGCGTACTTGTGTTATTTGATGCTTAATTTGGTTTATCTGGGTTCTTCTTAATTTTGTGGTTCAAAGGGAGCTTTAGTGCCTTTATATGCTCCATATAAATTTGTACTTACATCATGAAATAAGGCTTGAAGGAAGCCTAGGGGCTAGGATTTAACCAAAAAAAAAAAAAAAAGCCTAGGAGAGAATTTGCAAGCTAACATAGCCACAGTAGCAGTTGTTGAGGTAATCTTTACCTAAACCTTTCAAAGAAGTGTTTGAGACGTCAAGAAGACGACTGTCATCTTGAAAGCATATTATAGGCAGCGTACTTATAGGAAGCTTTTTTATGTTATCTATATCCTGCATACAATGCAAAACATGAAGAAAGCAAATAAACAATTCACATCAGCTTTCATCTGTATGTAGTTACTTTCTATTTTTTATTAATTATATCACTAGCAGTTGGCACGTGCGATGCACATGAGAGGGAGGGGAAATAGTTAACCACAGTTAATAGAAGTTAAAAAGGACACGTGTTAACCCGAATGTGTGATTGAACTCTCCCCGGGTTCAATCACGAGTGGCTGTGATTCTAATATTTTTAATAGATATGAGCAAGGGGATAGTTTGGGAATTAAAGTAAAACATTAAATCAAAGTTTTGGTCTACGTAAGGGTAGTTCGGGAAATTTGGAAATATCAAGGGTCTATATAAGGGTAGTTCAGGAAATTTGAAAAAATCAGGCTACGCTGCCTCTCCCATTATATTAGTAAAGATAAAGAAGATGAGCAGGGATAGTTTGGGAATTAAAATAAAACATTAAATCAAAGTTTTGGTATATAGAAGGATAGTTCATGAAATTTGGAAAAATCAGGCTACGCTGCCTCTCCCATTATAATAGTAAAGATGTGTAGTTTTACTACTAGGATTTTCCAATTATTAAACAGAAGATATAACTTTGAAAAATCGCTGGTTTTCTTGTTGGATAGGTGGTACCAAAAGTTGTTATTCAAGTTTTGTGTAGTTCGATAGTTCTGAGATGAGGCGCACATAGAGAAGTTCCAGTGACCGGAGGTAATGGTTTTACAGCGAGCACTGTTATGATTAGTTAAGAGTCTGCTCACAGGAGAATCGGCCTAGCACTTTGCAACTGTATTATCGGGATCCTTTTTACACGTCAATTGTGGATAGTGATAAAGTATATGTGAAAGAAATGTTTTGTGTGACCTTTTCCTTACCCAAAAGGTTGGGTAGAGGTTTTATATACAAGAGTTTCCTCTCATAAAGAGAGGGTATAAACGTTACAGATTTACAGCAATACTTATGGTAAGGAAATTCAAAATTCAAAAAGATTTGCCAACCAAGATTTCCTCTTAATTAATGAGGAATCTTGGCCATTGATGGAGGATTATCTCTTGGTGATTCTATACGCCCCCTCAAGTTGAGCGGACCTTCTTGGACGGTCAACTTGCCTCTTAGTGAAGCAAAACGTATTGAGCTTAGGCTTTTGGTAAAAATGTCGGCTAGTTGATCTTGTAATGAAATAAACCGAACATCCAAATTTTTGCTTGCAACTTGTTCACGAACGAAGTGATAATCGATCTCGATGTGCTTGGTACGAGCATGAAACACCGGATTGACTGTGAGATACGTAGCCCCAAGATTATCACACCATAAAATAGGTGAGGATGGAGGAACAATGCCTAGTTCACGAAGAAGTGATCGAATCCATATGAGTTCTGTAGTTGCAATTGCGACACCTCTATATTCAGCTTCAGTGCTAGATCGTGAGACTGTCTTTTGTTTTCTAGCACTCCATGAAATGAGATTGGGGCCCAGAAAAATACAATAGCCACTAGTAGATCGGCGATCATCTGTGCAACGCGCCCAATCCGAATCAGAAAATGCACTCAATGTTGATGATGTAGACGACTTTAGGTGAAGTCCATGAGAAAGTGTTTGCTTAAGATAGCGGAGGATGCGTTTGACTGCATTCCAATGCTCATCTGACGGTTGTTGCATATACTGACACACTTTGTTGACAGCAAAAGTAATGTCTGGGCGAGTCAACGTAAGGTATTGAAGTGCACCAACCACACTCCGATATAGTGTGGGGTCATGAAAAGGTGTACCCGAAAGCTTGGAAAGCTTTTCTTGACTGCACATAGGAGTATGAATGGGTTTAGCACCATCCATCTTAGTCTTCTTGAGGAGATCAACTGTGTACTTTCTTTGGGATAAATGCAAGCCAGTTCGGTCTCTTTGTGCTTCAATACCAAGAAAATAATGTAGATCGCCAAGGTCCTTAATAGCAAATTGTGACTGTAATTCAGAATGAGACCTTGAATGCAATCAATTGTAGTACCTGTAATGATAATGTCGTCCACATAGATAAGCATGAAGATGGTGTATGTGGGCGTTTGCTTAATAAAGAGCGATGTGTTCGCCTTGGAACCCACAAAACCGGAATGAGTGAGAAAAGAGCTTAGCCTATGATACCATGCCCGTGGTGCTTGCTTGAGACCATACAGCGATTTTTGAAGTCGACAAACATGATTTGGTGAAGAATTCCATGCAAGAATGCATTTTGTACATCTAACTGATGGAGGGGCCAGCCATTGGAAATGGCAATGCTGAGGACGGTCCGAATGGTACATGGTTTGACCACGGGGCTAAATGTTTCTCCATAGTCAATGCCTTCCCGTTGGTTAAACCATTTTGCCACTAGGCGTGCCTTGTAGCGATCTATTGAACCATCTGCTTTCTTTTTCAACTTGAATATTCATTTACAACCAACAACATTCATTCAAGAATTTGGAGCAACTAATGTCCATGTGCCATTTTTCAAAAGGGCGTTAACCTCAGTGTCCATGGCCTCTCTCCAATTGGGATTGATATGGGCTTGGGAAAAGCAAGTTGGTTCATCTATATCCTCAATGAGAAGTGGGTGTTTGGTGGCGATGTAGGCTTTGGGTTTGAAAATTCCATTTTTGGACCGGGTAACTACGTGGTGAGTGGTAGGGATAGATGGGGTTTGTGGAACTGGTGGTATGGTGGTTGTGGGTATGGTAACAAGTTGTGGTGGAATAGGTTGGGTTGGGTTGGTTGTAGGTATTTCGGCCATTGGAGTGGGTTGGGTTATGGTAGGTGGTATAGGCGGAGGAGCCAATGGGATGGAAGAGGTTATGGTGTGATTTGGAATAGATGTTCCTGGAAAAGTTGAAGGAATATTTATATGGGTGGTTGTGGAGCCCGTAGGTTGAGTCTTTTGCACATTAGCGAAAGGAAATGAATCTTCATTGAATGTCACATGTCGTGATACATATATGCGATTCGTAGGTACATGGAGACACTTGTATCCTTTTTGTGTGGAATTATAGCCAAGAAAAACACAAGAAAGGGAACGGGGTTGAAGTTTGTGAGAGTTGTAGGGATGGAGATGAGGAAAACATTCACATCCAAAAGTTCTTAAAAATAGGTAATCTGGTTTTGTAGCAAAGAGGACCTCTAGGGGTGACTTATTGTTGAGGACCGGTGTGGGAAGTCGATTGACCAAGTATATGGATGTAGTAAATGCATCATCCCAGTGGAGAAGAGGAACGGATGCATTGGATAGGAGGGCAAGACCAGTTTCTACCACATGTTTATGACGACGCTCCGCTAGACCATTTTGCTGGGGTGTGTGTGGGCAAGAGAATAGTTGAGTGATTCCTTGTGAATTTAGAAAAGACTTGAGTTTAATGAACTCACCCCCATTGTCCGATTGGAATGTTTTGATCTTTCGGTTTAGTAAATTCTCTACTTTAGATTTAAATGTAATAAAAATTGGAAGCACATCAGAGCGACGAGCAAGAGGATAAACCCAAGAGTATCTACTAAAAGCATCCATTAAAATTAGATAATAACGAAATCCATCTTTGGAAATAACGGGAGCCGGTCCCCACACATCGGCTACAATTAGTTCAAGTGGATTTTTATAAACTGTTGAACTATAAGAAAAAGGTAATTGATGACTTTTACTAAGTTGACATGGACGACAAAAACTTAACACTTTATTTTGAACCAGGAGAGAGTGTGTGGCTATTACAGTTTGGACCGTGCGTTGATTAGGGTGACCCAAACAGCTATGCCAAACATCAATAGACACACGCTCACCACGAAATGCAGAAGGAGTAGGAGGCAATGATGTATCACGACTTGGAGACAAGCAATAAAGTCCATTTTTATTCGGGCCGTGCAGAAGAACTTTCCTCGTAAGGCGATCCTTAACAACAAAGAAATCATGATGAAATTCAAAATAAGCACAATTATCACGGGTGAATTTAGAAACTGATAAAAGATTTGTGGAGATGCTAGGGACATGAAGTAAATCATTTAGGAAAAATTTACGGTTCGGGGTAGAGAATATAGACTTACCAACATGAGAGATGGAGAGGCCAGACCCATTACCAATTCGAACTTGATCGGTACCCGTATATTCAGACCTTAGATAGAGGTTATCAAGGTCAGCCGTGACATGATTGCTTGCCCCACTATCAGGATACTAGTTGGGGTCATATGACATATTTGATGTTGCTATATATGCCGAAGGTTGTTATGCATTGGTTGGAGTAGGAGCAGCTGATTGATTGCTTGACTCATATCGAAACCAGCATGTTTTGGCCGTGTGATTTTTGCGGCCACATAATTGGCAAGGCCCTATCTGCTGGCTGTGGTTGGCATTGGAAGGTGATGGACGCTACCCGACACGTGGATTTCCGCGATTGCGGTTGTTGCTGCCCCGATAAGTGTTATTTCGATAGTTAAAAGTCGATTGAGTCATGCTGCGATTTTGGGCAGCCATATTAACCACAGGAACAGTGGCAAGTGCCCTTTGTTGTGCCTCAAGGCGCATGTCATATGCTAGAAGATGGGCTTGGATATCGTCCATGGAGGTATTCTCTAACGTGGCAGTGAGAGTAGTGACGATTGCATCATATGCAGAGTCAAGACCATTGATCAAACATTGTTGAAGGTCGCAATCGGGCATCGTGTTTCGGGAGGCAGCAAGACTATCGACTAGTTGCTGGGCCTTTTGAAAGTAGTCGACCATGGTAAGGTTGCCTTTGCGCATAGTTTGTAATTCGCGGCGAATCTGCATGATTCGTGCACGCGAGGTATATGCGGGGTTCATAGAACCATCAGAGAGAGTACGAGGGGGACCAGTGATTGTCCCATCAACATAGCCCTCTAGATCATAACCGATCAAAATGGGGAGGAATTGTGTGCGCCATAGAAGAAAATTTTGGAGATCGAGCTTGATTAGATGATGAATAGGGGCTGCTTATAGAGTGGGAGAGGGGGTGGGTAATGAGGACGGTGGTGGTGGGAGAGGAGTATTGTTGGAAGCCATTGTTAGACTCGATTGAGGAGAGGATCTTTGATCTCTGCGGCAATACTGTCTATGGAGATCGTTAGGCTGATACCATGTGAAAGAAATGTTTTGTGTGATGTTTTCCTTACCCAAAAGGTTGGGTAGAGGTTCTATATATAATATTCTCCACAAGAGTTTCCACAAGAGTTTCATCTCATAAAGAGAGGGTATAAACGTTACAGATTTACAGCAATACTTGTCAGCACCCTATTTTTACACCCCCTTAACCGTGGTTAATTAATTTGGTTATGGTCCAAACCCTAGTTAACCCTAAGCTTAACCCTAGGTAGTCCTAAACCCAAACCCTAGGTAGCCCTAGCCTAACCTTAGTAAGCCCTAGGTATACCCAAGGCCCAAGTCCATTTGACCAAACTTATACCTAGATAACTCAATCAAACCCAATTACCTAATTTTATTACCCAACCCAAATAGTCAAGCCCAAATACCCAATCACCCAATTGCCTAAGCCAAAGCCTATTTCCATAGCCCAAGCCCAAATGTCATAGTCAAAGTCCAATAATCATAACCCATGACCCATCTACTAATAACCCATGATCCATAAGACCTAATCCACATATCCATATCCACCTACCCTATATCCTACAACCCATACCAATATAACCCATAGTTCACTCAACCCACCAACTCTCTTACACCTCTCTTACATCAACCCATACCTATATAACTCATAGTTCACTCAACCCACCAACTCTCTTACACCTCTCTTACACCCTATATCCTACAACCCATACCCATATAACCCATAGTTCACTCAACCCACCAACTCTCTTACACTCCTTACAACACTCAAGTCTTTACCCACTAGCTCCTTTTATCCTCCATGTAAAAGACACAACCCAACCTCTTAGTTTTCCTATAAATACCAATCCCTTAATCCCTTAGATCCATCCCTCAAGACCCCTAGAAGGTTCCCACCCACTTGTGTTTCTCTTGAGTTTGAAGAAGGGAGAAGAAACTAAAGTTTAGAGTTTGGAAAGAATTCTAAGACTAAAAGCTTAGAGTTCTTCACTAACTCTCTTCCTTTGTGGATTCTAAAACCCTACCCCTTGGAGCATTGAAGGAGAATTCTTGGAGAAGTAGGCACTCCTTCTTTCATTTTCTCTTCTTTTTTATCTTTTTTTTTATTTGGTTCTCTCTTCTTGATCTCTCATTTCTCAAGCATAGTTGGGCCTCTCTACACCAATCTAATGGTGTAGAGGGACCCCATATCAAAGGCAAGGAGATGCTCCTTTTTTCTTTTCCTTTCCATGTACATATTTTCTTCTTTTTTTATGTACCCACAAGTGTGGATATGGGTAGGCCCATAGAGAGTGGAAGCTAAAGCTATACCTCTCTTTTTCATTTTCTTTTCTTTTGAGATTCTAGTCCTCTTTCTAGAATTTTTTTGTGAAAGCTCATCCCCTCCCTAACATTCTTTAGAGCAACATTACATCATTAATAATGGTGTAAATGAACCACCTTAAAAGGGAGAGGATGAGTTTTCATTTTCTTTCATTTCTTTCTTTTTCCTTCATGTTCTATGTTGAATGGGTAGGTGATGGTTTAAGGACTTAAGATAAATGATGGTGTAAGGACTTAAAGAGGACATTCTTAAAAATGTTTCATACTAAAGACAATGGTATTTGATCTATTATCAACATCAATCCAACAAAATAGGTGTTGGTAATAGACCATTTACTATTCATAAGACACATCCCTCTTTATGTCTTAAACTATAATCTTTTAGCCAAACTCTTGGACTAAATTTGACTTTAGTTAAGTTTGTCAAAACCTTACCGATATGTAAATTAAAAAACATGATAAAATCTCAAAATACCAAAAACATGATAAAATCTCAAAACACCAAAAACATTCAAATATAACCAAAATATAAAAAACATTCAAATATCCCCAAAAATCTCAAAAAATATAAAAAATACAAAAAGACCAAAAAGAGACTTGTAGGACCTCCTTAGCTTTGGTTAGCTCATCTAACCATGGATAAATACCCTCTAACCGCGGTTAGACTTAACACTTGACCTCCCCGGTCAACTAAACCATAGCCTTCTAGGCTAGACCCTTTGACCATCCTATGCACACACACACTCCCTCCTAGCCTCGGCACGGTCTCATGTGCCAGAACTACGCTCGGTCTGATCTCACCATGTGAGTACGTAGGCAACCCAACTCGGGTTCGACCCTAGCCATCTAGCTTTCTATTTTTCTTGGATTAGCACTCACTTAAAAACTTTGGACATTCTAATTAAACTTTGAGATTATAATTGGCTTAAGTTTAGGGAGTAGGTAACCGTTATAAAACGGGGGTCTTGGGGGTGCCTAACACCTTCCTCAGGGCTTAATCGAACCACTTACCCTAACTCTGATTAGACTATTTGCCTTATTCAAACAAACAAATATCCGGGACCTATCCCTAAGAATGAATAGGTGGCGACTCAAGTCAAAACATATAATTGTGAAAGTGGGTAGGAAGATCTCATGCTCACAATACTTATGGTAAGGAAATTCAAAATTCAAAAAGATTCAAAATTCAAAAAGATTTGCCAACCAAGATTTCCTCTTAATTAATGAGGAATCTTGGCCATTGATGGAGGATTATTGGGGCGAGGAATAGAGGTTTAAAAAAAATTACGGTAAAAAGGATATAGAAGATGGTCTATGTATGATGGAACCAAAACTCACCTTCAACAGAAGCAACGATGAAACAAAAGAAAGAACATTTGTTGGAGTTTCAGAGCTTCCGCAATAAAAAATAAGAATCTCATTCAGAGATAATAGCCGTGAAGAGCTTTCCCCATTGAGAGAAATAAACAATTCCTTTATGTTAGAATAATTTCAAATATGGGCTTCTTTTGATTGCATTTTTTTATATATATAAAAAAAAGGGGCTTAGATATAAATAGCTCACAATGGTACTTTGGTTAAACCCATTAAGTTGAGTGATCATTTGGGGTTTATTGCACCTTAGTAATATGAGATTATATCCTATTTGAATTGTGGTAAATTACGTATGTAGGCCTGGAAGCTTAAGGGGTTTTATTCTGGAAATTTCTTAAACCCATTGGAATTTGAGTCTTTAATGGGAGGACTCCATAAGGTTTCTATATATAAGGCTAGGTCCCCTCTCCTCTCGGTATGTCCATTGGCCTGCCCCATTGAAAGCTAATATTTTGGAGGAGTAAGGAGAGGAAGATTTAGTCTATCTCTTTAACAATGTCTTCTGTAGGTACGATGCTCATATTTCCTAATCAATTTTCATCATTTAAGATTCTTCTTTCTAGCATGTTTTCCAGTTTTTTATATTTGGTATCAGAGCTCGCATGCTAGGATTAGAATTTTTCGAATCAAAAGGGTGTTCGTGAGTTTGTTATTTCGGAAGGTAGACTTGTGATCCAATTTCAGACCTGGCTGGAGGTTGAAGATGAATTCTCCTCCAGCTAGAACGTTCCCCACGCACATCAGAGTGGCGCGTGCGACACCTGGAACAGTGTTTTTGTTATTTTCTTTTTCCAGTATTTATTTATTTGCCCTAATAATTTTTATATATTTTTGAAAAAAAAAAAATTTGTACCATCGTAAGACTCTGTTTTATAATTTTGAATTTTATTTACACATTTTTGAGGGGCTACAATGTACTGAATATTGCGATAATTTTTTTGGTGAATAGTCAGTGTCTTATATGATCTATGCATATATTTACTCTCTCTAAGCATGTTTGTGGATGCATATTAATTTTGTAACTTGTTATAAGCATTCTTTTGTAAATATATGCTTTTCAAGTTCTTTTTTTTTTTTTGGACATACCTGCTCTCTTATATGCTTGATCTGTTCATACTATTTTCGTCTCTTAATCACATGTGAATTCTGATTTTGATTGTGTCAAGTTGATGATTATAATGACTTTCCTTATTTTCTCATCAAGAGAAATCTTTTGAAATATTAGTGGGTGGTAGCCACCAAAGTGGCACACTTATTGATATTTATTCATTAAAAAAAAAGCATATCTTTATTTTCTAATTTACTGCCCATAATATCTTGCCCAAAGGTGTTATTGTGTGTGATGTTTTAGAAATTGGTGAGAAGTAATTAATTAAATTGCATTAGTCTATAATTTTCCTTCTGCCTAAAGGTGATGGTATTTCGAAAACTGATGTGATTTTATTAATTTGCTTCATGATATGTTTTAAGAGTACGTTATAGCATGTTGTTTAGTCAACCCAAAGGTGACTTTACAATGATGCACCAAGGCTCTTACCGTAATGAAGCTCATATGGTTCCGAGCTTAAGTACAAACTGTCTAAACTATTAATTAGACAGATATGTTATCATCCATTGACTGCATGCATTATGTTTGGATGATAATTAAATAAAATGTATTATTTCATGTTTCCACAGTTTTGAGTGTCTCCTCTCTTTCAAGTCAATTATCTGCTATTGAAACTTTGACTAGAAATAATTATGTGAGATGGAAACGAGACGTAGAAATAGCACTTGGTCTTTTGGGATTGGATTTTGCCCTGGAGGATCATCTTTCAACACCTACTGATGAGAGCACTACTGAATATGTGGCTGAGTATCAATAGTGGGATAGGGCAAACAAGCTTTGTTTAAAGATCATCAAACGTTCTATATCAGATTCAATTATGGGAGCTATTCCGGACAATGACAATGCTAAAAACTTTTTGGATGCCATAGGACAAAGGTTTGTTGAATCTGATAAAGCTGAAACAGGAGACCTAATGGACAGACTGATGAGTATGAAATATGATGGTTCAAGTGGAGTTAGGGAATACATTATGAAAATGATAAATATATCCTCTAAGCTAGAAGCCCTCAAAATCCCTATTGCAGAGCCTTTTCTGGTTTATCATGTTCTTAATAGCCTTCCTAGCCAGTTTAATCAGCTAAAGGTTGCTTACAATGCTCAGCGGGATAAATGGGATTTAAATGATTTAATAGTAGTATGTGCCCAAGAGGAGTATAGGATGCGTTGTGAGACTGTTGAAACTGTGCAATTGGTTTTTCAGCCACAACAGAACAAGGGGTCTTCTCATCATCATAAGTCTAAGTTCCATAAAGGCAATAAGTCACACCGCAACCAGCACAATAAAAGTTTTAGAGGTCAGACTTCTGGTGGTCCTAAAGAAATTGTAAAGAAAAATTATCAATGTAAGTTTTGTAAAAAGAAGGGTCATTGGCAACAGGATTGTTTTAAGTTTAAGGCTTGGCTAGAGAAGAAGAAGAAGAACTCGGCAGGTACCTTCTTGTTTGTTTTGAGTCTTCTTTAGTAGATGTACCTTTAAATTCTTGATGGATAGACGATGTACCTTTAAATTCTTGGTGGATAGACTCGGGTGCAAGTATTCATATTGCGAATGCCTTGCAGGGGTTCATAAGCAAACGAAGGCCAAGTGAGAATGAAGTGAGCTTGTGTGTTGGGAATGGAGTTCAAGTAAAGGTCGAGTTTATAGGAGTAGTAAAGTTATCTTTGGAATCTGGTTTTTCTCTTGTTTTGGAGAACATTGTTTTTGTACCGTCAATGAGACGGCAATTTAATTTTTATATCAAAACTTGATGATTCTGGTTTTTTCTTTAAGTTTGGTAATAGAAATGTTGAATTGTTTTATGATTCTCGTTTGGTTGGAAATGGTCTTTTATGTGATGGTTTATATAGAATGTCTTTGGCTTCTTTTGGTGAAGTTTCTTGTGTTACCAATATAGCGAAGAAAAGGACTTTAATCCGTGAATCATCTTCTATGTTGTGGCACAAGAGGTTAGGACACATCTCAAAGGAAAGAATGGAGAGATTGATAAAAGCTGAGATACTTCCCTCCCTAGATTTTTCAGATTTTAACACTTGTGTGGATTGTGTCAGCACCCTATTTTTACACCCCCTTTAACCTTAGTTAATTAATTTAACCATGGTCAGCTCGGCTTAAGCCTAGAGTTTGTGGCATAACCCCGGCCCAAAACTCATGTGTTTATTCGCTAAGTCTTAGCCCTAAAGTTGAGATTTTGCTAAAGCTTCAAAGGCCGAAGCCCCTCAATTCAAGTCTCAATCCAAGACCCAAATCCTTGGCCCATGACCCATGGTTTAGACCCAAGACCAGATGCTTTCCCCTTTCACGTTCACTTCCAGGTAACGTTCGAAAACCCCAGGAGCTCTTGCACGAAAATGGAAATGGCACAGTGCAGCCTGCCCCCTATCTCTCTGCCTTGAGCCACCTCTGCCCTGTCCCGGCCGAGTTCAGGGTGGCCACCAATGGCAGCCATTCACTTCCCCCCAATTTCTTATTCAAATTTTGAAACCCTTTTTTCAATTTCTTCTTTAAAAAGGGGATGAAATCAGTATAGGGGGGGAGGACAGCGGTAGCCTTCTCGGTCTTCTTCTTCTTCTCTCTTCTCCATTTTTTTGGTGCAGCAGCAGTAGTAAATCCACTCCCCCTCTCATCCTTATCCTCATCCCAATCCCTCTTCTTCTTCTTTAAAAGCTCCACCGAAGGCTACTGTTGGGGGGAGGATTTTGAAAAAAAAATTTCGGTAGTTCCCCATTTCGGCCAGCCAGCCCACCTCTTGCTCCTCCACCCTCCACCTTATCCTTAGGTAGCTCAAAACAAAAACTCTCTCAAGCCTATACCCACCCAACCCACTGTTTCGTAAGTTGTTTTAAAAAAAAAAAAAAAATTTACAGTGGCTTTCTCCATTCGGCCAGACCACCTCCCACTCGCCTAACCCCTCTGCCATTGTTGTGGCTTGGTCCCAGACCCTCGGGCACTACCCTAGCAACCGCCTAGCCTCCGCCGTCCACCACCACGTCCACTATTAAAAAAATTTTTAAAAAAAATTACAGTGAGACCGCCCTCTTTGGCCAGCCGTCCCCGCTCCACCTGGACTCTCTCCGCCTCAGCTCAGCCTACCCGTGGACCTCCGAGGCCCGTCATTTTCGTCCTCTAGGCTCTCCCAGCCTCATCACCGCCGACCGCAGCCGCCACGCCCCAGGAAGCTCGCCACCGCGCAAGCCGATCCATGAGGGTATACACCCCCTTTCCCTTGCTTTAGCCTCTTGATTTAGCATTGTAAGGGACCCCTAGTCCCATTCCAGGGGTCCCCATTTTGTTTTTCTTTTCCATTTTTTTAGTAGTTAAAAAAGAAAAAAAGAAAAACAGAGGCCACCTTGAGGCGTGGCCACAGGCATAGCCCTCACCACCATGCACGACCACTCCCGGAGGTCTGGGGGGGTCCTCAATCAATGAGTGATCCCCCTAGACTCCCATTGCTCAATCCAATCAACCACCCAAGTTTTTTTTTCCCAAAAAATTTCAAAAAATCATTTTCAGGACACTGCCTTTAATCCTGGTTTGACCATGGTTAGACCCGGCCTTGGAAAAAACTGAGGCCATGGTTAGACTCACCACACTCCAGGCTATCCCCTTGTACAATTTCAGTCCCTAACTCGCACTCTAACCATAGTTAAATCGACCCCAAAGTGGGGTCGACAGTGTGAAAATCTGTGCGAAGAGGCAACTTTGGGCCTCTATGGGGCCCACATCCGGCCTCCCCTTGGGCCCCACAAGGGCCCAAATTGTTTCCCTCATAGCAAGCTTTGCTACCATGGTCTCAGATCCCCTAGGGGTTGAGCCAATCAGCGGCAAAAATTGCCGCAAAGTTTGAAAAAAAATCTGTTTTGGTGGAAATCGTCATTTTAAGTGGTGTTTTTCGGGGCAACTTTGGGCCACTGTGGGGCCCACATACGGCATCCCCTTGGGTCCCACAAGGGCCCAAATTGTTCCTCACATAGCAGGCTACCCAATGGTGGTCTCGGATTCCCGCGATTCCCCCGTTAACCATAGTTAAATTCATGTTAACTATGGTTAAACATTTGATGGAAATTTGGAGTTTCTTGCAATTTCGGATATTTGTGGGGGCCCAGACCGGGTAGGAGGCTATTCTAGGCCCTGCCATGGACTCTGGGCCCATTTTTGCTTCAGTCGGCCCCTTAACCATGGTTAAACTTACCCGTGGTTAACATTTAACCATGGTTAAGCGGCCCATGACCTAGCAAAAATTCTGGAAAAATCATTAAAAAATCATAAATATTACATAGAATCCAGAAATATCTTCAATTGCATTTTTTACCGTGGTTAAGACGCTTAATCAGAGTCGACCCCATTTTTGACCCTTAACCACGGGTAAAAAATTCTGATCCGGAAAAAATCTAGAAAAATGTTCAAAAAATCCAAAATATTAGGATAAACCCAAAAATGGTCTCTTTTGACCATTTAACCATGGTTAAGACCTTTAACCATGGTGACCTCCCCTCCTTAACCGCGGTTAAGCACCTTTGACCGTTCGGAAAAATCTGAGAAAACCCCAAAAATTCAAAAAGACCAAAAAATCTGAGATTGGACTTTTTAACCATGGTTAGTATCCCTGACCAGGATTAATCACCTTTCTTAACCTCGGTTAGCAACCCTAACCCTTGGTTAAGACACCCTGGGCCTACCGGGCCTCACTCTTTAGCCTACCGGACCTAATTTCGGCCTACCGGGCCAAACCCTAGCCTACCGGGCTCATCCTTGGCCTCTCGGGCCTCATCTCGGCCTACCGAGCCCAAACTAGCCTACCGGGCTTCACCCTTGGCCTACCGGGCCCAACCCTAGTCTATCAGACTTACCTTAGGCCTACCGGGCCCAATACCAAGCACTTGACCAACCCGGTCAACCACCCCTAGCCTTCCGGCTAGACCCTAAGCCACCCTTGGTGCACACACACACACACCCCTAGCCTTCGCACGGGCTCATGTGCCAGAACTACGCTCGGTCTGATCTCACCCATATGTGAGTACGTAGGCAGCCCAACCCGGGTTCGACCCTAGTCTAGGAGTTTCTCCTTCTTAGATTAACATTATCTTAAATACTTAAAGCATTTGATTAACATTGAGTTTAATTTGGCTTAACCCTAGCAAGTAGGGAACCACTGAAAGTGGAAGTGTCGAGGTGCCTAACCCCTTCCCCGGATTTAACCGAACCTCTTACCCTGATCTCTGATCACAGACCAAGATCTTATCCAAATCCCGGGGACTTATCCCTTCCGAATGAATAGGTGGCGACTCTATACTACCCCGTGAGATGCAAACCAGGGTTTCCCCGAAACCCGCGCTCACAGATTGTATAAGAGGAAAGCTGACTAAATCCACAAGGAAAGGTTCTACTAGAAGCGATGGCATTTTGGACTTAATACATACCGACATTAATGGACCTTTACCTTCTACCATATGTGGAAATAAATACTTTATAACTTTTATTGATGATTTCTCACGCTATGGATATGTTTACCTGATTAATGATAAATCCCTTGCTCTTGAGAAATTTAAGATATTCAAAATGGAAGTAGAGAAACAATTTGGGAAAATTATTAAAGTTGTGAGATCTGACCGTGGTGGTGAGTATTATGGAAAGTATGATGAGTCTGGACAAAACATGGGTGATTTTGCAAAAATTTTACAAGGGTGTGGGATAGTGCCTCAATACACTATGCTAGGAACACCCGAACAGAATGGTGTTTCTGAAAGACAAAATCGGACTCTGAATGATATGGTTAGGAGTATGATGAGCAGAACAAATTTGCCAGAATACCTGTGGGGTGAAGCTTTGAAAACATCTATGTACATTTTAAACAAGGTTCCCAGTAAATCTGTTTCAAGAACTCCTTTTGAATTGTGGACAGGTCGTAAGCCAAGTTTGGCTCATTTCAGAGTTTGGGGATGTCCAGCTGAGGTTAGGATTTATAATCCTCTTGAAAATAAATTAGACCCAAAATCTACTCCTGGTTATTTTATTGGGTACCCAGATAGATCAAAAGGATATAAGTTCTATTGTCCTAATCGTGGCACCAGAATTGTTGAGTCCATTACTGCTAAATTTTTGGAGAATGATGTTGGTGACAGTGGGAATTCTGTATTGAATGAACTTTTTATTGAATCTAATCCGGTTGTTGTTCCAGTTCCTGTTATACAAGAAAGAGTTGTTTCTCAGCCAATTAAAATTGTTAGTGAAGAACCTGGGCAACAAGAAGAAATTCCAACAACGATTGAGGCAGTTTCTAAGCCACAAGTTCGAAGATCACAAAGGGAAAGAAGGTCTGCATTGCCTAATGATTACATTGTCTATTTTTTAGAAAGTAATTTTAATATTGGACACATTGTTGATCCTGTTACTTTTAAGCAAGCCTTGACATGTCCTGAATCAAATAAATGGTTAAGTGCTATGGAAGATGAAATGAATTCTATGAAAAAGAATAGAGTCTGGGAACTTGTTGAACTTCCTCCAAATGCTAAGGCTATTGACAACAAGTGGATTTTCAAAAATAAATTAGACTCAAAAGGGAATGTTGAACGAAAGAAGGCAAGATTAGTTGCAAAAGGGTTTACTCAACGAGAAGGCATTGACTATAATGAAACTCTTTCACCAGTTTCGAGTAAAGATTCTTTTAGAATTATCATGGCACTTGTGGCACACTATGATTTGGAGCTTCATCAGATGGATGTAAAGACAACATTTTTGAATGAAGATCTTTATGAAGAGGTTTATATGAGACAACCTGAAGGCTTTATTGTGAAGGAAAAAGAAAACTTGGTGTGTAAGTTAAATAAATCCTTATATGGCCTGAAGCAAGCATCTCAACAGTGGTATTTGAAGTTTGATGAGGTTGTAACTTCTCTTTGTTTTGTTGAAAATACAGTTGACCAGTGCATATATTGCAAGATCAGTGGGAGAAACTTTATTTTTCTTATTCTGTATGTTGATGACATTTTGCTTGCTAGCAGTGACTTGGGATTACTTCATGAAACAAAGAAAATGTTATCTGCTAATTTTGAAATGAAAGATCTTGGAGAAGCTTCTTTTGTGCTTGGCATTGAAATATGTCGTGATAGAGCTCGTGGTTTGTTGGGACTTTCTCAAAGAGCTTATATACGGCGTGTACTACAAAGGTTTGAAATGCAAAACTGTGCACCTGGTGATGTACCCATCATCAAAGGAGATAAGTTTAACAAAACTCAATGTCCTAGAAATGAGCTCAAAAGGGAATCTGTAAAGCACATACCCTATGCTAGTGCTGTGGGGAGTTTGATGTATGTTCAAGTTTGCACTAGACCAGATATTGCCTATGCAGTTAGTGTTCTTAGTAGGTTTCAGTCGAATCCAGGGCCAGAGCATTGGAAAGCAGCTAAGAAAGTTATGAGATATTTGAAGAAGACTGAAGGATACATGCTCACTTTCCAGCGTTCGAATCACCTTGAGGTGGTAGGCTACTCAGATTCTGATTTTGCTGGCTGTCAAGATGATTTGAAATCAACCTCTGGTTATGTTTTTATGCTGGCTGGGGGTGCTATTTCTTGGAAAAGTGTTAAGCAAACTCTGGTGGCATCTTCTACTATGCAAGCTGAATTTGTGACGTGTTATGGAGCTACTATCCAAGCTGTTTGGTTAAGGAATTTTATTTCTGGACTGAAAGTTGTTGATTCCATCTCAAGGTCAATTACTATTTATTGTGATAATAGCGCAGCGGTGTTCTTTTCAAAGAATAATAAAAGTTCTAGTGGGTCCAAGCACATTGACATCAAGTATTTGGTGGTTAGAGAAAGAGTGAAGGAAGGACTGACAAAGATAGAGCATATAAATATAGAGCCGATGATTGCAGATCCTTTGACTAAGGGACTCGTTTCTAAAGTTTTTAAAACACATGTTGCTAATATATATGGGTATTGTGGAAACTTTTGATGTTTTTGGTTAATGGGAGTTACTTATGTAAAAAGAACTACATTTTGGCTTAATCCCTTTACGGATATATTATTTGGGAACAGTTTCTTTCCATAATAACAATATATATCTCCCATATCCATAAACTATGTTTAGAGCATGCATCTAGCTTATGTCTTTTATTATGATATTTTTTAAAATCTCGAGATACTATGAATAAAGACATAAGATGAGTCTCTTTTAGAGACATGTGGCTTCATTTTGAAGCATTATGAGGACTGATATGAATTAGCACAGCTTTTGATCACATTGGTGCTAAGTTCATACTACATACTACCACATTGGTCGGAGGATGGGGATCCATGTCAATAAGGATATTAGCATTTGTAGCTGTGGAGTGGTCTTACATCGTTTAAGTGGTGTAACGACTTCCATGTTCTATGTTGATATTCTTGTTGGACAGGATCATGTTTTCTAAGGTGTTGTCATTTGAGCTATTTATTTGAGTGGCCACCTATGTAGTCTAACCCGAGAGTCATTTTCAAAACTTTTTTTTTTTTGCAATCAATCTTCGCCCAAGTGGGAGAATGTTAGAATAATTTCAAATATGGGCTTCTTTTGATTGCATTTTTTATATAAAAAAAAAATGGGTTAGATATAAATAGCTCACAATGGTACTTTGGTTAAACCCATTAAGTTGAGTGATCATTTGGGGTTTATTGCACCTTAGTAACATGAGATTATATCCTATTTGAATTGTGGTAAATTACGTATGTGGGCCTGGAAGCTTAAGGGGTTTTATTCTGGAAATTTCTTAAACCCATTGGAATTTGAGTCTTTAATGGGAGGACTTCATAAGGTTTCTATATATAAGGCTAGGTCTCATCTCCTCTCGGTATGTCCATTGGCCTGCCCCATTGAAAGCTAATATTTTGGAGGAGCAAGGAGAGGAAGATTTAGTCTATCTCTTTAACAATGTCTTCTGCAGGTACGATGCTTATATTTCCTAATCATTTTTCATCCTTTAAGATTCTTTTTTCTAGCATGTTTTCCAGTTTTTTATATTTCCATAGGTTAGTGTTAAAGCTTAGTTCATACTACATACTAATTACTGTTTGGTGCACACTTGCACGTGCCTTGCACGTGCAAGGCATCCACTAGTTATGTTTAATAGGGCATGCTTTTTTCGAGCAGTCCCGGCCCATTGACACCCCTACTGCGATTGTTATTGGCAAGGAGGCAGGTTTGGGCCGGGGCACCCCCAACCCAACCCTGCCCCTAATGGGAAAACTTCTTTACCCGGGGCGGGTGACCTCATCCCCATTTATCGAAACCCTTCTTCATCCCTTCCCACCTCGTCCCGTTAAGTATTAGCCAGTTAGGTTTGGTATTTTATATTATAAGTAATATATTGAAGTAATTTTAGGATTAATTTTACAATATAAACGTGAAAGGCCGGGTGGCTTAAATCCATTCTCGGCCCGAACCCGAGTCGGGTTTAACCCTTCATTCCCAAATCCGTCCCTACCCTGTTTAAGAGTCCCCAAACCCGTCCCAATAGGGGGGGGGGGGGGGTTATCCAAAAAACCCAGCCCGTTGCCATCCCAGTGCCACCACCAGTTTCAATGTACCAATGCCTATTGCGTGTAATGCAGGCTTATGGGTAGCAAGGTAATTAGAGGACAAAAAACCCAATCTAAGATAGTTCTTAAAGTTCTAATTCAATTTAGAACAGCTTGCAAAAGAAATTTTATATTGGTTTGATTCCATTGGAAACACCGTTGTTCAAAGCTCCGTGGTGGTAACGAACTCCATTAAGTAACCAGAATCTAACCTAGCCAAACAGCAAACAGACATAAACTGAACTTGCGAAGAATCTGAGGCAAAGCTGAAGCACCTAAGGTATACGACAATTTACCATTTTGTCCTCTAACTGCGGGCACGACCGCCTCATCTATTCTTCTCCATCTCTTAACCAAGAAAACAAAAACAAAAACGCATTTTTTGGGACTTTCTTATCCGGATTAAGTTAAAACCGTTTGTTTTTATTTTGTTTTACGTATCAATCATCCATTTCGATACTTCGAAGTCCAAACACTCTTGCCTCATAACACTATTCGGATAGAGTTATCATTCAACAAACAGCTAGGATGGCAACGGGTTGTGTTGGTTTAGATTAAAAATTCGGGTCGGGCAACAATAACAACAACATGGTGGACTCATTATAAATAGGCTTAAATCGGCAAACACAAATCAAACCCAATAATTAGATAACCCGAAATAAATTGATAGATAATAATAGGATAAATACAGTAATCACATTTTAAACTACAATAACACCTAAATTTAAAACTAATATTTAACAAATTTATTAAGTATATAATTTTGTATACTTCTTAATAATCAACTAAATAATATGAGTATGGAGTCAAATCCTCTACGGTGATAACCGGATTTGGCAAATCCGGTTATCACCCCTAGAGGTCGCCACATGTCTCCTTTGACATCCCTTAACTGTGGTAAGGATCACCCACCCCTAGGGTTCACCCACCCATTTTTGGTATTTTAAAAAAAATATTAATTCTTTTTTAAAATTAAAAAAATGTTTTTAGAGTTTTTTTAATATTAAAAAGAGTTTTTTAATTTTAAAAAAAGAAGTAATAATAAAAATAAAAATAACCAAAAATGGGTGGGTGACCCCTAGGGGTGGGTGAACCTTAGCCACGGTTAAGGGGTGTCAAAGGAGACATGTGGTGACCTCTAGGGGGTGATAACCGGATTTGCCAAATCCGGTTATCACCGGAATGATTTGGCCCCTATGAGCTCCATGGAGCCCCAAAAACTAACTCAATTATAAACGGGCTGAGAAAATTGAACCCGAACCTGCTGGCAAAAGCTGAACCCGAATCCGTGAAAAATGGGTTGGTTGTTAGTGCCAGAAATTACCACCCCAACCCCTACTTAGTGCAATCAAACATCTCTAACTTAAGATAATAAAAAAATCAAAATCATTAAATCATGAACAATGGGTTCCTTGGCTGGCAAGCAGATCCGACGCTTTAAATTTGTCTCAAGTTATCCCGAAATCATCGCCTACCCTTGTCTTTGTTCTAATAATTCAGTTGTAACAACAAAAACAAAATACAATAAAAACAAAATTTCATATACATTATATATATACATACATAGCTTCTCTGAAGGTCAAGCAATCGTCTCTTACTGATTGCACCAGTGAAAGAAAGGATCAAAAGAAGCTTAGAAGAGATGGAAATGATGACTGTGAAGTGTGAAGAAAACCCAGGAAAGCGTCACTTGTGCAAGGTGGAAGGTGATGCTCCGGCGGCTAAGTATATCAAAAGACGTCGAAGAGAACCCGCCTTAGTTGCACTCAGCAGCTGTGATGATCATCAGGGAGAACAGCAACAGCAAGTCAATCCATCTACTGCTACCAGTACTACCACTGTGAAGAGAAGTTCGAGATTTCGTGGTGTCAGCAGGTCTGACTAGTAGAATTCATCACTTCATGATTGTTATTGTTTATAATAATTTGTCACATTTTTTTTTTGGGTATTAACTAACTTGAATTTGGCTATATGTACATACACAGACATCGATGGACGGGTCGTTTTGAAGCGCATTTATGGGATAAAGGGTCCTGGAATGTAACACAGAAGAAGAAGGGGAAACAAGGTAAGAACAAAACCTTGCTTGTTGCATCTGTTTCTTTACTTCATTTCTTTCCTTTTTTGTTGAATACTAATGACTTCTTTATTTTATTTTTTCCGATTATGCTTCGGATTGATTGTTGGGGCCTGAACAGTTTATCTTGGTGCGTATTTCAATCTCTTCTAGTCAAGATTTTGCTCTACAGAATCTAATTAAAGAGAAACTGACCTTTTGGATCTACTTATTAATCAGGAGCTTATGACGAAGAAGAATCTGCGGCAAGAGCCTACGATTTGGCTGCACTCAAGTATTGGGGGGCAACGACTTTCACAAATTTCCCGGTATAGTTATAAGATATGCGAAAGTTGTGTATATATGTGGATTATTGGGAGATTTGGCTGAGGTCTAATTTGTTATCTCAAACCGGAATACTTGTTTTCAGGTATCCGATTACGAGAGAGAGATCGAGATAATGCAGACTGTAACTAGAGAAGAATATTTAGCCTCTTTAAGAAGGTATTCACCCTGCAATTCTCTCCTGTAGTAGCTACTCAGAGAAATTGAATTAAAACTTCTGCTAGATGGTCCCATCTAGGAGATCTTTTAAACCAAATATTGCCTTGCAGATAGATTCTAATGCACTGAAAGTCTCTCAGTGATTACTCTCCTTATAAACAAGCTTTGTAGTTCTATATAACATGGATTGGCTTTTCTTTGTTTTCAGGAAGAGCAGTGGTTTCTCAAGAGGCGTATCCAAGTACAGGGGAGTTGCAAGGTAAACAAAATTCTTAGCTTGATTAACCAAATTCTTTGTTGCTAACCAGAAAACAGATTATACTAAGCTTGTTTTTCGAGTAAATTTCAGGCACCATCACAATGGAAGATGGGAAGCGAGGATAGGGAGGGTTTTTGGAAACAAGTACCTGTACCTCGGCACTTACAGTGAGTAACACCCACTGAATTCTTGTGGTTTCCTTTAATGCACTTCCCGGAGGATCAAAGTATGGGTTATAGCCCAAATATCAGATCGTCCGAACGACCTAAACTGCCCTGCAAAGCTGTCTTGGATGGCTAAATAAGCAACCAGTGATCTGATTTTTGGGTCACAACCCATCTAAGAGGTGGCCTGGTAATTGAAGTCTAGATTGATAAATGGTTGAGTAAAGCAGAGTCTTTCATCTTAGATTAATTTGAGTGTTGTGATATTAATCAGTTTGTTGTATTTATCACAGCTACCCAAGAGGAGGCGGCTCACGCTTATGACATTGCGGCAATTGAATATAGAGGGATCAACGCCGTGACCAACTTTGATCTGAGCACATACATCAGATGGCTAAGACCAGGGGGAAATGTACTTGTTGGCTCTCAGGAACACCAAGAAAGAGTGGTTTCTCAAATGGTGCCATCTTCCTCTAACCTCATTCCAAGCGAGGAACCCGAATCATCATTCTTCCAAGTTCAGACTTTTACCACAGATGACCTTGGCTCTCCTCAAAAGCAAGAAGTTCTCCCAAGAAAGATCCCTGTTAGTCCTTGCAACAAGTCCTCTTCGCCTACTGCACTTAGTCTCCTCCTTCGTTCCTCGATATTTAGAGAATTAGTAGAGAAGAACTCCAATGCCACCGAAGACGAAATTGATGAGGACGATACAAGGCACCGAGAACAGATAGGCAGTGACGAAGAATATGGTGGGATATTTTACGAAGAAATTAGTAATATTCCATATGCGTCCTCTTCCAATGGCGAAAACTTGCCTGGTATAGAGTTGCAGGGCCAGTCCCTCTGGAACAGCATCTTAAGCATGTCTTCTGCCCATTAACTAACATTTGCCGATGTCTTAAGAGTCATAATTGGTTTTCCAATGAGGAAATATTTATGTAAAGTAAGGCCTATTTTTGTTCATATTGAATCTCTGATTATGTACCATAAATTCCATCTTACTTGTTAAATATAAACTTATTAATAAGGCTATTCAGGTCTCTGTGTAATTTTCCACTTATCAGCAACATTGCAGAAGAGTGAGTTTAGCCTTAGCAAGGTAGGTAGTGATTACCATTCAAAAAAAGGTACTTAGTGACTTCTGATCCAATTAATGGATAAAATAGAGATAGAATTTTGATTTTGGGGAAGTTAGTGGCTAATCTACTACGCGTTTGACATGCTCAATAGAATTACTTTTAATAGTGGAAAAAAGAGATCACAGGACTGTTAGCCTCAAGGACCTCTAGTTATTTCTGTTAGCTCAGATCCTCTGCTTCCTCCTGACAGTACATGGAGAATCCCTGGTGAACTGGGTTGAAGATAACAATGGTGTAATAGAGTACTAACAGTAATTTCTAGGGTTCTAAGGATATGGAGTTGTCTTGTTCTTAAACACACCATGCTCAGTGTGTTAGACCAACTAAGGAGATTACTTGGGCAAATTCAGATAAGAGTGATGATTTTTTTCCTCATTATATGCAGACTTTCTTTTCAGAACTCTTGGAAATTTTTTTTTAAAAAAAAATTTCTTTCAGAACCCTAAAATAAAGAAAGGTCTTTAATTAGATCCCAAATAAAGAAATATAAGTCATTAATCAAAAAAGAAGTGATTCGATAGGATAAATTTACTAATTTCACACTTCTTTGAGTACATGGGAGGACATCATCAGGCCCCTGCAAATGATTATTTTAATATAAATGCATGTGTTACAACTGCAGAAACTCTATCAGTATTCAGTTGTGACAAAATGGGTCTTTTAGGGGGCCTTTCTAAATGGTATGCCAATTTGCAACATACTCAAATCATTTTTCCAGAACCATTACCCTTCAAAAGCCTAGCCAAATAGGATATGGGTTTTGTATT
The DNA here is from genome assembly GCA_015143295.1 of Tetracentron sinense. Lineage (NCBI taxonomy): Eukaryota > Viridiplantae > Streptophyta > Magnoliopsida > Trochodendrales > Trochodendraceae > Tetracentron > Tetracentron sinense. Next base: position 8,456,048 of record CM026573.1, read on the forward strand.
GGGAGTGCCTTTTGGCTAGGATCAAGTGTTCAGGGCCACAGGCTGGGTTTCACCCCCAATGTTTCCTCTTAAATAAATGAGTTGAGTACACATATAATCCACTTTAGATTGAGATTGAAAGAAAGAGAGGGAGGGTCCTTGCCAATTGCTTTCTTGATACATGACACACTTAGACTGCAACCCCAATTAGTTTGGTTAGGTCAGTATTTGCTCAAGGAAAAATGATACCATAGAGGCAGACTTCCAAGTTCTTAATGTATGTAATAGTGACAAGTTAGTTTGGTTAGGTCAGTATTTGTTCAATCAAGGAAAATTGATACCCCAGACACAAACTTTCAAACTCGCAATGTAATAGTGACAAGTGTTGCTATTTTTCCTGACAAACCCTTATAAATCATAACCTTTTTCCTTTAAAAAAAGGATAGCAATGTCAGGTCTCTTACTCATACTATTTTGGAAAAAAATTAAGGATTTTGCTAACCCCAGTCGCAAAACATCCATAGACGCAACTTTGGGGCTACAAATGTCATACAGATTCTGTTTTTTATTTTTTTAATGTTTTAAAAAATCCAACAACTCCACGTGATATGGTTAATATTGCGTCTGTGGAAACTTTTGCATTGAGTGTGACTGGGGATAGCACTGCTCAAAAATTAAACATAGTCTGGAGCTAGTACTAAAGGAAAATTTGTTTTTTCTTAACCTGTTTTTTTTTTGTTAACTCAACTACACCACAAGGAGATAAGGAGATAGCTAAGGCAAGACAAAGAAAATACACACACCCCATGCACTCACACACACACACACCACACACAATCACACATGCAACCCAACATAAGCATCACCCAAAAGCTCTTGTTAAAATGATAGCAATGTCAGGTCTCTTAGTCATACTATTGAGTTTTGAATAAAATTAAAAATAGTATGAAGCTAGTACTCTTCTTGTTCTACTTAGCGAGTAGGCATATCAATAGTCTCCTCATTATAAGGACTCAATCCTTTGGCCTCCTAGGTATGTCATATGAGAGCACCCTGGTTGGTGCAGTTGGCTAGCATCCCGGATTTGCTCCCTCTGGTTGTGTGTTCAACTCCCACTCCTCGACTTACCCAAGTGCCCCGTAGAGAATCTTTATCTAGAAGGAAATAATAATAATAACAAACAATTATGGGCCTAAGCAAGAAGGCAGGTGACTCACCAATGCTTAAGTCCTTAAATCTTCTTTGGCGAAATTTATCAAACAATCTAAGAAAGAGGAAATAGAAGAAAAAGATATGGGAATTAAGCATCTCCTTTGAATAAATAAATATGATTTATTCAAATACATGTTCTTCTCATATTTTTATTTTCAATCAGAGGTTCTTCCTCAAATCGAGAATGTAATTTATAATTCGGGTTTACTCAAATTGGAAGGATTGTCTCCCATAAAAATAATAAACTCCACACAATAGTAGAGACAATTTGAGACGCATGAAATTTGTACGTTACACCCTCATCCAGTAGTGGTCGGTCTGACTCAACGCAATATCTTATTCTATTTCCACCCACCACATAGCGGCGCATATGCAGTTTGAGTTGAGAGAAAGTTATAACAGAAATATTAGCCTCTGTCGTAGTGTCCCTAAACGTAAGGTGGTGGCAACAAATGTCGGCTCATCCCCTATTATAGGATAGAAACTCTCCATCAGTGGAATAAAAATTGAGTTATTGCGTCTCGGCTAGCACTCCTCATATTTAAATTCTACGTCTAGGACTAGGTCTAGGATTAGGACTAGGACTAGGACTAGGACTAAGGTTAGGAGTTTCTTGTTTTAATTAGCATTTAGCCACACTCACATTACAAGACTAGGATAAAACCCTGCGGTAAGAAGGCAAGTGTCTTGCCAACTGCTTCCGAGGCCTAATCTATCAAACAATCTAAGAAAGACCATCAGGAAAGAGGAAAAGAGATATGCAGCTCCACATATCTCCTCGATTGCCTCTGCAAAACCCTAGATTATGCTCTCACCACTCAATCTCCTTTCAAGACTCTCTCAGAAGCGTCTGCTTTACTCTCAACTTCTCTCGCGTCTCTTCAACCACTCCCAAGAAGAAACTCTCTCTGAAATGCCGCTTCTCTGAGTACTCTGAAAAACAGAGGTTTACGGGAACTTCAGATGACTCTGTTTCTTCACAGTCTCCTGGAGTAGGTGAATGACTCTTCTCATGTTCTTATCTCCATTTCTATTCCTTATTTTAGGGTTCTACTCTAATGGGGTTTTTAAATTTTCGCTGTAATCTCTGTTTTTTTTTTTTTTTATATATAAAAAGTTTCCTGTGGTTGAAGCTTTGCCGCCGAAGGTTTTTGTTGGTCATTCGATATACAAAGGGAAGGCAGCTTTGACAGTAGAGCCCAGAGCTCCGGAGTTTGTTCCTTTAGATGTATGTGCTATTGATAATCTATTATTTTCACTGCAAGAACTCAATCTTGAGTTTTTCTGTAACTTAAATAATCGGAATTGCTGTTTCGGGTTTTGTTGCTCGAGTATGTTTCTTAATTGTTTTGGGTTTTGTGGCAGTCGGGAGCATTTAAGCTATCCAAGGAGGGTTTTATTTTCCTTCAGTTTGCTCCTGCAGCTGGTGTTCGACAATATGATTGGAGCCGAAAGCAGGTGAGCTCTGTTTTCTTGGAATCAGGAAATATGGCTAATGGATATAGCATGTGAGAAAATTTTTAAATTTGGTTCATACATGTTTGCTATGTGAATTTGGATTAGAGGCAATTTATCGACTGTGGAGAATATTCAAGTTTTTCTGTGGGATAGGTAAAGTAAAATGAATTAGAGAAAAAGAGCAGTACAAAGATTGGGGATTGAAATAGAGTTAGCATTGGGGATTGGAGTTCTCGCTACTCATCACCCAGGGGAATGGATCCCGAGACCTTTCTATTGAGAGAGGTCACACCCAACATTGTCGCAAGCGGCGGGGTATATATATATATATAAAGGTGCTATAGATAGATAAAGGGGCTAAAACCACCAAGAACAGATGCCCCCAAAACATAAACAAACCCATAAACAACTCGCAACATAGGACCGATCTCACACCCGAGAATCTCTCCCAAGTCTATTGAGGTTTCACTGAGTAGTTAACCAGTAGAAAACAGAAGAAGTCCAACTTACAAGAATAAATGTGATAGGATACAAGGAATACAGGCCCCTAACTAATGGATAAAATATTAGACAGATCAATCTTCTCAAGTTCCTGTCTAATAGAACACCAAGAGAATAATAACTTGGTAATACGCAGCCAGGTGCTCTTAATTAGGCGATAGATGTAAAAAAAAAAAGAACTCCTGTTTTCTTCTCCCAAACTCCCCAGCTGATAGACCTGCAAGCATATTCCAAACCACTCATAAAGGAGCAACCAATACTGAATTACCCAACTAGAAATAAAGTCTAAAAAACCGAGGGGGAACACCCAGTGGAGCATCCGCTATACAAGTTATGTCTGGTGCTTATGCATGCATTGATCATATGAAGAAAAAAAAAAAGATAATCTTCCCCACGCGATAGATTTCCTTCTGTTTTATTGGAGAGCGAGTGGATCTTCTTAGAGCTGGCTTTTTGTCTTAGAAACAGTTTGGTAATTTGTCCCTCTGGAAGTACTTGTTTTATATGAGTCGGGGCCTAAGGGTGCTATGGCTGTTTGTGTGAATTTATTAGGGTGCGTTTGGATTTATGGAATTGAGGAACAGAATTGTCAATGCCATCACACAATTCCAATTTCATCGTTTGGGGCACATTAATAATAGGCTGGAATTAGAATTTTCTAATTCCATAGATAATTCAAGCAGTGATTTTAAAGGCAAATTTATGAGATTCAATTCCATATCAAAATGGTCTTATTTGACAATTCCACGCTGTTGTGGAATTTAAAAACAAAAGAGAAGTCCGATGGTTTCATTTCTCCAGGAATTTAATAGTGCATTCAAACGATAGAATTCTGAATTTCGTGGAATTTAATTCAGTGGATTTTAATTCCATGGAATTCAATTCTTTGGCTCAATTCCAACTCCATAAATCCAAACGCACCCTTAAGGAAAACTTAGTAAGATTATCTTCGGAATTTACAGGTGTCGGGTCTTCTGTAAATTTCTCTTATGTTATAGCATATAATGTTTGGTACTACATATCGATTGAAAGGATAGACTGTTGTGCTTGTGAAAAATCAGGGATCGTGATTGCTATTATTATTCTTGTTTCTCCCAAGGTTTAAAAAAATGGTTTCGTACACCGTAACGGACACAGCCGAAACCTTTACGTAACGGTTTCGGCCTTTACTTATTTTTATTTTTTTTTGCTTAAAAAAATCCAAAAAATTCTAATAAATAGAAAAAAAAAAAAAATAAAGATATAATAAATGAGTAGCAAGATACTTTTAAAGCCAATATGAAGCTCAAAATTTAGAAATAAGGAAATTAGATGGGTGTAGGGTTGAACCATACCCGAAATAAAGAACATGTCTTGGATTCCTTCAAATCTATGAATTAAACTCCAAATCAAGTTGTTAATTAAGAAAAAAAAAAGGATTTTAGGAAAAAAAAAATGTACTAAGAATAGGTAGAGAAGAAGAGAGGAAGCAAAGATGAGGTTTTAGAATAAGTTTAGGGATTTTGAAACCCAGTTCTACAACTGAAACCTTTACGTATCAGGCGTAACGCCTGTTACGTAACGGTTTCGGGCGTTACAGTTTTGTTTCGGGATAAACGGGTAAAGGTATGGTCTTAGGTATCGGAGGTCACCAAAACCTTTACGTAACAGGCTTTATGTAACGGTTTAAACCATGGTTTTTCCAAAATGCATTTCTCCCCACCTGAACTCCCTTAATAAAGGTTGAACTATCAAGAATTACTTTCGAAGTTGAAGATAGGCAGACTAATGCTAAAAGGATCATGCAGTTAATTGTTTATTTCACATACATTGGATCCATGTATTACAACACAACGTGGTGCATTAGATTATTTTGTAACAATCCCAGCTTGTGGTTATATCATGAGTTTGGTTGCTAGTTGCCTAGCATCTGAGTTGAACAGTGTTTCAGAGGTTAAAGTACACCATGAGGCGAACTTGGTGGCAGTGTGTTTCCAAGACTCTTAAAATCACTATTCTTATTGTTTTATCAATGGCTGATTGTTGCTGAGTTCCCAACTATATATAGATAATGTTCCTGATGATGATATGGTGGTAGGATATGCGTCAACTCAAATTTTATGTTAGGAATTTTTCCAATTTGGCTGGTGGTTCTAGTATGTTGCAAGAAGTTTTTGATAGTGTTAGGTTTTGAGTATTTTGTAGTGTTGATGCATCTTAGGCCTTCCCTTGCCTCATCATGCTTAGTGGTATCATGTAGTCAAGGTTCGAAATTTCGATTTCGCATGTCATTTCGAGCCATAGAAAAAAGATATATCGAGGATATTTTGCAAGATATATCGATATCGAGGGAACAATATCGCACATGGAGAAAAATTTTGAAAAAAATAGTGAAAAACATGGAAATTTTCAATGAAACTTAAAGAAATGTTTAAATAGATATTAATACACATCTAAGAATCAAAAAAATTACAAAAACAATAATGTATATAAGAGATGCAATGAGAAGGGAGCCAAAGACGTGCGCTGATGCTGACGACAATGTATGATTCACTAATATTTATGTAACTTACATAAAAAGTTGCATTCATTTCTCAATCAAGCATAACAATTAACTCAAATACAATCAAAATCAATACAAAGAATAGTTAAATCATTACTAAGAATAGTCAAAATTAAAAATATTGTATTAAGATTTTATTGAATTTTTTATTGTGTGTATAATAAAAATCAATACTAAGAATAGTTAAATAATATTTAATTTATAAAGTATAATTAGGTTAATACTTGCAACATAGGGGTAATATGGTCATTTATGCAATTTTTAAAAAAAAATTATTGTAATTAGTGTAATCTAAGGGATGGCTTTGAAATATAGATAAGAATAAAATTAATTTATAAAGAGGTATTTAAAATTATTATTTTATAACATAAATTCTATTTTGTAAATGACCTACAACTTAAGTATAAATAAGTAAACAACAGAAAATAAATTTTTTTTAAAAAAAAAATAGTAGAAAATATTTCGATCAAAATTTATGAAATTTCGTCGAAATATACGAAATTTTGTAAAAACCGTGTGAGAAAATGTAAAAAAAAAAACCAGTATAAAATATTTTGACTGAAATATACGAAATTTCGTCGAAATATACAAAATTTCGATCGAAATTTACGAAATTTGGAAAAACTAAAATACATGGTACAGATATTTCGAAATCCGTTGAGATCGAGATATCTCGTGCGAGATATCGAAATATTGTCGAAATTTCAAACCTTGTCTGCACTTATACGTTTAATCATTATATTGGAATATAATTGCTAAGCATCAGTTATCTTTTCCTTTCCACAATGGATGCTGATAATACAAATTGAATGTGTTATAGTAAATATAATACACACCTTCACTATACAAATTAGAAATGTTGATAAGTTTATAAGTCTTTAGAGAAACTTGATAGAGGGGCATTGAATTTTTCGTGCAAGATAATGACCTTGAATGCTTGAATGTAATGTTTAAAGATGAACTAGGTTTATCTACTAAAAAAACCAGGAACTTATGTTTGTTTTTTTCACTTCTCTAGGTATTCTCATTATCAGTGACTGAAGTTGGAACCTTAATGAGTCTTGGTGCGAAGAATTCATGTGAATTTTTTCATGATCCGCATAAAGGAAGAAGGTACTTATTATCTTTTACTTGTTAATTCCATTATTGAACCTAGTTCCTTTTCAACACAAGTGAATCGGTAAGGCGTTACAACCATTGTACTTGATATAAGTTCATTTACTTAATACTATAATTCACTACTTTTGTGGCACTTTCTTAGTGAAGATGGCCAAACAAAAATGCATAGTTATTGAAGGACTTATATGACCACGTGAAATGGATTACATAAAAACCAAGGAGAGAAAAATCATAGTCCGCATTTGCAAGGCAATCTGCCATGCTCTTACCCATGGAAATAAAAATCGTCGAAACCATTACGAAACGGGCGATACGTATAGGTTTCGGTAGTCCATTATAATATTTATGATGATATGAAACAGATGATATGCATTGTTTATTAGTTATATATGTTTTTATTCATTGTGTACTTGTAATTGTGTTTGCTACTTTGTCTTTGAGTCACTTCCCATGACTTTATATTTGGTAAATTTAGTTGTTATAATTCATTAGATTTTTTTAAACTTGATTTGATCTTTTTAAAAAGAAAAAAGAAGTTATATGTACCATCCGAAACCGATACGTATAGGTTTGGTTGGGACCGATACATCCCCCAAACAGTATTTTTAATCCTTGCTCTTACCTATCTTTGATATGGTCATTGAGTTAGAAATGTCGAAAATATCAAGGGAATTCGCGTCTTTGAGCACCCTAGTGTATCTCTCATTGGTTTTATAGCCCTGGCTCTCCCATGGCTTTGGTTCCAGTTCAATATTTTACCCTGGTTCTTTGAGAGGTTAATATTATCAAATAGATAAACCATAAATTCTTTATTGCTTCATTGTCATATGAATTCATAAGGAGTTTTTCAGTACGGATATGTAACACAAATAGTCAGTATTACATGTTTAAAAAAATCACCTATAGGTGGTTTCACTTATGCCAATTGCCAACTATGCTTGTTTATAATACACATTTATTCACAGAGATGTGATCTACTCTTAATGCCAGCTGGTCAACTCTATTTCACATATACATCTCACTAGTGGCATGCTTTATTATCTTCTGCATTCCAAGTGCACTTATTACTTAATAATAAGTACAAGGTACTCACTAATATGAGAATGTGTTGGTAATTATACACTTCATGTGATTATTTTCTTGATAAGATGATTCATTGTTTCTGTACCATTAGTTCATTACTTAACTTCAAGAGCATGTGATTCTCTGGCTTCAATGTACTGCCTGAATTTCAATGAGAACATTACATATAATTTTTTGTTCCATTAGCTATTATGTTTAAGGTATCATTGGCTTTGGATGTATTTGTTTTATCATTTTGGAACTTCTTTTGTTAATGTGCCTTCTTTTGCAGTGATGAAGGGAAGGTCAGGAAGGTGTTGAAGGTAGAGCCCCTTCCAGATGGCTCTGGCCACTTCTTTAATCTCAGTAATCCTCTTAGTCTGAACTCTTGTGGCAACGATTTATGGAAAACTACTTCCTTTATGATGCTGTAGTATAAATCTCTCTCTATGTGGAGGTTCTTTATTATTGAGTCAGAATTGTAGAATCTGATTTTCTCTCATATATCTAATAATTTTCATGTGCAAGGCTTGAGCAGATCCCTGCCTAGTCTGAGCTCCACCCATTTGTTGCCCTGATAAAGAGATTAATACATCAAGTATCTTTTGATGTAAACTTGCCACTAAGAGAAGATGATTTGAATTTATATAGTAGTTCATAATTGTTTATACTACAATCTCACTTGCAATATGTGCTTGTTTTAACAGCAAATTGGAAAATATGCTATATGTTGGATTACTCGTTCAAGTCTTGTAGACAGTGCTAACAGTCTAATTATATATTGGTATCCGTATCATGGCGCATGTGCATAGGCAGGATGCAGGCTTGGCCCCCTAGTAGGTCTTCCAAAGTTAAGCTCAACTCAATCATATGATTGTAACCATCTATTCAATTAACGGTGTGACTAAATCATCTTAGAGATCTCCTAGTGTGGAGCTCCCTTACTGGTATGAAATGCTTATGGTATACCTTTTGAGGCCATAGTTAGTTTGGTCATCGGTCATCCTATGGACCTGGATAGGAACAGCATTTGCACACCGCATTAGTTTTAAATTTTGGATTGGGCGGGGGAGGGGAATGGGGACCATCACTTATCATCAGTATGGACCTGGTCCAATTAAGTTAGTTGATATTGGGTTCCCTTTTCCATCTCCATCTGATCAGATTCGAAAGGTGATAGATTTGCTCATACTGGTTATTATATCTGTTATCGTTTGTGTTACAAAATTAGTTCAAATATTGCTTATCCCATCCATTCATATTTCGAAATTTTTTTATTTTCTTCTCTAACCTTTGCTCTGTTTCTGCATTATTATGGCATTTATCGAAGGCGTTCAGAACAAACTCCTGAATGTGGACGAGAGCATTTATATCCCAATTACCAAAGCAGAGTACACTGTCCTCGTCTCGGCTTTCAACGTATGATATTTCTTCTCCTTCATCACTTCTATTTTCTCTTGTAATGCTTTTAGAAAAAATGATTGGGCTTCATTCAAAGGAAGTCAAAGGTATCAAAATGTCACCTAGAAAGGTATCAAAATGTCACCTAGAAAGGGATTACATATTTTATACAAGTCATACAGGAAAGACGTCTTACAAACTTAGCTGCCTCCCAACTGATCCAGGCTCAAATGATGGTCCACCTCTTGGATTAGCAATATGCCAAAAATTAAAGTTTTCGGCTTATCCTAAAATACAAATAAAGGGCTTTCTTTGGACTCTTACCCATAAGTTTATCCTTCCACAAGCAGGCTGGGCCTTGAGCAATCCTAGAGGTGTGCTGTTCATTGGTCAGGCTAGATTAATGGGCATGACTATTCATTGGGTAGTTGGTTTAAAGGAAGATCTTGCTTAATGACTCTGGGGGTGAAGTTCTTATTTTTTTTATCATCCAATCCTTATGAAGGTGGTTGGTCATACTGTGGCTGGTAGGTAAATTTGTAGTGGGGTTTCTGTTTTTGTTGTGTGTCCATTGAAGAGGTGGTCAATTGATTGAGCATTCAAGTTGTGATTGGTGAGCCCCCTTGGCTATGGGGCTGGTGCAGGGCTCCTAATATGATCTTCTTCAGCTTCATGGGTTTTATGCGCTTTCAGCTTTCAGCTTTCAGTTGTCCTGTATTTGTTATATTAGAACTGAACTTTTGTGTGAATGCAGATTTTCTGTTCCTATCTAATATATTTGGACATCTTGAATTTATGCAGTTTATCATGCCATACCTTCTGGGTTGGCACACTTATGCAAATTCCATAAAACCAGAGGATCCAACCCAAGTCAACAGTGCCTATCCTCGATCTTCCGACTTCGAATGGAGCAGATAGTTTATCTGATTCCCCTCAGATTGGAGAAAGAACACTGGAGTTCTCCCAAATTTCCAATGCAGAGGACAGCTGGTCTTTTGATTTCCTCAACTTCATTGTATATCTGTCCTGTTCTGGAGAACACAAATTTTGGCAACAGATTCAGAAACCACTTGCGTGTTTTGGCTTTTGGACTTCCTTATGTGTATTATTATTTCCATTTATGGAATGTGGATGGGGGATTGAGGAATGAAGTGCTAAACTCTATGTAATACAATGCGAACACTCATCTAGATTTTTCGTTTTTTTAAGCAGAGCCACCTGGAGAGAGAGAGAGAGGATGGAGTTTGGCGACCCCTACCAGATAGAGAAAAAGGAGCTTACAAGAAAAAAAGAGGGAGGACATAAAATAAAATTCCACGAAAGCAAAGAGATTACAAGAATGATCTATTCCAAACATAAAATAAAATCCCAATTTATCGTATAGATTACAAGAATGATCTATTCCAAGAAGGATCTATTCCGTATATCGAATTTGATAGCTCCAGGATCTTGAGAAGACGCATCATCTCAGCTGAGCTCTCTTGGGTACTACTGTCCTTTGTGAAAAAAGAATGAGAAATAGCCTGCCAAAATTGGCTTTCATTTCTGATATGGCTGCAAATGAATAGTTTGGATCCTACTAGTCGCCTTAGTCAACAGTCTAGCTCAAACAGGATTATTTGATATAAACATTTCACACCAAGACCAACTAGGATTTATTGTTGGGTATGATTGTAGGTTATGGACACACCATGGCATTCCCAGTGGTAGTGTGTCTCCTTTTTTGGGGTAAGGTTCTAAGATCTAGTCCCGAGGAGTGTGATGGTTGTAATATCCACATTCCAGTAAACTTCAAATGCTACGCATTACCCACTGATCTAGAAGGCTAGAACATATACTAGCACTACTTCGGGCAAACTTCAAATGCTAGGCAATTAACCCACTAACCTAGAACAGATACTAACACTACTAACCGGGTTTTGGCCTAACCATATTGACTTGTACTAAAAAAAAATTGTAGGTTATGGTTCATCCAATTGGGCCACCAACTGACTGGTTTCTGTTTATGAAATGTGCAAGTGGACTCTCGGATACAGGATCAATGTTCAGCTGCTGTTTGGCTTGCAGCAGGATGAGGAACATGATTAACCACCAAAAGGCAAGAATTCTCATTTTTCGCCTTCTTGACAGGATAACATGATCCACAGGAAAGGTGCTCTTGCCTCATATCTCATCTGCTGTACAGAAGCACCATAGAGATGGAAATTGCAAAATAGACTTCATCTATGGGTTACATTTCAATCTAGTTCTCCATAATTATGCAACAAAACCATTATCGTATTGATGCTCTCTCTTTTAGGCTCCTTTCCTGTCCGTGATTGGGAAACCTTAAGTAGCTAAGCAAATTTCACCTTGAGTTATTTGCTATAAAGTCTTTTTCTTGCTGACTTTGATATTTCTATTGTCTAGTTTCAGGAACTAGCCAATGTCAAATGACTCATCCTATCAAACAATTTATAAGTCTCTCCATAAGAGAATCCACTACAAATCAACATAATCAAAGAGTAAATCACTTCATATCAAAACCCAAATGCAGTCAGTAAAGATGGAGGAAGCAAGGGTTTAGCCATCATCATGAAGAGAGTGAAGAAACCCAATAGGTTGGTTCTTGTTTCCTGCTTTTATAGGATTCCATCTTTTGGGATCTCAATAATAATGGATTGATACTTGTATATGATCTCACAGAAGCCTAATGGGTTTTGGATCACAATGGCAAAGAGCAGATTCTAAGGAAATCGAATAAAATTCTAGGGAGGTGATCCCAGACTGTGGTTCCCGATCATCCGGTTCAACCCATTGTCGGAAGATTCAGATTCTTCTCTAAGCTCCTCCTTTGATGTGTATTGAATTTGATTTTTACTTGTTTTGGCACTTCCCTTATTTTGAGGTATGGAATGTTTCCCTACCAATTTTCAATGGTAAAGTATTCTTTGGATAAAGAGGCCTGAGATAGAGAATTCACCTTAATAGATCATTTTAGCATCTTATCAGGTTAGTGATGAATAAGAATTGCCTGATTGTTTTCCAACAAGTCTTTCGAAGTAACCTCAGTGAAGAAATATACATGGCTACAGAGTTGAAACGGACATCTTATTGGAATTTCAACCCGACAAAGAACCAAGGCTATTCAGTAATCAAAGTAGAAGAGTCAAAAACTCATAGGAAATAACTTCAAGAATCTAAATAGAAGATTATGAGCAGAATACCATATTTCTTCAATTCATTCAAAAGGGTATTCGAATCAAAATCAGCGCAATTTCAGCCTACGCACCTTCACCTTACGCTCTCAAATTCTCAATTACATTTGCCACCGAACAACACAGTCTAGCTTCCGAGGCTAGAGACTTCACTACTCCCTCTATCAATCTCAGTTCTTCATGAAACTCCAAGTCTAATACCAAGGAAGAGAAATGCTCATCAAGCACTAACCCAAAACAATTAACTATGGATTCAAGGGTAGGAACCAAATCACAGGCTTTCAATCCCAACACCGATGCTGCATTCGGACAAGGACCCGCTTGAGGAAACCTCTGGTACTTCCTCAACCACTTACCCATATACCGAATCAAACTCAACATCTCTGAACCATCCAATCTACCTATAGAAGACGTAATTGAGAGCTCATCAAGGTCTGAGGATGCAAAGAAATAATGCAGGCAGAGTTCAGAGGCCGAGAAATCGTCCTGGGCAATCATGAGCAAGATCGAAGCTTGCTTAGCCAAACATGATTTCTTGTTGGGGAGGTTTTGATTGGTTGCCATTTCAATAGCTAATAACGCTTGGCTCTCCCATTGCTTCTTCACACTGATCATACTACTGTAAGCATCTTTAGGTGGAGATAGGAAATACTTCAAAATGCAGAGAATATCTGATGATCGAAGGTCTGAAACATGCTTGATACAGAGACAAATCATATCCGATCTCTTCTTCTTGATGAGAAATTCAACCAAATTCGAAGAAGATGAGCGATCAACCAGCCCTTGAGTAATTAGGGCTTCTAGCAGTTCCCAGAACTCCAGAACTAAACAACTCTCCAAAATCAAACCTGCAACATCTCGACCGATTAAAAACCCTAACTTTTCAATCATTACACGGGTATAGCTATAGCTACGATTAGACGAATCAACCCCAACTGAAAAACCGATCTTTTCATTGTTTTTCTCCAGAAAACAACCCAGAAGCACAAGAAACTCATCCCGATCAAAAGATTTAGGGTTTTTGAGCTTCCGCTTCAGGTTTTTGAAGAACTGATTCCCCAGTTCGATGATTTCCGAATCGATTTTCGAAATTTTCCATCCTTCGACACGTTTGATAAGAGAAATGTCGTTCGGATCTTCGTTTTCGGACTTCAAATTGAGTAGAATCTCGTCGGAGTCCAAAAGAATCGGATATTCTGATTGCGCGGTGACTGTTTTGTCATGGACAGCCTTCGTGACGAGTTCGAGCAACGACATTAAAACGCTAAAGAAAACACTCAAATCCGATTGAATAGATTTCTCAGGAAAATATTTGTGCGAACTGTGAACACCTTCTATGAGATGCCCTGTTTTAGGGTTTTAGAGGTAAATAGATTTTTAGGGTTTTAGGTGATTTGGAAATGATTCCATAAGATCCGCAGGATATGTTATCATCATATGATTCGCAAATACAAACAGTTGACTTCGTTAACCATCGCATGATGAACGTAATTTCATCAAAGATAGAGATGCAGGTATAGGCAAACGCAAACTTGTCAATGCGTGACCATATGGCACTCCTTTGGAATTGAGTGGCGGTGTAAAAAAAATTATTATTAGGATTAGGGCAAGATTTTACTTTATTTTTGTTAAACTCAACAATACCACAAAGCTGAAAGGTAAAACAAGGAAAACTCACGCACTCACACACACACCACAAAACACACGTAGCCCAAAGAAGCTTTACCCAAGTGCAAAAAGGCCTCACTCTTGGTGAGAGAGAGGATTAGGGATTGCTAGCCAATGTGGGATAAGTAACACCAACCAACCAAGACTCAAGATAAGTAACACCCATTTGATTTTTTATTTTTTTTGGTAGAGGTTAAACACGACACTCTCACACATGGATCAACAAAAGGTTGACGCCTACTCCATATGACCCTGTTTTTGTTCAAAAGGGCAAAGCCTGGCCCTTTAACTACAGCCTTAGTCATGGTAAGCCTAAGGGTTAATATAAAGTGAAACTAACGTTAGGTTCAACCTCATGTGATTCGAGTGTGTATAAGTTTTGTATTAATCTTAATCTTTGTAGGAAGTGATTTAAAAGAAAGTGGATGAGAACCTTACGTTGTTGGAGCAAATGAGGAATGACTGGTAGTCAAGCTAAAGGCTACAAGGGAAGCTTTACGTTGTTGGAGCAAACTTCATTTTGGAGATTTAAAAAGCCAAATTACTGAGGCAAAGGATCGTTGTCAAAAAATCTCGGAGGAAATTGATCGTAACCCGGCCGATGAGATCCTTCACCGTGAGGAGTGTAACTGTAAAGCAAAGCTACGATCTTTGCTTGAGATGGAGGAATCCATTATGAGGCAAAAATCTCGTATCCAGTGGCTTAAGCTCGGTGATAACAATAATGCTCTCTTTCATAATTCTGTTGCTGCAAGGCGAAATCGGAACCGCATTGACTCTATCCGCAATGCTGAAGGTCATCTTGTAACGGGACAAGAGCAAATTGGGAGACTGAGTGTCCAACACTTCTCGGATCTTTTTGCTGAGCGGGAGGTTTCCTCAAATGAATTATGGGGGTTGTCGAGTAATAAGCAGCTTGAGGGGAGGGATCGATCTGTGCTTGAGGCCATGATATCCGCGGAAGAGATTAAGAGAGCGTTTTTCTCTTTTAATGGGGAAAAGGCTCCGGGCCCGGATGGTTTCACGGCTAAGTTTTTCCAAGTTTGTTGGCATGTGGTTGAGAAGGACGTTACTAAGGCAGTCCAGAATTTTTTCTCTAGTGGTCGATTGCTCAAGGAGATGAACCACACTCTGATTTCTTTAATTCCTAAAATTGCTCGACCAGAAGCTTTTGATGATTATAGACCTATATCCGTGTGCAATGTGATCTATCGCGCTATTACAAAGATTCTTGCGTCTAGGCTTCACATAGTCATTCCTCAACTGGTGGATGAGAACCAGTCGGCTTTTATACGAGGGAGACGGATTACGGATAATATGCTACTGTGTCAAGGAATTCTCCACAATTATCACTTGAAAACGGGTTCTCCTAGGATGGCAATTAAAATTGATATCCGGAAGGCGTATGACTTGGTTAATTGGGATTTCTTGTATGTTGTCTTGGTTAAAGCTGGTTTCCCGGATACTTTTATTCAATGGGTTATGGCTTGTGTGTCGGGTGCTAGCTTCTCTGTTATGATCAATGGTAAACGGATGGGTCGGTTTGCGAGCTATAGAGGGTTACGGCAAGGGGACCCAAGGTCCCCCTATCTTTTCATGTTAGTTATGCAGACGCTTTCTTGCTCTCTTCGAAAGGGAGTGTTGGATGGTAAGCTCGACCTTCAACCTCGATGTAAGAATCCTCCCATCACTCATCTTTGTTTTGCAGACGATATCTTTGTTTTTGCTAAGGCCAATCGCAAGTCTGCTTTATTCATTTGTGAGCTCCTAGACTCATTAAAAATTTTGGGCTTGGTGATGAATGAGGCAAAATCTCGTATTTATTTTGGAAACACCATAGTGTCATGCTCTGAAGAAATTATTTCTATCTTAGGGATCCAGCAAGAAATCCTTCCCATTAAGTAACTTGGTCTCCCCTTGTGCTCTACGAGGTTGAGCCACAGGGATTGTTATCCTCTCATTGAGAAGGTCCAAAATAGGATTGGATCTTGGAAAAACAAGGTGTTGTCGTATGCTGGCCGCTTAGAGCTCATCAAAAGCACCTTATCGAGTTTTGTGTTGTATTGGTGCAGTGTGTTTTGGATGCCGAGGGCTACTATTAAGCTTATCGAGCGGCATTTGGCTAACTTTCTTTGGGCTGGTACTGCGTCAGGAACGAGAAGGCATAAAATTGCTTGGCAAACTATTTGCACTCCTCTCACTGAGGGTGGTTTGGCAGTGCGTGCAATTAAAGATTGGAACTCTAGTGCTCTTATGCGTCGGGTTTGGGAGATTGCGCACAAAGATGACACCTTATGGGTTCAATGGTTCTCCCAAAGATATCTTCGAACTGATTCTATATGGACTGTTAAAGCCCCTTCCTCCGTCTCTTGGAGTGTGCGCAGCATTTTGAGAACCCGTGAATTAATTAGCCCTCATATTCTTCATCAGATTGGTAATGGTATGCGGACCAAATTTTGGCTTGACCCTTGGCATCCGAGAGGAGTCCTCATAAGTCACATTAGGCGGCAGCAAATGCCTATGGTTAGAATTCTAAGGCAGGAGTTTATCCACTCTGTGAGAAACAATGGAGCATGGATGGTTCCGAGACCTGCTGATCCCGGTTTGTACGAGGTATGGGAGGAAATCAACACTGTCCAGACCATTGGTGAGGACTTGGAGGATAATATCATATGGACAGCCACTTCAAATGGACAGTTCTCTCTTAGCTCAGCCTGGGAGGTGGTGCGACGTGCCCGACCAGAAGTTCTTTGGCACAAGATTACCTGGTTTCGAGATAATATCCCTAGGCATTCTTTTATAACATGGCTTGCGTTGCAGGGAGCCTTATCTACCAAGGAGAAGCTTCTGAAGTGGGGGGTTTTATCTAATGCGGATTGTGTTTTGTGTAGTGGTGGGATGGAAGATTCCGATCACCTATTCTGCTCTTGCCCCTTTTCGCGTGAGATATGGCTTCAAGTTCTGTCGAGACTCTATCTCAAGGGACGAGTTTTCGGTAGTTGGAGTGAAGCTACGACATGGTTCACGAGGAAATGCCAAGGTGAGTCTGTGATTCAGATGGAGTTAAAAGCTATCCTCCGAGGATTGGATGTGGCTGCTGACAAAGGCTTCCGGAAAATTAGAGTGGAAACGGACTCCAAGTGGGCTGCAAACTGTATCCGAGGTACCTGGCCATGGCCGTGGAGAGAAACAGCTATTTTGTCGGCTATTAATCGTCGTATTCGTGACCTAGAGTGCTCGGAGGTTCTTTTTGTGCCAAGAGAAGCGAACAAAGCTGCAAATTTTCTATCCAAGATGTGTAATCAGATCAACGAAATTATGTTGGCTCCGGAGCTCTTTCCGAGCTTGTTAACTAAGATCGTGCATGATGATGCGAGGGGATGTAAATATATGCGAATGTAATTCTTTTTTATGCTTGTGGCAATGCAGGTAGGGGTCTGCCTAACCCCGGCTTTCTTTCTCCAAAAAAAAAAAAATAATAATAATAATAATAATAATAATAATATGAACCGCTGTCTCGGAGTCCATGATAACATGGATTTATGGCACCCAGAACTTACCCGTACCGTGTGAGTGTAGCGTGATAGTTCAAAGACAAGTCACGTTTCCTTATCAAAGGTGCGTTCTCTAACATTGATCAAAAGAAAGTGCCTTCCTTTTTAGGTTGGATCCAATGTTACTTAATTCGTTGATTCGCTGATCATAAAGAAAGCACCTTTTTTGTTTTTTTTTTAAATGTTGGAACCAATGTTAAAGCAACTTTTTTTTTAAAAAAAATGTTGGAACCAATGTCAGCTAATCTTTGGTTCGCTCGATTCGAATTTAAGTAAGTCATGTTACCTAATCAGTGAACCTGATTTGCTAGGGATTGGATGAGATAATTCGTTTTTGGATTCACTTAGATTCTTTAATTTGGTTTGCTTACTTAAGCATGTAAAACAAATATATATATATATATATATATATATATATATATATGTATATATATATATATATATATATAGTTATATTGAAAAACCATTAAAAAAAATGTCTTTTAATTAAGGGTTCGCGAACCCAAAAGAAAAATTTGTCAAACCCAAATAACATTATCAACCCAAAATCAAAACTCATTGAACCCAAAGAACATTATCAACGAACTTAACAAAAAAATTCGACAAACCAAGACCATGCGGTTCGCTCAATTTCACAAACCAATACAAACCGAACCACGAATTTAGTTTGGCTCAATCCAGTTTGCGGTTCACTCTAGTAGACAGCAAACTTGGTATTCCTAGTTGGAACCATGGAATACAGACTCCTGCCCATTGCGTTTATACATTATACATCATTTATGCACAGGACCATTTGTTTAGTTCCCCAGCCAGTGCCTCAAATTCCTGTATCCAGAAAGACTAGAGCCCCAAAACATCTCAGTACTCCAGTTTCAAGCCACCATGGTTTGTAATTCTTAATACATTCTCAAGTCATGAATAACTGCCCCATTTTTACAAATCATGAAAACAAATTCAACTAAAACCTCGGATTGTAACTTCTCTTACTGAATCCACAATGCAAGATTTTCCCCTAAATAAGAAAATTACGCTCGCATATGATTATTATTATTACCCCATGGAACTTGCAAAGAGTCACAGAGAGCAGCAGCACATCTCTGTAACTTACTACAATCAACTGTGAGAGAGAGAGAGAGAGAGATGTATACAATAATATGGAAATGGCCAGGAGATATTTCTTGTGGGTTGCAAAGCAACTAAAATATGAACACAACACTGTCGTGAACTCTAGACTTCTGGTTCTGAGCCACGCATTCAGAGATCCACATCAAGTTCCTAATCTCTTGTTCCCTCAATCTCATGTATGCAAAGAAAACACCATAATGGAACTGCATATCAGGAAGCAAACAAACATCATGACTAAAACTGAGGAAGAAAAGATGACTTGAATATGAACACTATGATGTAGTGAGCTCTAAGCATTTTAAGGTCATTGAATCTACAAACTATGAAGTCAATCATGGTGCACTCTTGACTACCATAAATCACCCTTTGCAACAGAACTTGAAATGGAATTTGGCTGCTTGGTGTCTGAAATAAGTACCTGTTGCTCAAACGCTAAGCAGAGCCTTTTCACCTCCTCTTCATAGAATGCCTTGTCCAGCATCTGGCTCTCTCCATATGATATCTTAGCAAAGATATGCTGATAAGGGGGATATTTCTCCATGGCACCTCGAACCTACAACAACAAGGATGCACCGAAGAACTAAGCACCAAAAGCACATTTTAATTGCAAAATAAAAAGCAAACAAATGAAAAAGAACTACATATCTACCAACCAGGAAAAAAACTTGGTATTAGGCTGATGTGGTTAAAGTGTTCGAGGAAAACATTGACATTAAGGAATATATATATATAGAGGGAGGGAGGGAGGGAGACACATCCTTAATTTTTCTCCAAACCTCTGTAAAATGCCCTCTTCAAAAGTATAAATATGAGCATCTCCCTGGGACGGTAAAAAGTATTAAGGATAATGTTGGTCAACTACAATAATAGAGTAGAGTACAAAGGTTTTATGGGGAATTCATTCCACGGTCTCATTAAGGGCAGAATATTTTTTTTGACATTGCAAAGTTGGTGATTCTTTTTAACTTTTATATTGACTACTAGTACTGGAAGATTGCCCTAGTTTGAGTGAGCAAGATATCTATTATATCTGGCAAACAGTTCAACCCATCATTTTAAAAAATGACACAAAGTCATCTTCATAGAAAGATGCCAAAGACCGCAGCAACGGCATTATTGTAGATTTCAGTCTCAAAAAAACAATGGCCTAGATTTAACATGTATATGGTTCTAAAAATTAGCATTTCAAGGAAACTAAGAGCATAATTTCTTTCTGATAAGTTCATACTTAAGAATGTCTGCATTTCTTCTGCTTCTTTGTAATAAAAAACTACATAGAATTAACCAGATTGGAATAAGCACAAAGCAAATCGATAGGTAATATATTTAGTCCAGCTTAAGAAAGCAATCACGGTTGTAGACAATTTTTTTCATCAAAAGCAAGAGGTCCTCCAAAAGATCCCAGACTGAAAGAGCAGGACCAGCGTTCCAAGTTCATACTGAAACTCTAGTAGAGAAAATTACCTGATCAATGTCCTCACAGACAGCAAGTTCCTCGTGGCCATAGGGGTAGCTGTAAAACACAAATACACCATTATCAGATAAATCAGTTCTCAAAAATGAGTAATTTCCGTCAGAAGATAAAGATGGAGAGAGAACTTACAGTAAACCAAAACTAGAGTAGAGCTTCTTACGGTCATCTCGTGTAAGCTCGGTGCCAATGCTGCATAAAGACACCGCATAAATTACATTAGAATAATTCTCCAACCTGAAGGAGTATTAGAAATTTAGAACCAACCAAAGGAACACCATGAAGAGTAACCATTTTCTTGTTCTATTTAAACTAATCATAAGAGCAGATTTGTCAACAGTAACTCTACCTGTTTATTGTGATATTGACAGCCCTTCTGTCAGCCTCAAAGGACAGGAGGTCAGACATAATCTCTGCAGTGGCACCCCCTAGTTTCTGTTTGAAAACATTAAGCTAAACTCAAGGAAACAAAAAATCTTCAATCATAAATATGGGACGAATTCTCTGTAAAGCAAGCAAACCTCACCTTACAAAACCTATAGAAGTCCTCAAGGTATGCCTTGTAAAGAGTGTTCCTCATAATTTCAATATTCATGTCATCCAAA
Source organism: Tetracentron sinense (assembly GCA_015143295.1). Classification (NCBI taxonomy): domain Eukaryota; kingdom Viridiplantae; phylum Streptophyta; class Magnoliopsida; order Trochodendrales; family Trochodendraceae; genus Tetracentron; species Tetracentron sinense. The sequence goes on from CM026573.1 coordinate 8,476,942, forward strand.
TCCTACAGAAAGTGCAAATCAAGCATTATGAGGAAAGAACAGAAATTTAAACCAAAGTTTCTCAGGGTTATGATTGTAATTTAATCAATCTAATAGTGTCCTCCATTAGAAGTCCAATTTTAATGGCAGCTCTCTTGAGAACCAGGGTCCTTGGGGCATTGATGTGGTCTTTTGTAGTGAAGGAGAATATTTTTTGTGTCTATTCAGGTCCAGTTGGCACGGGATGCTAACAAAGAGGAGGCTCTTTCCCTCCTCCATGATCTAAAGCTTGCTAAGAGGTTTCATTGGCCCAAAATTGTAGTTGAAGGAGATTCTAATAATGCTATTATTTTAGCAATAGGGGAAAAGGAAGGTTCTTTTTTTTTCGTGGGGTGGGGGTTGAAAAGGAAGGTTCTTGGAGGCTATTTTATATCATTATAGGCAACCAGGCCCTGGTTACTTATTTAAACAACTCAATTCTCCAGAATGCTGAAATTGAGTAATAGTGTGGCGGACAATTTATAGGATCTTTTGGGGAGGCTATTTTATATCATTATAGGCAACCAGGCCCTGGTTACTTACAGGCAACCTGCCTGTATTTTCACTATTTTATAATAAAATTTCTTGTTACATATAGAAAGAAATTATGTAATCTAGTCAAACAAAATTAATTAACAAGGTTGGTTTTCATAATGAGAGCCAATTCAAGAATCAAGATACTCTAAATTTATTATATTAATTATGCCAAACTGACAAGACAAAAATGTCATTAAAAATATCCAATTTAAAAAAAAAGAGTAAAAACAGATGCAAGTATTTGTATACAGTATACACTACACTACCGAAAAACCAATTGTCTCAATCCAAGGTCAAGTGTATTTTGCCATCCTCTAAAATCCACAAACCTAAGATTTCGGGTTGAAGAAAAGAGGATAGTGGTTGTTAGGATAGCTCATGGCAATTCTTTTTCCTAGTATCAGAAAAGCATTAGTTGTGCTATCTGAAATGTACAGATCCTGAGTAGGAGGGAGTCAACCAAGTCAGTACCTCGGATGTAATGCACTCAGAGAAGTATGGAGCCAATGGTGTGTCAACAAGCACCAATCTATAAAGCTCGCGCATGTTCTGAGCGACAGCAAGGGTAGCAATGCTGAGATACAAAAAAATAGGGAGCACGGAGCACACACTTACAAACTGTCAAAAGATCAAAAGGAAGGCACTGCAGAACAGAAAAATTACCTGTCAAACATGCCCAAAGGGTGGCATTTCTCTAATAGTTCCTGAACATCTCTCTCATGCAAAGTGCCAGTAACAATAAGGACAACATTGTCAATCATGTGACCATACCTGGAAAACAACATAAACCTTGAATTTTCTCTAATTTGAAAAAGGTAGCGAAATCAAAGTTCAGCATGAAGTCACTGATAGTTTATAGAGGTTGCCAGGTTGGATGACCAAGATTATAAAACAAGCAAAGCAAAAATGCATAGATAATGTTTAAGGGAAAACAAGGTGACACATACGTGATATACTCTAGGAAGGTTGATAGGGGCTCTGTAGCTTGGCATAACATGTGCTTATACTCATCAACCAGTTTAAGAGTGCATTTCTCCACAATCGTAGTTGTATGCAAAGGGGAAGGCTCTGCAAGACGATGATGAGAAACCAATAAGCATATGTACTAAATGTACCAAAATAAAAATCTAAGTAACATCCGTCAAGCTTAGTAGCAGAATGCTTTAACAGTATACCACATCCAATATGGAATCACAGTTATACACAATAAAACTTGATAAATAAGACTTAACAGTAAATAAATTGGTCATTCAGTGGACCATGTACATGTTATAAATTCTACTTCTTTTTTTCGATATGTTCTTCTTATCATGACATTAGAAGGTAATAAAAAAAATTGGTCAGAAATCAATCTCCTATAAATTTGTTGGGGTTAATATGACTCGGAATTGCATTTTCTAAGACGACAGTGCCACAGATAAATTAGTCATCCTTCTACTTCATCAATGCCTTATCCCAGCTATTTGGGGTAGGCAACAAATCATATTTCACTGTTAGAGCCTATCAAAAGCTATATTATTTATTAGAGGATATGTTACATATATCTTTTGTCATTGTCTTCATACGCATCATTTTTGGCCTTCCTCTCACACTTTTTAGAGCCTCCAATTTATACTGACTCACTCCTCAGTGGTGATGCCATTGGTCTTTGTTGAATGTGTCCAAAGTCCAAAGCATCTCAATCGAATCTTCCTTAATTATCACCCATTGTACCTACTCCTAATTTATCTTTTCAGTCCTTCCACTCATCTATTTCAACATTCTCATTTCAGCTACACTCATTTTATGAATATGATTCATCTTGTTGCCTAACTTTGTGCTCGAAAACACAGCTGGTCTAATCATTGTCTATCGGAATTTTTCAGTTTGAGCGAAGTGAGTAGGTCACATAACACTCTAGGCATACGTCTCTCCATTTTAGCTACCCGGCTCTAATTCTATGGGAACATTCACCTTAACCTCTACCTCTCCATCCTTATAAACATTCGAGTCAAGATACAAGAATAGGTCGCCTGGGTTAGCCATCAATCTTAATTATCACCTCACCTCTATTTGTATTCTTACTCAAGTTGCATTATGTTTTGGTCAGATTGATTTTAGAACAGTTAGATTCTAAGGTGCCTCTCCACAATTCCAATTTCGCATTTACCTCCTCTCTAGTCCAATCAACCAGTATTACGACATTTGAAAATAACAGACACCAAAGAACTACCTATTGAAAATAACTAATCAACTCATCCATAATGAATGAAAAAAAATACAAACTCATAGCTAGCCCATGAGCTATTAGAAACTCATTTGTTACATCACCAGTTGTTTCTACGGTAGTTAATGCTCCCTCATAAATGTTCTCTATTTCAATTTAATTTCTCAAAACTCCTTTAGTCCCCATTATCCACTAGCATAAATATCTAGAAAATCTAGATATGCTTTATCTAAGTCAATAAAGACCACATGAAGATTTTTCTTTTTCAACCTAAACTTTTCTATTAATTCTGTAAGTAAGAAAATAGCTTCAATGTAGACCTAAAATCCAGTTTGGTATTTTAAAACCTTAGTTACCGTCTTAAATCTTTGTTTCATCATTCTCATATAATTTCATAGTATGACGCATAAATTTGATCCCAAAATAATTATTGTGTGTTTGAACATCTCCTTTGGTTTTGTGCATAGGTAATGCAATACTTCTCATTCGTTTGGCACTTTACAAACATTTAACATCTTATTAAATAGTTTAGTCAGCTACGAGAAACCAGTTGCCCCTATATATTTTCATACTTCAATTGGATGGTCCCTGTTTAGCGGTTGTTATTTAGCTTGCTTCTTAGTTTATTGTTATCTCCAGTTGGAATTTACTTCTCCGTAAACTTTGATTTGGGTCTATTGCTATAGTTTCTTTTTTGATATAACCTATATGATGATTACCAATTTAAAAAAAATCATTAAACATGAAAATAATAAACAAATATATTTCATATATTAGATATTTACTTGAGACTTTTCAAAAATATCCTGAACATTTCGCATTTAATTAGCGAATACTTTGTGAATTAATCGTTTGAAGAAAAAATATGAATATTCAGGACATTTTGAAAAAATTGGAGAAATTGGTTACTATGGGTGTGGAAGATGTCATGTGTGTGGTGCAGAGGTTCGATGTCCCCATATGAGAAGTTATGTGAAAATATCTCGAACTTGACCCACTCTTGGATAGGAATTAGGGAATGTTTTGATGAGATTTGGGGTTTCCTTTTCCCATCCATAAATACTGGAACAATGCTATCAATTAGCTTCTCTTTTTTGTGCTAGCTATAGTTTGTGTGTTTGTTCACCTGTCGGTGAACCTCTTTTGCTTTTTAGATCAATGCAATATCTATCTACCAAAAAAAAAAAAACTGATGAAGCACTCAAAAAAATAACCAAGTCAAAGACAACAGACAAGCAACCAATCTCTCCCCAAAAACCATATGGTGTCAAGACATATAGAACTAAATATACAAGTGAAAAACAATGAAGAAAACACCAATATACCGATCGTAAATGGAATCAACTCAAATTGGTCTACAATTATTCAGTTCGAGAACCTACGACCAACCAAACCCAGATTGTGTATCAGAAGAAACAAAAGATTTATATGAGACTTCTAAATTAGGTTCTGTGTTTCTTAAGCTTCTATTAAGAAAATTCAGTTAGCCCCAAAAAGACACAAGAGATGAACAGAGATTCGATCTGAAAATCCGACCAGTTTCAACTCACCATTCTGCAAATAAGGACCGTATTCAGTCGCCGAAAGATGCATCTTGATGTCGTCTAAGGTTTCGCACTGGCACAGATTGTTGTAATCCGCAGCTGTGAGAAGGCCAGATCTGTGACCTCGGACGATCGCTTCTAGATATCCGCCATGGATGTTGAAAGTTAAAGCTTCGAATCCGTACATTTTCGCGCTGGATTCGAAGATCACAGAGCTGAACAGAATTCAGATAATTCGAACGAATGTAAGATTATAACGGATCGAAACAGACGAATCAATGATCAAAGAAGATAAAAACAAAGGGATCTGAGGGACAAAACCTCTTTTTGCGAAAACCCTAACGAGACACGAAGAGAGTTTCAGAGAATAGAGGATGACAGAGGAAGAAGTATCATTTCTGAGAATTTATTAGCACAATCATATAAATGACCCTACTGTTTATCATATATGACAGCTGAGTCCTCGTTTGTGTACTTGCTGCGATATGTTATATGTAGGCATCAACGGTTGTGAAGGGCCGGACTCTGTATGGGCCTATTGAAAGATCACAAAGTCCAAGCTTAAGCCCGGCCCATTCACACCACTAGCTACAACTACAAGGCATCGTGCACCCATCAAGGCCCGAAAGGCTCACATCTTTAAGCTTGTGAGTGAGATTGGTATAGGGTTGGGGGCCCAACCCTTGGGGCTATAATTGGCGCCCATTGGGTGGCCAAAGCTTCATATATTATGCTTGAGTTTAAATATGAACATGGGCTGTGGTTTACGAGAACTAATGCTCCCTATAGGATAAAGCTTCTCAGACCCCCTTAGGGCCAAGACCACCGAGACCGTGCTCTAAGAGCATGGGATTTCAGGTGGGGCCTACCATATGAAATGGGCCCCACCTGAAATCCAATGCTCTTAGAGCATGGTCTCGGCCCAAATGGGGTCTCAGTAGCAAAGTCCTAAAATATATGCCTATAAAAGTAACATTTTGGAACCCTTGGAGGTGTAGCCTAGGGGTCGAAGGACGAATTGTAAACTAAAGTTCTGTATGTGGAATCTCGTGAAGTTTGGATTTTCTTTGGCACTTGCTTGAGGAAAACCATCTGACAATCACACAAAAAGCCACACATTTGTGGGGTTTTCAGCTTTTTATCAATTTGGGTATGCTTCTCTTAGTTCTCGCCAATGTGCATTTCAAAATTGGAACAAGCACGTAATTAATAACCTAATCTCCCATTTTTCTGGTTCGTAGATTCCATTATCACTCTGCTTAATTTCTTTTACATTTTTTTTAGGGTTTTCTCTATTATTCATACAAGCTCTGGTGCGCTTTATAATACAATATAGGGAAATAGTTAATGTACCTATGAAATCTATTTACAAACCTAAGGTTGGACCTCATTGGTCCAACCTCCCCCTCTTAAATACTCACCAATTGTGGTGGGTATTTAAGAGGAGAGAGTGAGGCCCAGCCTTAGGTTTGTAAATAGATTTCATGGGTATACCTATCACTCCTCTACAATATATGTTTTACATGCAGGTTTGTAGAGTTTCACAACTCTCAAAGCTCTTATGAAGTTCCATTTTTTTTAAATAATTAAGCCAATGGTTGTTGCTGGAGAAATTACAGCGACAGAATTCTTACTGGTATGATCTGTTGATGAAATCTGCTTTATTTATTTTATTTTATTTTATTTTAACTTCCGTTTAGGTGTATGAGTCAGAGCTCTACAAAAAGTAATTTTATTGTGATTTTCTTTGGATTTTCCAGGTTCCCATGTAGGCAAAAAAAACTATTTTTGCAGAGAAATGCTTTATATATTTGGTTTATTTTATTTTATTGTCTTCCAACGCCACATGTCACCTCCAAGTCACATTGTTGGAGGTGTCAAAGCATAATAAAATTTTGGTTCAGCGATCATGTGCTTCATCCATCTACCCCATTGAGAATGCTGGTTGATTTTCAACCATGAATCAAAGTTCAAGCTCGTGATCAACTTTATGGCATTTATTGTTTTCTCTATTTATTTTCACATTTCAAAACATTATATTTCTTCAGGAATTCAATTTGAGAACTAGTGCAAAGTTTTTTTTTTTTTTTTTTGGAAATATGAGAATTGAAATTAATGACGAGTTGTAGATACATCTTTGAGAAGAACATCAGCCAGAAAGGAGGAGTATCCTCCATCCAAACTATAAAATCGAGAACTCATGCAAAGTTGGGGTATTCTCCAAGATGACCAATGCATACTGTTTGGTTGCAGTTGGATATAACTGGTACATCGAACATGCTACACTATCGTAAAGTTCTATACGTGGAATCTCGTGAAGTCTGGATTTTCTTTGGCACTTGCTTGAGGAAAACCATCTAACAATCACATAAAAGCCACACATTTGTGGGGTTTTCAGTTTTTTATCAGTTTGGGTATGCTTCTCTTAGTTCTCTACCAATGCGCATTTCAGAATTGGAACAGACACGTAATTATTGTTACGTGTAAAGTATCAATATTAAAAAATTTAAAACTTTTTAAAACTCAAGTTGAATTAGATTACTTTTAGGGGTTAATATTGATTAATTAGGAATCTAAATGTTAATTAAGATTAAAATACTTAATAAGGGAGCTAGCTCACTTTACACCTAGCATCCCTATATTGGATGATCGTTTCACTTAAGGAAATGCCCATGCATAAAAAGATTTCTCTTTTTTGAACTTAAATTAGGTTAGCACTAATTCCTAAGGTTAATGCTGAGATAACTAGAGTTATTGAGGCACACAAAACTTTTGTGTGATTGCCACTTATTTGGGAAGTGTCAGAGAGAAATTTCAAGTGCTCATGTGATGCATGGACCATGGTACAGAGATTCCACATATCTTACAAAGGGCAACCAAATGAATCGGGCAAAACATGACACACTCCAAGAAATGTGATGAAAGAAACCTATGTTATTAGGAAAATGTTAGTCTCAATCGCGTTAATAATTAATCATTCATCAAATAAAAATCAAAATACTATTTGATTGGAGCCTACCAACAAATATCACACATCAATCAAAGGGCAACCAAATGAATCGGGCAAGACATGACACACTCCAAGAAAGGCTATGAATGAAACCTATGTTATCATAAAAATGTTAGTCTCAATCGTGTTAACCATTAATCATTCATTAAATAGAAAAGTCAAAACATTTTTTGATTGTGACTGATCAACAAATACCGTCTTTCTTAATTGGTGGCGATTAATGATTGACACGATTGGTACCAATACTTTCCATGTTATTATAATGAAATCAATTAATATCAATGTGCTTTAGCCCACAAAAACTTTATTCTCCGCTTGTGCGCCCCTTCATGTCAATAAGGCTGTCAATGGGTAAGGGCTGGTTAGGCTCAATTCTATGTAGTCCCAAGCCTGGTCCCTTTTTCACTCAAGTCAAGTCAACAGACATGACTTTATTATCAATAAGGTTAAGCCATGCTCGAGCTGTCTCATATTTACTTAATAAATATATTATTTCGATACTAATAATGTCTCAAGATCATGTTAATAGTGTAAAATATATCTATGATTGGTATATATTATACATTTACGCTACCTATATGTTATATATTACATATCTCATGTAAAATATATTTAAACTATACATAATTTATTATTTTATTTGTATAATATACATTATATAATACATATATTATAAAATATATATTTGGGATGGGCATGAGCTCTAAGGAGCCAAGCCCTAACTTGACCCACATTTGGGCCTAGGGCATACAATATGGGTAATGGGCAAGCTTTTTTCAAGTCGTGTCGTGATCAGCCCATTGACACCCTTATGCGCCAACATGTCAGCATTAACCCCTAGGCCTGATGCATCCCTCCTTGAGTTTTGAAAGACTTAGGATCTTCTCCTGTTGGTGTTAGTGAGGAGATCACTAGCACCAATTGAAAGCTACCACACACTCACTTTGCACGTTTGCCAAGACGTGTACACATAAATTGATGCATTGATTGACATGAAGTGGGTGTGTGACAATTTCCAATTGGATGTTGGCAGTCTCCTTGCCAACAACAACCGGAGAAGATCCCAAGTGATTTTGAAAATGCTGACATGGCAGGTTGGTGCAAGCAAAGGGTGGTTGTTCGGGTTTTGAGCATTCCAAAGCATTACTCACTCACTTAATGGGCTATGTAATAATAGCAGCCCAACGCTGCTTTTGCCAACATAACTTAATAGTGAGCTAAAAAGTTTCGGGCTCTCAATTCACATCAACATAAGAATTTTCTCTATTACAAAATGTCTATAGATCAATTAATCATTAAGAAGAAGCGACACTATGACCACCAACAAGTGACCTTCCCGATAAGGGAACAAGGGACCTCGATTACTTTCCATACTATTAGACTGTTTAGACTTTGGTATTACTTAAAAGTTGTAATAGATATTGATATTGATACAAAAGTTTACTTTGATGATTCTTAGGTGCACTTTTGTGGTTGTGAACTATATTGGGATGATTTAGATAATATGAACTCAGTTATTAGATAGAATTGTCATAATAGTTAACTGTTTAATATATATTGAAGAAAATTTTAAGTTCACATATAGTATTGTCTTACATGCTTTAAGGTTAAATTCAAGATAAGCAGTGTCTCGAGTCTAAAGTTTCATTTGAGCCTAGATGAGATTTTAGGGCTTGATGCCTAGTCCCTATGAGAGAAGTTTTCCCTCAATAGTGTGGCAAGCATGAGGTCATCTGGCCTGGCTTACGGCCCAACCCAATTAAGTAGTTGGGTGGGCTTGGGCCTAACCCCACAGGTCTAAGACCTATTTTACTATACTTGGCTTGGCCCAATTATATTACTTGAAAAAGTTTAATTTTTATGGTAGGCCAAATCCCAACCAGTTTAATAACATGACGTGCTTGGGTCTACCTCTAAAACCCAATTACTAATCGAGCCCCGGCCTTTGACACCCTACTAACCCATTACTAATCCTAAATAGATTAGTATTCAAGCCGAGTCGAACTCAGTTTGGCTCGAGCTCAATTCGAATTATAGGGCTATTTTGTCAAATTTTTATGATTTTAGTAAAAGCATTAATAATTAGATTAAATGTTTTTACTAAGAGTTATGAAAGGGAAAAATCCCGTACATGCCACACGTCAGTAGCTGCTTTGCTGGTAGAGGAATAATAGCAAAACTCCACCTGTGAATGAGTCTGAGGGGACGGGTGTGCACCCTGAAATAAGCTCGGATGATAAAGTCAGTATAAGGCACAAGCACATGAACATATGAACATAATAGTATAGAGATACTTATTGTGAGGTCACTGGGTATATGCACTTGAGGACGAGCTCTGGTGTTATGCTCTGGAGATTGTAGCTCAGGAGGCACAGAGAATATGGCTCAGACAACGTAGCTCTGACAACGTAGCTCGTATAACGCACAGACAACGTAGCTCTGACAACGTAGCTCGGACAAGGCACAGACAACGTAGCTCGGACAACGTATACGTTGTGCATCAGACAACGGGTACGTTGTGCATCTCACAACGGGTACGTTGTGCAGCTCACAACGGACAACGAGCTTAACACTACTCATAACAGACAACGCGACAACGGATTCGGTACTATTCACAGCAGACAACGCGACAACGGATTTGGCACTATTCATGGCCTATTTGAGAGAATCCGGTGGCCATAATAGATTGTGAAGCCATAAAGAGCATCAAGTAGCCGGATAACACCAAAGGAAGATGAGAGAATCAGGTGAGTGGCCGCCTGTATAGCCCTTCGGGGTAGGGGTGTGAATGACTCAAGCTTCTCAGATCTCCTTCTTCCTCTTCTTCTTCTGCCCTTTATTTCCTCTCTTGCCTTCCGCACCATCCTCCTATTCTTTCTGGTGATTCTTGCTTATTTATAGGCATTTGGAGTCATCATGACTTGTGTAGTCATGATGAGGTCACCTGTCAGACAACACTCAAGAGAGCCAGCACATAGCCCAAGTGGGCTTATGTCGGCTAAATTGTTAGAATTTGTTAGCATGAGAAATTCCTATTTTACCCCTTCTTTTTACTCTTTTTACGAATTTTATCCCTTACACTTAGCCCCTTCTCGGTGCCTTGGACTCCGTTCGAGGTGCCGAGAATACTTCATGGGTAAAATTCTCAAAAACGATATCCTACATGTTGCACAAACAAACAAGTAACTTGCTTAGAGCGTGAAAAGGAACATGGATCTACCTGGTCCGCAGACACTGATTGTGTTCCGCTCTCCGCTCTCTTCCGTTGTAGATGCTTCATTCTCACTGATATGTTGTGCTTTCGCATGAAGACTAATGTTGTGGAGGCAGAGCTCGCCGAGGAGTTAGAGCGAATCATTGACAACGAGGCCGAGCTTGCGAACAACAAAGAGGAACTTTCTTCAACGAGGACGAGCTTGTGCCAGCGAAGACGAGCTTGTATCAGCCCCTAGTCAGGTCAGAGCAATTGCTTCTCGTGCATAGTGCCTCAGAGCATGTGTCAGAGAGCACGGAAATGTACATGTATCACCATACCAAGAAAAATGAAGTCATTAGGTACTTCGAGCACGGGAAGAGGCATGAACACGTGAAGCTGTATGAACACAAAGATTCACTTGATAAACACACGGATGAGTTTGCAGTAAAAACCATCATAAATATAGACAAATGCTATCTCACGCAAATAACTCTTAATGGGGTATCATGACACCATGCTCAGATGGCATTGCATAAAAATAAGTCAATTGGTTGTTTACCGGGCAATGCATCTGACTGAGTCACAGAGGTCCCGTAGTGAGCATCATGCTTAGATATGTGTTGAACCGTGTGGTAAGACACCTTGCTCGGATGACATGTCATTAAGAAGCTACAAGTGTCCCATCACCGTATTCAGACATATCAGATAAGACATCATTTGACATTGCATTCACGATGTTTTTTACTTGATATGGCACTGGTCGTTTCTCTTGATCTTTCACTTGATAAGTCACTTCGAAATTCACTTGATATTGAAAATTCACTAGAGCATGCACTGGACAGTTCAATTGATAAATCACTTGAGGATGAGAATGCACTCGATAATTACCTCTTGATTGTTGTCATGCAGTGAAAGCCCCATTCAGACATAGAAGGCGCTCGTTATTTGCGATTGTTTAAGCTCATTTGCCTTTTTCCCACAGATGGCGCCATTTTGAAAGGGAAAAATCTTGTACATGCCACACGTCAGTAGCTGCTTTGCTGGTAGAGGAATAATAGCAAAACTCCACCTGTGAATGAGTCTGAGGGGGCGGGTGTGCACTCTGAAATAAGCTCCGATGATAAAGTCAGAATAAGGCACAAGCACATGAACATATGAACATAATAGTATAGAGATACTTATCGTGAGGTCATTAGGTATATGCACTTGAGGACGAGCTCTGGTGTTATGCTCTGGAGATTGTAGCTCAAGAGGCACAAAGAATATGGCTCAGACAACGTAGCTCTGACAACGTAGCTCGTATAACGCACAGACAACGTAGCTCTGACAACGTAGCTCGGACAAGGCACAGACAACGTAGCTCGGACAACGTATACGTTGTGCACCGGACAACGTATACGTTGTGCATCAGACAACGGGTACGTTGTGCATCTCACAACGGGTATGTTGTGTAGCTCACAACGGACAACGAGCTTAACACTACTCATAACAAACAACGCGACAACGGATTCAGCACTATTCACAGCAGACAACACGACAACGGATTTGGCACTATTCATGGCCTATTTGAGAGAATCCGGTGGCCATAATAGATTGTGAGGCCATAAAGAGCATCAAGTAGCCGGATAACACCAAAGGAAGATGAGAGAATCAGGTGAGTGGCCACCTGTATAGCCCTTCGGGGTAGGGGTGTGAATGACTCAAGCTTCTCAGATCTCCTTCTTCCTCTTCTTCTTCTGCCCTTTATTTCCTCTCTTGCCTTCCGCACCATCCTCCTATTTTTTCTGGTGATTCTTGCTTATTTATAGGTATTTGGAGTCATCATGACTTGTGTAGTCATGATGAGGTCACCTGTCAGACAACACTCAAGAGAGTCAGCACATAGCCCAAGTGGGCTTATGTCGGCTAAATTGTTAGAATTTGTTAGCATGAGAAATTTCTATTTTACCCCTTCTTTTTACTCTTTTTTACGAATTTTATCCCTTACAAGTTATTTTGTCAAATTTCTATATATATATATATATATATAATATTTCAAGCTAAACCGAGCCAAATCAAATATGGGCTGGCTTAAGCTTGATTAGTTTAATTATTCAAGCTCAAAATCAAGCTCGACTCATTCGAGTCTACAACATTAGCTTTAGCTCGACTTGAGCGAGGCAAGCCGATGAGCTAGCTCGGCCTGAATACAACCTTAACCCTACCTAAGTATATAGCTCGGCCTGAATACAACCTTATCCCTACTTAAGTAGATAATTGATGCCTTAAAAAAATTTGCATGTTGATATCGGATGATAAAAATGTAGTAGATCAAAGAGAATCTAATCCAAAATATGCCAAAGACCCACTCCATATGAGGTGGACAAGTCCCTTGGAGTGTGCGCAGACCGTGGTTGATATGCTTACTGGTTTATTAACTTAAGGGAAATAGTTAAATTAACTACGAAGCTTAGATAAACTGTGCCTCAGAAAATATGCTATCAATTTCTTTTAGTCCGAAGAAAGTTAAAAGTGCAAAATATGGCAAAGCATTATAGGTAATTTTAAGGTTCCTTAAATTTAAACTTAGATTTTTTTTTTTGGTTAAGGTAACAATACCACAAGGCGAAGCTACAGTTATGAGAAAAAAGACCACACATATACGCACAGACAACACACACCACACACCCTCAACCCAAATAAGCTTCACCCAAGAACTTAAGGTCTTCAATTAAGCTACAAACAAAATGACCAAATTCTCCTAATGCATTTATCCGGCGGAATATTGAAAGAATCGAACAGAGACTACATGTTTTGAAAGTCCTCATGAGGCATTCTAAATCCATGATGGATAATGAAGAAATTATCCTGGAGGATGATCAATTTTTTCCAAGGCAGCTGAAACTGACCCTTTCTTTCAACCTTTTACATCTCTAAGTGTCTACTTTTATTCACATTCTAGATATTTACAAATGTACGCATATATCTACACTTAGAGATGTCTTGACTTTACCCACATTGCACGATTTTTCACGATATATGTGATGTTGAAGACAAGTCTAAGGCATCTCTCTTTCTCTCCCTATATAGAAAGAGAGAAATGCAAGTCACGAGTAGTAGGCGACTGATCATATTATGGTACGAAGACAGAATTAGTCTTAATCATGTTGTAGTCTTTTTTGGCCCACCACCAAAAAAAGTAAATGCTGAGCGTTTAGTAGCTCTAAATAATAAAAGCTTATTTGAGTTTTAGAACTTATTTGGATTTTAAAATATTTGACAACAGGCTTATTAAACCTTTAGAAACTTTAAATGTAGAGGAAAAACCTCTAAATAAATAAGTAGTATGAGTGTAACTTATTTTTTGAGTCTAAAACTTTAGAGTTTATTCTTTAGAGTTTATTTGTAAAAATTTATTATATGTGAGTAGAGTTTCCAAACACATTTTAAAACCAGTATAATCAACCTCAAAGTCAAGTGAAACTTATTAATAACAATCATCGCCCTTTGAACACAAGAAATATGTCAAGTATTGGGTCTAGCTCAGTGATAGAACACGAGTTCGAATCCAAGAAGGTGACGTTGAGACTTGAGACACTATTAGTTCTAGAGGAGTGCTAGCCCAATCCCAATCGAATTTACTCCAAACTTTTCTACATATGCAAGATTGGGGCCTACACATGAAGATATTTCACATTTTAATAATTAAAATAAAAAATTAGAGAATGTTTGATATTTGTAGCTACCCAAGTGTGTCTTTTGAAAGATTTGTGACTAGGGCTTGCAAAACCCTTAGTTGTAAGTTCTAACCTATTTCACGAACTTACTATGCAGAGGGTAAAGAAATAAGAAATATATATAATTTTTATATTTATTAAAAATTAAAAATACAATACACATTTGTTGATGTCTTGACTGATATTGATTGTTTGTAGCGCAAGAAACATTGTTTAGGTACACTCCTTAAAGTCAGTTGAAATTATAGCAAGGGCTGACACATGGCCAAATAACGTGTAACTAATGGTTTACAAATGGTCTTAAGGAGATTGAATTTGGTCTTGCTCACCCAAAACCAAAACTGTCTTACTCTTGATGAGCTTTTGACATGTGGCAATAAAATGTGAAAGAAGATAACAAATTGAGAGAAGTCAAAAAGAAATGGGAGAAAATGAAATGACTTTTCCTTTTTATCGTCACATGTTGAATGCTGAACCTAGGCAAGACAGTTATAATCTTGTTTGAGCAAGACCAAATCCGATGCCGGCCTATAACATGTGCCACATGATATAAGAAAGGCAGTACATAGTTGTTGGGCCACGTGTCAATATTTGTATTTAAAATTTGAAATATGGTATTTTGGGTAAGCTCGTACTACAAATATTAAAGTTCTTTTCGGCCTCTGTACTCGAAATGTTAATCACATGGGTTCAGTCATCTTAGAGCAAGTACAAACCGCGAACCACCAAGACTATGGTGGAAGTGGACTCCACGGAGGTTGGTGCAGCTGCAGATCTAAACAGCACGTGGCATGCAGCTTCTGTAGTCCTCTAGTTGGATCGTTAATTTTGCGGACTTCGTAGGGAAGAATTATAGACCACAAGAATGATAATTGATTCAACTTGGCAACAAACACACCTGCCAATTGTGAATTGTGACAGTGTGTATACATTGAGATGATCAATTTCAAATGTCGCGGTTGAGTTGTTCAGCTAAACTTCTACCTGTAACTTCTTAATAGATATTAATGATATAGGATGAAATTACTATCATTCCAAATTATCTCGTTTTAGTTAAATTAATTCAAATAAATAACAACTAATTTTTTTTAAATTATAAAAATACTAAGCATACTCTTACAATTCATATTCCCATCATTTTTAGATAATAAAATAAGAAAAATAATCACTTCCTTGGTCGGTGACGTGAGGAGGGTGTCTTGGGACCGCTTTTTCTATCATGTGTCCCCTAGTCAGTCTCTTTTAATTATGGTTAAGATTCACTCACCCCTAAGGTTCACCTATCTATCCTTGATTTTTAGAAGAAATGAAATTAATTACAATGCTAAAAAAAATTATTAGAGGGAGGAGGAATAGTTCCCTCCTCGCCCATTAATTAAACAACTGAATTTTGGACTGCTCACTCGTAAATTCAGTCATTTGTTTTATATGATGGTTGCCAGAGTACACTTACCCTTCATTAAAGAAAATACGAAAATCTTGTGCATAAGTGTTTAAAAAGGTATGAATCCTGTGATGTGTATGTGATATAAAGTCTTGGTGAAGACCTTAATATAGAACCTAGTACTTTATATGTAAGTAAGTACGAGTGAGAGGATAGCTAAGATGTTATGATGTTATTTGGATTATCAGGATAAAGATTTATAAGAAAATTACTCTCAATAGATTGATAGTACATCTGATTATCACCTATCAAAACTAACTCCACACTAACTACTACTCACACTCGAATCATCGTGCAAGAATCATGCTAATTTTCTCTAGATCATTACAACTCTATCAAAAATAGCTCAATCATGAGTGTTGAAAACTAGTTACTTGAATTCCATCAAGATTTCTGTGTCTCGAAATTCTCTCATGCCCCTTTCCATGGACATAGTCACTTGTACCATGAACTCCAAAGTCATGCTAATTTTCTTTGTATCAGTAAGACTCTGCGGGTGTTGAAAACTAGTTACCTGAATTCCATCAAGAATTTTGTGTCTTGAAATTTCCCCTATATCCATGTCACTCCTGTCATGATTTACAGAAATCCTTTTTTTTTTGTTTAATTCTGACCTAATTTTTTATTTGCTCTTATGTAACCAGTGAATTCATGTGTCAGCTAGCTTAGTTGATAAAGTCCTTTTTCATCGTACCAGGGACTTGGGATCAAATCCCGCCTATTTCTCTGGTGGGTCTGCCTAATCCCAACTTACCTTCCAAAATAAAATAAAAAAACCGTTAAATTTATGATATTATACGCACATAAATAACTCACAAGAGATTCATTACATTAGGAAAAACTAAGAGTAAAACTTCGGTTGTATACCCACGCAATCATGAAATACATAAATCTCTCATGGGAAGGGATGATGTTATGATAGGTTAGAATTGTAGAAGAACTTAATATTGAGAATTCTTAGATGATTTATAATGACCCAATGAAGGGTTTATATCGATATTATATCATCTCAAGATAGAAACTCTATCAAATCTTACTTAATCTAATTAAATCACATGGTGGATCTCATCTCACCTTAGTACACTACTTAATTGATTCTCTAAGATTATCTATAATACTCTCCCGTAATTGTATGGTCTTTTGTAGAATGATCATTCAATTAGTTATAAAAAAAAGCCCATAATCCTTTTGTCTCTGTTGATAAGTCACTAGAACATTCAATCGTGCATGTTGATGGTCACCGCCTATGTATGAAGTCTACCACTGTCACATCTCGCTTATCTTAGAGTTTGTCAGAACTGGTGGTCCACTAGATTAGACCGTCGTGATCTCTCCCAATAACACATAAAAAGAAGTCGGTCATTTGAAGGGGGAAGAAAAGAACTACAAGGTATCAACATATAAAGAGATTTCAAATAGAGTTTGGTGATGGCTACAACTTTGGAACTAAGCAAAGAGAAGCAAAAAAAAAGAGGTTAGGTCGGACGGGGACCGCCAGAAAAACAATATTGAAAAAAAAAAACTCAAACTAAAGTCCAATCGACTCAAATATCATGTAAAGAAACTAATTTATTGAGAATTGTTGGATTATTACATAAACCCAAGTAGGGTTTAAATAGATAACAATATAGATAAACATATAAATTAAATCAAACTGATACTAATTTGATACTAATCAAATCTCAATCACAATTAGTGGTGTCAATGGGTCAGCCTGGCCTAGCCCGATTGTTAGTTGGTTTGGGCTTGGGCTTGAAGTCTATAGCCCATGGCCCATTTCGATAGGCTTTTAACTGAACTTGGCCCGACTAATCCGACCCAATTAGGCCCGTTTTAGTTCATAGAAAAAAAATTTGCACATAATTTTTTAGGCGGATTAGCCCGCTTAGCCCGATTAATTAGTGGGCTGGCCCAACCTGTTAATTAATCAGGCCAAGTTGGGCTTGGGCCGACCCGATCCAAACCCGACCCATTTGCACCCCTAATCACAATCTCGATCCATGTTTCTATTTTTCTGTTTTTCGTTTTTAAAAATAAAAATATGAATTTCTTTTACATTAGACATGTTTTTATTTTTTATTTTCTTAAAACTAACATCAATTTTTTTTGAAAACCAATTTAACAAAAAATTTCTATTATCTATTTTTAAAAATAGAAAATAAGAAGTGCTCACCACCGCCACCTCCACTACCATCACCACCACTAACATCACCACCACCACCATGGATTGGAATGGTTTACCAAATTATTATGTTCATCATATTTATTAAATATGTTTTTTTGTTTTTCTTTTGTTAAAACATGTAACAATTAATAATGTCAAACGTATTTCTAATTTCTAAAAAAACTAAAACAAAAAGTTGTTTCCAGTTTTTAAAAACAAAAAAAGGGTGATGCATCTAGATGGCCCCTTACTTTATAAAACAATTTATTTTGTTAAAGTGAGTAGACATTTATCGTCATTTACGTCAAAATTTTAGATAATTTTATCTATTAATATTTTATTATTTCTTATTTTTATCTTGAGTTTTATGTTCGGTACCCTTAAATCATTCACATTTGCTTAACTAGGCTTGAAATTCATAATTGAAGTGTTAGTAATAGAGATTTAATAGGAATGATACAATGTATCTCTTCACATTATTACAATATATATATATATATATATATATATATATGTATGTATATGCTAATTTCTTAATAAATCTAACACTATGCACGCCCAAAATAGGAGTCATTCGGAACAAATTGAGTCACTGTGACTGGGAATTAAGATACTTTTATTAAAATGATAAATTAATTAAGATGCTTGACTATTTTCATCCAATGGAAAGCTTTTTTTTTCATCTTTCTAAGTAGCGAAACCCAAACTTCTTCAAAAGAACAAAATTTATAGGACCACACTCGCAATTCTAGGATTTGGAGACCTTGCCTTAGAACAATCCCAGGCAGAAAAATCTATGGTTTTGAAATTCTAGGGGTCTTACAACTTTCTACTAATAAAATTTTAAGATTTTAACATGTTTAAGTTCCATATAAAAAAATATGGAACTCTTATAAATTTAACTAATTCTTTTTGTTTGAAAAAAAAAATTATCATAAGGTGAGGTGTCTTGGCTAGCAAAGCTTTTTCCAAAATTTATATGGAAAATGTTATTTTGTGTTTTAAATGAAGTTAATGCTTTGAGTTCCAAAATTGGCATAGTAAGATGGTGGCAAACGGAATTTTTAAGAACATTTCTTATAATATTACAATATGTTTTGGTTAGTGCTATGGGCACAACAGCATTTGATGTCTTTACCCCCTTATTAAAAAGTTACCCATTTTACATACGATATAACCAAAATGGATAATAATGCCCTTATCTACAACTTTACCTCTTCATATGGCCAAAATATAGAGAATAATCCAAGATTAAGTACTTTCAATGATGAATAAAACTATTTATCTCTTGAAGATCTATAATTGGTAACTGTGACTATAACATCATTTATCAAAATAATTGAAATTATAATATGTCTGTAATAGAAAATTAGAAGAATTTAAGATATGCCAATTAAAAATGGAATTAGTAGAGAATTCTAGAAATGGGTATATTGGAGGGTTGTTTGAATGAATTGGTAATCTCCATCTAATCAAGAGTTAGGCCAATCTCTAGAATACTATAGCAGCGACTATCTAATCGGATTTAGATGTGCAAAATTATCATATTAGTAGAAATTGAGATAAAATGGTGAAAAATTTTTACTTTTGTTAAAACAAAAGACCCTAAATTTAGGGCTTTTATTTAATTATCCTTTGTCCTACTATTTGAAAAATTGTCTTTAAACCCTAACTTTCCCTATCAAAGTGTACTAGTCTAAAAATGGTCCCCAATTTGTATATTTTATGTGGTGTGGAATACTTGACATGATAAGTGCTAGCCCTACTCTCAATCAATACATACTCTCATCCTCCATCAACCATCTGTCCATTATGCAATAATCAAAGACTCGGTTAATAATTTGTTTTAATAGAAAATCTTGATAATAGAGGAAGAAAAGCTTAGAGAAGAATGAGGACAAACAAGGTCGGTGTCAAGAGAAGGCAAGTTGATATCAAAAGAAGAAAAATTTATTAAAGAATCGGACAAACAAGGTCGGTATCAAGAGAAGACAAATTGGGGTATTTGGCTCAGACGAAAAGATTAAGAGATTCTAAAGATAAAGGTGTTTTTGTTCATTTTGCTTCTTTTGTGTAGAATGTTTAACGTGTGTAGTCATCAACCATTGATGTAGTCATTGGTATATCCAGCATTTGGCCCAACTTCAAATGTTAGCTCTTTGACATGCAAATACAGTTAATCAGAATTGCAATCTAATTATATTTGTGAATAAATAAATAAATATATAACGGTTTTTGAAGTATTCTCTCTGAGATGAAAAAATGAGAATGTTTTTTTTCTACATGCGTGTCCCATCTAGGGGTGTATCCAAACCAAGCTAGCCGAGCTGAGTTGTTTTTCGACCTTAAAATGTGCTCAACTTGAGTAAGGTTGTAAACGGAGAGAATTCAAAGCAGATACCACAGTATTTGTACCTGATCCGTTACTAATATATGTTATCTGAATCCGCTCTGTTATCCGATGGATAATAAAAATTATAAAAAAAAAAACAAAACAAATTTCGTATCTGTATCACAATATCCGATGCAATTTGCATATTATTCGAATTCGTCTGATTATTCCAATCGAATCGGATATCATTTGAATTCGTCTAATTACAATAACCAAATTCGAATAATATTCAATTACGGTATCCAAAATATCAGAATCTATTCATCTTATTACCAAATTTGCATTTCAGTACCCTAAAATATCAAATTTAATTATTGTAAAGATATAATAATATTAATTATATATTAATGATAATCTGTATTTAGTGGAGCAGATACACCACAATCTGTATCTGCTCCAATTACTAAGCAAATAATATTTTACTATCTGAATCCGATCTGACATGATATTTTTTTGACTATTTGAATACGAATTCGAATTTGATCCGGATAATATCTGACTCCGTTTACAGCCCTAAACTCGAGCCAAGACCTATTTGATTCGGTTGGGCTTTGGCTCAAGCTCAACTCAAATATTACATAAAATAATATATTATTATTATTATATATAAATAATATAAATATTGATATATATAATAATGTTATTATTATTTAAAAAATATATTTTTAATAAGTCAAGCTGAGCTCGAGCTAAGCTATTGTATACAAGCCGAGCTTTTCAAGCTTGAGTCGAGCTCGAACTTGGCCCTCGGCTCCAATACACCCTTAGTCCTGACAAGTGGAATGCGTGCATCCTTCTTGCTTGATATTTATTTCTTTTGACACTCATTAAATGTAGTTAAGATTCACTCACCATACTTACCATCGGATTTATATATCTACCATTGGTTTTTAAAAGAAAAAAATCAACTTAAAAAAATTGAACTCTTGAATTAATAAATCTTATCAAGATTAAAATGAGTTAAAGGGGACACATGCCAAGAGGAGGGGGCATGCGTTCCGAGCAGTGAAGTCGTAAAGAATGAGTACCCAATTAAAACCCGTGATTCTCTCTTTTGACACCCCTTAATTGTGGTTAAGACTCACACACTCCTAAGGTTCACCCACCTATCCTAGATTTTATTAAAAATATTTTTTAAAAATAACCCTAGGAGTTAGTGAATTTTAATCAAGGTTGAATTTATTTTTCAATATTTTTTTTCTAAAAACCAAGGATAGGTGAGGGAATCTTAACCACATTTAAAGGGTGTCAAAAGGGACACATGGCAGCCCCACTGTTGCAACAGGACTTCCCCGAGTCCGGTTACAACCGGAGATGATTACGAGTCTAAGAAGGGGATGGATAAGTCAATACCCAATTACCCATTCTCCCTTTCATTTTGAAGGGTGGATAAAAATCCGCTGTTTGAGTAGCCCACTGGAAAGCTTTGAATGGTCATGGCCCCTGGTTTTCACTTCCAAAAACAATCTTTCAACAAAGCCCTAATCTGTCTCCTTTTATACCATACGGCCTTACCCCATCACCCTGGGAACCAAATCTTTGCATCTACAGCTCCAAAATTATTAGGATATAGAACACAACACCTTTATCTCTGCTCTTCAAACCCAAAAAAACTCCACCACTCATGGGCAATTTGTCGTGATCGTTATTTCGTCGATACCCAACTCGTAATTCTGCATTGTCTAGGGTTTCCTGTGATACCCATTTCGGATTACAGATTATTTTCGTTTTTCTGCATCACTGGTTCTGTATGAGGATTGAGACAGGCTTGTTCAAACGCAAAGGTCAGAAATTCTGTGAATTGCCGAAGGAGAATACTAACAAGTCGAGGAAGAGTCGAAGGCGCCAGAGGAAATCGATGTCTAGTGTCGTGCAGAACCTCTTTGAGACGTGCAAGGAAGTCTTTGCCGAAGGTGGAGCTGGGTTTGTTCCGTCTCCTGGGCATATTGAACGTCTACGGTTGGTTCTGGGTACGTGGTTTCTATGCGTTTTGGATTTGTAATTCTGATTAGTAGAGGATTTCCCCGTATGGGTTTGTGTCAAATTTGAGAATTCCATTGTGTTGGAAGCTTTTCTGATCAGATAATTGCACACAAAATCAAATTTCTTTTTTTTTCATTAACAAAAAGATTGCTTATTAGATGGACTTTGTTTGAGTTTTTTTTTTTCCCTCTTTGTTTTCAATCCCATAATTTTCCAATCTAGGAACTTTGGCAATTTGGTTAAGGCTTTGATTTTCAGAAAATATGTGATTGATATTCATTTGAAATTTGGATTGAGTTTATTGAATTTAGCTTTCTCTTGATTATCAGTCTGCAAAATAAGATTTCGATATTTCCAAATGATTGCTGAAATTTGGTCAAAATTAGTTAGAGATTTCAATACATATGCTTCAATATAATCCTTTTCATTCATGTTGTAGCTTTGAGTTTCATTTAACTGAAAACAAATAAAATGTAGACAGGACAGAACAAGAAATATAATGTAAACTCTTGGGATATGTTGTCTAAATGATTTTTTACTCAGAGCTACCCCGTATAAGGGAAGTCTATTACTGACAAAAATTATGGTAAAATCTCAGGAGATGTTAAGAACTCTCTCTCTCTCTCTCTCTCTAGTGCTATAAAATCAATGGCATGGTAAAATTTCTACTTTTCCCAGGGACCCTTTTAGGGGGCTTCTATCACCTCTTTTTTTTGTTAGAACTTTCTTTTATTGGGGGCTGTGTGCTATGTTTTTTGGGTCATGTTCTACTCCCTACTTAGGGTGATGCAATGTATATGGATCCATCTTGTGTGAAATTTTTTAGGCAAACTTGCATTTATTTTTTGAGGCTACATACATGCACATTTGTATATTTTCTATCGTGGGCTCATTTTTTCTAAATGTTTCCAAGCAAAATAATTCTCGAATTCCAATTTGGGTGATTATGGGTGCAAGAAGAAATGAATTGATGCAAATTGAAAGTTCTAGAAAGGGGGAGGGGAAGGCAAAAATGACATGAATGGAGTTACTGAAGAAAGATTTGATCACAAATGACTTAACTGAATTTACAGCTTTTAATACGACCATAGTAACAAAGATCTCCAATTTTTTCAAAAAGTTTTGAATAATTCGCGACTTTACTAAAACCTACGGGCGGGTGCTCCGCAACAGCGGCAATAGTGAACATTGCTACTAAAAAAGGGAGAGGGGCGCCTCTACTGATAGTCTGACACCGGTCTCTGACCAAGGGCAACTCATAGATAGCTCCTGCATCCCAGGTTGAGGTCTGAGTTGCTCGACAGATATCGTAAATGAGGGGGGAATCTCGAACTACACCACTTCTAGGCGAAGTTCAGGCTGAGAAGAGTTCTGCTACCGATCCAGATGGTGGGTGGTGGGTGGGGAAGGTCAAGTAAAATGATTATCCATGAAGTATTCACGACTTTTTAGAAAATATGACGCGAATTTCGTGAATTAAATGTGAATTTTTCACGAACTTTTTTTAAAAAGTCCATGAATAAATATCCAATGTGTAATATAGTTGTTTATATATTTCATAATTTAGTTGTCCAAATTTTTTATTTTTACCTATATTTTCCTGACCTTTCCTTTACCGACTAATTCCCGAACACTAACTTGGTGACTATAAACAAATTTGCCTAAATTTTCTGAATCTTGCCTATATCTCCTAACCTTTCCCTTACCAAATAATTCTCAAACTCATAACTTGGTGACAATGAAAAGAACAGAATGACGGAGCATAATTTGTGCGCTGACTCTAAATCTTTGGGATAAGGCATTGATGGCTTTGATGATGATAAAAACAACATGCTAATGTGTGATCAGCTGAGTGTAGGTAGACATGCATGAAAATGTCAATAGACAAGACAATATGATGCTGCCTTTTTTCTTTTTCCAGCTTCTGGAATAAATTATTATCATTATAAATATGTGGAAAACATGCACACATACATGTCTTCAAATAAAAATGGATTTGATTTGGTCCCAACACAAACAAACACTAGTGTGTATTATATTTGCATGAATTTCTTTAAATGGTCGTCACCTTTTCTTTTGCTGTCTCCTTGATGCTTACAAACATGACTTCTCATGTGTAGATGGCATGAAACTGGCAGATGTTGGCCTTACTCAGGACATGCCATATGTCAGGAGAATCGAGACTGAAGGAGCTCCTCCAATTACATATTTACGCATTCATGAATGCGACAAATTCTCGGTATGTTGGCCTCTTGGTGTTTTCATGAATTGTATGACAGAACATTAACCAACTTACAGGGAATTCCGTTCTGTTTGTCTCTGAAAAATCTTTTGTATTTTTTTTTTGGAAGTTAAAGTATTTTGAAATCTTTTGTAATTTTTTTTGATCAGTAATCTTTTGTATTCTTGCAGATTGGGATCTTCTGCTTGCCACCATCCGGCATCATTCCACTTCATAATCATCCGGGGATGACTGTTTTCAGTAAGCTCCTCCTTGGGTCCATGCACATCAAATCATACGACTGGGTGGCTGATGTTCCCCATAATACGAACACGAACCTCAACCCCTCACACTGTAAGCTTTTCCTTCCAGTTCTCCTTGGTCCACATATTTTCTGTATGTTTTGTCAGTGTGCTAGTCTCTCTTCATACAAAACTATTTGTGCCAGCCTACTTGTGGGCCTCACACAAGGTTTTATTATCAAAAATGGGTTAGAGCCAGAGGACTGAAATGCGAGTATGCTCAGCATTCTTATGAAAATAAGATCAAATATCTTAATATGCTTGCACATATGTTTTAAACTCATGTTTGGCCTTGATTAAAGGATCTTGTGCCATAAGTCATTTTAGCAGAGTGAGTGGCTAGGTTTTGAACTTTATGTGGGATGGCCATGGAATCTTTAAAGCACTTCTGAAAACTCCATCTAGAGGGAATCTTTGGGACTTGGATCTTTTTGGGAGACTCACTCGTATAGGAAGTTATTCAGTTGAGCCCTGATGTATGTTATCTTGGAAAAGTTATCGGTTTACTTAAAGACGAAAATGAAGTGTGAAATAGTTGATTATCTTATGCAAATAACACAATGAATTATCCATGGTTTGTAGCCTGGTTGAGGAGAGTTTTAGGCCAAATTTAAATTTCTATGGGTGATGTTGACCATCCATTGTATATCCTTTCTTTCTTGGACCATTTGCTACTCTTGACTGCCTAAAGAAAATGATGAATTGGATGGTTAGGATCATAGTTCTATAACTCGGCCGAGTTACTTGACTCAATTAAGTTTTGAGTCGAGTCGCCTCAAAACTCGAAAGAGACTATTCGTCGAGTTACTCAGGCTAGTCGAGTTTTTTCGACTTGCTAGACTCAAACGAGTCACATAAGGGTATTTTTGTCATTTTATATAGTTTTTAAAACCAAAACAAACATCACATTGTTTTTGCATTAGATTTTTATGGGGCTGCAAAACCAGCCTACTATGGGTTCTTTCACCCAAGTTTTTCAAGGTATTTGTG
This sequence comes from Tetracentron sinense, assembly GCA_015143295.1. Lineage (NCBI taxonomy): Eukaryota > Viridiplantae > Streptophyta > Magnoliopsida > Trochodendrales > Trochodendraceae > Tetracentron > Tetracentron sinense. The sequence goes on from CM026573.1 coordinate 8,502,665, forward strand.
GTTTGATCTTTGGATAAAATGTCAAGAAATTTGTGATTGCCTAATTGGTAATCTTGGATAACCCGTCTTTTTCAAGTTACTCGACTTGGCTAACTTTCGAGTTGAGTCGACTTTTCGAGTTTTTGAACCATGGTTAGGATCATCAAGCTGGGTCTAACATTTTTAGCTCTCACAAGTGGGAGTCATGCGATTGATTTAGTGATGGCCCAAACCCCTTTGAATGCCATTTTATGTATCAGTTAGGACTAACATCTGGATGTCCGACTTAAAGAGGCTTCCTCTTTAAATGGTCTATTTGTTTGCATCTCCCTCTTTCTAGCTTTTGACTTCCTCAACTTTATCACCTTCGCTGCCCCTCTATTTCTTGTTCTTATTCAGAAAAATCTTTATTTACATTTTGGTTTTGTTAATTGTTGCAGTCCACCCCCCTGGGATCCAGTTGGCCAAGGTTAAGATTGATTCCGTCTTTTCTGCCCCTTGCAACACCTCCATACTTTATCCAGCTGCAGGAGGCAACATGCACTGCTTCAGGGCATTAACATCATGTGTGGTAATAGATGTGCTGGGCCCGCCATACTCTGATCCTGAAGGCCGGCACTGTACATACTATCGTGACTTCCCATATGCCAGCTTCTCAGGTATGGCATTGCTGTTCCATGTCTGGTTTTGCTTTGTTAGGTATGGTCCTATAAAAACACTTAAATCATATAAATTTAACATTGGGGCCACCTTTTTTGGATACCTACCTGTCAAATAGAGAATCTGGAAAAAGAATTGGCCAACCTGGTTGCAAGTTTTCCACCTAGTAGTTCCTCTTTCTTTATATATATCTCTCTCTCTCTAACTTTTTTTTGGGAATCAAGTACTTTATGTTACCCGGGCTGTGAGTACTATTATATTATTTCATGCACACCCTTTCGAAGATAATATATTGGCCTTGCTGATTAATCTATCTATTGTGCCATGGCTAGGCCCTGTTTGACACCTTTGGTTCTCCACTTTCCTGACTTCTAACATAAGAACCCCTTGTTATCTTGTGTTCTCTGCTTAGTATATTCTGTACTTTTCAGGCGGTGGGGGATTGGTGACTGAAGAGGAGAGAGAAGGATATGCATGGCTTGAAGAGAGGGAGGAACCCCAGAGCTTGGATGTAGTTGTAGCAATGTATAGAGGCCCAAAAATTGCGGAGAGATGATTTCAAGCATAATTTCTTCAGTCTTTGCATCCATTGTTATCAATGGCTACTGCAAAGGCTTTTTGCTCTCTTGGAAGCGAGGTGCCCTTTCTCTCTACAGTTTGTGTATTTACCCATAAAGAAAACAGAGAAATAAAGGGATTTTTTTTTTTTTTTTGGCTTTTCTTCTTCTTCTCCATAATCGTGGATGATTTCTTTTCTTATTTATTTATGATGATGATTTGAAGATGGGTCTGGATTGAAATGTTGTTGATCTGCTGTTTTGACTATATTTCTTTGAGCATCTTGTTCATGGTAGTCAAGGGATGGAGATTAATCAGATAGTCTGTCATGAATATCACACCTCTTGGGGAAATTTTGATTTCTTCTCAACAGCCACTAGCAGGTGGCAGCAGCTGTATAGCTGAAGCAGCAGCTATTCGATTAGGCATTCAAACAACAGTTGGAGTAAGACCATTATCGAGTCCGATTCTAAGAAATTAATTGATTTCCTTTTGGGCACCTCTTCTCATATGATTCTAAGGAATTAATCCAGTTTTATCTTATTAACGGGCAAGCAAATTTTGCGGCTCACTGCGAAGCCTAGGAGGCTCTTAATACAAGCATCCGTAGTTCCCCAGCTGTATCTCTTCCTATTAACTCCTTCCTCCGGATGGGGAATCGGAAATCCATGTATCTCTCTTTTTGATGAAATGACATAGCCTCTTCCATGTATCTCTCTTTTTGATGAAATGACATAGCCTCTTAACCAAAAAAACACATCACACCTCTCATCCCGGACCTTAGGATAGAGTATACTTCTTGAGTTGCGAGTGGAAGTTTAGAGTTTTATACTAACATACTTGGGTCAAACTCACTTATGGAAGCCCAATCTCTTATTTCTCATATAAAGCAAATCTAGCTTAAATTTGTTTATAATGCATAATCAGAAAGAACCCGAATCTCAATTTTAAGTACTCTATTCAATGATTGATCAAAAGCATTGACCTGGTTCAATAGACTAACTACAGCTTGGCTTAATCTAATAAGAATCCAAGGAAGTCTCAAGGTGGTGAGAATTTTGAAGAGGTGAATGCCTTCATATATACATATTGGGGGAGGTACTAATTTAGTGAGCGGTCCCTCTAGAAAGATGACACGCGGCATAATTTTTTTTTAATACGACCGTTGGATGTTAAGTTAAGTTCATCGGAGACACGTGTTAAAAAAAATCAGTTCGATCAAAACATGTTTAGACCGTCCGACTAGACCCTAATTTGCAACATTAACCTCTTAGGGTTCACTAGACAGTTAAAAATGTATCTATCTTAGATTATATATATATATATATATATCTTTACTATTATAATGCGAGAGCCTTGCGGAGATGAATTTTTCAAAATTTCCAAACTACCCCTATATAAAAACAAAACATTGATTTAATATTTTACTTCAAGCTCATCTATCTATTTAGAATCACAGCCAATCATGATTGAACTCGGGGAGAGTTCAATCGCACCCGCGGATTAACACGTGTGCCTTTTAACTCTTATTAATTGTGGTTAACTCCTTCCCCTCGTGCTCACGTGCATCGCACGTGCTACTAGCAAGTTCAATCGCACCCGTGGGTTAACACGTGTCTCTTTTAACTCCTATTAACTATGGTTAACTCCTTCCCCTCGCTCTCACGTGCATTGCACATGTCACCCACTAGTAGTATATATATATAAGCCAGACAATATGACTAAACATATACATCTTAGACGGGGATAATGCTTATAAAGTATAACAAAGCTAGAAATAAGTACAGATCTTTGACCATTTTGACCTAATCAGGATGTTGTTAAGTCTAGATCAATGTGCTTTTTTTGCTTACATCTTTTTCAGCACAAAGAATCTAGGCGAGAATATGCGGTACAGTCAGTCCGTTGGGGGGGGGGGGGGGGGGGGTATCAAGGATTATGTTCCCTTAACCCCCAAACCTCAGAGAAGACAGTAAGACACTCACTGTCCATCTAGATCGGTTAATTGGGGATCGGATTTGATTTGCTCTCGCCAGACCAAAATCATCCGGCCCAGGTTCATCCCCCAACATGTGGCGATAAAAAAAGGGGACAAGTCATTTCATTTTCTCCCTTTTTTTTCTTTTTTTATCTCTTCATTTGGAATCTTCTCCCTTTTTTATCGCCACATGTCAGATGATGAATCTAGGCCGGATGTTTTTGGTATGGCGAGAGTCAAATCATATCCGATCCCATTAATAGTGGTGTGAGCGCGGGTTTTGGGGAAACCTTGATTTGCATCTCACGGGGTAGTATAGAGTCGCCACCTATGCATTCGGAAGGGATAAGTCCCCGGGATTTGGATAAGGTCTTGGTCTACGGTCCGAGGTTAAGGTAAGAGGTTCGGTTAAGTCCGGGGAAGAGGTTAGGCACTCCGGCACTTCCACTTTTCAGTGGTTCTCTACTTGCTAGGATTAAGCCAAACTAATCTCAATTTTAATCGAATGCCTTAAGTATTTAAGAAAATGCTAATCTAAGAAGGAGAAAATCCTAGACTGGGGTCGAACCCGGGTTGGGCTGCCTACGTACTCACATAGCGGTGAGATCAGACCGAGCATAGTTCTGGCACATGAGCCCGTGCCAAGGCTAGGGGTGTGTGTGTGTGCACCAAAGGTGGCTTAGGGTCTAGCCGGGAGGTTAGGGGTGGTTGACCAGGTTGGTCAAGTGCTTGGTATTGGGCCCGGTAGGCCTAAGGTAAGTCCGATAGACTAGGGTTGGGCCCGGTAGGCTCAGGGTGAAGCCCGGTAGGCTAGTTTGGGCTCGGTAGGTCGAGATGAGGTCCGAGAGACTAAGGATGAGCCCGGTAGGCTAGGGTTTGACCCGATAGGCCGAGATTAAGCCCGGTAGACCAAGGAGTGAGGCCCGGTAGGCCCAGGGTGTCTTAACCAAGGGTTAGGGCTGCTAACCGAGGTTAAGAAAAGTGATTAACCCTGGTCAGGGGTACTAACCATGGTTTAAAAAGTCCAATCTCAAATTTTTTGGTATTTTTGAATTTTTCTGATTTTTTTGGAGTTTTCTCAGATTTTTCCGAGCGGTCAAAGGTGCTTAACTGTGGTTAAGGATGAGAGGTTACCATGGTTAAGGGTCTTACCCATGGTTAAATGGTCAAAAGAGACCATTTTTTGGTTTCTCCTAATATTTTAGATTTTTTGAGCATTTTTCCAGATTTTTTCCGGGTCAGGATTTTTTACCCGTGGTTAAGGGTCAAAAATGGGGTCGACTCTAATTAAGTGTCTTAATCACAGTAAAAAATGCAATTGAAGACATTTCTCGATTCCATGTAATATTTATGATTTTTTGATGATTTTTCCAGATTTTTTGCTAGGTTATGGGCCGCTTAACCATGGTTAAATGTTAACCACGGGTGAGTTTAACCATGGTTAAGGGGCCGACTAAAGCAAAAGTGGTCCCAAGGTCCGTGGCAGGGCCTAGACTAGCCTCCTACCCGGTCTGGGCCCCCACAAATATCCAAAATTGCAAAAAACTCTAAATTTCCATCAAAATGTTTAACCATAGTTAACATGAATTTAACTATGGTTAACGGAGGAATCGCGGGAATCCGAGACCACCATTAGGTAGCCTGCTATGTGAGGAACAATTTGAGCCCTTGTGAGACCCAAGGGGATGCCGTATGTGGGCCCCACAGTGACCCAAAGTTGCCCCGAAAAACACCACATAAAATGACGATTTCCACCAAAACAGATTTTTTTCCAAACTTTGCGGCAATTTTTCCGCTGATTGGCTCAACCGCTGAGGGATACGAGACCATGGTCGTGAAGCCTACTATGAGGGGAACAATTTGGACTCTTTTGGGGCCCAAGGGGAGGTCGGATGTGGACCCCACAGTGGCCCAAATTCGCCCCGTCGCACAGATATTCACCCTGTCGACCCCACTTTGGGGTCGATTTAACTATGGTTAGAGTACGAGTTAGGGGCTGAAATTGTACAAGGGGATAGCCTGGAGTGTGATGAGTCTAACCATGGCCTCTGTTTTTGCCAAGGCTGGGTCTAACCATGGTTAAACCGGGGTTAAAGGCAGTGTCCTGAAAACGATTTTTTTGAAAAAAATTTTTGAAAGAAAAGCTTGGGTGGCTGATTGGGTTGAGCAATGAGAGTCTAGGGGGATCACTCATTGATTGAGGACCCCCCAGACCTCTGGGAGTCGTCGTACATGGTGTGGGGTGGTGGTGTCCGTGGCCACGCATCAAAGGGAGACCCCTTGCCAAACGGTTTGGAACTACCCAAAAAAAAAAATGGCAAAAATGGGACCCCTGGAATGGGACCAGGGTCCCTTACAAGGGCAGTGACAACAAAAACAAAAAATAAAAATAAAACAGGGGGAGTGTACGTATACCCTGTGGCTATAGTGGCCGCGCGGTGATGGCGAGGGCTGTGCGTGGTGAGGACGACCTGGGCTAGGTGGCAGCTGCCTGGGAAGATGTAGGGGCGACCAGGGGACTGTGAACAACTCCGAGAGTGGACTAAAGCAAAGGGCAAGGGGTGTTGCGAGTCCGGGCTGAGCAAACCGAGCTCGGGCAGTCCCTATTCCTCAAAAAAATTAGAAGCTCTTGATGGCTCGCAGTGGTGGTGGGGAGATGGTGATTTAGGGGACTCTAGGGGTATACTTGGAGCCGAGGTTGAAGGCTAAAGATGATTGAAGCGAGGCTGGCCGAATGGGGGTGGTTGTAAAAAAATTTTGAAAAAATTTCTTTGCAACCGTGGCTTTTGGTAATGGTTTAGGAGAGGTCATGAAGCTTGGGAAATGTCTAAGGGCTTGCCTAAGGTGGAGGTACGGTGGGGACTTGGATGAGTGGGCTGGTAGAAGGTGGAGCTCCACTGTGTTTTTTTTTTTTCAAAAAATCGCCCCTAACCGTAGTTGCTATGGTGGTTTAAATAGAGAGGGAAGGAGGTCGACGTGGAGAGGATAAGGGTGATGGAAGGCGTGGGGGACACGACCTGGAACGGCAGGGCAGCAGGGCTCAGTGGGAGGCAGCACTGTTCACTCGTCCCTTTGACAAGGACGATGAACAGTGTCATTTTGAAAAAAAAAAAATTTTTTTTTTTTTTTTGTATGTGGTTTTTGAACTTGAGCCCAGCCCGCATGTGGGCCTTGCCACATGGGGTTGGGCCCAATATTTATTTATTTGTTTATTATTTTTTTTTTTATAACTTTTCAAAAAAAAATTTATTTACATTATTTTTTGGTTTTTTTTTAATTATTCAATTGATTGAATTGGGCCCAATCTGCATGTGGGCCCTACCACATGGGATTGGTGCCCAAAAAAAATTTTATTTATATATATTTTTGAATTTTAAACTTTTGTATTATTTCCCTTTTTGGGCTAAACCCCCACACATGTGGGGGAAAGCAAAAAGTATTTTACTCTCAAACAAAATTTGAATTTTACAAAGGGGTAGTGTGGGTCCTACCTTAGATTTGGCTTAATGGGCCCATGCTTGGGCCCAAAAATAAGGTTTTATCTATTTTGGACTTGAAAATGGGCCTTGGGCCCATGGGACTTTGCCTAGGGCTTGGGCTAGGCTAGGGTTAGACCTAGGTTTAGGTCTAGGGTTTAGGTGAGCAGGGTGTAAAAATTGGGATTTGGGTGCTTACAAGTGGGTTACGCATGGGAGCATATGCACAATCTTGTACTTGAATTTCGATCACTAAGGGCTCGTTTGGTTCGGAATTATCATAAGAAGTTATTTGAAACTTAATTGCTTATGTTCGGAATATGTTATAATAGCGTTTTGTTCGACTTGTCATAAAAGAACATAATCTCTCTAGGAGGTAATTTTCTAGAGCATAATAGCTTATGCACCTATAAGATGCATCTCTAAAACTGAAAACTATTGTAAGCGTACAAATTTGCACTTAATAAGGCCTATAAAATTCATTAAGCTGGAGAGAGATTCCTCAAAATATTTTCTTCTCTTAAAATGACTAGGTATTTAATTATCGACAGAGTGCCAAACAAATAGGATTATAATTTTCAGCGCTTATTGACAAGAAAATGTATGATTGAGATCCTAAACTAGTTTAGCTTTTGAGATATGCGTACCCCACATAACAACTTACCCGTTGAACAACCAGATTCGGCATTGAGCATAGCATATACATGTGTATATAAGAGTGTATCAACGGATATGGATATCATCTGTATCAGAATATGTTTACTCAGATAATTATACAAATAGATAACTGATAGAGCGAATTCAAATAATAATTTTACTATTTATTTATAATTGGATTCGATTCGGGTATTAATATATCCAATTAGATAAAAATTTGACAAATTATAAAATATATTACTATATATATAAATAATATATTATAAATTTACAAGAATAAAATCATAAATACATTCTTTTAACATAATTTAAGACATTACTTGTTTTTTCTTAATGCAGATGAAAATAAAATATTAATTTTTTTTAAAAAAAGTAATCAAATAAGGATAAACCACTATTTACTGCTTGGTATCAGGCTAATATGTTATATAGGTTCTTATTTTCCACTAGAAGGCATTCAAACCTTTATATGCCCTAGAACTTTTCATCCATGAGCAATGTGGGGACTATAGACGGGAATGAGCTAGTCTCACTTAACAGACCAAGCATCAAAAGTCAAAACTCCCCAAAAACAAGTTCCTGAAGTATGGCGATTATTAGTTATGTGTTCTTCATTTCTTAGCTCATCTACCTATAACAAAATTAATTCCAGTTTATAGAATTTATATTCTAAAGGAGTAAATTATCAGGGGAAAATCCATTTCAGTGGGATAAGATTATTAGTAAATTCAGTAGCTTATTTTTGTTGATCTAGGAGGTTCAGCTTGAATCAGCAAAGGCTGAAATGGGCAAGGTGAGAGAAGAAAATGAAAGATTGAAGATGATCTTGGCGCGAATTGTTAAGAATTACCAGTCTCTCCAAATGCACTTCTTTGGTAATGTTCAACAAGAAGAAGCTAAAAAATCTGCGGATGCAGCTCATACCCATCAAGAAACTGAAGAACCTGAACTTGTTTCCCTTAACCTCGGAAAAATTCCAAATGAGCCCAAAAAGGATGAGAAGATTAGCAAGTCTAGCAAAGCTAAAGATGATGAGCAATTGAAGGTATGCCTTGCTCTTGGGTTGGACTGCAAATTTGATGTGTCTAACCTGGATGTAACTAAACCCTTGTCGAATCCAAGGCCCGAAAATAGCTTGGAAGTATCAAAGGAAGAGGAGGCCAGGGAGACATGGCCACCTAGTAAAATTCTAAAAACAATGAGAATTAGAGACAATGACTGATGAAGTTTCACAACAGACCAATGTGAAGAAAGCTAGGGTTTCTGTGAGATCAAGATATGATACCCCCTCAACAGTTAGTATCACTTATTCATTGAAAATTATTGAGAAATTTCTGTTCCATGGGTAGTGTGAAACAATATAATGCTGTATCTTCAAATGAAATTGAAATAAGAAAATATGTATCGATTTGTATATTTACAGATGAATGATGGCTGCATTGGAGGAAATATGGATAGAAAATTTCAAAAGGAAATCCATGCCCTCGAGCATTTTATCATTGTACAGTTGCACCAGCATGCCCAGTGAGAAAAAGGGTATCCGTTTTTCCTCTTTTCTTTTTATCTTTTTTCAAATATAATTATAGTTCTTAGGCTTATTGCCTTGATTTCAATGCTACAAAAATTTCCATTAAAAATAAATAGCAATACACATATGAAGAACATCAACATCTATAACAGCACTAGTAACTGTTATTTCATTTAACCACAACAAGTCATCGATCTTCTGTACTGTAATTGCATCTTTTCTCCTTTCCAGTATGTATTCCAGAGGAACTTCAAGCTTCCAACTTCTAAGCATCCTCAGGATGCATTTGTCTTTTAATTTGTACATTACATGTAAATGGAGTAATCCAGTTCAAGTGAGTGTTATAAATGTAAATGGAGTAATCCAATTGTAGTATTTTACTCTCTTATTCATTTCTTTCTGAAATCCAGGTGCAAAGATATACCGATGATATGTCCATCGTGATCTCCACTTATGAAGGAACCCACAACCAGCCACTCCCAATCTCAGCCAAAGTTATGGCTTCCACCACCTCCACAGCTGCTTCCACCACCTCTGCAGCTGCTTCCATGCTAATGTCAGGCTCATCAAGCTCATGACCAGACCTTGGAGCCTCTGCTATCACCACCACTGTTGATATCCATGGAAAAAAATTCAATCTCTCCAAGAATTCGAGATCAAGGCAATTCTACTTACCCAACTCTTTAATTTCGCCTTCAGCTTCGTACCCAACACTCATTCTCGCCCGCACTGCACCACCATCCTCGTCATCATCTTCATCGTCTCCTTTCAGAAGGCTATTGTCAAATTTCCCTCCAAGATATCCTTAACGTCTCAACTTTTCTTCTTCACAATCCAACAACCTACCAACATCTTGGGGCAATAGCTACCTAAGTTATGAGCATCGGTTGTAGTTGTACAACAAAAGCCAAATTGGATCTTTAAATCTTGGAAGGCAGCCTCAAGAGCATTTCTATCAAGCTTACATGAAAAAGAACAACTCCACTGGCTCCTCCCAACAGTCTTTTACAGAAACCATCGCCTCTGCAACCAATGCAATCACATCGGACACAAGTTTCCGATCAGCATTAGGCACAGCAATCACGTTCATCATCAACAGCAATGGTGGGGTGGGGGGCATTCAAATCGTCGTTGGCAAGAGAATTTCAGCCAGAATTTGAACTGGGGTGAGACCTTTATGGCCATTAATCCCTTCCCATCTACCCCAAATGGGAACGGATGTAAATCGAGATGCTTGAACGGATCGTCATCTTCATATCCTTATCAGGGAGTTTGATGTTTCTACCACGGTACCACCTCCATTGCCATTTTCTACCACTAAGAGTGCCTCTGTTTCTCCTGCTGACAATAGGGACCATATCAACTGACGGCATCGGAAAATTTAACCGACTGAAGGTTATTTACTTGTTTGGCTGGTTATGAGGCATGATGAAGAAAAAATGTGCATGGTGAATTGAGACGCAAGCAAGGAAGTTCAAGAAGTGTCCCGTGTGATGCACCGGATAAGAAGAAAACAAAACATTAAATTGCACAAAATCTTTAAATAACTAGAATAAAAGGTTAGTTATCTTACTGAAAATGAAAAAAATAAATCAACTCACCTAAACTTCATGTTTATGACAGACATAGTTTCATTCACACTTAAAAACATAAGCAAATGATATAATTCACAAGAATTGAAATGCAAGTCCCTCAATGTCTAAATGAAAACTTCAAGTATTCAATATTTTCATCATATAGCCCCGTTAATACTAATTAATACTATTTATACAATAATCTTATGTCACGGCTATAAAAAAAATTACCACAACGCTTGAAGGAATTCACTCCTATGACACGTTAGCAATATAACAGAAGCTTCACAAAACTTAATCTTATGCCACGACTCTTGGAAGAAAAGAATAATAACTAGGCGCTTGGGGGGGGGCAGCCCTATGCGGCAAAACTTGTCATGCTAGCACACTTATGTTCTAGTGTGGGGAAGACTTTCTTTTAACCTTTTCTACTGAAGGTCGCTAAGCTATAGACCTTCAACATAATATATCTCCTAGGTGGAACCTATATAGTGGGTGACCCAATGCACATTAAGCTGTACACAAACATGCTTATGTTTCGCCTGCATGTATCTCATGCTCTCTTTAACAGTTCTTCTATTCTGTCCACTTTCCACTTTCAATCACAACATTCAGAAATCTTGACCCTTGTGAAGAAATTCATATCACCATAGAAATGACATTGTGGCACTGACAGTGCCTATTTGAAACCATCAATCATTGGGGTGGCAATTGCCATTTCTAGGACATCAATCAATGAACCAATAATTATTGAAGAGGCTTGAAGTTTAAAACTTTATTATATTAACACCACCTAGTACCTGAGACCGTTGGTTTGTTGATTCCTTGCAGTTGTGTTCTATGTAAACCTTGATTGTTCTACTTTGGCCTTTTTGTTTCTCCCTCTTCTTGCAGACAGCTCCATGGGATGGATTTCCTGAACAAAATCGCTTCAACAATACAAGAAACTGGGGAAGTTGTCTCATCGATAACAGGCATGCTTGATTCACACCCAGGTAGCATTATCAACGGTATAGCTTCCATATCAGTGTACATGGTTTATATAGAAGGTGCCAATGAAGATGAAGTTGCCAGTGTCATTACATTCAAAGATGTGATTTTTTGCTTCTTCTTTGAGCCCCTCGCCACTACAATGACTATTCATGTGAAAGAGATGTTGAATTGGTAATCACTTCATGAAATGCAGAGATGTAGAGGCCAGAGGGTTCCAACTTTTTTTGAAGAGAGAGGGTTCCAACTTCGGTCAAGAGACTGGAGGACCTGTTATGCTACAATTGTCCCATTGTTGTATTATGTATATGAAGTTTTTTGCATCACTCCTACCAAGCTGCAACCAGGGAGCTTCTTTAATCCCCTATTTTCCATCATCTCTCTAACCCTTTCTACATCCCTCCACCTTCCCTGCCCGGCATATATATTGGACAGAATCACAAGTGGAGTTGGGTTCCCAGGCTCTAATTCTGAAAGCTTTTCAGCTATTTCTTCACCGAGCTCAGCATTTGAATCACACCTGCAAGCGCCAAGCAAAGAAGCAAAAACAGAAGCAGAAGGGTCTGGGATTTCTCGGATCAGGTCTCGAGCTTCGTCTAGCCGTCCAGATCGACACAAAAGATCAACCATGCAACCAAAATGCTCGGGAGTAGGATTCAAACCGTAATCTGTATTCATCATCCTAAAGAGTTGATATCCTTTCTCAATGCAACCAGTGTGACTACATGCGGATAAAATACTAATGAAAGTAGCCGAATTGGGTCGGATTCTCTCTTCTTCCATCAGATTAAAAATTTCAAGTGCAGATTCATTTTCCCCATTCTTTCCATAACCGGAAATCATTGCATTCCACATTGCCGGATCATCAGATCTTTTCTCAACCTGATCGAAAATCTGGCGGGCCCAAGAAGAATACCCACATTTCATATACATGTCGATGAGAGCAGTGGAGATGAATTCATCATCACTTATACCGGTCCTAAGAGTGTGTCCATGGATCTCTTTTCCACATTGGAGAGAAGATAGAGCTGAACAAACCGGCAGAAGGCTCGTGATTGATTTTAAACTTGGGGTTTCTCCTGTTAATTGCATTTTATTGAAGAAGTGAAAAGCTTCAATCCCCTTCCCTAGTTGTGAAAACCCACTAATCATCGAATTCCATGTGGCTGAGTCGGGTTCCAGTCCTTCTGAGTCTAACTGTTTGAAAAGCTCTACAGCAGTCTCATTCTGACCATTCAACATCATCCCTGATATTATGGAATTCCAAGTTATTAAGTTCCTACTGCCACTCAGTTTCTTGAAGATCTCATAGGCCCCTTCCCAATGCCCACACTTAGCATACATGTCTACAAGTGCTGTTCCCACCATAACATCACAACCCATATTATATTTCAAGACAAGAGTGTGTACCTGCTTACCAAATTGAAGATCTGAAAGGTCCGAACACGCGGAAAGAACAGAAACCCAAGTCACCAAACTGGGTTCTTCATCCAAAGATCCTCTCATTTCCTTGAACACATCCAAGATCAAACAAGGCACCCCATTCTGAAGTAGCCCTGAGATCAAAGCATTGTAGCTCACCACATTCTTATTCGGCATGAGTCCATATACCCTCATAGCTGAAACCAATTCCAGGCAATTAGAATACATTGTCACAACTGCAGTGCCTACATAAACATCCGCCTCGACTCCCAATTTTATCATGAACCCATGTATCTGCAAACCATGTTCCACTGTTTCACATGCCGATAATACACTAGCGATAGTAACTGAATTGGGTCTGAATCCTTTGACTCCGACCTGTTTGAAGACCCTCAAGGCTTCTCTGTAATACCCATTTGTTGAAAACCCAGAAATCACTGCATTAAGCGAGGCTAAATTTCGGTCCGGCATTCTGTCAAACACTTTGAGAGCATCTTCCAAGAAATGAAGCTTCATATACATGCCTGTGAGAGCAGTTGCTGTGTAAACATCTTTGTGAAATCCGGTTTTTATGACATGGGCATGTATCTCCTGACCTTGAGGAGCTGTTTTGAGCTTCCCACAGGCTTTGAGGAGAGAAGGAAAGATGAAATTGTTAAGACGAAACGAGGCAGAATGCAGATGATAGTATAAGGAGAGGGCTTCTCTGTAAAGGCCATTTGATACCAGTTTTGTTATATCACCCTTCATGGGTTGTCCTCAAAAATCGAAATGGCCTGTATTTACCGTTGCAGTTCAACTGTAATACCTAAAAAATGAATGTGATACTCTGCGCCGCGGCAGCATATGGCACTATACGTATTTCTATCATGGACAGAGGGAGAGAGTCTGACAGAGGATCGAGATCGACCCAAGTCCAAGTGGCATGAAAGTTTGAAAACGTTATCATAGTGAGACCAAATCCTCTACGGTGATAACTGGATTTGGCGAATCCGGGTGATAACCCCTGAGATCGTCACCTGTCCCTTTTGACACCTCTTCACTGTGGTTAAGATTCACCCACTCCTAAGGGTCACCCACCCATCCTTGGTTTTTAGAAAAAAATATTAACTCTTTTAAAAATATTTTAATAATAAAAAATCCTAAAAATAGTTTTTTAATATTTTAAAATAGAATTAATATCTTTTTCTTCTAAAAGCCAAGTATGGGTGGAACCCTAGGAGTGGGTGAATCTTAACCACAATTAAGAGGTGTCATAAGAGACACATGGCGACTTCAGGGGTGATAACCAGATTTGAGGATTTGGTTTCTATCAAATTTTTAAAGAGTTCGGATTAGGGGTGGCGGGCCGGCTGGGGTTGGCTCTAGCTTAGCCCAAAGTTTAAAACCTTAACCCAAGCTTAGCTTAGCCCAAAGTTTAAAACCTTAATCTAAGCTCAGCCCAGCCCAATCTCATCTTGAGCATCCTAGCCCGCGCTCGGCTGACAAATAATATTGGGCTTTGGGCTGAGTGATAGGTAGTGTGGAGCCTGTCTAGACTGAACATCCTACCTCTGGAGTGATAGGTAGTGTGGGCGAATTTTTTTAGAAGGTTAGGGGTACTTTGATACTTTCACATTTAGTTATGGAGCACTAATACTATTAAGTATAGGGATGTGCGGATACTGTTGTTCAATCGCAACTCTGTAATTCTCTTGCTCTATATCATAGTGAAATTTCAACGACTCCATGGACGTACCTCAATTTGAGGGAACCACGTAAATCTGTGTTTTCTGTGTGTTTGTTGTTGTTGTTGTTTTTTTTTTTTTTTTGTCTATTTTTTCCATATCTCACGAATCATGTTTAGGTTTTTTTCCTTAACAACTGGCATCAAGGCTAGCTTTTTTTTTTTTTGGTTTTAAGTATCAAGGCTAGCTCAAATTAAAGATAAATAAGGCTTGAATCCCGTCCAACTAATGTACCCAAGCAGCTCACTAATTTTGAGGAAGAGGAAATCTAAAGCATCCGTTAGTTAACCTAAGAAGATCAACCCGATCGGATGATCATAGTATGAAATTCATTGTATTTTCTTGCATTTATCTATTGAGTATTGCTTAAGCACTATTATTCATCTTTAGGGTCTCCTCTACTAGTAAGTGGTTGTAGCTTCGGTTGAGACATGGTCTAAGTGTGTGAGTTGTGTGTCTATTAAACTATCATTAAAAAAAAAAAAAGCTCTCACTCTCATTGATGTAGTCGACGACATTATTATCTATACTATATACTATAGAAATAAGATGTCTAGGTGGCATCTTCTTTGATCTCCTTTTTAAGATTTGTGATGCCACATCATCATATAGTGGAAGTCATAAATATCCTCTCTTAATTTCCCATTTTCTCTCTCCATTATTAACTCTCTCCCAAGCTAAACAATTTTTTTCTTTTTTATACATCATCACATAATGGAAGTCATAAATACCCTCTCTTAACTTCTCATTTTTTCTCCCCATTATTAACTCTCCTAAGCTAAACAGTTTTTTTTTCTTTTTTTTCTTTATGTTTATCATTAATGGTTATTTTTTAAAATCTTCTATTTTTTTTCTTAAACATCCATGCATCGCACCAGGTTTTCGCTAGTATAACCAAATAGAAACTCAAATGTGAGTTTCAAGTTCATGAATATTGTTACCTTCCTATATTGACTTGAATCAAAAAGTGATACGATGAATGCTCCATTAGGAATTCCGTGTTCTGTCGTGCATCCAATGCTGTTTGGATGGCGATGGAACTCAAGTGTAAGCTCTCTCTCTCTCTATATATAATATTTTGTCCGGGCTTGGCTGAATTCGGGCTGAGCTAAGGGCAGTCCAAGCTCAGCCCAAAATTTACTTCGGCCTTAAATTATAATCCAAACTCAGCCCAACCCAAAGTAAAGAAGGTTCAACCCACCCAAACTTCGGGTTGAACAATCGGAATTCGGGCCAGCCCAACCCAATCGCCACACCTAGTTCGGATGGGGCAACGGATTTCCTATGGCAGATGCCTGAGTATTACACTCGGGCATAGCCTCTTTGGCCAATGCGTGGAAGGAGTTCAACCAGGGAGGTAATAGCACGCATGTGCAAATACAGATGGGAGGTACACACCCACCTCCCCAGATGACCACATGTCCACTTTGACTCTCATTAACTGTGATTAAGATTCACTCACCCATAGGGTTCAATAATCTATCCTTGGTTTTTAGAATTTTTTTTAAAAAAAATAATCACATGAGTGAGTGAATCATAATCAGTGTTAATATTTTTTTATATTTTTTCCCCTTTGGGTGTGTGTTGAGTATATAAGGGAAATTTCCCCTTTTATTACCCCTTTTTTTGAAAAAACCCAAAAGCAGCTTGCTTTTAGGGGACTTTATTCTTTTAAATCTTCGTACGTGTGTAGCGCTTTTGCGTGTAGGAGTTCTCTGACTAAAGATCGAAATACCCTTGTTCTCATTCACACTTAACCTATTATCGGTATACACAACACTTACCGCAGAAGAAGAAGAGAAAATAAAGAAAGAAAGTTTAGAAGAAGAAGATCTTCCTCGCTTTCCACTTTTAGAGGTATGTAATTTTTTTTTCCCGATTTATAGATTAAATTAAAACTTAATGAAGAGTAAACTGAAATGTCACAATGGGGATCTCTGAACCTAGCAGACGTTTCTTCACTAAAAATGAATTTTTGAGTACATTTCGAATTGTTTTTTCGAATATTTTGTGGTAAATATCGAACTGTTTTAGTGGTAAATCAAATTTTTTTTGATATATTGAACTTTTTGGTAGGAGGATTAGGGTAAATATCAAACTTTTTTTCACTATATGGAACTTTTTTTTCGATATAGTGAAAATTATTTTCAAATCGAAAAAATAGTTCGATATTATGAAAAAATTTCGATATCAAAAATAATTTTCACAGTGTCGAAAATATTTCCGCTATATTAAAAATTCATATCCAATTAATTAATTATTTTTATTACCATTTTGCAAATTCAAGATGCCCAAAGTAAAGATTGTTATATCTCCCACCTTTGTGAAGTTAAAAGGGAAAGAAAAATTGAAAGAGAAAATCAGAAAAGGAAATGAAAAGAGAATGTGCAATTAGAGAAAGAGAAGAAAAGGTAAGGGAAATGGAAGGGGAAAGAGAAGGCCCAATTAAAGGAAGTTGAAAAGGCCCACCCTTTAGTTAAATGCACAATGAAGAAATGGTTTTCAATTATAAAGTCGAACTCGGAGGCCAATTCCGAAAGGAAGAGTTTGTGGCTGCAGTCATGTTTTGGGCATCTCTATGATTTGCCGAATATTCCCTAGTGTGGTCAGACAATGCACCACCTATTGCAGAGGCGCAAAGAAAAGCTGGTATTTGATGTTGCTAGTAGACGACAAGATTCACATATTTGGCTTCACTCTGATAATGAGTCTGATTTTATGGCGATTGTTCCTTATGTGAACAAGGATTTCAGTCTCGTGCCCACAGGGGTGTTGTCCTGGCAATGTGGTCAATTGATTTTATGTTTAGAGTCGCCACTTATTTATTCGGTAGGGATAAGTTCCATGATAATGGATAAGGTCTTGGTCTGCTTAGAGTTCTGGGTAAGCGGTTCGGTTAAGCCCGGGGAAGGTGTTAGACACCCCGGCACTTCCGTCATATGACGGTTCTCTACTTCTTAGGTTTAAGCCATTTAAATGTCAAGTATTAATCAAATGCCGTTGATTTAGTTTATACTAACCCAAGAAGGGGAAGGTTAAACTAGGGTCGGGCCCGAGTTAGGCTGCCTACGTACTCACATTGGGGTGAGATCAGATCGAGCGTAGTTCTAGCACATGAGCCCGTGTCGAGGCTAAGGGGAGTGTTGTGTGTGCACCAATGGTGGCTTAGGTCTAGCCGGGATGCTAGGGGTGGTTGATCAGGTTGGTCAAATGTTTGGTTTGATTGATTGGGCCTGGTAGGCCCGGGTTGAAGCCCGGTAGGCTTAAGCTTGGTAGGCCGAGAGGGAGTCCAGTAGACTAGGGTGTGGCTCTGTAGGCCTGGAGTTAAGCCCAGTAGGCTAGGGAGTGGCCCGGTAGGCCAAGGGTGAAGCTCGGTAGGCTATGAGTCGGCTCGGTAGGCCTGGGTTCGGCCCGATAGGCCTAGGGTTAAGCCCGGTAGGCTTGAGTCAGCCCGGTAGGCCTAAGGTTAAGCCCAGCAGGCTTGGATCGGCCCGGTAGGCCTAAGGTTAAACCCGGTAGGCCTAAGGTTAAACCCGGTAGGATTGGATCGGCCCGATAGGCTTAGGGTTAAGCCCTGTAGGCTTGGTTCCGGTCTGGTAGGCTTGGTGGAGGCCCGGTAGGCTTAGGATTAAGGTCCAAGCTCTGTTTTATGGTCCTTAAAGTTGACTTGTTAATTTTAGGGGTTTTATCCCAATTTTACCAAGGTTTAATGGGTTTAACCATGGTTTAACCGATGTTTAACCGTGGTTAAGCTCATTTAACCATGGTTAAGTTATGAAAATGGTCCCAAAAGTCACATTCTATCATTTTAGAATATTCTTGATTTTTTTTGGGATTTTTTGGAATTTTTCCAAGGGATTTTGGTGAGTTAACCATAGTTAAAGTGTAACCAGGGTTAGTTTAACCCGTGGTTAAGCCAAGAAAGGTAAGGGCAGGCCTGGGCTGGGTCTGTGGAGTCAAGGTAGGGTCTGTGGCAAGCCCCCATGGGGTGTGGGCCCACTGTATGGGCCCAAAAATCCCAAATCCCATAATGTCGGTAATCCAATTACCGACATAAACAGTGGTTTTTCTTGATTTTTACAGGCCTGTAACTTGAGTTATACCAGGATTTATGGGGCCCACAATATGTCAATTTGAAGCCTGGGATGAAGGGAGTCCATTGGGCCAGGTTAGGACCTCAGGGGTTGCCTGGTGTGGGCCCTACCGTGAGCCAAAGGAGCCTATTTGGCCAGAACATAAAATGATAAATGTCGGCACTCGAAGTGCCGACATTTTGGGCAGTTTGCAAACATTGGGATTTTAACCCCGGTTAAGTTCCTTTTGGGGACTTGGTCCCTTCATGGAAGTTGGAGGGGGGGGTCCAGGGAAACAAAACCCTGGTCTTGGTTCAGCCCAAAGAGTCACCAGGTGGGCCCCACAGGCCTCGAAACAAAATGGTCCAGGGTGTCGGTACTGAGTTTACTGACACCCCTGAAGTTTGTTTTTTTTTTTTGAAAACACTCCATTGGCTGTTACGGGGAGTGCACCAGGAGTTCCCTCATGCTGAGGGGAACCCCCAGAACTCCACTAGGGCTATGCCCAACGCTTTGTGCCCTCGGGGAGGTTCCCCACACCTATGAAGGTAGAGGAAACCCCCCCCCCCCCCCCCTTTTTGGGGTATACCTGCAAAGATAAGAGCAAAGTCCCCTGGAAGGACTAGGGGCTCGCAAGGGATTCAAAAATGAAAGGGAAAGGGGATAGGGGGAAGCCCTACCTTGTTGTCCGTGCTTGGTGGTGCTGTAGCGGTGTTGTACACGGCTAGTGGAGCTTGGTGGCCACTGGTGGCGCTGCACGGGGGTTGGGGAGACTGCCAAGGCTTCGAGGAGGCTACTGAGGAAGCTTAGGGGAGGCTGGGACTCGAGCAAGGCTTCGGGGTTGAGGCTCTTGAATGGTTTTGAAGGTGAGGGTTCACTGTCCTTTTATAGGGGGGCCAAAGAGGGACATCAAGGTCATTAGGACGAGGTTGGGTAGGGCTACAGTGGTCGGAGAGGAGCTACACAGGGCGTGCCTGAGTTGCAGGGGGGTGGTTGCACGCAAAAATGAATATCCAGATATGTCGGTAATTAGATTACCGACATACCCCAAACTTTGCTTATTCATGGTGTCGGTAATTCGATTACCGACCTAGAGGATTTTGCCCTTAGGGCCTTGCCGAGGCCTGCAGGTGTACTATTAGGGGTTTCCTGGGCCTGGGCTCGGGCCCAGGCCGAGTCTTGAGGGCTCTAGGAGTTTTATTTTTAGGGCTCAAGCCCTACGGGCTTGGGGCCTAAACTAGGGCTTGTACTAGGCTAGGCTTTAATTAGGGTTTGGTCCTAGGGCTTAGGTTAGGGCTATGCTTTGGTAATGTTTAACTAGGGTTTGGTCATAGGGTTCGGTCCTAAGGTTCACCTAGGGTAAGGGACTCAGGTTGGGGATTAACTATGGTTAAGTGACTTAACCATAGCTAACAAGGGGTGTAAAAATTGGGTGCTTACACCTTACTTGACTGACTTGCTAACAAGTAGGCTTTGATGAATTAAGAATATCAACCATTGGGATATGTGAGTGGATAGGACGTGCTTCCCGCTCTGCAGTTGCCTCCCTATGTGGTGAATCCTCATCCACATCATCGACATCATCCACAGCCACATCATCATTTAGCTCATACGAATAATCATCATCATCTTCAGTACCTTCGCCAATAGCACCATACTCATTATCTTGAACATCACAATCTTTACTAAGTTAGTCGCTACCCCTCATGGTATCATCATAATTTGCACATGTGTTAGGTACAAAACTCATATATTTACTAAGTCATGGTATTAAGTCTTCAAATAGGCAAGACTCCGTTGAGAGGATGAGGACATGCATAATGACAGGGTCGGGAATATAGGCCATAGAAGAATAAAAAATATGGTAAGTAACAGGCCCGTTCACATAAGGAACAACATTCTCCTGATCAGGTTGACCTTCAAAATTCACAGAAGTTGGATCACACAGTTGTACTGTTTTCCTAACCTTCGTTACATATATTGGCATAAGTACATTATATTGTTATGTTCGTTCACATTTTGAAAAAAAATATCAATAAGTCTTCATCATCTGCAATATCAATAGGATCAGAGAACATAGATCTCATTCTAATCTAATACTCTTCCCATCAAGATTTAGTCAATCGATAAAGTCTACTCAAAAGTTTTTCGTGTCATTCCAGGATAAACGGTAACAATTTTGAATGCCCACCCTCATATATGTGACTCGTGTCAGGGAGAATCTTCTATTCCTCGTCATAACAACAAATCATTGATACAACCATTACTTGCAATATCTAGGAAAAAAACAACGTAAAATATCAAAATATTATTGATTTTAAAAAAAAATAGACAATTGTAAACAAATATCGAGATTTTGTAAACAAATATCGCAAATTACAATCTCGATATCGAAAATAAAATTACGATACTTATGTAAAAAATCTCGATATCGAAAGTAAAATTTCAGTATTTCGAAATAAAATTTTGATATATCAAGACTATTACGACTTTTTACAATCCTCAACGATTTGTGATTTCGGGAAATATTTTTTTATAAATTCAAATGCAAATAGACAAATACCATTTTTTTTATGTTTTCAATAGTTATTCTTATGTATATACATCATTTGTGATTTTTTCTATAGTTATTCTATTGTATAAAAAGTACAATTATACGTACATAGTGTATTCTCGTCGGACTGTTCAAAGTAGGGTTTTTCTTCTTTTTCTTTTTTATCATCTTTCTTCATCTTCTTTCTTTCTTATCTTCCTTTTCCTTTTTCTTTTTTCTTCTCGACATAGAACAAGGGTATTTTGATCTTTAGTTAAAAAAACTCTCACATACATAAGCGCTACACGGCATTGGATTACCTCTGGTGCACGCCCGAGGTTGGGCCTCGGGTGTCCACTCATCACCTGCAATGTGGTGATAAAGAAGGGAGAAAAGAGGGAGAGATATAAATGCAGGAGAAGTAAAAAAAATGGGAGAAAATGAAATGACTTCTCCCCTTTTTTATCGCCACATGCTCGATGATGAGTGGATGCCCTAGACCCAGCCTCAGATGTGCATCAGAGGTAATTCAATGTCGTGCTACACACATGCGATGACCTAAAAAAACAAGTCCTCAAAAAGCAGGGTTTTTTTCGAAAGGATTTTTTTTTTCTTTCAAAAAGGAGTTTTTAAAAGGAGGAAATTTACCACATATAGTGGGTGCTAGTGTTAACAAAAAAAAAAGGCAAATTACACTCACCTCCCCTGAGGTTTGGTGAAATTTCAGAAACCTCCCCTCTATTTTTTGAAATTACACTGCCCTCCCCTATCAGACTTTAAATATTAACACTCTTAACTAAGGGGGTGTTTGGCATTGTTCCTGGGGAACGTTTTTCTATACCACGGGAACATAATCCACAGAACGCGGTTGGATGTCAAAAAACCGGAACAATTTTTTTTGTTTTAAAGTGTTCCCAGCACACTTTTTTGGGAACGATATTTAATAGCTCTTGTGGAACGTTCTAAAAGAACGCCGGGGAGCCCGTGCAAAAAGGGAGAGTCCTCTATCTCCGAACTCCATCTCCTTCGTCCTAACCTCACCTCTCGCAGGATCTCGTCGGTTATAGGTAAAAATCGAACCCCATCTTCTCATCTTATCTCTTGAACCCTTTTCCCCATCTTCTCTCCTCCAAATCTCTCATCATTATCTCTCTCCTTGTTCGCCATTTCACAGGTGTTCAGATCTACTTTTCCCCGACTCTCTGACAACGACGAACAAGTATGTTTTCTTAGATCTGAATTTTTTTTTTAGATCTAACTCTATATTTTTTTAGATTTGAGTGGTTCTTTTAGATCTAACTCTCCTACAGAGGTTCAAATCTTTTTTATTTTTTTTTTTTCGTGGACATGTTTTTTTATCTAAATTTTTAGATCTGTGTTTTTTCTTTGAGTAAGATCATCCCTACAGATAATTTTTTCCTTTGCATGTTTTCCTGAATGTTTAGATCTACGATTTTTCCTTGAGTATGATCGTCCCTAGTGATGATTTTTCCCTTAATCCATTTGCATGTGAGTTTTACAGATTCTGAATGTAAGATCTCCCTACAGAGTTTCAAATTTGAGATATTTTTTTTCTTGATGTGTTTGTAGATCTATAGATTAGGATTGAGGGACATGTCGTCCTTACAGAGGTGTTTTTTTTTTTTTTATAAATGTTTTGTGAGTTTTAAAAATGCTAATGTATAGATCTATGATGTGTAGATCTCCTTTGATTTTTTTTTTAATGTTCTGAATGTAAGAGATCTCCCTACAAATGTGTTATAATTTTTTTTTGAATGTTTTGTGAGTTTTAAAAATGCTAATGTGTAGATTTATGAGGTGTAGATCTCTTTTGAATTTTTTTTTAATGTTATGAATGTAAGAGATTTCCCTACAGGGGTGTTTTAATTTTTTTTTTGAATGTTTTGTGAGTTTTAAAAATGTTAATGTGTAGATCTATGAGGTGGAGATCTCCTTTGAATTTTTTTTATGTTATGAATGTAAGAGATCTCTCTACAGGGATGTTTTAATTTTTTTCTAAATGTTTTGTGAGTTTTACAAATGTTAAGGTATAGATCGATGATGTGTAGACCTCCTTCGATTTTTTTTTTATGTTATGAATATAAGAGATCTCCCTACAGGGGTGTTTTAATTTTTTTTGTAAATGTTTTGTGAGTTTTACAAATGCTAAAGTATAGATCTATGATTTGTAGATCTCCTTTGAGTTTTTTTTTATGTTATGAATGTAAGAAATCTCCCTACATATGTGTTTTATTTTTTTTTTCCTGAATGTTTTGTGAGTTTTACAAAATGCCATTGTCGGTAGATCTATGATGCTAATGACCCTTTTTTCTTTTCTTTTTTTGTTGCTAAATGTGTTGTGTTGATAATGGGTTAATGTGTTATCTTTAAATATTTTTTAAACATATAAGCATGCTTTGTTATGAATTTATTTATTTTTCCTTTGACATGATTGGAGGGACATACTCTATTAATGCCCTTAGAAATTTTTGGTACTATTGTCAAGCAATGGGAATGTCTATGTTTTTTCCCATTGTTTATTTATAACATTAATGTTTAATTAGATGACTACGCCTACCCAAGAAGATAGGGACATCACTGCAAGGTGGAATCCTAGGGAAGAAAATATTTTCATACAACTAATGGCTGAGGAGGTCAAAGAAGAGAATCGACCAACCAAGACCTTCTCAAAAAAGGCGTGGAAGGATATACATAAACAGTTCTACAAACAGACAAGAATTAGACATAAACACCAACAATTCAAGAACAAGTTCAACAAACTAAGACAACATTTTAGAGAGTTCAAAAAGCTTCGAGATGCCCATACTGGGTTTGGTTGGAATCCAATCACCAAGACAGTAACTGCGCCAGATGATGTGTGGGATTCATATATAAATGTATGACACAGACCATAGATAATGACGTTTCCACTAGTTTCTTGTGCAAAGTTTTCTAACGTACGATTACTAAGGAATTTGATGTCCACTGTGTATTCAAAAATGCCCTTATGCAAAATATTTTCGTAATAAAGGATGTCCAATGTTCGATGAACTAATGACGATCTATGGTGACACTACTGGAACCGGCTTAAATGTGGGGGCCTCCACTCAAGGACCATTGGATACTGATGATGAGGATGAAGGTGTTAGTGGATGTTAATGATGATTTCAATGTTCTTTAACTCCATTTGAGGTAGATAATGTTGGGGACGACATCGACGAAGATGATAATGTAGAGGATGGTCCTAGACCCATGCTGAGTCGTTCTTGAACTCTTACTAGTCGTCGAGGTAAGGAGCCTAGGAATGGGGCATTCAATGATGCTTGTAGGGCCTTCAAGGCAAGCCAACAGAAGAGGAGCACATCATCATCATCAAGTATAGAGGATGGTCCATATTGCATTCGTTATATTATTGTTATGAGTTTTTTATCTTCAGTTGATAACGTGGCTCACGAATTGTATGTGAAGACACTCAAAATGTTCCAAGACAAGGGTTGGAGAGAGATGTTTGTTAGCTTGCATGTAGAGAAGAGTCTTCTATTGTTGAAGAGTTTTGAGTAACTTTGATCTAATGTGGCAGATACCTTTTTTTCTGCTTTGATGTGACACATGCTCATTTTGGCTTTGATGAGAAGCATCTTCTACTTTTATATTTTGGTTGTTGCTACTCTTTTTTATTTAGATTACTATGCTGGACTTGTTTAAACTGATGTAATGTGGCAAATACTGTTATGTTTTGGTTGTTGCTACTCTTTTATTTAGTTTACTATAGACTTGTTTAAATTGATGTAATGTGACAAATATTTTTATGTTTTGGATGTTGCTAGACTTTTTTATGTTTTAGGAGATACTTTTATGCTTTGATGTGACACATGCTCCTTAATTGTTCTTGCATTATTACATTTGTTCAACTTTGATGGATCCTAGTACAATGGAGTTTGACTCTGATGAGGAAGATTGTCATGACTTTTTATGCTTGTTGAATGAATACAATAAGAGATATATTTGCAGACAACCAATTAGGAATACCAGTGAAACTGGTGCAGAATTTGTGCATAAGATTTTGTCCGGACACCCAGAAAGGTGTTATGATTTGTTTCGACTGGAGAAACATCTGTTTTAGAGGTTATGTCAGACGTTGAGAAGTAAAAATCTTTTGCGTGATTCCAAATTTGTTGTTGTGGAGGAGCAGGTGGCTATGTTTTTAATGACTATTGGCCACAACGAATGTAATCGTATGATAGAAGATCAGTTTCAACATTCAGGTGAAACAATTAGTCGTCATTTTAAGAGAGTATTGATGGCAATTGGACGTTTGGGGAAGGAGATCATATGCCCTCCATTGTTTTCGGATAGACTAGTAGAGATTAGCGGAAATTCTAAATATTATCAATGGTTTAAGGTAAATGAAAATTTTTATAACATTTATTGATAAATAATTTCTTTTAATGCCATGTCATTTGTTTAATTTTATACATAGGATTATATCGGGGCGATCGATGGAACACATGTGAGTGCGTCTATTCCTTGTAAAGATCAAATACCGTATCGAGGTAGAAAGACGACCGGAAATTAGAATGTGATGTGTGCATATTCTTTTGACATGCGATTCACATTTGTCTATGCTGGTTAGGAAGAGATTGCTAACGATTCATGAGTTTTTGTTGATCCAGTAACCTCACCACAATTGGAATTTCCTCAACCACCTGAAAGTAATCCTGATTGTAGTGAATTGTATCTAACATTTAATTTTTGAAATGTCGTACCAAATTGTAACAATTCTTTTGTCAAGTAAATATTATGTTGTCGACTCAGGTTATACAAGTATTCCCGGTTTCCTTATGTCGTTTCGTGGGGAGCGATATCATTTACAAGATTATAGGGGGCATGAAAGTCATCCTCCTGGAAAGAAAGAATTATTTAATTATCAGCATTCTTCATTGTGAAATGTGATTGAACGTTGTTTTGGTGTTCTAAAATCTCATTTCCCAATCTTGAAGTTAATGCATCTTTATTCTCTACGCAACCAATGGTGTATAGTTATTGCAGCATGTGCTATCCATAATTTTGTCAGAAAAGAAATGCAAAGGGACAAAGAATTTTCCATATATGGCAATGAAGACTACATTGTTGGTAATGACAATGAATTAAGTGGTGTAAACAACACAGCATCCGTAGAGATTGGAACGGCACAAGGTCGATGAGAAATGAAGCGTATTAGAGATGACATAGCAAATCAACTTGCTATGCATTATCACATCACGAGGGACTAACTAGTCCTTTTATATTTTTGGTTGACAATCAAAGCATGGCAGGAATTTGACATTTTTGACAGTTGTATATGCTAGTTGTGATCACATTGTGATGACTTTTGACTTTTTTGACATTTGTATATAGTCTTGAAAGAATGACAAGAGATTGCAAAAGTCCCACATGTTCATGTGGCCATAGCGTCCTGAAATTGTTCATGGCGAAAAGAAAGAAAAATTATGGCCGTTGGTTTTATCGATTCCCAAATCGTCAGGTCTATGTTTTCATTTTATTTTTGTATTGTTATCAATGACAACTCATTATGTCAGGTTAAATAATTATCTAATTGTATTTTATTTTCTTTAGGACCATAAAGGATTGTTCATATGGGTAGATGCATATGATGTGTGTAAGCACCCAATTTTTACACCCTGCCTAACTAGGGTTAGTTTACACTTAACCCTGACCATCCCCAGTAAAGCCCTAAAACTGAAACCCTCGAGATCAAAGCCCATTACCATTTGGATTACCATAAACCATAGCTAAACCCTAGATAAGCCCTAGAACAAACCCTAGACCTAGCCCTAGCTAAACCCTAGCCTAAAACCTAGATCTAAGCCCTATGGGCTCAAGGCCCACTATACAATCCAAAAGAGCCATAAAATCCACAAGCCCAAGCCTTTTGGGGCCCAAACTTGGGCCCACCACAACCCTTGAGGACCACATGGGTGGGACCCACATCCTTGAGTTCGAAAAAGGGCGGGAAAGACCCCCAAATGGGTGCTCTCCTTCACTTTCGTTCCAAGTGTGCCGAGGCAGGGCCCAAAATAGCATATTACCCAAGGTGTCGGTAATCCCTTCACTGACACCCCCTTTTTAGCCTATTTCCTTGGTGGCGGTAATACAATTACCGCCACCCCTGAGATTTGCAAATCGCGTGTGCAGGCTCCCCTGCAGCCATCTGCTCCACTTGGGACCACCACCCTGATCCCCTCCGACTCCCTTAATGATCGTTATGCCCCTGAGGACCTCCCCTGCTCCTCTATAAATACTAGAGCTCTCCCATGCAAAAACACGCCATTATCATCCAAGCTCTGTCAAAACTCTCTCAGCCCAAATCAACCTCATTCCATCTACCTCAGACCCTATCTCCACCTTAGGTAGTCTCTCACACTCCTCCTGGTGTGTCCCCAAGTCACTGCACCCCTTGCATCACTGTTGCATCACCATTACCGCCTAGCTCAGCCACCTGCAGCCATCATACCAGGGTAACAGGCCTCCCCCCCCCCCCCCCCTCATTGTTGGCTTCTGTCTCTCATTGTAAGGGACCCCTGGTCTTGCTCCAGGGGTCCCATCTTGCTGTTTTATCATTCGTAGTAGCTTACAACCAAGGATAGGGTTCCCCTCACCTTCTTCATAAGTGTAATGGAACATCCTTGAGGTATAATTCGAGTTCAATACTATTTGCAATGCTTGGCCACTCCACATAGGGTCTGGGGTCCCTCAGGCCATGAGGGAACCCCTAGACCCTTGCTTGTATAGCCAACAGTGGAGAAAAATCCTTTTTTTGGAAAAACTGCTAGTGGTCGGTAATTATATTACCGACCTTATGTAATGTAACTAAAAAACCCCTGTCGGCACTCCCTTTACCGCCATTTAGGACTTGCTTTTTACCATACTTCGGGCCCCTATGGGGCCCACATGCTACATGCCTTGGAGCCCACCAATAGCTCATTCGAAAGCCCTTGATCCCCTCTAGCTCCCTGCAAAGTCTCAGGTCTAGGGGCCAAGCCTAACTAGGGTTAGCATGGCCCCAAACTCTGGTCAAAACTGGTAACAGTGTGTCGGCAGTCAGACTGCTAACATTTCAAACTTTTTTTTGCAAACTTTGGGCCCCTGTGGGGCCCACACCTCTTATTTGCTGGACCTGAGACTTGGTCCATTTGAAAGCTTGGACACTAGGCTATCTATACATGTGTTCATCTCACCTATGGGAGGTCCCTAACTCTAGTTACACCCTCACAAACCCCGGTTAAAATTTTACAGAAATGGAGGTAATTCGATTACCTCAATCCTATAAAATTTCGATTTTGGGTTTTGTGAAGGGCCCAAACCTGGTAGGAGGCCATTCTATGTTGCAACCCGAAACCCACCCTAGGAGTTAGAGTGAATCTTAGATGACTTATCATGACTTGCTTGACAAACCAACCTGCAAAAATACCTGGAGCATATACAAAGAGGACATAATAGTGGAAACATAACTACAAAGCACAACGAAAGTCTAACCAAAACCTCTATGTGTATATATACATAATCCAAGTTTATACAAAAAGATATCACAAAAGAAGGTGCGGACAGGCCCGCCAAAATACATCAATCCAATCTCTCAAGCTCACACCCATAGCGAATCACTCAGAATCTACCACCTAGTAGTAGCCCACGACCTGAGGTTTCTCCACAAGTTCCTCAACGTACTCCTCCTCCACCCATGGGTCAGGAGCATAGATGTCGAATGGAGCAACAGCTCCCTTAGTACCTGCCGACATAAACGTACGACTGAGCATGGAATACTCAGCATGTACCTAATACTAACCAACAGTCATAGCATAACAATAGCAATATATGAAGCAGGTAGCAATTCATATAATAACAGGAAAGTAAAACAGTTTATATTCATGCTTGCATTACATAAAAGCCGATAAAATTCTTGAAATCATCGTGCATTTGACTTGACTTAAAATACTCGTTTCGTACTTGAAAACTTGTCTTGTCTGTCTTGCTTGATCTTGTCGAGCGTGTCATGCCATGCGTGTCATGCTTGCTTGGAAATTAAACATGCTCATGTAACTTATGAGATGCGCTTGTGAGAGAAGGGAGACCCTTCTTTCATGATATGCACTTGTGAGGGAAGGAAGGCCCTTCTTTAATGAGACGTACTTGTGAGTGAGGGGAGACCCCTCATGGAAGGGAGGGAAGTGTAAAGTCTCTCCTATGCGATGTTTGTTCTTGTCCTCTTGTCAAAAGTAAGGTAAAACATATCTTAAGATATGTCCCACCTCTAACATCCTTATTCTTGAAAATCATCGGTAAACCATGCCATGCATGCCGTGCTCGTGGAATCGTGTGCATACTTTCATTTGAAATTAAATATGACATTTGAGGATTTCAATAATACATAGAACATCATTAATTGAGCAAGTAATTATTCATGCAATTTAGGGAAAGCAAGTGATCACACTATCATAAGCCCTAGCAATTTCATAAGCATTTAAGCATGCATTTCTTGATTTACAACTCGTTTTCTTCACCTTGACATTTCATCAAACACATGGTGTGTACAATATTCATTAAAGCTTACATCATACTTTTCTAGGTGGGTTTGTGTTCACAACACGCACGTATGTTTATTATTGGTACAATGCCCTTCCCATTCCATTCATCACATCATCCACACGGCATCCATCGCCCAACATCCATTCTCACACCACATCTGTACATCTCTCATTAAATTCATACATTAGGCAAAACAAAGAAGAAGGAAAGAAAAAGAGAGTATGAACTAGGAGGGTAGCATAAGGTACCGACATTGAATAGAGGAAGAAAACCCCTTGTAAGAGTCGAGGTTGAACGCTACCCTAGCTTTGGAGAACGTGCTCCTCACTTGCTTGAGCCGTGAACTTGAAGAAATTTGAGCTTGTGATGATTTAGGGTCTTCAAACCCTTTGATTCATTCTCAAATGCAAACCCTAGGTTTGGAAACCCCTTTCTCCTCTCTCTCTTTCTCTCAAAATGCCTAAGTGTGGTGAATGAGGCCCTAATGGCTCGGGCAAGCCTTAATAGGCAAGGGTGTAAACGCCCAAATGACGAAACAACCCTTAATGAAATTCTACAAAACACGAAAGACCGATTGATCGGTGGTCACTACCGAGCGATCGGTCACCTACTGAGCGACCGGTGATTTGACCGATCGACTGGTCAAAAACAAGCTCTCTGAAAATTTTCCCCATACAAAAAAATGCACTAATTGATAGCTACCGATTGATTGGTTATGGACTGATTGATCGCTACATGGACCGAGCGATCGGTGCTCTACAAATTTCTACACTGAGTCCATTTTTCACCCATTTCTACTACTTGGACTTATCCTATTTCCCTTTTAACCTTTTTTAAACATGCTGTGAGCATGGGAATTTCCTACCCACTTTCACATTTTTGGTTTAACTAAGAGTCGCCACCTATTCATTTTTAGGGATAGGTCCCGGATTGATTTTGATAAGGCAATTGATCCCATCAGAGTCAGGGTAAGCGGTTCAATTAAGCCCTGGGGAAGGTGTTAGGTACCCCAGGACCCCCGTTTTACAATGGTTACCTACTCCCTAAATTTAAGCCAAATTTAATCTCAAAATTTAATTAAAATGCCTAAGTATTTAATCAAATACTAATTCAAAAAAATGAAAAAGCTAAATAGCTAGGGTCGAACCCGAATTGGGTTGCCTACGTACTCACATAGTGAGATCAGACCGAGCGTAGTTCTGGCACATAAGCCCGTGCCAAGGCTAGGGGTGTGTGTGTGTGCAAGGGTGGTCTAAGGTCTAGCCCGAAGGCTAGGTTTGACTGACCGGGTTGGTCAAGTGCAAGGTATAATCTAACCGCAGTTAGAGAAAGGGGTTAACTGTGATTAAGGGGGCTAATCGCAGTTAGGAAAACAAGCAAGCAAGCAAGCAAGCAAGCAAGATGATCTCTTTGGTCATTTTTTTGGTCTTTTTGATTTTGTATTGTTTTTGTATTTTTGATTGTTTTTCAATTTTTTTTGGATTTTTTGAATAGTAGTTTAGGCTCGTTGCGGAGCAACGAGCTTAAACTAACTATGGGTTAAGAATAAACTGTGGTCAAGAACTAACCTAGGGGTTGCTCAAGAATATCAGATTTTAAAAATGAGTTAAGATCCAACCTAAGACTAACTATAGAACTACCCTAGATTAACTAAGGGCTAATCCTATGACTAACTTAAGGACTATCTTAGACTAACTTAAAGACTAATCAAGACTAACCCAAGTTAAACTAAATGTTAAAACAGACTTTTCAAAACAGAAATTCCAAAAAGAAAACTATCCTAAATGCAAAGAAAGATTTACCTAAACCTAGACTAACCTAAGTAAATTAGAGAGCACAAAATTAAATAGAGAGAAAAGAAAACCAACCGTAGTTAAAACAATCTAACCTACATCAGATTTTTCAAAAGCAGAAATTTAAATGGCATGGAAAAACTATTTATATTAAGAAGCATAATATCTATACTAATATGAAGAGTTTAGTACTAACCAAATAACACTAACGTTTCTATGGTTAACAACCTAAACTAACAGATTTTCAAGACTAACTATTTAACACTAAACTGAACTAACAGATTAAAGCTAATCAATAAAATAAAAGAACTTCACTTATTAAAACAAAAACAAACAAAACTCAGAATGTTATTACAGCAAACGGGGAGGGAAAGGGGCATAGCAGACGTTGCTGTTGGTGGCGAACTGGTGTGAGATCACACCGGTGATGGGAATGATCGAGATGGCACTGGTTCGCCAGAAATGTTGTTGGAAGATGGAGGGGTGGTTTGGCCGAGCTGCTGCCATGGTGGCAAGGATAGGAAGATGTACGGCTGTTGATCCGGATGTTTCAGATGATCTAGGTGTGGAGATGTTGGCCACCACGGAGCTGGCCAAACCATCAAAGGGAGGTGGTTCGAGTGTGAGTTGGGTTGTTGCAGGGTTTCCTTTAGAGAGTGCTACAAGGAGAGATCACTAAGAAGAGGATCTCTCTCCCTTTAACATTTACACCCGCATGGATGAAGAGGTGAAGGCCAAAATAATAGGAGAGTGGG
Source organism: Tetracentron sinense (assembly GCA_015143295.1). Lineage (NCBI taxonomy): Eukaryota > Viridiplantae > Streptophyta > Magnoliopsida > Trochodendrales > Trochodendraceae > Tetracentron > Tetracentron sinense. The sequence continues at coordinate 8,534,951 of CM026573.1, forward strand.
AAATCCCTAGCTGGCAGAAATTAAGGGGAAGAAGAAAGGAAGAAAACAGGGAGAGGATTTTTTTATTTTTTTTATTTTTGATTGAAATAGAATTTTTTTTTTTTCTCCCTAAACAGTGGCTACGGGTGGCCTCCTCCTGAATGGGTTTTGGAGTCTGTATTTATAAGAAAAATGGAGGTGGTGGCATGGTTGTAAATTGGGAGAGGTAGGTGAGGCAAGTGAAAGACCATTGGGGAGTCAACAAGGGCGTGACTGGGGGTGCAGATTTATTCTGCTCATCTGGCCAAAGTCTGTGATGTTAGAGTTAAGCACGAAAGAGGAAAAAGCAAAAGAAAAGAAAAAAACAAAGACAAAAGAACAATAAGATGATACATCATAGAGGTGGTGAGAGAGAGAAGAGAGAAAGTAGGTGAGACATCCGAATGGGGTATTTGGGAAGGAAGTATCCTCAGTGGTTGTGTGATCGTGGGGTGAACTTCCCTCCTCCATTGGATTCAAGGTGATGGTGGGTTTATGGGTTAGGCTTGTGTGAAAGAGGGTATGGTTAAATACAATCTATACTAGTAGGTACATAAATGTGCATGGGTTTAGTGTGTGCTTGTTGCATGCTATCATTTCACCAAGACAATGAAAAGATTGGTATGACTAAAGGTCTCGGTTAGGGTAGTGGGCTTTGACCTTGAACTTGGACCCTTGAGTTGGGCTTTGATAATGGGCTTAGCTGGATGCTTCTAGTTAGGGTTGGACTAATGACTCACCAAGGGTTTGAGGTTTTACCTAGGGTTAGGTTGAAGATAATAATGGTTAAGTTGATTAACCATGATTAAAAGGGGGTGTAAAAATGGGGTGCTGACACATGCCTAGGACTCTTTCAAGGCTTATAGACATTATTAAATAATTTATTTAATTAATTATAAAATTCTTGCAAAATTCTCAAAGTTTCTAAATTTTCATTTCATGGAATTGGAGATTGTAATGGCATCATGCCTTGACACATATCCTATTTCCCTTTTGACCTCATACCCATGGTTAAAGTGGCCCCTGGTTAACTTTTAACGGTGGTTAAGCACTATTTAACCCGACAAAAAATACCAAAAAAATACAACAGACCAAAAAATCAACTTTTTGACCTGTTTAACCATGGTTAACATTCGTAACCATAGTTAACTATCTTTTAACTCCGGTTAGCAATCTTAACCCTGACTTAACACACCCCTAGGCCTACCGGGCCTCACCCTTAGTCTACCGAACTATCCCTCGGCCTACCGGGCCCATCACTTTGCACATTGACCAACTCTAGTCAAGCAAAACCCTAATCTGTCGGATTAGGACCATTAGCCGCCTTTTGGTGCACACACACGCCCTCTCGCCTTACCACGGGTTCAAGTGCTAGAACTACGCTCGGTCTGATCTCACCCCTTATATGAGTACGTAGGCAGCCCAACACGGGCCCGACCCTAGTTAGCTTTACTTTCTTCCGGTTAGTATTAAGTTAAAATACTTTAACATTTGATTAATCTTGATCTTAACTTTGGCTTAAACCTAGCAAGTAGAGAACCACCAAGTGTAGAAGTGTCGGGGTGCCTAACCCCTTCCCCAAGCTTAACCAAACCTCTTACCCCGATCCCTGATCGCGGACCAATGCCTTATCCAACATTTTCCGGAGACTTATTCATTCTGAATTAATAAGTGACGACTCTAAATCCCGTGAGATTTTTAGGGAGTGAAATCCCGTGCTCACAATGTGGAAGAACACCAATCTAAAAATGAAATGGATTCAGCGTTTCAGCTTCTACTCAATGAAAGTAAACGACACAACTTTTTCATCTGCGCGGCCTATGGGGTAGTGTGATATGTTGTTTTATAGGTCTTTTAGTGTTATTTTGAGCTATAGTGATTGTGATCATTGCAAAGTAGACAACAAAAAACATGTTTTATTGTAGATATGGTTTAAGGTATATGACATATGTATGACATCAGGGCACACTTTAAAGTTGGATGGAGATCATTTCAGTCTCGAGTTTTGTTTATGTTTTGATCATATGTATGACAGATGGGGGCTGCCTCTCTCTTTACTGGATGAGATTCCATTTGTTTTTAGTTTGTAGTTGATGGAACTCTTTAATTTTTCATTAGGTTATACTCATTCTTAGATCATTAAATCTATAACCTTTTGAATGGATTTTTTGTTGCTTCTCTTCTTCTCTTTGAGCTTTCTGGTTTAGTTTAGCATAATATGAGATGTTATGTGGGATAAAATTGGGGTATTGATGAACTATATGGTGCTGTCAGTACTCATGGAGTTATTTTCAGGTGTTGGGTTCTGTTGGGGTTCTTGCTTCTGGTTTGAGATGACACAGGGAGTGGTTTTTGGAGTTTGTTCTTTTGGTGAGTTCTTACCTATTTAATTTGGTAGAACATGGGCTGGTTTAAGCTTCTTCCTTTTTAGGTAGATTTTTGTTAATATCTGAGTTGATAGTTTTGACAATTTTTTGCACAGATTTCATTTTTATTATCGAGTTTAAAACGAATTGTTGGTAGTGGTGTTTGCCTTGTTCCTTCTTTGTAAAAGGAGATGCTTAAAAAGCCCATGAAAGTTGTTGCACAACATTCATTACTGGATGATCTGTTACCTAGGTTGGTGTAGTACTCTGCTGCTTTGTCTGCCTCTCTCTAGCCTCTATCTCTTGCTTAAAGTCATAAATTAATGTCTACAACCTTCGTTGTGGCTCAGTGGCTTCCTCTCTTCTTAGGATTTCCAATCGCTCATAATCTAGGATGCATCTTAGTATTAGGGGTGATCTACAGGTGAATATCCAGTTTTTTCTATATTTTGTGGAATTCGTTTATAAAATATTTCAAATCTTCTCCCACACCAAAACAAAATTATAAAGCTGTAAAAATGGGGGAAAAAAAGGAAAGAAAGTGAGAATTGTCTCTCCTTTTGAGAGAAGCTGAAGTCTGGACATTTGTTTTTTAGCATAATATGCAGAGTTAGAACTCAACATTTATATGGTAGCTGAGGCTATTTGAATTTACTCTATTCATTTTAATTTGTGAAAAATTCTAGTATATGATTTGCTTACATCAACAAGGTTTATACTAATGATGTTAACGCTGTCCACTTGCTGGAATCTGTTAGATCAGTTGAGAATAGCATTTACTCTTCCTTAGTTTGTGCAAAAGATTCGGTCACACTCATATCATTTATCCTTTCTTCATTTGATCCATTCTTCTTTCCCTTAGAAATGGGATGTGATGTCCATGCCCCTTACGACAATACTCATGGGGGGAGTTGGTCAATTCTTTTGAAACATTGATGGTTCTTGACAATGCCATCTATTGTGGCAGGTGTCTAGTATTATGTAGAGCAGTGCGGGGGAATTAGTAGAGAGAGAGATAGAGGTTTGGGACTAGTATTGTATTTTGTTCTAATGATATACTATTAGAAAAAAGAAAAAAGAAAAAAGAAAAAAGAAAAAAGAAAAAAGAAAAAAGAAAAAAGAAAAAAGAATGATGTTACTGTGATTTTTTTGTGATTTTTTTTCTCATCCAAACACGATTCTGTTGTTTCTGTTTTGCAAACAGGTTCTTAGCACAGAATCGTTTTAAGAAATCCAGATTGTTCTGTGCTCAAAATCAGTGAATCATCAAGAACAATGCCAAACACCCCCTAAAGTTACCATTTTCCCATTTTACCCCTATTACTTGATTGAGGAAACACGTCTTTACCATTTGAAAGCTAAACCAAAGAAAAACATAAACTCTCAAGACGCCACATGTCCCTTTTAATACTTACTAACTATGATTAAGATTTACTCATCCCTAGGGTTTATCCATCTAACCTTAGTTTTAGTGAAAAAATAACCTTAGGTTGGTTATGCTTAACTGCAATTAAAGAGGGCTCTACAGGCTGCCATGTGTCCCTTTTAACACTCACTAACTGTGGTTAAGATTCACTCATCCCTATGATTCATTAATCTAACCTTGGTTATGAGAAAATAAAATAAAAAATATTAATCTTGGGTTAATTATGTTTAACCATAGTTAAAGGATCTCTATAAGCCGTCACGTGTTCCTTTTAACACTAACTATGGTTAAAACTCACTCACCCTTAGGGTTCATCCATCAAACCTTGGTTTTTAGAAAAAAAAACCTTAGGTTACTTATGCTTAACCACAATTAAAAGGAGCTCTACAAGCCGTCACGTGTCCCCTCTAACGCCCACTAACTATGGTTAAAATTCACTCACTCCTAGGATTCATCCATATAACCTTGATTATTAGAAAAAAAATCTTAGGTTGATTATGCTTAACCACAATTAAAGGAGGCTCTACAAGCCACCACGTGTCCCTTTAGCACCTACTAATTGTGCTTAAGATTCACTCACCCCTAGGATTAATCCATCTAACCTTGCTTTTAAGAAAAAATAAAAATATTAACCTTAGGTTAATTATGTTTAACCACAGTTAAAAGATCTCTATAAGTCACCATGTGTTCCTTTTAATATCCACTAACCGTGGTAAAGATTCACTCACCCTAGAGTTCATCTATCTAACATTGGTTTTTAGAAAAAAAAAAAAAAAAAAAAAAAAAAAATATATATATATATATATATATACTTGATTTTAGAAATATATATTAACCTTAAGTTGATATTATTAACCTTGGTTAAAAACCAATTATAATTTATTTTATTGAATTAACTAACCTTGTATTGAAAAAGGGTAATTTAGACATTTTAAAATGTTTAAATGATGACATCATCAAAGTCCATCCATAAAGTAACGGTAAACTTAACGGAAGGGGTATGTGTTACATACAACCAATTGACGGGAGGGCAGTGTAATTTCAAAAACTAGAGGGGAGGTTTATGCAATTTCACCTAATCTCATGGTAGGTGAGTGTAATTTACCAAAAAAAAAAGAAAAGAAGTACAGATACTAGGATACGCATACACATACACATACACATACGGGTGTGTCGTCATCAATTTGGCAAAGAGAGCACGTAAACAGAGTCAGCAATACCGGTGATACGAGAGTGGATGGGGTCAGCTGATCGAAACGAGCCAAGCACACCCACACCCTGATAAAAACCCAAACCCTAGTTTTCTCTCTCTCTCTCTTCCCTTTTGGATCCTCCTGTCTTTCGCTTGATCTGATCGATTCTCCGCCATGGAATTCTTTCTCTAATATCTTCTCTCAGTCTGTCGCTATCTCTTCGTTGCGTTGAAAACCCTATAATTTACCTACGGAGAATCAGAATCCTGAAATAAAACCCTTGTTCCTGCTGCGGATCTGAAACCCCTTGAAGAATTAACGCTACTCGCCGTGTCTGCTTACAGGTGAGAGATTTTATGGATTACTTTCTATGTATTTATCTTTTTGTGTAATTTTATTTGATTTGGTTTGAGGTAGAAAAGAAAAGACCTAATTTTTAAATTTTATTTTAGGGATAAAACCCTAGATTTAGCTGCTCTGGAATTTTAGTCTTTGGTAGATTGGGAAAAAAACTGTAGTTGTGGATCTAGGTTTTTGTGGGTGTAATGAAGAATAGGGGAAAGTTCTGGATATATTTATAATGCTTTTCGCCTTTCCTTTACAGAAAATTACTTCTTTTTCAGCTCTTGGTTTCTTCATGCGTTGGTTACACCACCTCATAGAATTCCAACTCACGGATTAAAGAATAAGTTATACTTACGGCTTTATTCGTTTCCCAAGTCATTGATCATCTGTTTGCCTTATGATCTGTAGGGGCTGAACTCAATTTCAAGCCATGAATTTGCTAGTTTTATTGACTTGGAATCCATTCAATCTTAGCTGAAACCTATTGTTTTTAGAGTTTAATTATGGACAGATCTCCGGTTCAAGAGTTAACTGGAGCTGGGTATTTGGGAATTACAGACAAAGGACCAAGTCAGAGCTCGGGAACTATTTGCCTAGGGAAAATTCGGGAAAACAAATTGGCAAAATGTCAGTCAAGAGATGAATAAATAATAAATAAGACTTTTAACTATGATATAAAAGTAATTTTATATATTAGACATTTATCCAGAACCTTAAAAAAAACCATGAATAATTCTCATTTATTTCTCAAAATTCATGATTTTTTGAAAAAGTCTCAATTTTTTCTAGAAGCAATATTTCATGAATCAATCATTCATCGGAAAGTTGCGACTTATTAAGGACTTGTGGAAAAAATTGGACAACTTTGTTGCTACGATAACAGATATAAAGAAGGGACATTCTATTTATTGAATTTTGTTTAATTCCCAAAATACACTGTTACCAGGCATGTTTTGGGGAACTGGGGCTATCTCTTGAACCGGAGCACTTGTTCATGCCTAAACTTATTTTTATTTATTTTATTCCCCCAGCCACCACCATTTAAGTCGAAGTTCCTGTACTACGGATATTTAAATTCAAATCAGATATACGAAGCTGTTGTCTTAAAGTTTTAGATTGCTTATGCTTGTGGCGGTGTGTCAGAAAAATAAGCTTTCAAGTGTGGCCCTGTTGATTCAAACCCCTGATTTTAGTTTACTCCCACGTCTTATGTTGGATTTTGGCAAACTTCTTTGCGTTTGCGAGGAACCCTGGTTTATTACTACTTTTTGGATAGAACGCTGCCGTGATTGTGATTATAAGTTTATATTTAGTCAGTCTCTTTTGCGTATGACTTTTACTTGGTATTTATTTTGCTTATCCTCTTATTGAAATTAATAGGCGGTGAGGATGTCGACTCCTGCAAGAAAGAGACTAATGAGGGATTTCAAGAGGTTGCAACAAGATCCTCCTGCAGGCATCAGTGGCGCACCCCAAGACAACAATATAATGCTCTGGAATGCTGTTATATTTGGGTCAGTTGGGAAAGAAATACAATTTTGTGTTTGCTAATGTTCTGATCCTTTTACTGGTATTCTTCTAGTATAGTTAGTTTAGATAATTAGGGATTGATTAGTTTTACTGATACAATTCTGGGTATGGATTGCAGCCCTGATGACACTCCATGGGATGGAGGTGAGTCAATTCTTGCACCCAATTTGTTTGAAGGGAATTGTATATGGTTGGCTTGGTTATTGGGTGATAAACCTTCCAAAAAATTTCTGAGTTCTCTGTCTTTTCATATGATTTGGTTCAATGTGTTTGGCATTTCCTCTTCATTTGAAGTTCGATAGTTGGAATCAAATCGAGGATCCTGATCTTTGTTTTAGGATTGGTTTACTTAGGGAACCAGGTTCTGGTTTCGTTATGTTATGTGGAGTTGGATTTATTATTCAGTTACACTGTGATTAGCTTTCCACACAAAGATCCCTCAGCTACATTCAGCATACTCTCTTAAGTCTTACTCACGTGGATGGTGGCTTGTGAAATGATGTAGCCATCTATATAGGTGCATTTTATTGTAGCCATCTTTTTAGGCACATTTTATTGTAGGAGAATATCACTTTCTGTTTATTGTGGCATAATGGTTATAGCATCACATCCCGGTTCGTACTCAACCTTGACAAACAGGGAACATACTTGTGATACTAGTACCCATTAAAAATGCAACGTGGATCAAAGTTTTGAATGAAATATATCTCAATTTGTATATATTTTGTTGATTATATATTGCGACATAGATACTAGCAGTTCGGTACTCAGATGACTTTACTACAGTTCAATGACATTGCGTCCTTGACTGGGATTTTATTCCCTGCACACTTTTAGTGACAAAAATGTTGTTGAAATGGTGAAGACATTTGACTGATTGCTGGTTTCTTTTTAAATTTTAAATTTTGGTTCATATTTATAGGAAATGTACTTTTATTTTATTCGATATAAAATTATAATCATTCTTTCTTCAACTATTTGAGTTATTCAGGTACGTTTAAGTTGACACTTCAGTTTTCGGAGGATTATCCTAACAAGCCACCAACAGTGCGATTTGTTTCTCGAATGTTCCATCCAAATAGTAAGTTGGGGCCAAGAAATACATTATGCTATTACCCACATTTCCAATTTTCTCTATCATAGTTTATATTCTTTGTCTGTATACAAAACATGTAAATAGTCAGGAATGATATCAATATTTTTTGTGTACCACTTGGCAACAATTTATCTCTCATTGATTTCCTCTCAATTTTGTTGTTTCTACTTTCTAGAGTATATGGCAGTGGAATATGGATTTTCTGGGTTTAAGTTTTATATGTTCTGAAGTACATGTTTTTGCTTTTATTAAATTTAAAAAAGATTATGCTTTGAATTCCTGGAAATTTTGTGCTTTCCAATTCTCATGCATAGAAAATGGGAAGGTGCAGATGACAATTGCAATGCTGGATTTTAATGGGTGGAAGAGGAGGCTGAAAGGAAGAAATATTGCTCTTTTCCTTTCAAGATCTCAAATATTTGTTGACTTTGTTTGTACAGCCTCATTGTTTCCCAACTCCTTTATCTGGTAAAATGTTAATTCACTTATTCAGTTCTTGCAAGTGCTTACTCTCTTTTGACCTTTGCCAGTTTATGCAGATGGAAGCATTTGTTTGGATATTTTGCAGAACCAGTGGAGTCCTATCTATGATGTAGCTGCCATACTTACATCTATCCAGGTATAGTAGTCTTCCATCTATTGCTAGATAATTATTGAAGCGACTTAGCTTTATATGATATTTGTTTGAAACTAGCGTAGTGAATTTACCAAGATTGATTTTTCCCATGCATTTCATCCATTTCTTCTGCTTTTAACATAATCGCCAAATTTTATTGAAAAGTGAATCCTGGCTGATTTTTTTTTTTGGGTTTGGTTTGTGTTTGTGTGTGTGTGTGAATTCTATTAAGTTGAAAAGAGAACTAGGGGAGAGAATCCCCTATGTACAATATATGTCTATTTATGTCACCGAAGGTAAACAAGTTATTGCTCTTATTAGCATCCCCAAAAGTAGGGTATGCAAAATAGTGCATCTTGTAGAAAGCATTGCTGATTTGACCATGCTAGGAATGGAGGGGGGTAGATCGGAACTTTGATGGTAAATTTACTTTCATGAATGAATATATCGTTAATCCAATAATGAAGAACGAGAAATCAAATGCACTTCTATTGAAACCCGCTCTCCCTGGGAGCCCTATTCACTCACATATCCTCAGCTTTTTCAATAAGCCCACACCCTAAACCTGTTGATTGGGTCTTTGAACCTAAAATTAAATCCTAAACCAACTAGGATTTCCCTAAGTTCTTATCTCAAAATATAACTATATAGTAGCAGATTTTTACATCAAAGAGAATTGTTGGAAAATCCCAAAAGTGGGGGTTGGTGAGTGGCTCTTGGTTTCGTGGATTTTTCTTTATACGTTTCTGTCTTTTCTTTGAGATAATATGACTCTTATTTACTGATAAAAAATATCCAGAAAGTAATGAAAAATTATTATATATATATATATAGAGGAGGTGACTAGTCAGCCTGGCTGATTATACCTTATAATCAGCTCACCTCATTTATACCGTTAGATCTCAAACAATGGTCAAGATTAAAAGAACTTTTTTTAATCTCATTTTGCATATTACCAAAAATACCTTTTTTTTTTGTAAGTGTAGACATGTTAAAAAATGTCGGGACTCTTTCTCTTCTTCTTGAACACTTTCAAAAATTGTGACAGATTCAAACTTTTTTTTTTTTTTTTCAAAACCATCTAAAGTTCACCTGAAGACCATCTAAAGATGACAGAAATTGTACATGCTGCAAAGAGTGGGAGTGGCTGAGTGATGGGTAGAGTGGGTTAAGCTTGAAGTGATGAGGACTCAAGACCATCTAAAGTTTGAAGTGATGATTCGCTTAAGATCAGTTTTGGAATTCTTCACACCTATTGGGCAGATACCAAGCTTTGCAAAGCTATGAACGTGAATAACTCCATGCCCCATCAATGGTGGATTGTTTCACTGAGAAAAAAAATATGGGTGAAACCGTCTAAACCAAAACTTAATAGCCCCATTATGTTCACAAAATTTCTGAACGCAAAGAACTCCATGCTTCATCAATGGTGGATCGTTTCATAGGGGAAAAAATCTAGGTGAAACCATCTAAACCAAAACTATTTTTGAGAAGAAATCTTAATAGCCCTATCAAAATTACAAAATTTCTGAACGCAAAGAACTCCATGCACGCCCCATCAATGGTGGATCGTTTCACAAGGGAAAAAAATCTGGGTGAAACCATCTAAACCAAAACTATTTTTGAGAAGAAATCTTAATAGCCCCATCCTTTTCTTAAAATATTTTTGAGAAGAAATCTTAATAGCCCCATCTTTTTCACAAAATTTCTAAACACAGAGAACTCTATGCCCCATCAATGGTGGATCGTTTCACATGAAAAAAAGGTTTTTTTAATCTTGGAGAAGAAGAGAGAGGAGAGAATGAGATTAAATGGTGGATCATCATTCATCCAAGAGAAGAGAGAGGAGAGAATGAGGGTATGAAACCCTAAATTTCTGCAACAAAGAGATGAGGGGTTGGAGAAGAAGAGGGAGAGCGAACGTGTCTACACTTTAAAAAATGGTATTTTTGGTAATATGAAAATGAGATTAAAAAAAGTTCTTTTAATCGTTGTCCTTGTTTGAGATCTAAAGGCATAAAGGAGGTGAACTGACTATAAGATATAATCAGTCAGGCTGACTAGTCATCTCCTCTCTCTCTCTCTCTCTCTATATATATATATATATATATATATATATAGGTAAGTGTGAGTGAAATGAGAGTTCTCCTGAAGAAGCAAATATTTGCTAGATGACAAGCACTGAGTTTGAAATAGACAAAGCTTTTATCCGAAAAGATTTCAATTGAAAGAGTATTAATACATATATTGATTGAAAGAAAACAAATACATATATAAAATACCTTTGAGAAGAAAGGTTACAGATTAAAGAAGATGTAATCTCCCGCTTACAGTTTCATGATTTGAGAATTGGAGAGGAAAAGTTACAAAAGATATAAGGATTGTTCTAAAATAAAAATTGAACTAAATGTTACAAGATTAAGAAACACTTGACTAATTTTCTAAAGCTTGAGAAAATTCATTGCCGAATACTTGCTCTTATAGAATTCTTTGAGATTTTTGCACTTGAGTACTTGAATACTTTTGCTTTCTTTAATTTGAATTTTTTTCACTTTTTCTTGAGTGGCTTGACTCCTTTGATGTCTTGAGATTCTTCATGTCTTCTTCTTTTGGTGGAACCGAATCAGAGCCATGAAAGTAGGTAAGACAATTGATTAGACGAAAGAGATATTGATGAATACTATGCATTACTGTTATAATTATTGTCAAAAAAATTAAGTCAGTATTATCACAAGTGTTAGGAGAACAAGAGTGAGTACCGCTAAGGCGTGGATAGCTGTTTAGGGAAAGCTAGACGTTCGTAGATAGCCTTGTGCCAAATACTACTTAGTTCCAGACAATTTTTATCTCATTAATACATTTTATTCTGATTATATATCTTTCTTATAATGAGTACTTTATTTAGATCCATGTCTTCTAGATCATGTTCATCTAGTGATAGTAATGAAATCATTAATTGTGAAGAAAGAAATTTAGTAAACATAGAAAAGAAATTAGATAATTGGAAAATCCCAAAAATTCCTATTCAACAAATATACAAAAAATGAACTTTTAATTTCTCAAGCGATTACTCAATCAAAACAGTAGAACAAACGATCTCCTTATCAGAAGATCATGAAATATTTCATTTGTTTAGTGAAAAAGCAATTGAACAACACAAACCATTAATTCGTGAAAGATTAAATGCTCAAGTTCTCTTATGTTTTCGTGATTGTAGACATAATCAATTCAAAGATTCATTGTTAGGAATTGTTCAATCAACATTATACAATGGTCCAATCTATTTTGATTGTTCCCCAAATTTCTCTTTCAATTACTAATAAAAATATATTACAATCTTTAGTTTTAAATGTACAAACAAGAGACATTGATATGCTTCCAGGATCTCAACCTTTAACTTTAATTTATAGAATACATTACAAAGTAATGACCACAATGATGAGTCCTTTGGCTTATCACTCAAGCCCTAGAGACAAGACAATTTTCATTAAAACAGATTTAACAAAAGCCAAAGTATTTACTCCTGAATACACAACCAATTGGAATGAAGTTGATATTTCAGTTAAATGGTGTTTACAAAATAAATCACCTTAAAAAAAATTTCAACAAGTAGATAATAACAATCCAGATCAAATAGTCGAACACGTTGATGGAAAAGTTATCATAGACTTCTCTAAATTCAAATTAGATGATATTGATCCTAGAATGTTTAAACTTGAACCTTCTAGATCTTCTTGCTTCTCAATTCATTCAAAACCAATAATAACAAACTTGTCAGGTTTAAGAAATACAAATATACCTCAACCAATTTATACAGTCAAAACAAAACAAAGACTAGAACAAGAAGAAACAGAGTCAACTACATTTCAATCTCCTCCTTTATCACCAACATATTCTCAAATGCAAGATCCTCAAGAAATTAAGATGCCATCTCAAATAGATATGATAGATGCTGAGTTTGAAATAGACAAAGCCTTTATCCGAAAAGATTTCAATTCAAAAGAAAACAAATAACTACGTAATTAGTATTTTTCAACTTTTGAGTTTTGACAAACAAAAAGATGAAATTTTACAAGAATACCATCAATTTCTAAGAAAACTCAAATGCCATATGAATTTCTTCAAATGGTTTGAAATTTACACCGAACAAAATTCAATCTATTTTCCTTTTATCAAAATTCTCAATGTAACAAGTAAATCCTCAATTACTTGGCAATCATCTAAAAATAAAAATATTGAATCAATCCATCCTCCTTTAGAAGAAGTTCAATTAACTCATCATGACACTCCAATTATGGCTTCTCCATTCAAAATTAAAACTAACAATTTAGCACCACATGTTAGAGATGTTTCAAAAATCATAGAACAAAACAATTATACAAATTAACATTTAAACACAATAGGAACACAATTGACTAGAGTAGAAAATCTAGTTCGAAGAGAAAATATTTTACCCATAGTAAAACCCCAAAACACAACTGATAAACCAATTTTTATACCTCATTAAATTCCAAAAGATATGTTAAAACAATTATCTTCAAGATTTCTAATGGAAAACATTGATGAAAAACTTGATCAATTAAACATAATTGTTTATAAATGTTCTCAAGTTCCTGATTCTCCTCAAATAGAAATAGAAAGTTCACACATAAATATAGTAGAACAAATACCTGAAACTTCCTCAAATACAATTAATGTTTTTACAAAATTACCTAACATATTAGAATCTGATTCTAATAATTTATCTGATATTCAAGATATTGATCAATTAGAACAAAATTTTACAACAAATACAACCAATTCAATTAATAGACTTGATTGGAAACAAGTTCCAACCAAAAACTTTTATCCAAGACCTACGTATCCCGATATCCAAATCGAGGAACGTGGACAATTTAAACAAGTTTCCTATCATAGTGAATCTATTTATGAATGAAATATTGATGAAATGATAGAATATCAAATCTTAAATTTTCTTGATGAAATGACAATGGTAAGTACAGCTTATAAAATGAGACGATTTATCGGATCATTCTGTAGCTCGAATGATTGTCACTGGATTTACAAGAGATAATTCAAAGGATGGTCGGATCACTGTTTTGCTCCCCCTGATAGACAAACAATTCTTAATGTGTTTAAAACTACAAGTGATGGAACAACAATCCAAGATGACAATGGTGAAGATATCCAGGATGCAGTTGCAACCTTGATCTTCTCTATTGTAATTTGTAAAACATTTCTTAGGTGACCCTTCAAAAATCAAAGATAGACACTCTGATCTTATCAACAATCTCAAATGTAGAAAACTTCAAGATTTTAGATATTACAAACACATTTCTCACAAAAGTCATATTATTTGATGATTGTAGCAAACCTTACTAGAAAGAAAGATTTCTTTTGGATTACCCAATTTATTCGTTGAAACAATTAGATAAAAAAATGATTGTCAAATTCCATATGATAAACTTACTTATAGTGATCTTTATCACACATATCAATTCTGAAGGAATAATTCTATGTAGAGAACTTCGTCTCAAAGAGAAATTTAAAAAAGATCAAAGCATGAAAGAATTGGACTCTTTCTGTGAACAATTTGGATTTGATTGTGAAAATTCTCGTTCTAAACATAGAAAATCTAAACACAAATATATCAAACATCACAAATCACATAAATATCACCAAAAGGGTATTGAAAAAGATAATCAATATTATAAACAAAGATTTTCTAAATCAAAACATAAAACACGATATCAAGAAAAACCACCTTCAAGATCTTCAAAATGGTTTTCACACTCAAAACCTTCTTCAAAAATACACAAAAAACAAGAAAAAAAATTCTAATATGTTATAACTGTGGCAAAGAAGACCATATTAAATCAAATTGTCCTCAAGAAAAAAAGAAGAAAATCAATGCAATTAATGCTTTAGATATTTCTGATGAAATTAAAACACTTCATCATTTCAAGTGATGATTTTGAACCTCAAATTGATGAAATCTATTCAAGCACAGAATATTCAGCTTCTGAAACTTTAGATTCTGAACCCATTAAATCAAATTGTCAATGTATTCATTGTATTAAAAGTATTAATACAATAACTCAAGAACAAATATTCCTTTTAGATATAATTGATAAAATTAATGATCCTCAACTTTAAAAAGAATGTTTACTCAAACTTAAAGATAATCTCAAAGGCAAACAGCCCTTGAAACAAGTCACTTCTTATAATTTACAGGATATCTTTAAGAAATTTGATTACAAATACCCATGGGAAAGGGATATCACTATACAAGATTTACAACAAGAAATTAATCCAATCAAACATGAAATTTTTGATTTAAAACATCACACACAAAATGAAATCTCAAAATTAAAGTATCAAATTTCTCAAAGAAATCATATACCACAAACACATGAAATTAACTCTAGTAATGATGAAACTCATAAAGAAAATGAAGAACAAAGATAAGAATATATCAATATAATCACAAAAACACTTCAACAAAAATGGTTAGTAAAACTCTCAATAGTAATTAACAAAGAATATAGACTTGATACAATTGCTCTTATTGATTCAGGTGAAGATCTCAATTGTATTTAAGAAAGATTAATTCCTACACAATATTTTGAAAAAACAAAAGAAATCTTACACAGAGCAAGTGGTAGTCAACTTAATATCAATTAAAAATTAACCAAAACTCATGTATACAATGATGAATTATGTATTTCCACTCCATTTATATTTGTGAAAAACTTAACAAGAGAAGTTATTTTATGATCTCCTTTTATAACTTTAATCAAACCATTCATGGTTACCCATGAAGGAATTCAATCCGTAATTGATAATCAAACAATTAATTTCCTGTTCATAAATCCACCTCATATTAAAGATATTAATTTGATTAAAGAATTTTTCATATTCAATAACAATCATGTCAATATAATATCTCAAAAACAAAAACAAATTTGTTTTCTTAAAAAAGAAATTCAATATAAAAGAATTGATGAGCAACTCAATATTATGGAGGTATTCTAAAACAAAAGATTAGTGAGAAAGAAGAATTGATAAGATATGCATCAGGTACTTGGAATCAGGCTCAATTAAACTATTCTACAATCAAAAAGGAAATTTTATCTATAGTATTATGCATTTCCAAATTTCAAAGTGATTTAATTAATCAAACATTTCTTATTCGAGTCGATTGCAAAACAATTAAAAATGTTTTACAAAATGATGTTCAAAATATTGCTTCAAAGCAAATATTTGCTAGATGGCAAGCTATACTTTCTGTATTTGATTTTCAAATAGAATATATCACAGGAGAAACTAATTCTATTCCTGATTTTCTGACTCGTGAATTTTTGCAGGGAAGATAACTATGTCTAAAAAAAGTCCAACCTCTCAAACCTAAGCAAACCCATACTGTTAGGCAAACAAGGTCATAGTATGATAAGGTCCAAGAAGAAGAAGAAACTCCTATTCCCTTACCTCCTTTGGCTTTATTAGCATCCGAATTTTCTCAAGCAGATTCTTCAAAGTCTTATGTTAAGGCAATGACTTCAACAGGTTCTCAAAAGGGTTCTGTTGTCCCTCAACAACATCAGACATTTAGGATTTCTAATCCGCCGCCTCTTTTAAAATCTCAATATATTCTAAAAGCCCAAAAAATGTCTCTTTTTCTAGTTGAAAAAGGGTTTTCAAATTCAAATCCCAATTTGATTGCTCAAAATTATTTTCATCTAGAATGACAATTTCTTACAACTGATTTTCACAAAAAGCAAGAATATTATGAATATATTTTAACAGATACTCAATCTATTTTCCTTATTCATTATTATGAGGAAAAAATGATTATTCATTCAACTTACAGAATTGCTCATGTTATTTCTTCATTTGAATGGGGACAAAATCTCAATTTACCAAAATAATTTGTTACATAGTTTAAACCAGCAACTTATCTCAAAGAACAACTCCAACCTCCTCAATTCTTTAATTATTGGGATTATCGTTATGCCTGGTATAATTGTTTCTATTTCCAAAATCAAAATCGTCAACATTCTTTGTGTTTTCTTTTCAAATCATATTTCAATTTCAATGTTCCATTATGGTTTCTAGATTGGTGGATCTATTTTGGTCCCATTCCTGAAATTTTACCTTCAGAAGCTTTACAAGGTTTCAAACTTTTTCAATCAAAATATCTTATCCCAAGAGAACTTTCTCATTTCACTCACACTTACCTCTTTTCAAATTAGCATGGATTACTTCTTGGTCTTTTGCTCTTGTTCCTTCTCAATCCCAATCTTTCTTTTATTTGGGTCGTTTACCTCTTTTCAAATTAGCATGGATTACTTCTTGGTTTTTTGCTCTTGTTCCTTCTCAATCCCAATCTTTCTTTTATTTGGGTCGTCAATTCAAAGTTAAGTGGTGGGATGATTTCAAACCTTACAAAGCTATTCCCAAGGTCATAACTCTTTGACTTATTGATAATCCTTCATTATCCCTACTATCTCCAATAAATTCAGGAAGTTCAACCAAATTTCTTCAAACCAAATCAAATACTCAAACTAGTTTGACAACATCCACCTCAAAGAAAGATTACAAAAACAAATTAAAACAAGCGTTACTAGAGTCAGAATCAGATGATGAGGATAATATTCTCAATCTCAAGGATCTGTAAATTTGGGCAATGATAATGAAGACGACTGTTTCGGATTTTACCCGCCAATACAACAATAATGACTTGATCCGACAATCAAGCTGAAAAAGACAAGATTCTCCATCAAATAATGCAAAGATGAGTAGTCAAAAGAAGCATCTCAAAACAGTGACAGTCAAAGACGAAAGCTACAGTGAAAAGAAAAAAAATCAAGTTAAAGTAAAAACATCAAGTAAAAGTATCAGGTAACTCAAAAGATATAATTCGGTTCCACCGAAGGAAGAAGATACGAAGAATCTCAAGACATTAAAGGAGTCAAGCCACTCAAGAAAAAGAGAAAATAATTCAAATTAAAGAAAACAAAAATATTCAAGTACTCAAGTGCAAAAATCTCGTAGAAGGCTCCGCACCAGGGGCTATTATAGAAAAATCTTTTTCTTTTTTTTTTTCAATTTAGTCCCCCCCCCCGAGACAAGAAAGAATGGAGAGAAGCGGGTATGAAAGAATGCGAGTTGAAGGCGAAGTTGTCATTCCTCTCATCGGTGAAGAACGTCGACCCCGGAGAGAGAAGAGCGGAACTACTTTTTCCAGGCCACCTACATCTGATCCATTTGGCGAAGAGGGTACAGTTTGTTTCGTCGATAGCATTTTCTGATTTGGGATGCGTAGTAGCTGTTGTCACAGTAGGGGTCTGAGAGCTTGTCCAGTACCACCAGTACCATAAATGCATCTCCTTCGCCCGCGCACGATAGCTCTACCTGGCGTGGTCCATATTCATCCTAATCCTATGAATGAATAGATTACTTTCGGCGAGGAGGTTTCCTCAAGCTTGGAATGGCTGATGGCGTGGGAGTAGGTATGTGAGCCTAAGTCGGAAGGAGGGCTGGGCCTCAGACGCTTGGAGCCAATTAACCTAGCGTTGCTGGCGAAAGTTGGGTGGAGGTCCCTGCATGGTTTAAATGCTGCTAGCCCCAATGCTGCTCGCTTTTATTCCGGTGGATCAATGGGTTGCCGCACCTTTAAACTAGGCTCGGGCTCGGATTCAAAAGTGGAAGCGTTTAGGAAACCCTGTATTTTTCGCTTAAAAAAGAGTGATTTAAGCAATCTATATAGGCAGGGGAGGATACAGACAGAACCTACTCTTTCGATCGATGGTCTCGACTTAATAAAGTACCATCAAACAAGCGATGCTATAAAAAAAAAACACATAAAGATAACGGTAACAATACAACTTGAGCCCCACCCCATTTAGTATTAGTCGTAAGCCGGGCGGTATCTTTCACCTTTAGTTAGCTAGTTTGGTGATTGTCTTGATCAGCTTGCTCAATAGTATAGTTGAGTTGATTCGAAAGCTTTCAATAGAAGTCTGGTTTGAATCATGCGCTATCATCACGAACCGTCGGTGCCTAGATCTTCCCATTTCCAAGAAGATCCCGGGCTTGCCAAACCGCTTCCACTAAAGGTAGGAACCCTGGATGGTCAGCCCAGAAGTCAAAGAACGCAGAAGGCCGGAAGAAGATGATTCGGAATAAGACTACTATTAGAGCTGACCTGAAGCTCATCCCTAATTCCTCTAACTACGCTCGGGCTCCCCCCTGGACCCCCCGGGAAATCCCTTCACTGCATTTCTTTTCTGCTATTAAAACCAATAAAAAAAGATCCCTAGCGGTACGAAAAGAGAGGTCGTGATGATAGATTTGAAACAACTGCTTCTGCCAGTGTAGGCTTGCTCCGCCCTTAGACTCGTTACGCTGTTCGACTGAACTCCATCTACAAGATGAGTATGCTCCATAGGGATTGCTCGGGATCCGATCAGTAATAGAAAGATTATGTGATAAGCCTATGAAACTCAGAAACCACCTATTTGTTATTAGGAGTAGGTGGAGTTGAAGGGATGAGAAGACAGCCTTCACCCATAACTAAACTAACGGCACCTGCCAACTGGAGAAACGACGTTCGTTATCATGCCCTTTTTGGTCTGATTTGATAGGGCTCTGGATGAGGCTCCCCCCCTCTTTTTTTTTTATTTCATTAATTATTAATTTGATTTCGTTTGCCCCTCCCAAAAGGTGCTTATCTGGACCGGATGAAAGCTCATCTCATGGATGCCCAAAACTCTGCTTTGTGGCCTTCTCGCATTCATGTACCTAAGTACCCTTTGAACTGCCTGCTAATGAGCTTGTCCGGGGTGACTTTGGTATCGGCTAACCAGTGATCGACATCGGAAGAAGAAGGGGTTTACGTAGGTGCCTGGGCGGATCTGGTGGTCGACAATTGTTCGGACTTGGTAAAGGTTGTCGCGGGATGAGAGTTGGTTCCTCCCAAAAATGAAACTCTCATTTTTCCAGTGCATATTAGTGAGTACTCCCATCCACCCCGTGCACCTCCTAGCCTTCTCCTAGCTTACCCCTAATGATCTTATCTTACCTAGCCTTTGTCCCTAGTCCCTTCCCTGTCATCAACTTAAATTGGTTTGGTATGGGCACTGGTCATTGTCCCTCGTCCGGTCTGAAGTTCGAGACAAAGGAACAAAAAACACTTTCTCTATGGCCTCCTCGTTTTGAGACATTATGGCTTTGATCGAGCCACAAACAGGACAAATCTCAGAAGCTGTTCTAATCTAAGACACTCGACCAGGAGCTTCTACGCGGATTAGACACCCACCTAGCCTACCTGGTTCCCAGTTCCAAAAGGGGGCTTTGTCTGCTGTCTTGCTTTGAGTGGAGTAGGGTCGGCCAGCATGCTAGGCATTGGAAAAGGAGACCTACCTTCTGTACCATATCCGGTTCCCAAACCCATTATATTGAATCGAAGTGTAATGGCCCTCATAGAGAAGGAGGATAAAAGAGTAATAAATAGTAAGCTATAAATAATGGAATGCGGGAGCTTATTCAATTAGGGAAGGAAGCGATTCGACGGGGCATACAACTTCTTTGGGGCCGCTATCCTTGTTGTGCACTTGGGAAAGCTAGTCTGAGTTGAAAGCTAGGCTCTAACCCTTGCTTGCCACGTAAGTCAAGACAGCTCGAAAGGCCAGGAACAGCAAGCTCTCAAGTGGCAACCTAATCGGCTTTTTCACTTTAAATGGAGTGAAGGACTGGTCCTTCTCTTGCCTTCTCCACCCCTTTCGAATGAAGAAGTGTGGGCATGTCTAGGAACAGCTTTGAAGGTTCGAACCGGTCTTCTCCTCTAGAAGCAGGTCCTGCTGCATCTCGAACTGCTTGTGCAACTACTGCCTCTGCTTCTCCTGTCTCCGGTGTTGGATCACCTACTTACTACTGCGACTGGGTTTGAATCTCGATCAAGGACTGGAACTGCGTCTGGATCTGCTGCTAGTGCTACCTGTTACACGACGTTCAGAACCAGCCTTGAAGTGAATGAATTAGAAGGAACGAAGAAGTAAGGAAATGAGACGACTCTTTCTTGAACTATATCATAAACTACGGATCTTCCCCCTTTCTTGTCTCAGGGGGGGCCTCATTCAATCTCGTATTGCAGAAAATAAAAGAATTTGAGGCTTCGGAAAAGGTGCTCGCACAGGCATGGTCTTCCAGTCTACTCTTTGGAAGAGAGTCAAAGAACTTTTTTGATAACAGGAGATGGCATTCTGTTGATGAGGTATGCGGCCATGAGGACGGCTTCAGACCAAAACACTTTAGGGACTTTCATTTCAATGAGCAGGCTCCTGGCAATCTCAAGTAAGTGCCGATTCTTACGCTCGGCAACCCTGGGATTCGGGAATGCCTGGGTACCTGCCTGTTTGCGGATCCTATCAATCAACAGATGGGGAGTACGATAAGCTTGAAACGGATAATGTTGTGAGTGCCCCAACAACTCGTCATGCACTCGACCTGTCTGAATTTCGAGCGAATGGGACAGAAAGGAATAGAACGAGTGATGGACTGTCAACAGCAGATTGAACTCCCCGGAAGCAGCATAGAGAGAAGATCTGCTATTTACA
Organism: Tetracentron sinense; assembly: GCA_015143295.1. Lineage (NCBI taxonomy): Eukaryota > Viridiplantae > Streptophyta > Magnoliopsida > Trochodendrales > Trochodendraceae > Tetracentron > Tetracentron sinense. Next base: position 8,556,158 of record CM026573.1, read on the forward strand.
ATGTTCTATTGTTCGACCAGCCCTCTCCGGATCAAGGGATTCGAAGAAAGACTCTCCAAAAAAGGAGTGCTCCTGTGATTTGGAATAGAGTATATAGTAATACGTTCCATGTAAGATATGAAGTAGTTCTATCTAGCGCTTAAAGTCTTATTGCCTAGACGTTATCTTAAGACGAAAGAATTCTATAAGAGCAAGCATTCGGCAATGAAGTTTCTCAAGCCTTAGAAAATTAATCAAGTGTTCAAGTGTTTCTCAATCTTGTAACATTTAGTTCAATTTTTAGTTTAGAACAATCCTTGTATCTGTTGTAACCTTTCCTCTCCAATTCTCAAATCATGAAGCTGTAAGCGGGAGATTACATCTTCAATCTGTAACCTTTCTTCTCAAATGTATTTTATATATGTATTTGTTTTATTTCAATCAATATATGTATTATTTCTCTTTCAATTAATGTCTCTTTCTTCAAAATCACTGCACATTGTTCAATTGAGAGACCGCTGTAAATTTCTGCAGTATCCACACTGAATTACTGTCAGCATAAGGTCCATTTAAATCTCAAGACTAACAAGAACAATACTCTGCATTAAAGTATTATATTTCCGCAATTTTATATATGATCCCCAAGCCTGGGTGTATTATAGTATCATAAGTGCACAGTATTGTTCTTGTTAGTCCTGAGATTTAAATGAACCCTATGCTGACAGTAATCCAGTGTGTATACTGCGGAGACTTACAACGATCTCTCAGTTAAACAATGTGCAGTGATTTTGAAGAGACATTAATTTGAGTAGAAATAATACATATATTGATTGAAAGAGAATAAATACATATATATAAAATACCTTTGAGAAGAAAAGTTACAGATTGAAGAAAATGTAATCTCCCGCTTACAGCTTCATGATTTAAGAATTAGAGAGGAAATGTTACAAAAGATACAACGATTGTTCTAAACTAAAAATTGAACTAAAGGTTACAAGATTGAGAAACACTTGACTAATTTCCTAAGGTTTGAGAAACTTCATTGCCGAATGCTTGCTCTTATAGAATTTTTTGAAATTCTTGCACTTGAATACTTTTGCTTTTTTTAATTTGAATTCTTGTCTTTTTTTTTTGAGTGGCTTGACTCCTTTGATGTCTTGAGATTCCTCATGTCTTCTTCTTTCGGTGGAACCGAATCATATCTCTTGAGTTACCTGATACTTTTACTTGATGCCTTTATTTTAACTTGATTCTTTTTCTTTTCATTGTAGCTTTCGTCTTTGACTGTCACTGTTTTGAAATGCTTCTTTTGACTACTCATCTTTGCATTGTTTGATGGAGAATCTTTTGTCTTTTTCTGCTTGATTGTCTGATCAGATAATTATTGTTGTATTGGCGGGTAAAATCCGAAACAGTCATCTTTATTATCATTGGCCAAATTTACAGATCCTTGAGATTGATAATTATTATCCTCATTATTTGATTCTAACTCTAGTAACGCTTGTTTTAATTTGTTTTTGTAATCTTTCTTTGAGGTGGATGCTGCCAAACTAGTTTGAGTATTTGATTTGGTTTGGAGAAGTTTGGCTGAACTTCCTGAATTTGTTGGAGATGGTAGGGATAATGAAGGATTATCAATAAGCCAAAGAGTTATGACATTGGGAATAGCTTTGTAAGGTTTGAAATCATCCCCCCACTTAACTTTGAATTGACGACCCAAATAAAAGAAAGATTGAGATTGAGAAGGAATAAGAGCAAAAGACCAAGAAGTAATCCATGCTAATTTGAAATTTGAAATTTGAAAAGAAAAGGTAAGTGTGAATGAAATGAGAAAGTTCTCTTGAGATAAAATATTTTGATTGAAAAAGTTAGAAACCTTGTAAAGTTTATGGAGGTAAAATTTCATGAATGAGAACAAAATAGATCTACCAATCTAGAAACTATAATGGAACATTGAAATTAAAATATGATTTGAAAAGAAAACACTAAGAATGTTGACGATTTTGATTTTGGAAATAGAAACAATTATACCAGGCATGACGATAATCCCAGTAATTAAAGAATTGAGGAGGTTGGGGTTGTTCTTTGAGATAAGTTGTTGATTTAAACTTTGTAACAAATTGTTTTGATAAATTGAGATTTTGTCCTCATTCAGATGGAGAAATAACATGAGCAATTCTGCAAGTTGAATGAATAATCTTTATTTGCTCATAATAATGAGTAAGGAAAATAGATTGAGTATCTTTTAAAATATAATATTTTTGCTTTTTGCGAAAAAATCAGTTGTAAGAAATTGCCATTCTAGATGAAAATAATTTTGAGCAACCAAATTGAGATTTGAATTTGAAAACCCTTTTTTCAACTGGAAAAAGAGACATTTTTTGGGCTTTTAGAATATATTGAGATTTTAAAAGAGGCGGCGGATTGGAAATCCTAAATGCCTGATGTTGTTGAGGGACAATAGAACCTATTTGAGAACCTGCTGAAGTCATTGCCTTTAAGACTTTGAAGAATCTGCTTGAGAAAATTCGGATGCTAATAAGGCCAAAGGGGGTAAGGGAATAGGAGTTTCTTCTTCTTTTTGGACCTTATCATAACATGACCTAGTTTGCCTAACAGTCTAGGTTGCTTAGGTTTGACAGGTTGGATTTTTTTAGACATAGTTATATTCCCTGCAAGAATTCACGAGTCAGAAAATCAGGAATAAAATTAGTTTCTCCTTTGATATATTCTATTTGAAAATCAAATACGGAAAGTATAGCTTGCTATTTAGCAAATATTTGCTTTGAAGTAATCTTTTGAACATCATTTTGTAAAACATTTTTTGCTGCTTTGCAATCGACTCGAACAAGAAATGTTTGATTAATTAAATCACTTTGCAATTTGGAAATGCATAATACTATAGGTAAAATTTCCTTTTTGATTGTAAAATAGTGTAATTGAGCCTGATTCCAAGTACCTGATGCATATTTTATCAATTCTTCTTTATCACTAATATTTTGTTTTAGAATACCTCCATATCCTAAATCAGAAACATCAGTTTCAACAATTTTTTGTGCATTGTTGTCTGCAAAATGTAAACATGGAAGAGTTTTAACTAATTGTTTAATTTGCTTAGTAATTTCAGTGTGCTCTTAAGTCCAAGGTGGGGGATTCTTTTTTTATCTTTCTCTTATTGGTTTACTAATTTGACTAAGGTTTTGGCAATGATTTGAGATGTAATTTAGACTTCCTAAGAATCTTTGTAATTGTTTTTTATCTTTAATTTCATCTGGGAATTTTTCAGCAAATTCAATTGATCGATGAATTAGGACAAGAGTTCCATGATGAATATTATGACTAAGAAATCTGATTTTGGTTTGGAATAATTGAATTTTGGACGATGAGACCGCTTAATAATTTGAAAGAATATATTGAGATGTTTTCAATGTTGATCTATGGAGGTTGAATAGATTAACACATCATCAATATAGACCAAAAGACATTACATTCCATTCATATTGTCCAAATGGTACTGTAAATGTAGTTTTGTACTTGTCTTTTTATGCAATCTGTATTTGCCAAAAACTAGATTTCATATCAAATTTTAAGAATAGACCTTTTTGTTCTACATATTGAAAAATAGGTGATGTCCAGTCATTAATTTATGTCACAGATTTTCAATCCCAAAAAATAGTTGCAAAGAAACCACGAAAATCTACGTTTTAGGCATAGCGGTTTCAAATTCCTTCAACATTTACTTTGAAAATATTTCATTTGAAATAGAGACCCAAAAGAGATAAAAAAAAACATAATAGTAAAGTGTTGGTGCAAGGAAGCAATAATCTTATTCACAGTTAGGAGGATTGACCTTTTACCAAATCAATTCCTTTTTTCAGATCATAATTTCTGCAGGGGCAGTTTTGGTAATTTCCATTCGTCCAAAATTTCTGAATTTTAATGAGTAGACTCTAGATGATTCAACGTGTCTGCTGTCTAAATCTGAAGTTAATCGGACAAGGATTGAATTTTGTAAGTTCATTCAAAGTGACAGTGGCAGTTCTGTAAAATTCAGCAACTTTCCACTATCCAAGAAAATTAGACTAGTGTATTACATATCAAAAACTGCTACTGGAAATACTCGAAGGTATTCCAAGTTAAACCCCTCAATCAATTTAGAAAAACCAATTAATTGGAAATTCATTCATATCCCAAACTATGTCAATTGTAAACTAGGGTTTCCACTTTACAGTTCCCAAACTTGATCATCTTAATTTGAATGAACAAAACCTTGAGTATGGGTCTAATATAAAATGTGGCAGTCTCAATGCATGTAAAGAATTCTAAAGCTACAAAAAACTTTAAACCTTCACTTTCTTGAATTTCGGCAATGTAAAAAAAAACCCTCGTTAGAATACCTTACTTCAGTCACTATAAGAATTGATGAGAAGTACATATATGACAATAGTAAATAGCAGAAAATACTTTTTTGCAACCAAGAGAATCCATACTCGTTCAACACTAACTCAATATTCCTAAAAACTAAGGAAAAAGTGATAATGCATGGTGACCTTTATAGAGGTGCTGAATTTAATAGGATTTCCTATTCTAATTCAAATCGACTCCAATCTTACTTCTAAACAACTCAATCTTTGACCAAGACTTTTCTAATTCCAATCGGACTCTTGTAGTAATTAAAACTAAAATAAACAACTACTAAAAAGAGTGCTGGCTGAAATATACATGGCCCTACAAACCCTAGCCATGACTAGGTTGATTACCCTAATGGGCCTAGCCTTTTGGGTGGGCCAGTAGTCTTTCTATGAGTTTAACTTCTGGGCTCCCCTCTTATGAGGTGAATCATAATTTGGGGTTGATAAATCAGGCCCAGGCTTATTAGGCTAGACCTAATCCATCAGCACCTCTTTGTGAACCTCATGGTTTCTACATGGGGTGGGCTATTGGACCCACTCCTAGATCAACGTGGGTATGCTCCTGCATCAATTCTCCCGGGGTAGAGAAAATTCGACCTATCCTTCACTCGGTGCATACTTGAAACAATAAGCAGACATGCTTCTACTCTTTTCGGCCTTGAGAACGTGCTTCATTCTTCCATGTTCGAATTCATGTGTTAGTTCGCCCATAGTGTATGACATCGAACTGGAATTGGAATTTCCGCCCTAAAATGATGTGACACATCCATGTCACAGACATAACAGCTAACAAGTGATCTGAAAGTTCACAACCCGAGGTCAAGATGGACTTCGAAGTTTAATATTGTAGGACTTCCTTTCTTGAAACCTTCCAGCATTCACTTCCTTCATACCAAGAGTCCACATATTGAACCAACAGACGAGATCAACAGATTTAAGGTTTAGTACACTCTCACTATCAATGATAGTATGCACATCTAAGGTCTTGTTTTCATCACCATGCAGTATCCCCTTGTAGTGAAACAGAACTTTATTCTTTTGGGCCAAATCCTGTAGAAGTTCATTCTAATACACTCCTGGCAAAAGACCTACACCGTTCCCACTAAGCAGGATTTGGCCCGAGAAATGAAGTTTTGTTTCACTACAAGGGGATACTGCATGGTGATGAGAACAAGACCTTACATGTGCATACTATCATTCATAGTGGGAGTGGACTAAACCTTATATCTGTTGATTCTCTTAGTTCAATATGTGGACTCATGGTACGAAGGAAGTGCGAATAGCAGAAGGTTTCAAGAAAGGGAGTCCTAAGGTATTAAATACAATAGTCCATCTTGACCTCGGGTTGGGAACTTTCGGGTTACTTGTTAGCTGTTAAGTCTGCGACATGGATGTGTGTCACATCATGTTAGTACAACAATTCTAATGTGAGTTTGATGTCATACACTATGGGCGAACTAACATGTGTTCCAACATGGAGGAATGAAGCTCATTCTCAAGGCAGAACTGAGTACATGCATGCCTGCTTATTGTTTCGAGTATGCACCGAGTGAAGAATCAAGCAACAACAGGAGGCTACTGCCTAAGCGTTCGTGGTCAAACTTTCTCCACCCTGGGAGAATTGATGCAGGAGCATATCCATGTGAATCTAAAAGTGGGTCCAATGGCCCATCCCATGTGGAAATCGTGAGGTTCACAAAGGGGTTCAATGGCACTCACACTTTCTCATTTCTATCAATCTCTTTAAGAAATGACCCATGAATCTCGTAGGGTTTGGTTCCTTAACCCCTATACTATTCTCCTCTAATATTGATTGTTGATAATATCAGTGCTGCAACTGCTTCTTTGGACCAATCTGACTATCGCACATAATAGGCACTCACACTTTTCTCATTGTCTCTTGTAAATCTCTTTGAGAAATGACCCATGAATCTCGTAGGGTTTGGCTCCTTACCCTATACTATTTTCCGCTATAATGTTGATCGCTGATGATGTAGTGCTGCAAGCCTGCAACTGCTTCAGCTTGATTTTAGTCACATTTAATAACATTGGGATGGCTCATCATATCTTATTTTTGGGATCTTTGAACCGATTAATATTATCCCCATTTGCTTCATATCTGAAGCCTGTGTTTTCCTATTCTTTGGGCTTTCTTTCCACAAGTTTCTCAGAAAAAGAGTGACAAATTTCACTTGGTGCAGAGCCAGGCGATCCACCTACAATTTTCTTTTATATCCATTCACTGGAAGTTAAATGGCTTTGACACAAAGGAACTTAGTTTGCTTCTCTATAAAAAATTAAATCACATGCTCTGGTGATCTCATATAATAATTGCACATTTAGCGTCCGTGTCTCGTATTGGGATTCCCCTCTCATCGTCATGGCTTGAACCTGACATTTCTCCTGTTTCAGTTACAAGCTCAAGCTCGTGCTCTCTCTCTCTCTCTTCTCTCTCTCTCTCTCTCTCTCAGTGATTAGCTATTATTAAAGGTTAACATTAGATAGGACACATCATTTAGCAACTTATGGCTTATAGTTGTTGAACTAGGTAAATGATAATTCTGTATGATTGCAATTGTGGTCGGATTCCATCTATCCACATGACGTTACTAGTCCTTATGTGATGTTCTAAGCCAATATTTTCTGATTGCAGTCGTTGCTCTGTGATCCAAACCCAAATTCACCTGCGAATTCAGAAGCGGCACGAATGTTTAGTGAGAACAAGCGCGAGTACAATAGGAGAGTACGGGAGATTGTTGAGCAAAGTTGGACTGCAGACTAATAACTCTCCTTGTAGAGTTCTTTGGATATTCTGAAAGTTTGTTGATCTGTTTGAGTAATATTACCACTCAGACCATTGTATTTCAGACTCCCTTCACTTTTAAATATACTATATTTATGCTTTTCAAGGTTTGATTTTAGTCTGCTGTAACTTCATTTCTCTGACATGTTGCACGTAGTCAGTTTATGTATATAAGAATTTCCTGTATCACCTTGCCTAGAAATCCTTTTAACTCTCTTAATTTGCTTCAATATTAAAATTGTGTATTGTTTACTTGGATGTGACTGAATACATGCATTAGATTATCAAAAAAAAAAGTAAATGTATTGAGGATATAATTATTTTGAAACCCAACAAATTAATGATCGGCAACTGGAGAAGGATGATGGGAGTACTATTGCTTTCAAGATGCTTGTTGTCTCTTAACCTAGATTTACCATCTATCTATCTATACTACTCTTATATAGTAGTTGGTATCCACGTGGCACACTCCACTGCTCTTTATTATCTTTAAATTGGTGTCACGTGGCACACCATTCAACCAATAACTTCACTCCATGTGTGTATGGATTTCTCTCTCCTCAGTCTTCACTAATTACTATCTTATTAAAGTTTCTTAACCCTTCATTTATTCTTATACACCACACTTTCCTATTCCCATAATCCAATAAAACTCGTTCTCATCTAAATACAGCGCATATAGATAGATGTGGATGTAAATCTATTGATCTCCATTTTTTCTTTTGTGCTGCCATCTCATCCAATGTTCTCCGTAACAAACATCGAATAGAGGAGTCATTTCATTTTCTCCCCCCTTTTTTTGACTTCTCCCCACTTGATACAGTATATTATATTCTATATTTGATGATGAATGGACGCCTGAGGCCCGGTGCACCAGAGGTAATCCAATGCCCTTTTATTCTTCTCTCAATTAAGTGGCACAGGTTGTTTTTAGCTTCTTTCTTATTTCCAAAACACTTTCCATCTCCTATTGCATGCTTTGTTACTCTCTTATTACCAAAAGGGTCTTCTGGTTCTGACAAACACAACTCTTTTCCAACGTAGAAGTACACCTATTCAACTTCTCTCCTTCCTAGTATTCCCTTTCAAATCATCCTGTGCAAGGAGACTCACAGCAGCTCCACTGTGCTCAACTGCTCATATATTCTCCTTCCTAGCATTCCCTTTCAGAGGGGACTTTGATGCTGCACTTGAGGTGGTTCAGGGGATTGACATTAGAGGTCCAATCCCAAGGATGACTATGACTATGACTATAACTATTGTTGAGAGAACTCGGCAACAAAAATGGCGTCACAAAGGCTCGAATTTGCAAGGTGGTATTATGTCAATGCACTCAGTAATCTTACTTAAAGCAAGATCACTGGTTGGGCTAAAGGTTTTTGCTTTTTTCATCTAACAATAGCTCCTTATTTTTCTTTTGCAATCTTAGAATTGACTGGAATGATATTTAGTTCCTAATTGTAATCAAGCTTGGATGGTGTTAGATGGGGCAGTAATTTTAAGATCTCCAATACACAACTCGGTGGTGTGAGCAAGTGGCAACTGTTTTCCATTGCCAAGCCATTATAACAGAGTGCAAATCAATCCTCTAGTCGGCCCCTAATACCAGAATGGCAACGGCTTAGCTCTGGCGGACGCCTGAGCTAGGTGGCACACACCATCCGGCATGTGGTGATAAAAGGGGGAGAAATCAATTCATTTTCTCCCCATGTTTTTGACTTCTCACCACTTGATATCTCTCCCCCTTTTATCGTCACATGCCGGATGGTGTGTGGATGCCCGAGCGCCCAGTTTGGGCGTCCACATAATCCGTTGCCTACCAAAATTGGTATTAGGGGTCCACATGCTCAATTGTATTTTGACACCTCAAATTCTTCATTTAATGTCCCAACTTCTGTTAAGTCTTCATTCTAATTCAAAGACACGATTCAACAGGGCAAAGAGTGAAAAGCCCCCTCCGTTCTTCAAAAACAACCTTCCCTAGTAAGATCTCTTTTTATTTTTGTTGGTATATTGATTCTCAGAACTCTATCCCCACATAGTGAAAACATTTGGCAAGTTGGAGGAACCTCTCTTTTAACTTCTCATTTCAGGAATTATCCTCTAAACTCCATTCCTGCTATCCAAGCATCCATCTGTTCTATCTGAAATACAAAGACCAGTGTTCTTGGCGGTGGTGCTTTTTATTCTGTTATCGCGGGGGCTACTGGTTGTCATAAATAACATACACCATTGCAGACAGCTTGGGACGGACTATTCCTCCTGGTGGTCCCATTGCATACTCCACCTGGGCTAACGGGCATACTTTCCTGGTCGGTGACATTTTAGGCAATCTCTTGCTTAATTTCTCTTTAAGCTCGTCTCTTCTTCTTCATGGCCTAATGGGCCTGTGTTTAATTTTGGATTTGCTCTCTGTACGTTTGGATAGCTACTTATAGACTTATAGTTGAGCCAGAAAGTTGAATTCTCCTTCTCAAATCCACTGTCTTCATAGCTAAATATTTATCCATGCTTTTGCAAGCAAAAACATTTGGAAGATTTTGGAATTTGCCTCAACTCCATCATCTGTATCCAGATTTCTTCATAGGATTAATTCATGGCTTTCCCGCACATCTCGAGAGGTGATCAAGAAGAAATTACTAACTTTGATCAAATGGGTTTCTCCAGATTAATCCCACTTTATCTGTACATGATGCAACAAACACTGAGGTAGAATTTGTTTTAATCAATTGGTGTAAACTGTCCCAAAGTCAAAACTATCAGATTCAGCAAAATTTCTCAATTCCCAAATCAAAATTAATTAATTTTTTTTTAATTAATAGCTCTCTATAGTTTGTCCTAGGTTAGTCACTTATTTTAATAAATTATTTGCATATATCCCTTCTCTTTATACTTTTTCATGTTTGAAATGTAACATTAAAAAGTAAAATTTATAACATTATTTAATACATTTTTTTGAAAATTTCAGATCTTTCTTCATCTGTGCATTGCATGGGGTATTTGCTAGTACTACTTAATATACTAGGTAGTGGTACCAATAACACGGCACAGCATAAGAGGAGAGAATGCACATAGAGCATCCCTTGAAAAACACTTTGCTTAGGGAAGCAAAGCCCCATCGGTAGTGTGTGCTAGTCACCACTCCATTGATCCGGGTTCCATTCCTGAGAGGGTGTGAGTGTTGTCATCCCCACCTGCCCCTGACTTAGAACAAATATACTAACCGGGTCACAAAAAAAAACACTACACTTAGCAAATCACTATGTGCTAAGATCTCTCAAACAATTTCCAATTCAACTTAATTCATTATTAGCTCAGAAATCCAAAATGAAATTTATTATAAATAAAGTCTTTGACATATTCCAAGATTTTTTTTGTTTAATTGGCATTCTTCATACTCTAATTAGGAGAAGCAGAAAACATATCTCTGCCGCATAGGAAAAAGTTAAAGCGGTCATAATATTACTAACTGCACACCAGGAGGTGCTTCTCGCTGCAGCAACTTGCAAACAGTCTTCCGTCGGTTAGTCCATCCAGAAGCATTCCAACACACTTCCCATTTACCATTTCCACGATAGTTAGAGAAGGTTGGCCTGATTTTCATCTTTTTGAGTGCAACGGCATTCTTGAGATGATAATGGGTGCACTTAGATATTGTTTCCTCTTGCATTTCTCTTGGCAATTTGGCAACTGAGCAACAGAACTGAAATAAAATACAGTAATTACCCATAAAATATACGAACAATTCAATTTCATAATAGCAAAAGCATATGGCATCAAAATTGTACCATTGAATTTTTTTCAAATGTAGAAGCCTCAAAGAAAAGAAAATTGATGTTTATGAAATATGCAAAGGTTCTTATAACTTAGGTTAGAGTTTGAAATGTTATGTCCCAAAAATTCTTCAATTCATATTCTTTCAGAGTTTTATGTCTTTATAAAATTTTCAGAATATAGACAACCATCACCATATGAATTAAGAATAGAAAACAATCAAAGAAAAAAATGACTCACGTGAAGCTCAAATATTTGCAAGAATGGAGCAGCCTCCAAAAGGGCAGCAAATCCAAGAAGGCTATCTTTTGTTGAACCAGAAGCTAACAACACCAATTGCTTAAGATTTCTAAACGTAGGTAGCTTATCACGCATCATGTTATCCTGAAAAATCAACTACCGCATGAAGCCAGTAATCTATACAATAAAATCTTATTTAGCTTCTACGCCCGTCATAAACACATGCAAGTAGAGAATCTCAAGCTGAGGAAGATGGCTAATAACTCCATACAGAGCATAAGTTATATCATCTAAATGTCTCCCTGAATGAATAGCAAGACTGGACCTTACAAGTTTCGGAACATTCTTGAATGAGATTACTGTCATTAGCTCACGATATTCAAAGGATTCCAAACTTGGAGCACAAATCTCAATTCTCGTCAAGCGATAACACATGGTTATACTTTAGTGCTTCAATTGGAGTGATGGACCTTTCATGGTTAAAGTGGCAGGAGAGAAGCAGTGTAACAGAGTCAACCACTCAAGGAGTGAACAGTTGGACAAGAGAATGTCAACGTGGTTTGTAAGACGTATACTATATATCCAAAGTGAGGGTTACAAGGGAGTTGAATCCACTGATATCAGGTGGAAGATTCAGGGTGCAACATTTCAGACGTAAATGCTTCACATAGGATCCTTTTCGTTGAGCAAGAAGAAGACGACAAGGGAATTTGTTGAATTTTTCATCTTCTAGGTAAAAATCTAATTTCGACAAGTCGAGATCAAGCTTTTGAACTCCCTTGCACATAGTGTTATAACTAGTTCAACAAATCTAGAGAAATAAGAAAACAAGAAACCAAGCAATCGCATAAAAGAGACAAAATATACGTGGTTCGGCAAGGTGCCTACGTCCACGGGAGAAAACAGCAAGAAATCCACTAAGAACACGGGAGAAATACAGTGTACATAAGCTCTCTTGAAAAACCCTAGTCTGAAACTTTCGAAAAACCCTTTATATATCTAGAGTTACAACGAGAAGACAAAACGGGTCAAAATATGGGTCAAAATTTTGGCCATTAATCGGGTTACTCGGGTTGCACACCGGGTCATCAAGGATCCCGGTAAGATCCATACCAACTTCCCAACAAAACCCATATACAGAATTTGAGCCAAAACTCACACATAGCATGACCAATCCATCGATCAAGATGGCATTAAGATGCTTTGCCCATGTAAAATTTAATCCTCAAAGTATCTATCTTTAGGCGCTGGTGAAGCTGCAAGATTTGATCAACCCATCTCACATATTTATCCCTCTCTTGCTGTAATAAGTAGTACCTGTTAAGGGTTTTCTACCTTTAGAACATTTTATCAAACACTAAGTATGCATTAAAAAAAAATCTGCATCATTCATGCTATTAAGTGTTCAATCCATAGGCAATAAATTTTATCAAAGCAAGCAACCATGAAAGTAAAACACAAAAGGGATTCAAAATGAGAAGATGCACGAGAGACTTACGTGGTTCGGCCACAATATGCGACCTACATCCACGAGAGAACAATAAAAACTATTTTCTTCACTTTCAAGAAAGATTACAAGCATTCACAAGGTAGAAAATACCTTCAATGTCTTCTCTCTCTCACTTGAGAAAAACCCTCAAGCAAAGTCTTCTTCTCCAGAACAAGATTGAAAGAAACCCTAAAAGAAGAACACTCAATCTCACCCCTTTCTCTCATACATATGCGTAAAGGATACAAGAAACCCCCTTTATATCAAAAGGAGGCATCACAACCATTGGATTACAATATAATCCAATGGCCCACAATATAAGAGAGTGAAAAGACTAATTTGACTTCACAAATACATGTAACAGTATCTCCCTGTCTTGTTTCCTGAATTTGTTAAGGGGATAGTTGCCACCAATCATGTTTGCAACATCAAAGTCGAGGCTTGAGATAGATTCCATGAATGACCTATAGAAGTCTCTCCATCTGCTTGAAAGGGTGCTAGTTCTTGCTGGATCTTTTATTGTCAACAGCGATAATATGGAATGAAGAATTTGATCTGGCAAGTTGCTTATTCTATCCTCCATGATCTGGTGCTTTTTCGGTGGAAATCAAAACCAGATTATAAGAAAATTAGCTACTGAAATTTCACATTTTAAATGAATTTATAATCCAGTTTAATTACCTTCATTCTTTAAATGTTAGGACAGATCTCGAAGCTGCTTCGGCTGATCAAGCTCCACTGCTTCTGATCCTGTGATCTTGTCAATCCATTAAAATTCAAACAAAGCTCTCATAATAAATCAATTTTGTTTTTTAAAAGTCTTTGATCATATATTTTGTAATTGAATCAACCGCCCAAACTAACGAGTTATGACTAGACCTCTGGAAACCATTGCATTAGGGAACTCGAAATTTCCCATTAATGTTTATTTAGAACCCACTGATTTTTATTTTATTTTTTTATTTGTATTGTTTTAACCAGAGCCCACAAGAACTAAGATAAAAGCAAGAAGAAAAGGAATGCAAAACATAAACAATCTCCAATACCATGTAATGTTCTACTCATGGAAGCAGTCATAAGCATAACCAGAAACACAGATGGCAATATGGCATTAGAGCATGACAGATCAAATGAGAACATCTAGCAACATACAGACTGCAGAGTTCTGTCCTAGATATGGTTGGGGCGTTTGGATTGGATTTCTTTGGCCAAAAATCAATTCTTGTAAAATTGATTGTGTGGAAATTAATGGTCAAATAATAATTTTTTCAAATAATAGTGTTAAGAGAACCCGAGTTTTCACTGTTAGGTTTGATGTTTTGGACCCATGCGTTGGGTTCAGGTTTGATTTGTTGGAATTCAAGAATAATAATGTTAAAACAAAACAAGATTATTCAAATCCTGGATCTAGACCATGCAATCAACTTTTCTAGAATTCATAATCAAAAGGGGACACAGATTAAAAGAGATGATCTCATACATTTCGCTGGAATTTCCCTATTCCCTTCACGGTGTGATGCTGTGTTTCTCGGTGCTTGAGAGAGATGAGAGAGTCTTCTCTTTTCTCCTTAGGTCTGATTCAATGGGGCTTCCAATTGACGTAAGAGAAAAGAGGGACCCCCTCTTTGCTTTATATACCCTTGGAACCCTACCCATCATAAGATCCAAAGGTTAAGAGGGATCACACCAAAGATCTAACGGTCGCCAACCCTGACCATGTTGTTAGCTTTAATAACACTTAAAGAGTCCCTGTTTGATCACATCTCTTTAGTGGGACCCATTATCCTTAACATTCTCTATTGACAGCAATACAATCCGAGTTTTGAAAACTGAGGATTGTGCCAGACCACATGGGTTTTTATTTAATAAGAAAAACCCTAACAATCTCCCACTTGGTCCAAGCAATCCTTAAATAAAATAAAATGACTCTTCGGATTGAACAACCTTAAAAACATGAGTGGCCACTCTTTTAATTTTGAAAAACATTGCTGTCGAGAATTAAGTGTTCTTTAACTGTCACTTTGATTCAAAAGCACCACTAACGGTGATCATGGAAGCATTTAGCATCTACTAGTGTTCATTTACTATGATACAAGCCACTCCATGGTCAAACAGCTAGTAATACTAATGTTTCAGAGCGGTTCTTTATGGTGGCAAGGTATGGTGTGATATGGACTATACACAACCTTATGTGATCAAAAATGTGTACATCCAAAAATTGTCCACGCTACATGCATTTAAGCATATGCATGTCATTCCGATACTTTACGGCAACCGCCATGTGAAGTCCATCACCTTGTATCCAGAATGAAGGCCTCAAACATGGTGCCCAACCATGTTCAGCCCAAGCAACTTGAGAGCTTTGTGCGAGGCTCTCGGGCAAACCTGACATCAATGACATCCGTCATGTGAAATCCATCACTTGATGTCTTTACCTTTTGCACGTGCAGTTCAATTACATGACTATAATCAAATGATGCATCAATTATTTAATTTGCATAACCATAACATATCAATATCTGAGAGTGTAAAACAATGACATGTATATCATATAAATGTCTGGAATATAAAACAATGAACAATACTCCCACTGAATAAAAGAATCAAACGATTCTAAAAGGTTCAATAATAGTGACAAGTTCTTTAAAAATTTCTGGTAGAGAGTTTTTTACTTAACGGGTTCACAATCCAAACATGTTTATAATTCAAATATTCAACAACACATAATCTGATGAAGATTTCAAACTATCTTAAAAACAAGCAAAAATCAGAGTCTGAATAACTTTTAAATTTCTAGTTCGATATATCTCTTGTAAACTAAACTGAAATCCTATGAGATAACTCCAAACGTCTAGAAATATGATCTCTGGTAATCTTGATATCCAAAATATAACTTACAAACCTGCTCCCACTGACCTTAACATATGTCTGATATTAACAAACATACAACAAGAATGATATAAAATATAAGTCTAAAGTCAGCTAATAAAGATCATCCACTAATATATTACTACCAACTGTCTGAAAAATATGTCTGATGGAGAGTGTACTCCCCTCAATGATAAAATTAAACTGTATCCAATCCAATAATATCTCGCCTAAACAACGGCACAATGAAAATAACATCTAATAGTAAAAACCAGAAACAAAGTCTAATACTAATCAGCAAGTTCTAACAGACTCTAATACTGTTGGTGTAGAGTTCTTCAAAAATCAGCAGCTTATCAGCCTTGGCGCTTCGCCGATGAATGAACTCCTTTGTTCTTCCTGCACCAATCCTTATATTTGAAACAGTTTCTTTTCATGTGACCTTTCCCTTTGCAGAAGAAACACTCAATCTCCTCTAGTTCTTCAGTATTATCATTTCCCTGAAATTGATGTCCCGAACTCTGTCCTAAATTATGACCTGAACTCTGTCCTGAATTTTGTCCTTGCCAGAAATTCTGTGAATTAGATTTCTTGAACCCTTTATTCTTAAAATTCTTCTTACTACCAGAATTCACAGCCAAGTTCGCATACTCAGCTTTCCCACACTTCATGCGCTCTTCCTCACTAACACACACAGCTATCAGTTCATGTAGATCCCACTTCCTATCCTGTGCACTGTAATTAACCTTAAAAGCATCAAATGATTCAGGAAGTGAGGCTACAGCCAAATGCACCATGAGGTCATCCTCAATTGTCAACCCAAGCTCTCTAAGAGAGATAATTAACTTAGATATCTTCAAGATGTGCTCCCGAACATTTCCAGCACCATCATACTTCAATGAAATCAGCTGAGTTAAACAACTGTACTGACGAGACCTAACAGATCCCATAAATTGTTTCTTGATAGTCTCAAGAAGAACCTTGGCTGTATCAGCAGCAGGAATACCACCTCTGATGGCTTCTTGAACAGAAGCCCTAATGATCATCATGGCCATCCTATTAGCCTTCTTCCATTTCGAATACAAAAACTTATCTGAATCTGAAGACTCAGCAGTGGGAGTAACCGGCTTTTCCTCCAGTAGGACAAAGTCGTAATCAAGGCAACCAAGAACTATATCTAGCTGCATCTTCCAAGAACTATAGTTTGAACCATTCAGAGGTTCAATCCCAGTCAAATGTTTCTGAACAACAGACCCATCCATATCTGAAAATGTCAATGTTTTACTATGTTATGGTATGTCTAACAAATTATTGCACAAATTATAATAATTTTCTTTATACTTGTCCTTGCATGACTTTATTTAAGCTTTATGATTCTAATCCGGTCTTGGGGTTAAGCCGGATAGCTAAAGTGGTTTACTTTAAAATTGCTTACTTCCACTTTACGGGACAGGTGGGCGCATCATCTAATCACACCTTTGGGCAAGAGATTTCGACATGCAATTCACCCCCCCAATTGGCAACAATAGTCGCGCACAGAACTGATCTATCACGTATTGGATTGATTAGGACACTTCCACACCTTTGGGCAAGAGGGTTATCCTTCTCTCACCGCCACGCACAAATCATTCTGCCCCACTCAATCTACAAGAAGTCCCTAGACACCTTTGGGCAAGACTAGTTATTCAATGTAGGTGAGTGTAAACTCGCGATCTTAAAGAGATTGAAATCCCTAAATTCGAATAACCATAACTTCCATAGGACGGTCACCTTTGGGCAAGACAATCTAACCTACTTTGGTTATGACCATTCGAACGAACGCCTTACAGATCAAACCTAAACCCCATAGGATGATCTAACTTTAATTTCTGATATTAATTTTGGGTAAAAGCATCAAGTTTTTCCTTTATTTAATGTCAAAATCATAGGAAAATAATATTCATGCACTAAAAAAGCTATTTACAGTGCTCAGAAGTCAAAATGGACCCCAAAAACGGAATCAGAACACCCAAAAACCTCAGGAAAGGTCGGACACTCGTCCTGGACGTGTCCTGGAGACGTGTCACGCGCAGGGGACACGTTCGGTCAGTGACACGCGCGGATCACGCGCGGGTAGTGCGTGTCACGCGCATATTAGGCGCTACACGCGCACGACATTAATCACGCGCGCGGGTACTGCCCTCCACGCGCGGATTGCATGTCACGCGCGCGGGGTCGAGCCCTCTTACGCGGTCCGGTCTAAGACCCGGATCGGCCCGGTTCAGTCCTGATCCGGTTCGGCATATATTCCGGTCCGACCGATCCGATCCGGTCCATATGAACCGGTGCAGGACTCATTCGGGTCGGGTGTATACTATCCGGGTCGGTCAAACCCATACGGGTTCGGTTTATATCAACGGATCGGGTTCGGTATTGGATCGGCTTAACAGGGTCGGGTTTGAACTAATGGTCTCGGGTCAGAGGGTCGGGTTGACCCTCGTGGCTCATCTTCCTAACCCGCACAGTTTAAAATTTTATTTTAATTTTATTTTTTTTTTAAAACCCTAACGCCGTATACTGTTAACCCTTTGGTAAGGGCTCTACCGGCCACCTCTCCGGCTGCCGCCGGTGCCAAACCGACGGCCACCCACCGGCGATCAAAACCCTACTGCCGGTATCCTCTGCCGGCGACGGACGGCGGCGGAATCGCCGTCCAACCGAAAACGGTGAAAAAACCCTTTTTTTTTTTTTTTTTTTTTTTTAAATTTCTGAAAATTTCTTTGCTGTTAATCTTTAATCCGATTCACTCGGATCCTAGATAAGATTATTAAAAATCCCAAAATTTATTTCGAAACCAATTAAAATTAATTATCAAAAATCCGAAATCAATCTCTTTATCTTATTTATCTTTAAATTTCTATTTCTCAATTTCCTTTAATCCGAATCACAAGATTAATTAAAAAATTGATTATTTAAATCCGAAAATAAAACCCCACTTAGATTTGATTATTAAGAAAAATTAATCACAAGGTCAACCCTGCGCTCTGATACCAATTGTTGGGATTCAAGAATAATAATGTTAAAACAAAACAAGATTATTCAAATCCTGGATCTAGACCATGCAATCAACTTTTCTAGAATTCATAATCAAAAGGGGACACAGATTAAAAGAGATGATCTCATACCTTTCGCTGGAATTTCCCTATTCCCTTCACGGTGTGATGCTGTGTTTCTCGGTGCTTGAGAGAGATGAGAGAGTCTTCTCTTTTCTCCTTAGGTCTGATTCAATGGGGCTTCCAATTGACGTAAGAGAAAAGAGGGACCCCCTCTTTGCTTTATATACCCTTGGAACCCTACCCATCATAAGATCCAAAGGTTAAGAGGGATCACACCAAAGATCCAACGGTCGCCAACCCTGACCATGTTGTTAGCTTTAATAACACTTAAAGAGTCCCTGTTTGATCACATCTCTTTAGTGGGACCCATTATCCTTAACATTCTCTATTGACAGCAATACAATCCGAGTTTTGAAAACTGAGGATTGCGCCAGACCACATGGGTTTTTATTTAATAAGAAAAACCCTAACATGATTTTGTTGCCAGCCCATTTATAATTGGGTTGGGGTTGTCATACTCAACGATTCATAATACCTTCAACAAAAACATATATACATTTTATATTAAATATCATTGTGATTTAAAACATAGTTTATTTATTTAATTATTTTTAATTCATATAGAAGGTGTCTCTTATTAGATTTTTCCCTTTTCAACCTATTTAAAATGTGTTGGATATGAGTTCAGTTGACCTGACACAATGTTGAGAACATGGTCATACAAGCAAGGGCGATAGATGGCCAAGTCCAAGGATATCCATGCTGGTATGGAGGCACAGATTACCAGATTAAAGCTTATTGTTGCCGATATACGAGAGCGGGCTCAAGGTTAAACTACAGGGCACCTTGAACACAATATTGGGCATCCAGCAGCAAGTGAGTGATGCCATCCAAGCCAAGGTACATGAGACTAGCAATTATGCAAGCCCAAGTTGAGGAGATGAGAGACAATTGGGCCTTGCGAAAGAAGGGCATGGCCAATGAGGGTGTGACCACACAAGAAGCTCCTAAAGTGCTCATTCTAGAACCCAAGACGTACAACAGGTTAAAAAATGCAAGACAACTTGTGGCAGATGGAGCAGTATTTGAAGGTATCTCACTTTAGGATTAGAAGATGAAGGTACGTACAACCACGGTATACCTCATCAACACGACTACTCTATGGTGGCGTAGGTGTCATCATGTGTGGCAATGTCCGAAGAGGAAGGTTTAATAGAGTGCATGTATGGTTATGAAATGGATGAGATGCATCGTATCATTATCATCATCACAATCGGAAGGGTTTGGATTTATAATGAGATTGAGATTGAGATTTGATTAGCATTAGAGTAGGAATTGTTTGATTTAGTTTCTATATTTATCTGTATATTATTATCTATTTAAACCCTAGTTAGGTTTTTATTAAAGAGGGGGGCATCCACCAATGGGTGGATGCCTTAGGTTAGCAATTGGCCACCATGGGTACGCTAATCACTACTCTTTTCAAAATCACTAGTACCATGAAATATATATAAGTTATAGTGTTATACTAGTGTGTGGAGCAGCATATATGTAACACCAATCATTTGCATGTGTTTTTATTATTGAGTCTTTGACCATTATTTATTGAGTCTTAGACTATTACTTTTTTTAAAATGGACAAAACTTGAGTCTTTGACCGTTACTTTTCAAATGGAGTCTTTGACCATTATTTTTCAAATCCTTGTCAGTTACCTACGGTTTTGTAATTGCCAAATATCTGTTGTTGGCTAATAACTGTCGCCAACCATTACAACGGCCACCTTACCCTACCGTTAGTTGAGTGACTATTTGAAAGAGGCAAGGACACGTAAAGGTATATAAGTTCTTTGGAGGTCTTAGGTTTTTTTTAGAAATGATTATTTCTCTTAAAAGAAAGAACAATGACGTTTTTTGAAAAGAAATCACACTGAATTCAGCAAGTCGTCCGTAAGCATTGAAACTCATCATATTATACCGTTGCTTAATGAGTTTAGGGTTGATCTTGCACGTCACTGTAAGACGTAGATCAACAAGAGCAAATTGTTGGGTTTCATTATATCTTGGAGGCGTTCGCTATAAACCTATTTGTTGACTAGTAGTGGGGGCGAATAACGACTTAAGGAAAGCGAATTTCAGGGCGCCTTGAAGCATCTCTTTGTTTCCTTCTCCATTTGTATTATCCACTACATAGTTTTGAAGTCTTGGATTTAACATGGCATCTAGTGGTGGGAGGTCTGGGGATCGAATCCCCCCAGGTATGAGTTGCAAGAACTCCCCTGCCCAACGCTAACCACTAACTGCCTAACTGATTCATGATACTAACATAGGTACATGATAACTCCAGCAAAAAAAAATTCATTATGAAGTTTAAAGCACATTATTGTTTTTATTAAAAATGACATTCAATTTGTAGCTTAAACTTTATCTGTCGTTTTTACTCCTCTGACAAGTTGTTACTTGTTACTAAACCATACCCCAACATTTGAAGCAATTAAAGAATGAGCATGAGGGGTTGGGATTGAGATATAGGAAGTCTATTTTCTGATCACTAAAAGGGTTGAGAAATGAGAACAACTCACTTCAATTATATATGCCCTCTCATCTAAAGATTAATCTGGCCTTCCATGCAAGTTATCTTAATCCCGCATCATGAAGAACATGATAACCCACGTAAAGGAATCTCCATACAAGCTAAGATATAGCTAGAACAAATATGATGATTCCATGAAGAAGACACGATGAGGATGTCGCTAGTTTAGGTAGGGGAGAATGGTCACACTATAATTTTAAACATATATTTATAGGAGTCGTTCTATGAGTACTCCCAAATGTACTCCCCAGATCCTAACCGTCTATAACTAATCACTAAGGGCCAAGATTTAGTTTGGCTTATCTTTTCTTTTCTAATGCCACATCAGCTCTAATCCTACATGTTTAATAGTTGAGTTAAGCAGATAGGATTATGGAGTGTATTTGAGAGTACCCGGAGACTAATTCTATTTATAGATTGGAGAAAATTTATTTAAAAAAAAGCTGGATTATTCAAGAAGAGCTTGTAGGATGTACTAGTAGAATCAACAACATTACAAAATTATATAGAATTGTATAGAAGTGAGATGAATTTGAACAAGTGACATCATACTTTCTTCTTTGAAAGTTAAACGAATATCACTTATCGAACAGTGTAGCCTAGTGGTCGATTGACGAACCGTACACTGGAGGTCTCAAGATCAAATCTGGGCTCCCTCAATATTGGTTGTATGAGTTGGGGGCTTACCTATGCATCACGTGGTACTAGTCTGAGTCTTGACCTAGGATACCCTCGTTTACCCCCCCAAAAAAAAAGTCATAATATCCCACTTAGAGAGTTTAAAAGCAAAATTATAATGGGTAAAGCAATATATATATACTTGTAAAGGTGCACGTGCTTTCCATGTATTAAACATTTATTAATAAAATTAAAATAATTCTTTACATGAATAAAAAAAATCTGAAATATCTTTTAATTATTATGAGTATTAATGTAATATATAATAATAAGTAAATTAACATTAACCGGAGCAATGAGAAGTAATGCAGCAAGTTGTGTAGATAAAACCACATGGAGTTAGCAAAAGCTCACAAAGAAACCACAACATAAGCCATGATCGAAAAAAGTCAATCTCACACCCGTGCATCACACGGGGTCAAATTATTTTTAATTTCATGCCTTTGTCTTCTTATCCCATGCATTGCACGGGGTCTTCACTAGTTTTTTTATATTATAATATAGATAAGTACCACCTAACCCCCTCTCTTTACTCTCCAATCTTCAATTCTAGAATTCCTATGAGTTCTATTTTAAGGATGCCACGTGGTACCCTTCTTTAATCTCAATCGTTAACTCAATCTCACTCTTTCACACGTCTCTCTCTTAATTCAAAAACTATTAGAGGGATTTTAGGGGACTATTCCTTCCACAACTCTATCTCTAATCTTAACTGTTAACTCTCTCTATCTCACACACGTCTCCCTCACAATTCAAAAATCATTGGGGATATTTTAGGAGAATCTAATAAGAGAGATAAAGATAAAAAGGATAATTAGAGAATGTAGAGAGAGATTTTAAAGGATTGTGATAAAAGGAATAAGGAGAGAGATAAGAAGGATAGTAAGAGAATTTAGAGAGAGATTTTAGGGGATTGTGATAAGAGGGATAGAGTGTACAGATTCATTTTTTATTTTTTTATTCACACCCGTGCATCACATGGGGTCTCTACTAGTGTTTGCAAATTCGTATTGCTGACAATGTCATAACACCCATTTGAGACCTCTGAGGTGGAGAGAACTCTAGATATATATGGTCATTTCACCAGTTTGCAGGTGCAGGTGCAGGTAGTCAAAAGCTTTCTAAGAATGAGAAACACAAACGACTTACCTGGAATAAGAAAAAAATCTATTTGTGTCTATTCTGACACCATACCCACACAACACACCGTGGGGTTAGCCCAGTGTATCCCCTCATTAGGAGGGAGGTTTTGGAATCAATTCTAAGGGGTGTCACGCCACCCTTTGCCAGGTTTCCAACGCTAGCTTACTGACATATACTAACACTCTAACTAGGGTTTTAAATGCTACATAAAACAAGTTTGTACGAGAGCTTGTGAGATAGTGATCTCTGTAATATCTTTGCTTTTTATTGGGCTTGGTAATAGCTAAAATAACCGAGATTCATTTTCTTATTCTCTTGATTTAAAAGTATTGTTACATTTTGGAGGGGCATATAGGTATAATCAAATGTGACTAGAAATGTCTACTTTTTATTTTTTGGTTGATGAGAAAATGATCACAAACTACAAAATAATAGAGGTCACGCACAGAGTCAAGAAGTTCTCAGGTCAAAAGGGAAATCACTGCGGAATCTATCATATATAGACAGAGGATGCACGAAGGATAACTCTCAAGAACTGTCTACTCAAGAGACGAAAATGAGAGTGAGGAAAATGAGAGTCAGACTATTCCTTAAATCAAGAGGTAAAGGAGTCACTAGGATTGGAGTCTCTCAAGCACTCTTCTTCTCTAGCCAAGACCCAAGAGGCTTAAGGTTTACTGTGCAGTGTCATCATAAGGTCGGTTTGGATTTGTGACGACAGTGTGTTACCGGTGGAACAACAAGGATTGGGTGTTCTTGGTAGAGTTGTGTGACGAGGGATTTGGTGGGTTTCACCGGATTATAGAGAGGTAAGTCACTATCTCGTTTACCTTGTAATATTTTTAATTGATAGTGAAAATCATTATTGTCGAATGCCTCTAGATGTAGCTTGGATTTGGTGAACCACGTATATTATTTGTTTTGTTGTTATGTATGCTTTTAATTTCTTTTCTCAAAGACTTTGTTCTCTTGAATTGCTCATTACACTTATAGCGTGGCTAAGAATTCTACACTATTCACTAGTGAGGACGACCTCTCCGTGGATGAAGCTCACTCTATTAAGAAATTGAGGCCCGAAGTTGAAGACATAATTATTTAGAAAGCTAATGCAAATGGTTGCTACTCATTAAAGTTGGCTTGGGTGGCTATCCACACGCAGAGAAGTACGTTTAGTTGGCATACTCTCATCTGGTTTAGCACCAATATACTGCCTTACTAATGCAAGATCGACTCGATCACTACAAGATAAGTTTGCTTCTCTTCAAATGAGGTGGAGTGGCTGGCTGGTCACTGGAAAGAGCTTAACAACAGAATTTTTCACAACAAATTCCTGCACTATATAACGTATGTTTGGTTGCCGAGAAAATAGGAAAAAAGAAGAAAATTTTGAATTTCTAATACAATTCTTAGATGTGTTTTGTCCAATTTTCTTTTCTTTTATCTATTTTCTCGGCAATCAAACATAGGGTAAGGTGGTGCATAAGATTCTAAGTGCTACAAGAGAAAAGTTTCAGTGGAATTTTTGAGAACAAATTCCTGCTCTATACTAAGGTGGTACAAAAGATTCGGAAGTGCTACAAGAGAAGTTTCAGTGGCTGATGTCCAAGATAACCAGACTCCAAAGTCCAACCACAATCGTGATCCATTCCTAGAGCATGTATCCTGATTTTATCATGCCTAACATTTCTTGGATCTGCTGGTCCTCCTCTCCTATAGATAGACGGCTCAGTTCAAGATGGTGGTGCAGGTATTAGTGTAATGTTTAGAGAGAACTGCGGTTAGCCCCTCTTTGAGCTCGCAGCGGGGTGTATTACCCTACCTATCCTCATTCTTGAGCTGGAGGGTATAAAGAAGGCCATTGATACTGCGATATCAATGGCCTCTGCAAAATGAAGCTTAGAATGGATTCGGATGTAGCAAGAAACTGTGTTAATAAGGCATATCTTGGAGACCATTTTTGTTAACCAGGAGATCATAGATACTCTCATTTTTTGACAATTTCTGTTTATTTTTCTTGTCAAGAAACAAATAGAGGGGCCAACTATTTCGCTGCTAAGATGGTAATATCGACCATTAGTGTTTTTATTTATTATCTTGAGTCCTTCCCTATGGTCCTCTCTCGTTTAGCGGAGAGTAATCCCTTCTTCCCCGCCCCCCCAAAAAAAAAAAAACAAAAAAAAAAAAACATAGTTTTCCTTACAAATCTATCTATACCTGGAAACATGAACAGAAAACATAACATCCTTGAAATTTCATTTTTGGCTTCTCACCTATATAGTAATTGTAGTAGGGGCTCCATATCAATTACCCCACCAAACATGGGAAGCAGTTTCTTAAGAGGAATTCTTTGAATAGCACATCAGATCTTTTCCTTCACTGTCAGAGAAAATTTAGATGAAAATCTCTCTTAAGTCATAGCTCTACATCTTTAGACTGACTCTGCAGCCTAAACTAATATACTGGTAGATTGCATACTCTTTGAGACACAAAGCTAAATCTAAGTAGATAAAAGAAACAGAAATGGGCCACTACTATATAAGAACAATCAATTCGTTACCACAAAATCCATTTCCTAATTGTTTCCATCAGCTACCTATGTCACTGCACAGTTTAGATGATAGAACATTTCTTTCCAGGGAGTAAATCACAAACTGCAACGATTACTAAGGTTAGAAATATTTTTATCTGGGGAATACATAATGCGCCTTTCTGTATAATTCGGGAAGCTTTCTGCCTCCTTCGCATGAACATATAGCTGCTCAGTTAAATGATAACATTGTTTCATAAAAAAAAATGAAATATTGTGGTACAAAGTTCAAATCCCTAATATAATGACCTATAAATTTTTTTAAAAAAACATACTAAATAAGTGCATATATCTGAAGTGAATAGAATATGCAGACTACTTATAATACAAACTAATTTTAATTAGTGAATCCATCAAGACAAGACACAGGGTGAGAAACTGAGCTTCATTTAGAAATTAGGATAGACAGAAAGTCTAAGGAGACATGTAAAATCTGCAAACTAAAGAATATGGTGTTAGAAACGATAGTTGGTTAATGCAAATAAAGAAGAAAAGAATACAAAATAGATTAGCAGGGTCTTTTCACTTGGGAAAGCCCATTTGGAGTACAAGATCACATTGTAAGGTAGATAAAATGGAAATATTCTCAAGTTACAAGGTCCAAACTTTTTGTACCCTTAACTAAATTTTATGCCTTGTAGCTTCACATCTCAGCACAATCTATTACTTAGTACTTATTAACCAAAGTTAATGCTTCTATTAGAATTTAGAACCAAATGATGGAACAGGACTCATGAGGCCGACACTAAATATTTGGGATAACACATTGATGATAATTATGAGATTAGAAGGAGAAGAAATAGAAATCAAGGAATTTAAGATCAATGAGCACCAATTACCAAAGGGAGAAAAAACACCACATGTTAAATCCATAAAAAAAGAAAACAGAATGAGAACTAATGCAGCAAGTTGTGTAGATGAAACCACATGGAGTTAACAAAAGCTCACAAAGAAACCACAACATAAGCCATGATTGAAAAAAAAACCTCAAGAGATTATTCTCTCTCTTGAAGATGAAGCCAAGCATACTAAGGATCATGAAACCTGTAACACTATTTTTGCGATGCTTAAAAAACTTCAGCACGTATTCATGACAACCTACCAACGTATAGGTTCTTCAAATTATTAACCTATCCCTTTTGTACATGATGCCAACCTTTGAATGCTCTCGAGGCAACTGAAAATGGGGGAAGATGCAAATTCAATGGGAGAAACAAATAAAATGAAAAGAAAAAGAAATCTCAAGACCTTCTTCCAAGAAAATTTCTGTTGAATCTTGAGTAAAATCTGAAATTTTGGGAGAAAAAAACATTAGGCAAAGATTACCCATTAGCCAGAATTCTATGCCCTTGAACAAACCAATCTTGTACATCCCATTCAGAGCAAGGGACTGTACAGTACATATGGTGTCACCAAAATCCGACACATCAGCACCCCATCACAGCACAATTATAAACAAAGCCCCCAGAATGCTTGCGGGCAAGCAGTTTCCACTCCGGCAGCCCCTCACTTGGGACCCAAGAATTGAGTTCTATGATCCCTCCACCCGAAGCTCTTTGTCCGCCAATAACAATAAGCCGGTCTCCACATGCCCGGAATGCGAGCCCCCAACCATTCATTGAAACTGCCCGTTCAGGCAATCCCCCCACAGTGACCCACAAAATCCTCTCCTTATCGTACTTCTTCACCTCCTTCTCTGAATAATTTGCGGCATACAGCTCATTATTTACAACCGCGACCAGAGGAGGTGCCACAGCCGCAGCAGAAGCCTCAGTTCCCCTGATTGCCCTGCTCCGTTCAGGGAACATGTTAGGGATTTCACGCCAAGTCCTCGTCTCCAAATTATACTCCTCCCCACATGTAAGCAAGTTTGAATTGCTTCCCCCAATTCCCCCAATTACATAAAACTTCCCATCCATAAATACCCCAGAACACATCTTCCTCGGCTTATTCATACATGGGAGAGTCTCCCAAGTTCCAGTTTCTGAGTTATAAAGCTCCGCTGACCTCAGGATGTTCCCCTGTGAATCGCAACCCCCTGCTAGAATTGCAACCTCCCCAAGGCTGGCAGAACCAAACAAGCATCTAGGGGCATTCATCGTCATGCCGGAAG
Source organism: Tetracentron sinense (assembly GCA_015143295.1). Taxonomy (NCBI): domain Eukaryota; kingdom Viridiplantae; phylum Streptophyta; class Magnoliopsida; order Trochodendrales; family Trochodendraceae; genus Tetracentron; species Tetracentron sinense. The sequence goes on from CM026573.1 coordinate 8,583,929, forward strand.
ACCAAGAGTTTGTCAAAATACTATATCTGTATATCACATGGGATGTTACCTCCTTGCCAAAGACAAGAAGCTCGGTGCCAATAGCCAGGGATTCCTTATCTGAACACTTGAAACATTCATTTGAGGCCATCCTTGGCAAATGCATCCAACGACGGCGGATTGGATCAAAGGCCTCCCATTCGAGGAGTTGGCAAGCGAAATAAACCCAGTGTTCAATCACACCCATCTTCCGCCTCAGCCTATAGAGCTCCCCGCTCCGAATTAAAGAACAGAAACTCCGATTCAATGAGGCAAGCGAACCATAATCCGACCTCGAGCAGCTTAGGAGGCAGTTGATTGAGATGTCTCGGCCTATGGGCTGGATGAGGGAACTCAAATCTGACTGATCCCCAGAATCACTCTGATTATCGGATTGGTCGACAGGAAACAAGGAGAGAAGCTGCAGGGTCTGCGTCGTGGTCTCCTCACTCTCGTGCACATCCATCAGCTTGGATGACTTCCTCAACCCAAATTCTTCTTCTCCATTATCTTCTAAAGGGCGTTTACCGTTTGAAACTTCGAATAGACGGTAATTCGTGTAAATAATCTTGCAATCTTGCTCGCAGGAGCTCGGTAACACCCTCGGGACTAGACAGCAATGATCTTCCAACATGTCTCTGTAATTCAATCTGGGAAGGCAGCAAATTTAATAAGCTGACCAACCCAAAGCTTCCTTTCTTCCTCACCAAATTGAAATCGAAGACCAATCAGTCAATAATAGAAGCCCTAACTCCCTGGATATTCCTTCAAATACAAAGAGAATGAGATCGATAAGCCCTAATTTTACAGCGAAACAAAGGAAACCCAGAAACGCCAAAGAAAAAAAAATTGGAAACAGAAAAAAAACTATTTTCGCATTATCTCAATCGTTCATCAATCAAAACCCAGAGAACACAGATGCAAATGGAGAAAAAACTAAACAAAATTCTAATCGAAGGAGATCAGAACCTCCACTTTAAGCACCAAATTTATCAAGAAGGAGAAGACCCCAGAAATTCAAACACCAAAAAATGAAAATCCCACGAACAATCAAGTCATAAAACACCCAAAAACTGGTAATTTACCGAACAAGATCTCTGGGTTCCGGTCAAAATAGAAGAAGAAATTCGTGGGATTTCCAGATACAAGCTCAGTAATGCAAAATGATCTAATCTATAAATCCAATCCTCTAAATTAGAAGAAAGATGAAGAAAAATCTGTTTCTAGAAAGATTTTAACTCAATTTTCTCATTATCTGAAATAAGGGAAAGGAAAGAGATGGAGTGGATAAAAAACAGAAGAATATAAAGGGATGTGAACTTACGGAGTTACGGATTGGATAAGAAAAAAAAAGAGAGCTTTATTTTGGAATTTTATGATTTACTGCTGTGGTTGTACTGCTTCTGTTCTTCGTGTTCTTCCTCGTCGTCCTTTCGATTCACTCTGCAAAATCACGCCCAAAATCTGGAACTTTTTGTTGGGCTTTGGGACTATCTATCTGAAGCCTCTTGAATCTTTTTTATATTTTATTTTTGCGAACTCTAATTACGCCAAACATTAATCACAAACACCATTTCAATCTGATCTTATTGAAACAATAGTTTGACTTTTCAGTCAAACAAAACGATTAATGGTTAATAGAATTTAATTACCATTTTTTATATTTTAAATATGGATGAGAAAGTGGGGCCCGGAAAGGCTTAAAGAGGTTCCCGGGTGGGTCGGGCAAAGAAACCGCTAAAGGCAGTTTTGGCACGTGGTGCCGTGGGAGAACGGAGAACGACCTTTTAGCGAGAATGAAAGAATCCGTTATCCTTACGTCTCAATTTATCGTCTAGTGAGTTGCTCAAATTCTCGCCTTCGATTCTAAAGTTTTATTAGTTTTTTTATGGATCTTTTGCTTTTATGAGGAATGATTAGGTGTATCACTGTAAGAAGTGGGTGTATACATTTCACTTATATATAAATTTTTAAAGAATACTTCTAGAGGGATGATCTAGTGGATTAAACTTATATTGGACTAGCAGGTGACACGTGTGATGCACATGAGAGCGAGGGGAAGGTGTTAACCACAGTTAATAAGAATTAAAAGGGACACGTGTTAACCCATGGATGCAATTGAACTTGCTAGTGGCACGTGCGACGCACGTGAGCGAGAGAAAGGAGTTAACCACAGTTAATAGGAGTTAAAAGGGACACATGTTAACCCACGGGTACGATTGAACTCTCTCCGAGTTCAATTGCGATTGGCTATGTTTCTAAATAGATAGATGAGTAAGGGGTAATTTGAGAATTAAAGTAAAATTTTAAATCAATGTATTTTTTTACATAAGGGTAGTTTGGGAATTTTGAAAAATTCATCTACGCAAGGCTCTCCCACATTATAATAGTAAAAATAAAGATATTCTGTACAAGCAAATCATTTATCATCCCATGCCTCCCTTTTAATACTTATCAACTGTGGTTAAGATTCATTCACTGTTAAGGTTTAGAAATCTAACCTGATTTTAAAAAACAAGAGCTTAATTGACATGACATTGGACTACATAGTCAAGTGCATGTGGGCGAATCACTGTCCAATAATAGACGGCCGAGTGAGGGAGTTAGTATAAGGTGAAAAAAGAGAGAATAATAGTTTGCTCCTTAAGAGGAGTGGATTATTGCTTCTTGTACTTGAACTCGGGTTAAATTTTTTTAACCATTCTATTTAATTTTTTTCCCCTAAAGATAAGAGGGTAGCTACAGTTAACTACACATGGCGGAAAAGGGGGTTGAGACGTCTCCCTTGGCTCCGCCACGATGAGGTGAAATGCATATTTTGACCTTTTGATATAATAGAATGACATAATAGGATTTTTTTTTGTGGCGCTTGAATCGATGGGATAAGTCACTTATGATTGCTTTACAAAAGGATAATAAGAGAAAAATAAATCACATGATCATCATGTCTCATGTTAATTGAATGGTGATGATTTAAAGACTATACACTAATTTTGGTGTACGTACTCTAACTGATCATCTCCCTTCAACTCAGACATACCTCTTGAGTAATTTTGGCGAAAGCGTTTCCCATGTATTAGAGGGAAGCAGAGAGACCTGAAATCCTCATGAGCGGCTGTTGTGTATGTGTGTAGATTCTGATAATCATTGCAAGAACTTTTAATTATTAAATAGTTGTGCTTGTGCAGACCTATGGAATATAGATTAGGAGAGAGTCATGACCTAACGCTTTCTTGCCTTTAGAATCATCACTCCCTGACCGCTTGGGGGAGTACTAACTTTTGGAAAAAGTAAAATATAGAAAAGTTGAATATGAATTTTTACTTAAAGGTAGGGTTTGGTATCTCTAAATAATAAATAATAAGAGCTTATCTGGTGTCCAAGTTTATTTAGGTTTTAGAATGTTTGATAAGAGCATTCTTAATAGTCTCACCAAATTTGCCTTGTCAAAATAGCCAAAACTCACAAAAAGTCACGTAGGTGAGCTATTTTTTTAAAACACTCCCAATAATCTCATCAAAATAGACAAAACTATCATTATTTTATTATTTGTGTCAAATTCACACAAAAAAAGAGAGAAACTTTTATTTTACTTGTGTGGGCCCATAAAGAACGAGGGAAAGAGAGATATTTTGGTTTGGTGAGTGTATAGTGACTTACCAACATTGGTGAGTTCTGTACACTCACCAAACTGAAATCTTCAAACTGGTGAGGCTGTTGAGACGGTATTTTGCACTTTTTAACCAATTGGTTAACCAAAATAGCTAAAAAACTATTTTGGTGAGACTGCTAGGAATGCTCTAACAGACTTATTAGACCTCTAGAAACTTTAAAAGTAGAGGAAAAAAACTCTAAACAAATAAGTAGTATGGGGGTAACTTATTTTTTGGGTCTAAAACTTTAAAGCTTAGGTGGTGTTTGGTAACTCTAAATAATAGGAGTTTATTTGGGTTTCAGAGCTAATTTAGGTTTTAGAATGTTTGATAAGAGGCTTATTAAACCTTTATAAACTTTAAAAGTAGAGCAAAAACCTCTAAACAAATAAGTAGCACATGATAACTTATTTTTTGGGTCTAAAACTTTAAAATTTAATCTTTAGAGTTTATTTTTAAGAGCTTATTATATGTGAGTAGAGTTTCCAAACACACTCATTGGAGTTTATTTTTAAGAGCTTATTATATGCGAGTAGAGTTTCCAAACACACCCTAAGTTCACTTAAGCATGGTTACATAAATCATTTACGAATGAAAAACATTTGCGGTAAAGATAATTTTTATATTCAATGTTTTGTTTTTGTTTGGTTGCATTCTTGAAAAAAAGGCAAATTTAAAAAATAAAAAATAAATAAAGAATAAGGGCACTTCTATATAATTTTTAAATGTGAAGATTTTACAGGAAAATGAAATAAACACGCATAACTGACATTTTCATGGAATTGATTTGTTTTTCCCTTTTTTACGTTGAAACAAATGGAACATAAATCAAATATCCAGGTAGCTAATTGATTTAACTCTTTAAGTACTATTTTATTTTTTATCTATGGCATTGCACAAACTTGTAAAAGTCAGTGAAAATTTTTTCATTGTCACGTGCGATATTCTTGAGGGCAATTCTTCATTTTTCAAGAAGAAAAAATAGGGTTTTGGTATAAAAATGATTGTAACTGTGATTATCTGAATTTTATTAAATTCTCGACGGATAATAAAATAGAGTATTCATATTCGACTTTAGTTGAAATATTCAAATTCGGATTATATCTGAATTATTCAACCACATTGAAAAATTTATTTATATTCAAAATACATATTTAACATGTCTTAAAATTATGTAAAAAATAATAAGGATAGTTTACTCATATAAACTTATAGGTAATATAATATAATCAGTCAAATATCTAGTGAATCAAATGTATCCATATCCAAATTCATTTCCAATTATAAAGAGAAATAAAAAAATTATTATTTGAATTCGCTCTGCTAGATGCCTTTTTGAATAACCATCTAAGTAAATGAATTTGAATACCAATTGAGAATGAATAATATTCATATTTGTTGACACCCCTAATTGTAACATGAATTTTGTTAATTACATTTTAGTCCTAAAAAGCATAAGAAGCCGAACAAATATATTGGTAGGGCACACATATACCAAAGTTTTGGTCCTTTTTTTTTTTTGGAGCGAATGCATGTTAAGGGGGAGGGTGCAACTAATTAAGGAAATATGATGTTAGGGAAATAATGATGTAATATCTATGAGATACACATGATCTCATAGATAATCTTAGATATTACATCATTATTTCCCCCAACATAATATTTCTCTAATACAACCAACACTAGCTCCCTTTGAAACATTGGTAAATTACAAAGATGAAGCATATGAAGCCGTCTTCATAATTTGGTTGTTTAACTTCTTCCCTTCATATTTTAAGACATTTAGACTATAGAACTCGCAACACAAATTAATTTGAAAGCTTCTCAATCTTTTATCTCGAATTTTTTTTTTTAAAAAAGGGAAAACTAATTATATCCTCATTTAGCATAATTTATCATTTGCTTATGTAGTTGAAGGAGTAAGGGAAAAGTCTTCTGCAATGAATCAAACCAAATAACATCCCAGCCTTGTATTTATTTGACTAATAAGTCCAATATCAAGTGGGTTTAATCCAATGTTACCTGGTTTGCCGGTTCACTCGGTTCGAATTCGGGTTCATAATTCGCAATTCGCCACTCTAGAGTGAACCCGATTCGCTAGGGGTAGGATGAGTCGGCTCACTTAGGTTTTTAGTATGATTCGCTAGCTTGGTTCACTTATATAATATTAATATATTATATAAATAATTGTGTAAATAAATATATTATAAATAATTATTTAAAAAAAGGCATTTAAAATAATAAAAAAAACAAAAAAAGGGTTTTATGGCCGGTTCGTGAACCCAGAAAACAAATTCGCCAAATTCAAAGTATAAGTTCACTGAACTTAAAAGAACAAATTCGTTAAATCCAAACAAAAAGTTCGCTGAATCCAAACAAAAAGTTCGCGGAATCCAAAAAACAAATTCGCTAAACCATAGCTATTGGGTTCGCTGATTTTTACGAACCGAAACAAACTGAACCATGAACTGGTTCGCTCCGAACTAGTTCGCGGTTCGAACTAGTGGGTAACGAACTAGGTAACCCTGGTTTAATCAATAATGAGAAGCATATACACACAACCTTTAAAATACTTACTGTGAGCCATTTCAGCATGTCAATCACTCTCCTAAAACCAATATATATATTTTATGTGAGAGAGAAATATATCTTTACTATTATAATGCGAGAGGCAACCTGATTTTTTCGAAATTCCCAAACTACCCTTATATAAAACAAAATTGTGATTTAATGTTTTATTTTAATTTCCAAACTACCCCTTGCTCATCTATCTATTTAAAGAATAGAATCACAGCCAATCGCGATTGAACTCGGGGAGAGTTCAATCACACCCAAGGGTTAACACGTGTCCTTTTTAACTCCTATTAACTGTGGTTAACTCCTTTCCCTTGCTCTCACGTGCATCGCATGTGCCACCCGCTAGTATATATAGAGAGAGAGGTTTATGAGTCCACAAAGAAACTTCACATAGTTAAGACAATTCATATTATAAGATGAATAAAAATAAAAATGAAAACTCAAGAACTACCTCAACAAGAGAGTGGGAGATTATGTCAGGCAAATTTATAACAAATAGGCCTATGATATTTTTCTAAAATAATACATCAGATGGCAAACATACCGCTCTCACATGTATTCTCTTATATATATATATATTAAAATTTTTAAAAAATATCTCCTTACATATATTTCCTTAAAATGGCAAAAACGAACCTCTCTCACGTTTATGTATGTGATCCAGTTATTCATCTGTTGGGCTAAAATTTTGAATCTAATTCCAATGAGATCGCATTCGTATCTATGGTCATTCGATCTAATTATAATCCGATTAGTTTATATATATATACTTATTAATTTATAAGACAAATATTCTTGAAATATAGGTTTTATTTTTTAATTAAAAAATAAAAAAATTAAATCTTATTATATATATTTTAAGATTGTTTATAAGATAAAAGATTAGTTTTAGAAGACTTTACATAAATCAGATGGATTCCGACCAAATTCAAATATTAAATAAAATAAGTAGATTCAAATTCAGATTAATTTATTGACGGATCTCAGATGGAATTCACAACTATAGTATTTTTAATCAGATCAAGTTTAAATATAGTCAGATTCGATCCGATCTGTTTATAACCCTACTCATGTGTTCCTCTTTATCCATATTACATATGTCTTTAAAAACATTTCAAGAAGACATGTTTCACATGTATTTTTATATTATTTTGAAAATGATAAAAAAATCTCTTAAATGTGTTTTTCTAAAATGAAAATAACTAGATGTACATTAATGTTGAAATTATCCTTTTTTACACGTATTTGTTTTAAATGAAAAAAAAATCCTATATTTATGTGATTTTTTTTTTGTATTTGTATTTATACAAATACACTACTCACACACACCGTCGACACACAATACTTGGGGCCAACTCATCTCACCAAAATGACATATCTCTTGGTGAGATGGAGGAGCTTTATATGGGATCAGGGAGCACATTGTGTAATATATGGTTTATTCAATGATGAAAAAAATCATTTTTTTTAGATAAAAATGTTCCTTTTTATGTATTTTTACACAAATGATTAAAATATGCCTACATACAGAGTAATAGTTTTCACATATGTCTGTACTTTTATTATTTGAAAGTACACATATAAAATAAGGGTATTTTTACTAGGAAGATGGATACATGGTAGAAAGAGTTAAATAAGGTCTCTTAACCTTCTACATAAAAAAAAAGAAAAAGAAAAAAAACGATATAAAGAAGTTTTTATTTATTTATTTAAAGCTGAAATACAAAGAGGAGCTCTGCTTAATGGCGTTAAACGGAGCTCGTCTTTTTACACTATACGGTGACAATCTTATACTTATGCCGTGTTTTAAAAATGCCTCAACATCTTTCAGTAACTAAGTGCCACGACCTTATTGGTAAAATGGGAGCTCTGCTTTAACGTGAGCTCCGACTCAAAATTAATCTTGTTTATTTAAATTGTAAAGTAGAGGAGTACTACATCGGTTGTGTAACTGAGCTCTTATCCCCTTATAAGTTTCATCATGCTTTGAACGGTTAGTATTCGTTTTGAGAAGTGTTTGGACGAAGCTTATTTGGGTTGATGGTATGTGGTGTGCGTTTGTGTGTGCGCACGCGTGTGGTCTTCTTTTTCCTTCTCATGACTGTGGCTTTGCCTTGTGGTATTGTTACCTTAACCTAAAAACAATAAAAAAAAAGTAGAGGAGTGCTACCCTTACACTCCGGCTGAGCCAACCACTGTCCAATTTTCTTATAAACCTTTTTTTTTTCTTGGTAGTTCTTATAAAGCATTGAAATCATTTAAAAAGTGTGTAATTTAACAGTTAGGACAAATAATTTTTTTCTTTTTTTGATAATTTTAACTAATCACACACTCAACACACAGCACACACACCCTATCATCTCAACTTCAAGCCTATAACCATACACACTCATGATAGAGTATGAAAATACCTAAGTAGGGCTAACGCTCCTTTGGAAAGTATACAACATCCCTGTACACAGCCGATCCAATGAGAGTGAACATAGAGAAAAGAACAGTGTGCTTTTCTCCTAAAAACTTTAAATCACGAGAAATGGCCGAGAAGATATATATATAAACTAAAAATTAGTTTAATATACGCTTTTCTGTCAACGTGTCTGCTTGACGGCGTTGTTGACTGGGCACCCAATGAGCATCTCGTGCGGCGCATGTGCTTTTAAGGGTGTTATCTAACATGAGCCGCGAGTGTGTTGGGGTTTGGACTTTTGCAGGGCAAAGACATCCGCATTGGAATGAGAGTCACGTGTCGGCGCACGTGGGAAAGCCTCAATGACTGCGAGTGCTTGTTCCTAAAGCACCTCAGCCTTTTTAACGGCGGCCTCCTCCGGCCTTCCATTTCGCTACACAGCGCACACTGAGAAAAAAAAAAGAAAAAAAAAAGAGAAAAAGCAGAGGACGGAAAGAATGTCCTTCCGTGCCGGTTTTTACTTACCACAATTTATCCTTAATTTTTTAAAATTACTATTTAAGCAAAATCCACAAAGACCAATTTTAGTCTCTCAAGCAACAATATTTTTAGGTTAACACGACTTTCAGATGAGACAGTAGTCATAATTGAGTCTTATAAAAAGTGTAATGAGTGTGCGATTGATATATTCTTTCTTTTATAATATGACTTAGTTGTGTGGTTGTGACTTCTGTTGATACATGACTTGAATGTGAGTTATGCCTATCACAAAAAAAGAAAAAATTAAAAAAAATTCAAAGAATAAATAATATGGAATTGTTACATGATAAATAATTTTCTATAGTACAATGTTCATTTTTTTGCTTGATGGTTGTAATATAGTGGATTGTGGGATCAACGGCAAATCAATTTACTTAAACAAAAAATGCTTGTTGGTTATAAACTAGGAAGCACGGATACATCAAAATGGGCTTTGTACCCGTATCCGATACGTATTAGATGCGGATACGCTTCCGATACGGCGGGATACATATGAGATACGACTGAGACGTATCTTGTTAGTTAAAATTATGTTTTTTAATTCGGATGCGGCTCCGATACGGCATAGATACGTCGGGATACGGCCATGAATTGTTTTTTGGAGACCCAGGGGTGTGACCTTATCTCTTTTGTTTTGCATGGACATGGTCTTCTTTATATTTTGTTTAGTGGATGATAGGATGACTTTCTTTTTTGCTTAATGGATGATGAGATAACCCTATTTATTTTGCTTTTGTATGAACGTGATATTTTTTTATATATAAACAGAACAAAACCAATGGTTATTTTGTAATTATAATACAAAATATATTATTATTATTATTATTTTTTTTAAAATTACAAACGTATCCTAGCCGTACCCGTATCCTATTTTTTTAGGTTTTGCCGTATCACCGTTTCTGTATCCGTATCGTATCGTATCATATTGTACCCGTATCCCGTATCCATGTTTCCTAGGTTATAAACTTTTTTTTAGCTTGTTGGTTATATAGTTTTTTTTTTTTTGGAAGAGCATAGAATTATTGAGTGTTTTTTGATTTTATTTAAAGGATTTAAATATATCAACTTGAGGTATTTTTTATCTCTTGCTAAAGAAAGGGACGCAAACCTTTTTTTTTTTGTATTTTTTTTAAGTTCAAAAAGAGAGTCCTATCAAACGTGTAGCGTATAGGCAAGGGTACAAGGTTGCCTTGCTTCACACATATGCTACCTATCTTAAAAATGGACATGTTAAAGATGAGTTTCTGAAGAGACGTGATAAAAAAAAGTTAATTCTAGAGAGTTAATTTTACTAACAATGATCTAATCAAACAGTTTAAAAAGCTCGATCAAATTGATTTTTTGTTACATGATTTTAAGGAACTCATTTAACGTTTTATGATAATTTTCTATTAAAAAAATGCATGCCACTTGTCAAATTTCTAGAGGGGATGTTAAGTAAAATTTTTAGTGAATACGGCCCATTAAAACTCTTCTCCATATATACTAATTATAATTTTTTTTGATTGAAAATGAAAAAGAAAGAGGAAAACGAAACATGGCATGTGCAAAGCATCATCCAGCTAGACATAGTTTAAGAGAAAAATCAAACTTCAAAAACCAAGCAATTCCACCACCCAACCACAATATTCTGGCGTGCACTAACCGGCTAAAATAATCCCCTCACAAACCAAGGCATTATTCAACCAATCACATTCTATCACATGTCCATATATTATCTAAAGACGTGTGCTCATGTGGAGCATTATTGGAGGTTGAGAAGGGCATTTATGGCTAATTGCAACTCTCACCCACACGCCCACCAAGGCTATTGCCACTTGTTGCATAGAAGTTACACTTAGGATTTTCTCCGGTTGGTGGTCGTGAGGAGACCTCCGATATCAATGGGAAGATGCCACACACCATGTTTTGCATCATTCTCAAGTCTATGCCCACAAATCAATTCTTGATTAGAATCTCCTCACTAGCACCAAATGGAGAAAATCCCAAGTCATTGAAGTTTCTCGAGCGTCGAGGTCATAAAAGTCATAAACAGATCTTCCAAGGCTATAAGCCAAAGAGAATGCTACTATAGATAAAGAGGCGTATGAGAGAGGAGGGTATTAAGTTGAGCCGAGCTTTTATCGAGCCAGATGTTTTAAAAAAGAATACAAGCTTTGTTTGATTGGGCGCAGCTCAGCTACAAATAAAGAAATCAAGCTTTTTACAAGCTTAATTAAAAATGATTAATTTATAAAAAATTATAATATCTGATTATATAAATTAAAAAACAACCTTCTAATTAGAGTATATATATATATGAGTCAAGCTTTTAATGGCCCGGCACAAAAGTGTTCGTGCTCGGCTTGTTTACTTAAACAAGCTTAAAAATTTTATTTGATATGTAATCCAAGCCGACCCAAGTTAAGCTTTTATCGAGCACAGCTTTGGCAGCTTGCACCCACCCCTTACATAAGTAGATATGTTTTGGAATCAGATACGTGTGACTTAGCTAGATTTAGGAGCACATTGAAGCTTTCAAAACTTGCAGTAGTTATCAAGAAGGATGTGTAAGATACGGCAATCTTGATAAATAGATGGGAACAATAAGGAACACGGAGTTTTAAAAGATTGGTAAGACAATTACCTCTATATAGAAACAAAATTAAAGCGGAGAACCATCTCTTTAGCTAATCTAAGATAAAGGAGAGAGGCCATTCAAGGCCATCATATGCTTTGCTGAAGTCAAGATCTACTGCCCTGCCCTAATCGCTATGAAGACCCTTGACTCCGTTTGGTCAACAAGATAATAAAATAATAACTGAAAACTTTGAATTACTAAGCGGGGGTCTGATAAAACTTATAAAATCTAATAAGAGAACGTTTGATAAAACTTAAAATAAGAGTTTATAAGTTTGGTAACTCTAAATTAAATAGGTAAAGCTTATTAAAAATTGAGCTTATTTAAACTTTAAATTGTTAAATTAAAATTTAATTAGATGTCTAAATCTTTTTGAAGTAGAAGTTTTACCTCTAAAGAAAAAAATAACTCATGTTTCCTTATTACTTTAAAGATAAAACTTCTATTTTAAAACGAATTAGACATCTAATTAAACTTTAACTTAACAATCTAAAATCCAAAGAATCTCAATTTTCAAATACAAGCTTAAGCTCTTATTTTAAGTTTTATAAAACACCCCCTAAATACTTCCTAATTAAGCTCTTAAAAGTAAAAGCTATTTATTTTGGGTTGTTTTATCAAAATAAGCATGCTTGTTTAAAATTTAATCATATTTCTCATCAATGTTTTTGGTTAGGATATTAATTAGAGTTTATTCTAAGGGCATTTGAAATTGTTTTTGAAAAATTTAATATTCTCCAATGTTCTATATATATATATATATTTAGTAAGCACAATGGACTGATAAAAAATAAAGGAAGAAACCTGAAAAAAGCCTCTCAATTGAGATCCTCCCCTTCTAATTCCGAAAGACCTGGGTTAAAAGGGATAGTAAGCCCCCGGATACGAACTTGAGAACTAGAGCTCCCTACCGACCTAAGCAGACACAAAGCCCTCTGAGCCTGATCATGAATTGCTGAGTTCGTCTGATGACGAATGAATACACTACAAAAATATAGGCATTTAGTGACAATTTTTTAACGGTGTTAACACCGTCGAAGGTGAGTCTATGATGACATTTCTCAAAACGCCATCGAAGGTGAGTTTATGACGCATTTCTTAAAACGCCGTCGAAGGTAAGTCTATGGCGGCATTTCTCAAAACGCCGTCAAAGGTGAGTCTATGATGGCATTTCTCGAAACGTCGTGATAGAGTGACATATGATGGCGTTTCAAAAATGTTGTCAAGATAAATGCCGTCTTTACCTTCCCCGATGCGAGCAATAACGGCGTTTGGATTGAAACGCTATTATTGACTATATCGACGTTTTTAGGGTTTTTCACGGTGATTTAAAAACGCCGTTAAAAATCTTAAATTTTGTAGTGATACTACCCTCACATTTTAGAGAAGGTTTAAAAGAAAGGAAATATCCTCACCAACTCGGCCTAATTGCCACCTCTAAATGGAAGAGAGAACATTATGGCTGCATGAAGAAGAAAGGGATCAATGAGGGTTTTAAGGGTTAGGGGTAATGCTGACATTTTAAATATATCATAAGAATGGAAGTCTTTTTTTTTTGGTAAACTCAATCATACCACAAGGCAATGACTGAAGGCAGAGACAAGGGAATACTCATACCACCGAAGCAAACACACACACACACACCACATGCAAACTCACACACACCACACACATGCAGCCCATGTAAGCTTCACCCTCCTCAAAACGGGGTACCAACCGTTTGAGGCGCCAAGGAACTTATATGGGACAACATGCTCGAGTAGGAACCGATGTGGGACTAAACACTCACCCTAAAGGTGTTTTGGTTTTTTTGGTAAACTCAATCATACCACAAGAAGGATGGAAATCAATTTTTAGATTGTTTATTGAATAAGTGAAAAAATTCCATATTGCTAAAATATTTAAACATTTTCAGAGTATTACTAAATAATCTAATTACAAAATAAGCTCTTAATTAAATAAAATAAGACAATAAGCTCTTATTTTAATGAAGCCTTATGCTTGTGAATGAGCAATCAAGGATATTGTCATGAATGTCTCAAGGGGACAAAAACACTCTGGATCATGAGGGGAAAATTAACTAATGCAATAACTCTTTACACTACAAGTAACTGAAATTTTGAAAATAATCTTATGAAAGTTTCGAAAAACTAATGGGACGTTAATGCTAGACCAATAATAAGTTAGAATTGAGCACTAAATATGTATTATTGAGTTGATAATTATCAGTAGATGCATTATCGGTAGATGCATAGAAGATATTTTGCGCCAAACCATGAAACATGGACCGCCGATTTCCTCTGAAATTTTGATTAGCCACTAGAAAAGTTTTCATTTTTTTCGAGTTTGAATATGAGGGCATAATAATTATGAACTTAGAGCATGATAGAGAAGCCAAAATTTTTGACTAAAGATGAACAGACCTAGTTCTTTGAATGAGTTCCGGGAAATTTGATATTTATTTGTGTAAATGTTGTCCCAAAAATCTTTACTATTATAATTGGAGAGGAGGCGTAGCCTGAATTTTCTGAAATTCCTAAACTACCTTTATATAAAACAAAACTTTAATTCAATGTTTTACTTTAATTCCCAAACTACCTTCATCTATCTATTTAAAGAATAGAATCACAGTCAATCGCTATTGAACTCGGGGAGAGTTCAATCGCACCCACAGGTTAACACGTGTACCTTTTAACTCCTATAAACTGTGGTTAACTCCTTCCCCTCCCTCTCACGTGCATCACACGTGCCACATCTACAATTATAATGCGAGAGACATGCGTAGATGATTTTTCTAAAATTTCAAAATCACCCTTATATAAAAACAAAATATTGAATTAATGTTTTACTTTAATTCCTAAACTTCCATTGCCTTTGATTTAATGTTCTACTTTAATTCCTCAACTACCCCTTGCCATCTATCTATTTAGAATCACAGCGAATCGTGATCAATCTTGCGGAGAGTTCAATCACACCCGTGGGTTAACACTTGCCCCTTTTAATTCTTATTAACTGTGGTTAGCTCCTTCCTCTCGCTCTCATGTGTATTGTATGTGCCACTAGCGAGTTAAATCGGGTGTCGTTAACTCTTTCTCCTCGTTCTCATGTGCATCACCTCGTTCTCATGTGCATCACACGTGCCACCCGCTGGTAAATTAATAAAAGAAAATGAGCAGCAAAAAGTTAAGAAAATTGACTTACTTTAAATTGTCAAAGACGTGAATTATTGTTTGATGTTCAAATGAGACAAATCCGCCGTTTAACAAAACGGTCAGCATAAACGGCGCCAGAATTGCTGTTAGCTCGTGCTTGGTAGTTAGAGTGTCACTTTACACAAGTATGTTGTCATGAACGAATATATTAACTTTTGCATATAGTGATGCAATGTATGACGACTTGGCTCATTTACATACAAGTTTTAGATTAGAATCTGATATATGATATATGAAATTATTCTTATTAACTTTTTGCATATATTGATGCAAAGTATGACGACTTGGCTCATTTACATACAAGTTTTAGATTAGAATCTGATATATGAAATATGAAATTATTCTTATATTTAAAAATACTAGTAAAAGTTATCAAGGTCACTAGTCTAGAATATTTTTTTTTTAAGTTGACAAATTTTTTTTGAAAACCTATTTTGTGAGTGCCAAATAAATTTTCTCTAACACTTGATTTAAAAAAAAATTCTAAAGTGTTCTTAAACCTAAAGAGGGGAGGCCTTGATCTGAATTAGGATCTTTTTCAGAGCCGTCTAGAAGGATTCCCTGTAAGGAGTGCGACATGTATTTTGTGCACTGTCTTAAATCAATTTTTTTTA
This sequence comes from Tetracentron sinense, assembly GCA_015143295.1. Classification (NCBI taxonomy): domain Eukaryota; kingdom Viridiplantae; phylum Streptophyta; class Magnoliopsida; order Trochodendrales; family Trochodendraceae; genus Tetracentron; species Tetracentron sinense. The sequence continues at coordinate 8,599,570 of CM026573.1, forward strand.
AAAAGGGAAGTGATTTAAAACTCCCGATTGTATCTATTACGGAGAGTTGGATCTTTGGATTGAAAATGTAATGATGCTAATCATTAACTAGGGTCCACCATTTAAAGTATGCGAGCCTTAACGCCTTTGGATTTTCAATCCCACGGCATAACTCTCGATAATAGGTAGTAGGTACTATCAAGAGTATTTAATCACTTTCTTTTTTAAAAACCAACTAAAACGCAAAAGATGTTTTCATCTCATACATAATTATTGCGTTCTTCCAAAAATGATCAGAATAGAATAGGTGGTTGGACTCTTCTTGATTCTACATGAATCCTTGTAGAGGCTTCTATAAAAGATGGCGGACACCCTTAACCCTCTGTTTCTCCCCGATTAATGCTGACATGATGGGACTAAGAAGTGTGCACACCAAGTGCAGACTAGAATGGTATATCCATACATAAGATTGGTAAGTAATTTTGCATCATTGATCACAAACTTGGTAAAGTTGTACAAAGCTCTTATTACCTCAAAGAGATAATAAAAGCCAAGTGATGAAAGTGTCTAAAGAAAGGGATTGTGTTGTTTGAACTTACCCTATTTCCACGGGGACATTACAAAAGACAATTGTTAGGCAAATGTCACCTTCACCCATTCTAACCGATGGGAAATATAATCTCTTTCTCTCTCTCTAGAATTCCCTCCCTCATTTACCTTTATGTCGTATTCGTAATCGATAAAGATGGAAACAAGAAATCCGCGAATTTCGCCAAACCAAAGGAATCAATCTAACTTGGAACCAAAACCCACATTGTGGAACTCATTCCTGAAAATGACTTTCCTCCATTAAGAGATGAGAAAAGATAAGCTGTCTTTTATTTCTTCAAAGCTTAAAAGATGCCTTCTTGCTTTTAAGACATGACTTAGAACAATGCTCAATTACTTGGACAAATACTGAAATTAAAGCTATTACTGGTCGGTGGCCTTACAAACTCTAGTGGGACCCCTAATCTTTGAGACATGGAATTCTATTTCTTAGAGCCTCAAATCACCCACTTTTCTCAATCATACTGCTAAGTGCTGCCACATAGATGGAGAATCTCTTAGGGTTTCTAATACCACATTTGGATGTGATGTTAATTCCTTCATCCACCCCAATGTGCTTTGAGAATATTACATGTTCTTCTTTGATCTTGTCATATAAAAAAAAATAAAATTGCCGTTTACGGGGTGACACGTCGAAATGCTGGATGTTTATGCGTTACACGATATTCCAAATTAAGAGAGACTACATACTAAAGATGATAAATTAATGATGATTAAATGAAATTTTTGTTCATATACTACGTAAAATTGTTAAATATAACCCTTCAAAAAAATTGCTATACATGGAGTTTGGCGTGGATATTGTGTTAGGGTATGTGGATCGCGTGAATTAGAATATCTGTGAGTATTTCAATTCATAGGCATTATTGCAATATTTATATGTTCTGATTTTAGCTGAAAATAGAAATACTACTTATTTCTCACCTATTCGTTCTTTTTGAGAATGATGTATGTGGACTACATAGTAGCATTCCTCTTTCTCTCTGCAGTAATTCATCCGCCTACCCTTTTTGTCATTTGACGGTAAAAGAGATTTTTCCTTGTTTTTATGTTGGATTTTGCTAGGCCCCACCACCCTCGTCCCTTTCTTGGATTAAAAAGGAAAAGATTTGAGGTGGGCCCTTAAGTGGGCAAGGAAGGTGAGTCTTGGGGCTAGCACTCCCCTTCCATGTTATTTGGTTGTAACGCTAAAAATAAATTAGAATTATTTTATATTTCTTACCGGTAGGGATGGCCATGGGTCAGGTTAATCGGTAACCCGCCTTGCTCCACCCATATTGGAATGGGTTTGGGGTGCTCTTAAATTGGGTAGGAGCGGTTTTGAGAATGAAAGGTTAAACCCCACTTGGGTTCAGGTTAAGAATGAGTTTAAGCCGCACCACCCTATTTATAATATGAAAGTATTAATTTACCCTTCAATTAAACCTAAAATTATTTCAATATATTACCTATAATATGATTTATTCACCTGCCCCGATTAGTACTTAACAGGACGAGGTGGGAAGATAAATTGAAACCGACCCACCGAAGTTTGGGACGGGAAGGAGGTAGGAATCTTCCTATTAGGAGCGGGGTAGGGTTGGGGGCGCTCGGCTCAAACCCGACCCATTGCCATCCCTACACCGGCATAATAGAAACACAGAGATGAATCATGAGAAAAATGATAAAATGGGAAAACACACATTCTATAGCCCTTTAGTCTTGGCTGCGGCATGAACATAATGATGGATGGGCCTCTTCATCATGAGAAAAAGCGGAAACCTACTTTCTTTGGGATAATGCAATGGATTGAAAAATAGTCGAAAAATAAACCATTTTTGTGCATCCCATAGTTAATTTTTTTATATTTTTTTTGTTGAAGAGGTAATTTCTAAACACACACATTAGACCTAAGTTAACCGCTAAGCTGCCATCGTTATTCAAGTTCCAATATATCGGTTATATTTCCTTGTGGCATTGACATTAATATAGCTGATATAGTATATTTTCAAAACAGTTGGGCTAGATAAGTTACATTTTCAGCAAGCATATTGGTGATTACCGGATAAATTTATTTATAGTGTATCAGCCATGGCTTCGGATTCTCTCTGGCGATGCTCGAGGTGGGTGCTCCGGCGTCCACACATCAATGGACATGTAGTGATAAAATGGGGAGAGATATCAAGTGGAGAGAAGTCAAAATCATGGGAAGAAAATGAAATAATTACTTCTCCCTATTTTTATCGCCACATGTCCGATGATGTGTGGATGCCCGAGCACCCACCTCGAGCACCTGAAAAAATCCGAAGCCATCCGCCATGATTCAATAAGGATAATTTTGAATCTGACCCCATTACATCCCCTACATGGGTGTCTATTTGTTAGGTGTCCATACTTGTGTTTTCAGGACGCTAGAGAGACAGGCTAAATCCAACCCATCTCACAAAAAACAGCTTATCTCTTGCTGAGAGGAATGAACCTTATTTGGACTCAATGTTAGCAAGGGCCATGTGTGATTAAATTGGATAGACACAGAATGTTATAAATAACTAAAACTAAACAGCAGTTAGCGCAAATTTGGGGTATTACATTCCAAAATATCTTACATGTTTGAGCAGACTTAGAGTAAGTTTGCTTTATTTAAGCTCTGAGAGTTTTATTAATTTTAGAACCTTTTTTGTATGGGAGTGGGGGTCATAATTGAAATTTCTATAATAATCCCAATAATACACGCAAATAATAGTAAGTGTTTGGTGAGGGTCCTTTCAAAGAGAAAATGTATCAGCGAAGATCTTGATAAGGCTATTGATAGACTAAAATAATAAACATGATTTGTGTCACCTACACTAAATATTTGGGACAGGACACTAATGACCATGACAGAGAACAAGTAGAAGTTCACCTTTTATCTTCTAATAAGTTTAATTGTATCAAGTCAATTTTCTTTCAGTGAAATCTCATATTATTACTCTAGTGTTATTTTCTCTGACAATTTTTAGGATTAGTAATAATTCGCTCCACCGGCGAGGAGCAAACTATTGCTTGCTCTCACAAAGACACTTCAACTGCCATGAACTCTAGTAAATTTTTTTTAACCCATGTGGTTGATTTTTATTTAAAAAAAAAAAAACAAGGATAGATTGGTGAACTCTAGGAGTGAGTGAATCTTAACTATAGTTAAAGGGAGTTAAAAAGGGACATATAGTAAGAAAAGGGCGCTGAGATGCCCCTCCTCGCGTCACCGACCGAGGAGGTGATTATTCTCCTTTAGGATATCATGAAGAAATGACCACAAGGGTCAGGGGCATTGTTTGTCTCCTGCCATAACGCAATAGATGACCTTTTAGGTAGCGGTGTCATTGGATTAGGCTGGTCTACAGCCCAGTCCGGCCTAGTTAAGTAGTTGAGTGGGCTTGAGCCTACTCTTAGAGCCCGAGGCTTGTTTGACTATACTTTTAACTGGGCTGATCTGGCCCGGCATGTTGGTACCCCTACTTTTAGGTAGAAGTGTCAATGGGCCGGACCTATCCATTTAAATAATTGGGCTGGGTGGAGAACCTTAGGCACATTGCCATGTTGTACTATACTTATAGGAAGGCTTGGCCTTATCCAATATTATATTATTATTTTCTATAGAAATTCAGCCATTTTATTTACTCTTCAATCAATAATCGGGCTTGGCTCAGTCCAGCCCGGCTAAAAGCAGGGCCGAACCGAGGCCAGCCCTAACTTTGAGCCTTTGACCCTAATATATTGAACCCCCTCTCTTTATGCTCAGAATATCATCTCGTAGAGTGCAGATTCGGTTACGTTGTGATTAGGGGTGTCGATGGTCTGGGCTTGGGCCTGAGTTTTTGTGATTTTTTAATAGGCCCAGCCTGACCCAATCCCTTTACAAGAGGGTTTTGAGGCCCAAATTTGGCCCTTTGACAGACCTACTCATGATGTAGTTGTGCTTGTGGTAGGCTTTCCCATATACTCCTAAATTATGCTGTGTCCGGTGCTTCGACGGAAATTTTGCTGGCTTCCAAATTACTGACTGATGTCCACTGTAATACTTGGCTTTGAACGCTATAAGAGCTTCCCTTGTTTTGATATTTAAGCATTATGGGCTGATAGTGGGCTTCCAGATGGCTTTGTTTTTCCAAAATACTAGCACGGACTTCATAAACAAATTGAGAGAATTGTCAATTGGGCCTTAGGTCCTACAAGTAATGATATAGAAGACCACTTGATATGTTATTAACTAGGGGTGTATTCTATGCTCGGCTCGATTTGAAATTTTTTCATCTATACTATAAATAAACTTGGTTTGAAATTGTTTCATATGTGTTCGAGCTCGGCTCGGCTCGGCTCGGCTTATTAAAAACTAATTTTGTAAATAAAAATAGTAATATTTAATTTTATATATATACTATCATTTTTTATATAATATTCAAGTCGAGCCCAGCTCAAGCCTCAATCAAGCTGAGCCAAATCAAACAAGCCTTGGCTCAAGGTCGGCTTGAATACACTTTCAAACTCAAAAAATAGCTTGGGTCGGCCTACTTTTCAAACTCAAGTGGTGATTTTTCGGGCCGAGCCGAACTATTATAGGGATGAGTTAATTTGTAAAACTATTATACATAATAGTTTATTTGCAAACTAGGATAAACACCTGATATAAGAAAAACCTTTTTATATTTTCGGCTAATCGACGACGAGTACTTGTTCTTTCTACCAAAAGAAACTGAGATCTGAGCCAAAATGAGGAGAACGACATGGGTTTTGATCTTGGTTTGCCTCTCTATTGCACTAGTTCGAGTCTTCTCTCATGATCCTGATCTCGGATCGGCTCGTGTTGTTTTTCAGGTACTAGATCCTTCTCCCTGTTCTTTTTTAAAAAAAAAAAAAAAAAAAAAAAAAAATTGATTTCGAGATATATTCGTTGAGGTCTTTTTGAATATCATTCGTTCGTTTCGAGACAACAGTCAAAATCTAGATGTGAGCTCGAGTAGCTGATATCTTTGTTCTTAGTATAGGGAGAAAAGCTAGATTTCTTAATGCTTAGTACATTTTCTTAGGGTTTCTCATGATTCTAATTGGATTTTTGTTGTATGTACTGTAGAATTCAGTTTATGATTGTAGCTATTTCAGTTGCAGAAATTAAATCCATACAATAATCTATTATTTATGGGCGCACGAAATTTGAAAATTTTCTATTAGATTCTGGGAAAAAAAGTATCAGATATTTAATGGGAGTTCAACTAAAATTTTCTTGCTCGGTACATTTGATAAAATGTCTCAGTCAAATATATTGTTCGTCCCTTTTGCTCACTTCTCTATTCAGTGGAGAATTTCAACTTACATTCCCTAAGTATGACAAGTATATGCTAACATCAATGTCCAAATTGGTATCCTTCGTGCCCGCATTAATCATCACCTGCCAAAGGTAGAAGCCTTCTCAGTCTTTTGCTTCATCTGAATCCATGGCCAGTGGTAGCCCACATAATCCAGTTTTTCTTGCGCTTCACAATTTGTTGGAGTTGGTATTCTGAGTTTTTGGTTTATATTGCATTCTATATGGGCAGTAAAGATAAAGTATAGAGTGTGCATTTTTTCTTTTAATATCATTGCCCTCAATCTTCATGCTGGAAAATGCGTTAAGGTCATTGGGTCTAATCACAACAAAACTTCCTTTTTTGGTTATACTTGGACCTGATAGTAGATTATTTGTCCAACCTTGGCTCCTTGGAGACATGTTCACATCTATTATATGACTTCGACTAGATAAATTCTCCTCATAATACTTCAAGTAACCCGAGTCAACAATCCAATCATTCAGAGTACATCTTCAAGGAATAGACTAGTGAAATCAGAACAAAAAGCAGTTAATTACAGAAACTCTCAATCCGGCCTCTTTCTGATTGATGCAGCCACAGTCCTCATTATTGTAGGACCACATCAGCATGGACCACCCCTATGCCTACTACTCTTCTCCCACTTGGTAGTGCAAATTCTTTGGTGTTACATTTCGTTCAAATACAACCATCTTAAATTTTAAATACCTTGCAACTTTTCTGGTTGATTCTAACAATAAAAGCCCTTATGAATTAAGAGACTTCTGGCCTTAGAAGTTAGAAGAATACGCTCTTTGATTGTTTCCCCCTAAATGGGAACTTCTGACATCATCTCTTAATTATGGTCAACAATATTCTCTTTCTGTATTCCAAGGCAAAAAATCTCTCTGATTCCTAACTGAGACCTGTCTATTACATATCAGTGCGAATGATCATTGGTTACAAACTCCATCATCAAATTTGTTTTTGCATCAAGCGGATCTCCGTGTAACTTCTTTGCCTCGATGAAGCATTGTGAGATGATCTGTTGCACTAGGCTTAGCAGTTTTCTTGTTTTCGAAGGACAACTGCATCACGCTACTTGGATATATTTTTTGGAGGGAGTGAGGGGTCAGTTGTAAACTTTGAAACACTACTTGGCATATTGAACAACATCTCTAACTCTCTTTAGAATTTCTTAGGATCCTCTGTTAGGGCTTTCCAACATAAATTTGATGGCCGTTCGACAATTAAAAAAATGATGGCCATTCCAAGGCCCACATAAACCGGATCCTAAGGAATAATCTGGGTTTTTTTTGACAAAATGGAAATTGTGATTATTGCAAGACGACCAAAAAGAAATTCTAACTCTCTTTAGAATTTCTTAGGATCCTCTGTTGGGGCTTTCCAACATAAATTTGATGGTCGTTTCGCTGATTAAAAAAAAATGATGGCCATTCCAAGGCCCACATAAACCGGATCCTAAGGAATAATCTGTGTTTTTTGACAAAATGAAAACAGTGATTATTGCAAGATGGCCAAAAAGAAATTCTAACCCTGATAAACAAAACATTTGTAACCCTGATCCCGAAGAAGGCTAGAGCTAAGGAGTTGCGAGACTTTAGGCCGATTAGTTTGGTTAGTAGCGCTTACAAGATTATATCTAAAGTGTTGGCCATTCGTTCTAGTAGTGTCCTGGGCTCTATTATCTGATTATCTCCCCTCAACAAGGTGCTTTTGTGCGAAGACGCCAGATTCTAGATGGTATTCTTATGGCTAATGAATGTGTTGATGAGTGTCTTAAGACCACTTTCCCAAGTCTTATATGTAAGCTTGATATGGACAAGGCCTATGATAATGTTAATTGGGATTTTCTCTTATATGTGATGCATCGTATAGGTTTCGGGCCCAAGTGGAGAGCTTGGACATTAGTGCGTGTCTCCTCGGCCTCTTTTTCAATCCTTCTAAATGGAAGCTTTAAAGGGTTTTTCCAAAGCTCAAAGGGGTTAAGGCAAGGGGACCCTTTGTCCCTGGCTTTATTCATCATCGTTGTAGAAGCTTTGAGTAGGCTTTTGTCTAGAGCTAACGGGTGGTTCTTCGTAGGTTTTCCCATAGGTTGGGAGCAGCTCCACATCTCACATCTCTAGTTCGCAGATGACACCCTAGTCTTTTGTGGGGCATCTTGGTCTCATCTCTTTCATCTTAGATGCATTCTGAGATGTTTCAAAGTAGTGTCGGGCCTCCGAGTCAATTTGGGTAAGAGCGAAATTATCCCAGTCGGTCATATTCCTCATCTGGAGTTCTTGGCTTTGAGTCTAGGATGCAAGATAGGATCCCTCCCCTCCACCTACCTTGGTTTACCCTTGGGCGTTTCTTCAAATCTAGAGCTGTCTGGGCCCTAGTTATTGAACGATTTTCAGCCAGATTAGCAGGTTGGAAGTCCTGCCTTCTCTCTAAAGGAGGGAAATTAGCTCTTCTCAAAAACACCCTTAGGAGCCTCCCAACGTACTACTTGTCATCCTTTACGCTTCCCAAGGCTATAGCCAAGTCATTAGAGTGATTTCAGCGTAACTTTCTCTGGGATGGGTGAGTAGAAACTATCACCTGGTTGAGTGGAATCAAATTTGTAGACCGCTTCGAGATGGGGGTCTCAACAGTCAACATTGCCTAGGCGATATATATATATATATATATATGTCATATACATATATATTTTTATAATAACATCTAAAAGACCAAAACTCCACACCCACATTCCACAAAAAACATAAAATAAAGTTTAAAAGCAGCACCACCTAAATCAAAAATTAAATTAACAATGTAGCATCCAAAAATCCACACCCACCGATAATTGTTGCCTGCAAAAATGAAAAAAAAAACCTTAAAATAGAGTCTTTGGTAAAACAGAGTTTGCATTCCCCTCTTTAAAAAAAAACGCAGTGGAGAGAAAGAGAGAGAGAGTCTGTTTTGAAAAAATTAAGGCTCTTGTACTGGGACTTGGTTGAAAACAACATGAGATATGGAGTTTAATCCATAGTGGTTTAATCCACATCCAAAAAACAAACATGAGATTCTATCATTCTGTGCTGATTAGGGGTTTAAGCCGCTGTTATTCTGTGCGGATTCACCCCAAAAAAAAATATAACACCACCCCCCTCTTCTTTAAAGGTGCTTATCCCCGGATTTCCTCTACTCACTCCATCTACATTCAACTTAAAATGACGAGAGAGAGAGAGAGAGAGAGAGAGAGAAAAACGTCCGCTGTGGAGAACGAGAGAGAGAGAGAGAGGTACCTTGTTCGGAATTGGAGGCTACTGTTCTTCTTCTTCTTCTTCTCCTTCGTTTCCTTTTTCTCCCGATCGGTGTGTGTAAACCAAGGTTCAAAAAAATAGTTTCGGACATCGTAACCGACACGGGCGAAACCATTATGTAACGGTTTCAGCTGATACTTTTTTTTTTTTGCTTAAAAAAATCCCAATAAATTGAAAAAAATAAAAAACAAGCAATAAATGAGTAACAAGAGAATTCTAAAGCCAATATGAATGTTAAAATATAGAAATAATGAAATTAGATGGGTCGAGGGTTGAAAGTTGAAACATACACAAAATCTAGTCTAGACTCCATTCCCAAACTCTTGTACGGACTACGGGTATGTCCTCCACTCCCAAACTATTTATTTTCATTTTTTCCTTCTTTCTTTTGGTATTTTTGATGGATTCGTAAGGAGTTTATAAAACAATAGATGAATGGAGTTCACGGGTCTTCACTACTTTGTTTGTAGGCAAAACTAGGAGTCTAGGCATGTAGCTGGGTGGGTGTCAGAGTCAAACTGAAAGGCCTGCAAGGCTGCAAAGGAAATTCCTAAAGTTTATTTACAGGTGCAATGTATTTCCGCGAACGAGTCTTACATCCGTTATAGTTACGTAACGGGCGTAACGGTTTTGGGCGTTACGTTTTGGTTTCGGGAAAAACCCTTAAAGGCACGGTTTCAGGTATTGGTGGCCATCGAAACCGTTATGTAAAAGGCGTTACGTAACGGTTTTGGCGAGTTTTTAAACCATGGTGTAAACCCTAAAGAACAAAACAAAACACTTATATATAACTAATAATAATGACTTTGATAAAAGTTAATTAAAATAATAATCAAAATTAAATAAACTAACTATTCATTAATTAAAACAAAATAGTGTTTATACCCATACCGCCTAGGCGACCGCCCAGATACCTAATGCCTAGGCGTCTAGGCGTGCGCCTAGCCAATAACTACCGCCTAATGACCTAGTCGGGTGCCACCCCTCCAAAAACGCCTAGGCGACGAATTAACTACACTGGTTGTCTCCCCTTTGTTGCCTAAGCAATGAGTGGCCCTCATGGTATAGGTCTTTGGAAGGGCATTGCGGCTAGCCCTATTCTATAGGTACAAGCTTGGGAATGGGAATGATATTCAGTTCTGGTCAGATGTATGGTGTGGTCAGTCGAGGCTTTCAGAGGGTTTTGGAACTATATTCCTATTGGCTCTTAATAAAAGAGCCTCAGTAGCCGATTGTTTCGAACAATTGGATAGGGAGTATGTTTGGTGTCCTAGGTTTCGGAGGAACCTTAATGATTGAGAGGTTGAGGAAATGCATCCCCTTTTGACGCGATTGAGCTCCTCCCCCTCTCGTCCCAGCTTCATGATGTTAGGGTGTGGTCTAGAAGCAATTCCGGTCGATTTTCAGTGAGATCACTATTACAATCGTTTGTCTCTGAACGGTATCCTTTCCCTCATAAGACTGTGTGGGCTAACTAGGTTCCCACAAAGTTATCTTTTTTTCTCTAGTGTGCTAGTCAAAACAAAATTCTTACTTTGGACCACCTAAAGAGTAGGGGGTGGAGGTTGGCAAACCGATGCTATATGTGCCTAAACGAGGAAGAGTCTGTAAATCACCTATTTTTGCACTGCCCGGTTGCATGTGGGCTTTGGTTTGTGTTCCTATCTTGATTAGGAGTAGAGTGAGTTTTCTCCATCTCCTTTCTAAGCTTCTTATCGGGTTGACAATTGGTGTTGTTGGTGGGGGCTGCGCAAGTGATCTGGACTCTCTTGCCTAAAGCTATGTCTTGGACAATTTGGAAATAGAGGAATAATCGTGGGTTCGATGGCTCCCCCTCTCCTTTCTCCCGGATTCTCGACCGTGTGAACCACTTGCTTGAGGATTGGAGTTGCGTATCTCAGATGGATTCAGAAGTGAGGGACCTATTATTGCTGTGAGGAGATTGCATCCATTTTTATCTACGCTAGTCTCCATTTGTTGCTTTCCTTATTGCTAACTAGTAGTTTTGTTAAGTTTACATCTCTGTAAACTGCTGTAATTCTATTGGTGTTTCTAATATATTTATTTATTACCGATCAAAAAAAAAAAAAACTTTCTTGATGTGTGCCATAAGGCCATCCTCAACAATCATTGTCAAGGCTAATTGTACTTTGCTCTTTTCATCCATTGTTTTGAAATTTAATTCCTACTGCACTCAAGTGCTAAAATTAACTCTTAAAAGATTCCTTTTAGTCCGTGTTCTTGGATATGTACCTTTGTGATAAGCTTCAATCTGCCAATTGATGTGTTATGACTTATTGCCTTCACCTGCTAATGTAAATCATCATGAAATCTTTCTCTTTCCACTACCTAGTCTTTGGTTAACTGAACCACCAATCATACTTTGCCTTGTATTTGATCTACTCACTAGTGTAGTCAAAATGTCACTTTGGCAACACCAAGGCCAGCCTCGCTTAGTCCTATCGCCTAGATCATGATTTAGGTGGGGGCTCACTAAATCTTATATAATTTAAACAGAAAAATTTAATTTTGGTCGCCTATGCGTCGCCGAAGAAATGCCTAAGGAATCCCCTATCACCTAGGCGATGCCTAGACGCTTTGACTACACTGCTACTACCCATAATGCCATAAAACCAACAAGCTTTCGTTAACCATATATTGAGTATGAGCAATGAAATCCAAATAGCATGGAAATAAAAATTGCTGAAACCGATACGAAACGGGCGATAAATATAAGTTTTAGTAACCTTCTATACGATATTTATACTGATACAAAACGGGCGATATGTATCGTTTATTAGTTACTTATGTTAATTCATTGTGTAATTGTAATTGTTTTTGCTACTTTGTCTTTGAGTCGCTTCCCATGAGGCCATGACTTTATATTTGATAAATTTAGTTCCTATAATTCATTTGAGTTTCTTGAAATTTAATTTGATTCTTTTTTACAAAAGAAAAAAATTATACATATCGTTCGAAACCGATACTGAAACCGATACCTATAGGTTTCGGTTGGGACCGTTACATCTCCTGAAACCGTATTTTTAAACCTTGCCAAATAGAAAGAAAATGAAGAGCAAGAAAAACAGAATACTTTAAGTAGAGTTGTATAGAGCAAAAAAAGAAGAAAAGAACTCAGTATGTAGAGTTGTTTACGAAAACCTATTCTGGCATCACCGGAACTGGTCCTGCTGGTCAGAATTTACCAATTGAGTGTTACCTAGTCAAACTCTGACCTAACTTATTTGGACTAAATCGCGTTGCTATAGGTTGGATTTTCATTGCCTCACCATCTGCGTCCCAAAATTTCTCTATTAAACTCATATCATTAGTCTTTTGTAAAAACCCTTGGTTCGCATTAGTATTATTTCTTCTGTGTTAAAGAATACATTTTATCTTTTGATGAGTTCTTTTAATTGTCTGAAGCATTTTCTATGCAGACGAACTATGGAGACATTGAGTTTGGATTTTTCCCTAGTGTGGCACCTAAAACTGTTGACCACATTTTCAAACTTGTTCGCTTGGGGGGTTATAATACCAATCACTTCTTCCGGGTAGTCTCTGGAACCTATGTAACTGTAACTTTGTCATTAGCAGATACACACATTTCTCTAATCTGGATAAAATTAAATTTAAACTGAATGCAGGTTGATAAGGGCTTTGTTGCCCAAGTGGCAGACGTTGTAGGTGGCAGAACAGCTCCTCTGAATGAAGAGCAAAAGGAGGAAGCTGAGAAAACTGTCATTGGCGAATTTAGTGATGTCAAACATGTTAGAGGTATTCTTTCTATGGGGAGGTATAGTCTTTCAGAAACTGTTCTCCTAAGTATCAATAGGGACTCTGACATTGCCTACTTTTATATTGATTTTAGTATTATGTTTTTCTTCTTGCTTCTTGCCAAGATAAATGTTACTATGGATTACTATTTCAACTGCCATCATAAAGGTCTGGGCTGGTTCAGATCTGATTGCGAACTGTGATTGCCAAGTTTGTAGGGCTCGGCAGAGTAATACAAGTGTCCCAGTGTCTTGATATGACACTCATATTACAATATTACTTATGGTAACTAACTTCATACAAATATGAAGAAAACTAGGACGATTCATAACGGACTCCACTGAGATTAGTTTTATTGGTTTTGGTGCGAGCTGAGTTGCAAACTTTATCCAACATACAAGTTATTTGACCTGGTTGAAAATTTTCCTGACCATGTGTGAGTTATAATTAAAGCAAAGAAGCAGGTCCTCAGTCTGGCTCCCTATTTAAACAATATGTAAAAAATGTCTGATAACAGGTCTCTAATCTAAGCATATGTTGCTAAAAAACTGGAAACGACAAACAAGACAGGAAGAAACCAAGAAGCATACATTGTAAAAAATGTCTAATAGCAGGTCTCTAAATCTAAGCATTTGTTGCTAAAGAACTGGAAACGACAAACACGCAGACAGGAAGAAACAAAGAATCATACATTGTAAAAAATGTCTAATAACAGGTCCCTAATTCTAAGCATATGTTGCTAAAGAACTGGAAACAACAAACAACATGAAGACAGGAAGAAACCAAGAAGCATACATTGTAAAAAATTGTCTAATACAGGTCTATAAATCTAAGCATATGTTGCTAAAGAACCGGAAATGACAAACAATATGCAGACAGGAAGAAACCAAGAAGCATACATTGTAAAAAAATGTCTAATAGCAGGTCTCTAAATCTAAGCATATGTTGCTAAAAACTGGAAATGTCAAACAACATGCAGACAGGAAGAAACCAAGAAGCAGACATACCAAAAATCAGAAGCAGAATTCTAACAGAACTCAACTATAATTTGTAAAGAATCAAGGGTAAATTACACTCACCTCCCTTGAGGTTTGGTGAAATTTCAGAAACCTCCCCTCTAGTTTCTGAAATTATACTGTCCTCCCCTCAACTTTGGTTGTTTGTAACAGATACCCCCTTCCCTTAAGTTTACTGTTACTTTATGGATGGACTTTGATGATGTCATCATTTAAACATTTTAAAATGTCTAAATTACCCTTTTTCAACACAAGGTTAGTTAATTCAATAAAATAAATGATAATTGGTTTCCAACCAAGGTTAATAATATCAACTTAAGGTTAATATATATTTCCAAAATCAAGTATATATATATTTTTTTCTAAAAATCAATGTTAGATAGATGAACTCTAAGGGGTGAGTGAATCTTAACCATAGTTAGTGGGTATTAAAAGGGACGCATGGCGACTTATAGAGATCCTTTAACTGTGATTAAACATAATTAACTTAAGGTTAATATTTTTATTTTTTCCTTAAAAGCAAGGTTAGTGGTTAAGCATAATCAACCTAAGGGTTTTTTTCTTCTAAAAATCAAGGTTAAATGGATGAATCCTAGGGGTGAGTGAATTTTAACCATAGTTATTGGACGTTAAAGGGGACATGTGGTGGCTTGTAGAGCTCCCTTTAATTGTGGTTAAGTAGAAGCAACCTAAGATTTTTTTTTCCTAAAAACCAAGGTTTGATGGATGAACCCTAGGGGTGATTGAGTTTTAACCATAGTTAATGGGTGTTAAAAGGGACACGTGGTAGCTTATAGAGATCCTTCAACTATGGTTAAACATAATTAACCTAAGATTAATATTTTTTATTTTATTTTCTTATAACCAAGGTTAGATTAATGAATCCTAGGGATGAGTGAATCTTAACCATAGTTAATGGGTGTTAAAAGGGACACATGGGGGCTTGTAGAGCCCTCTTTAATTGCGGTTAAGCATAATAAACCTATGGTTATTTTTTCCCTAAAACTAAGGTTAGATGGATAAACCTTAGGGGTGAGTAAATTTTAATCATAGTTAGTGAGTATTAAAAAGGACACGTGGCGGCTTGAGAGTTTATGCTTTTCTTCGGTTGAGCTTTCAAACGGTAAAGACGTGTTTCCTCAATCACGTAATAGGGGTAAAATGGGAAAAGGGTAACTTTAGTTGACGGTGTTAATATTAAGAGTCTGACAGGGGGAGGGCAGTGTAATTTCAGAAACTAGAGGGGAGGTTTCTGAAATTTCACCAAACCTCAGGGGAGGTGAGTGTACTTTACCCAAAATTCAATTTCCAGGTATTGTAATTAGAGTTTCATTTCAAGTCCAAGATTTAGGTTCTTGACTGTGGATAATTGAATAACTGATGGCCTTGGTTCGAAACTGAAACTATGTTGATAATGAACTCTATAATAATATTTATTACCAGACTTAAATTCAGTTTGGACATCCCTGGTGATTTTATAAAATAGCTGTGACTAAAACTGAAGTTATAGTACTTTAAGGAATTTCCATTATTGGGTGACATGAAATTATGCATTCAAAGAAGAAAAAGCTTACCTTAATCTTGGGGGAGTAAGGCGTGCAGCTCTTTATATTGTGACAATCAGTTCTATGAAGAAAACGTTTCACCAGATTTAATCGAACCACTAAAAGGCTATTCTTTGAAAAAAGAGCACCTTCTATTGGTATTCCACAAGCAGACCTTAGCAAGTGAGCAACCATCAGTTGGTTGCAAGCAAACCTTACTTAAAGCCTTCTCCTTTAGGACTTTAAAACTGACCACTTGGAATGTAGGTTGTGATATTGTATAGTGATCTATTTCTATCCCCATGTTTCATGTTAAAATTAGATCCATGTGGTCACAGGTTGAATCCCCATTCTCCGTATTTTATGTGCTCTTTATTTTTGAATTTTTTTAGTCTTTATAATTCTTTGACTTGGATGACTTTTGAACTTAAGTTAGTAAGGTTATAATTTGTTGCATATTACATTGTATTGTGGTCTGGTGTAGGTATGCTGATCCCAACAGTGCAGCATCCTCATTTTCAATTCTTCTCGGTGATGCCCCTCACCTCGATGGCCAGGTATTGTTGTTAAACTTGTTCAATATATTGTAAAAGGTGATTTCAGCACCTCCATCTGACATTGTTCCTTTGAATTGGCTTACATGGATTCCCCACTTCAGTATGCAATATTTGGTAGAGTTACTAAAGGTGATGAGACATTGAGAAAGCTTGAGCAACTCCCTACTCATAAGAAGGGGATCTTTGTAATGGTATACTTCTATTGTGCTCCTTCTTCTTGTTTGCTTCTTAATTGAATCAAAAAAAAAAATAAAAAATTTGAATGACTTTTTATATAGAACAGGTAAAGTTAGAATCTTTTCCTATATCTACAACTATATAACTTGGATGCATTTTTTTTCCTTTTGTGGAGAACCTTTACCATTTCTATCTCATCTCTTGTAGAGCGTGTCATCATGGAAATCAAAAAATAATTTATTCTGTTCTTTTCCTGTTTTTTATGATTTTAATTATTATTGACAACTGAAGCTTAAACAACTAAAATAACTAGCTTTTCCATGTTCATCCAGTTACCACTATACTTCTTAGCACTGAGCTTATTACTCTTTTTGTTTTCAGCCGACTGAGCGCATAAGTATTCTTTCAACCTACTTTTATGGTGAGAATCAAGCAACTTGTGGATTTTATTTAGTTTATGGATTTTCAGTTACCCAGTATGATCCTTTTATTTATATTTATATTAACAGATTATTTGATTGTACGTGATTATTGAGATGCAAAATTATATTGAGGAGAGGTGTTATAATAGGTTAGGACATAAATAATTTTCACTTCATGGCATCTGTAGTAGACCTATGGTACTCTTGCTGTTGAGAGCGTATGCATGAGTTCTTCAAGTATTATTATTTTGAAATTGAGGATATAATAGTACAAGACCATGCAAATCTTTAGGTTTCATCATCGATTGAAATATGTCATGCATTTATTTTATTATTATTTGATAAATTATGCTTGTATTTTATGACAACATGGTGCTACTATAATCTTCACTTTTTAGTTTTTAAACCTTTTGCTTAAGTCAGCATATGACATGTGCTTGCGCTACAATGACTAGCAAGTATTTTATTTTAGTCAGCACACAACAATACTTGCAAGCCATGTATTTCATTTTAATATGACAATACTTGCAAGCCATGTATTTCCAAAATATATGGCAAAATTGCACTACAACGACTAGCAATTATATACCATTTCCGTGTTTTAGTTCAAAGTGTCCTAATCTGGACACCCCGCTCCCAAAAAGTAATGTCCTAATCTAAAATTAAGTGTCCATAGGAGGCCCCCATAAGTACCCTTAAGAGAAACTATGTTTTTCAGTTTTCACCAGCACAATGAAAACAATATTTCTGTTTGCATCTGCTTTTGAAATTGATAGAGCAAGCAGGATTCAACTATCCAAGAAATAACACAATTCTGTTCTCTATTAATGGTTGATTCCCCTGCTAGACACCAAGATGGAGACTTGTGAGCAGGAGAGGTCATTGCTGAAAAGACGGCTGGTTGCATCTGCTATTGAAGTTGAAAGACAGGTTAAATCTGGAATTTCAAGTAATGAAATTGTTATTTCTTTTGAAGCACCTTTCTCATTATTAACCTGGGACTTACCTTGGCTTCTTGCAGAGAATGAAATGCTTCCCGTGAATATGATTCTGCGATCAAGAATCAGGCCTGTACAATCAGAATCTAAAAGATCTAAACACTTGCATTTAGCAGGTAACTAATAAAAGTTTATTGAAGCAGAATAGATGGCTATTTAAAGTTGTCATTAAACAACTCAAAAAAAGGACAGGAGATTAAAGAACCTAAATGATCGAAACAAGCTAATGGAATCATCCCTATTGCATACACCAATGAATCTATTGCTATTCAATTTCAATCTATCTATCCCCTGTCATGAGTCCTACTCATCACCTTCATCTTCCTCCGCTTCCGCAGATTCTGCCCCAACTCATAATCTTTCTCCAGTGCAGCCATGTCCTATCGAGCTTCCGAGAATTCTCCTTCTTCCATTCCTTCGACATACCAGTGTAACAAAAGCACTATTTGCACACATGAGATCAAACTTGTGATCGATCCTTGAGAATACCTCTGCAAAGCCTGTGCTCTGTCAAATTACTACTAATGAAAGCCGGGGAGAGGGAGGTCCACGTGGCAGCCCGGGAGCAATTTTAGGGATTGAACTGATGTGAATTAAGGATTCTTTTCATACCTTTTAATTTCCTTTTACATCTTTCACACCCGTTCATCTTTTGGATTGGATACACATAACACACCCCTTCGCATAAAGACACGAATCATCCACAAAGGAGTTTTTTAGGTGGTTGGGATACATTGCACAAATTGATTTTTGTAGATGACTTTATACAGTTACAAATCTATTCCGATTATGAAACAACACAACTCCTAAGCAAAAAAAAAAAAAAAAGAACCAACCTTCAAACACTTTGCAGCATAATACAATTGCCAGAACTTTTCAAATTGAGAGAGATCCAAAACGTTTCACTCAGCAACCTTTATTCCCCGTAGTTGATGCCTAGTCCCTTCCTTTTCAAAACTCATCTTCAAATGAGAGAAGACCCATAGGATGGGACCAAGTGTTTGTAACCAATAAGCACCCAAGTCTGCATCACATCCACCTAATAAAGACGACGGGGATTGCATTTTGCCATCATTGAGGATAGCTTAAATGCGCTGTTGGTAATCTCTGCAACTGAGAGTTGCTCATGATATGCCTTCTCACCGGGCATATGAAGAAAGCATGAAATGAATACGTGGATATGGGACTGTGGCATCCACATTGAGGGCAAAAGATTAGCTCTGGTGACTGCCCAAGCAGGGCGCTCGGGCATCCACAAAACATTGGGCACCTGGCAATAATTTAGGGGAGAAGTCATTTCATTGTCTCCCCATGATTTTGACGACTTCATTGTCTCCCCATGATTTTGACTTCTCCCCACTTGATATCTCTCCTCTTTAAAACACCCCTTGCCCACTGGTTTGTGGATGCCTGAGTGCCCAGTTCGGGCAGTTGCTAGAGCTAATCTTTTGCCCCACATTGAGTGCACCATGAAAACGAGGCCATGCCGTCAATGAGGAAATAACCCGTAGAAAAAAATTCAGTGCAAAAGGTAGATGGTAACAGTAGACAATGTTCTCGCATGCACTGCACCGCACAACTTGAAACCTGCAACAAAACTTCCTCATAGATACTAGTTTGTTATGATTTAAATTTGATTTCAAGTCATTATAATCAACAATGACTAAAACCCCTTTTATTTTCTGTTTGGACTCTTAAGTGACGTAAAGCATACTTTCTTTGTCCGTCTTTAGTCTGTTTTTTTGGGTAAACATGGGGTGTCTGAAGCTTAAGACTATGACTAATCCTTTAATCCTACGTGCTGCTAGGGGATACCCTCCCCTGGCAACCAATAACGTGGGTGCTCTCAGACTCAATCTCGAGACCTCCTAGTCTACGGTTCGTTTTCCGACCACTGGGCTACACCCCCGGAGGGTCATCTTTAGTCCCACATTGCCCGGAATAGAGTTTTTTTTTTTAAGCCAATAAAAGCTTTTATTCCCATGTGTTATAATCAAGAGAACCACTAGAGTGTGGTGCTCATACGAGCAAAGGGCTTTGGGTATTTTAAGGCACATTTTACACTTCACATTTAAGCATCGTTGCATTAATGGTCTCGCCTTCTATTTCACTGGATAATAGCCATCCATCAGTGTGAATTGTGAAAAATAACCCTATCAGTGATCCAGTTGACCTATTCAGTCCATAGACAAGCTTTTTTTTTTGGGAAAAGTCCATAGACAAGCTTAATTAGCCCTACCCCAGTATGTAGTTCCGCAAAAGGTTTACTCTTGTGCTCACAAGAGTATCCCTCTTGTGAGCACAAGATAAAAAAAAGGCCACCTCACCATAAGTCATTTTTTCCCCTCCCATTTTTTGACTTCTTCCCATTCAATTTTTTTTTGAATTTTTTTGTCCATTGATCTTATGCTCACAAGAGGGATACTGTTGTGAGCACAAGAGTAAACCTTTTGCCAGTTCGGACTAACCAGTCTGTTTGACAGGACTATCCAGTCCAATTACTGTAGACTGGACTAAATAGGTTTAGTCCATTGGATCTTGGTCTGAATTGTCTAACTGATCTGCCTGTTGACAAACCATAAACGTGTATCATCCGTATCATAGACAGTTGATGCCCAGATTGTTACTGGGTGCCTTGGTATCCACTTGTTTTTGGCTGGTATGGTTGTGTCTAAACAGTCTAGTGTATTCTATTCTACATCAGGACAAAAAGACTAAATTAATCCCTGTAATTAAACAGCCTAAAGGGATGTAAGAAAACATTATTACTATTCTGGACAGTAACCAAAGAGGACAAAAGTGATCAAGGGCATTTGGGTCATTTGACACATTTAATATGTTAATTTTATTGGATTCTTGAGACGATTTTGGGACTTTAGGACATGTTTGGTTAAAAACAGACCATAGTTAACTTCTATAAAGTTAATATTTTTTTTCCAAGCATCCTAAAAGATGTTTAGGCCTTGTTTGGTTAAACTTCTTTGAAAAGTGACTTTTTAGCTCCATTCTTTACAGAATGTGAGCCAATGAGAGTGGTGATTTTCCTCAAAAGCTGAAACCTTCTCTTTCAATGAAAGTTACCCCTGTTAGCTTCCCTTAAAAATCAAAATTTGCACTTCTATGTACTTTTGATTTCTACAAAAAAATAAAAATGAACAAAAACTAAATGCAATTTTTTACAATTCCTAACTTTCATAAAGAAAGAAGTCAAGTCAGTGCAAAAATTTATCCAAACACAACGTTAGAATCTTGTTATCTGTAGCTCCTAAGGATTGCTCGAAGAGAATTCAAGTTAAGTTAAATCCCAAAGGTAGTGTTGTAGTTTTTCTTGCACGTAGGAGATTTTGACTATCTTCAAAAACAATTATCGTAATGCCTGAGCGATCGTCAAATCTTCTTTAATACTAATTATTTATTAAAATAACATTGTGTCTAAGATCATTCCATCAACTGGGGTGATTGGAAACCCTTCTACCTCAAATCTCCATATGGGGGATACACAGCCGTTCAGGTATTGTACCTTATCCTTTCTTGGCAGTTACAGCCATCGATAAATAAGCTTAATAAGAAAAAAAAAATCAAAAGAATCATGCATAATTGGATCCCAGAATCATTTCCTTTGCTCTAATCTATTTATCAAAATTATAATTAAAAGGGCAATTCAAAAAACATTATTATATAACATCCATTAATGCTAAATCCGATAATTACTTTAGGACATGCTGGGTCTAATCCTTGCTTTCAAAATCCAAGCTTTAATCGGGACCATTAGCATAACCAGTTGTAGCACTTTTTTTTTAAAAATAAATAAAAAGCTTCATTAATCATGTGTCTTTGAGGCTTAAGAAGAAGTTTATTAGTGAGTTTTGAGTGTATCCCACTTGTCGAACTCACGATTAATCATTAAACTCACATTTGGGATGCCCAATTGTCAAAAGCTGAATGATTTGGCTGCTTCATTAATCAAGTGTTGCGCGATTAATACGGATTTAAAAGGCTAAAGTTTGTGATAATGTAATGCTTTGCAATCTGAAATGACCTGTGTTTTGGGGTCCAAAAGGCCTTGTGGGCCTGAGACTTGGTTCCCATGATGGCCCATAGGATAGGAAATGAATCCAACCTTGAGATAACACTTTGATGTTCAGCAGCAGTTATAGACAATGTTCTCTGTTTGTCTATAACTTAAGCTTAGTTTCTTATTATAACCAGGGCTGCATTTAAGCAAAGCTGGCTCGTAAACTCAGCTCGGTTCGAGCTGAGCTCAAGCAGATATTCAGGCTCAAACAACCAAGCCAAGCTTTTATTTGATCTCAAATGTTTAAACAAGATGAACTTGAGTCAGACTCTATTTGATTCGGCTTGAAATATCATGTATATATATAATTTTTTTAGTAATATTATTTATATTAAAATATAACAATATTTAAAATTTATCTTATAATAAACAAGTTTATAAGCTAATAATAACAAAAGAAAGTTGAGAAGTTAAAAGCAAAAATCATACCCTGAACTCTCTAAATTGAGGTCTATCTTCAACTTTGATTTTTTTGTGTGATTAGATTAATTTTGTTCGTCTTCTTGTCTTTTTTATTAGTAATAAATAATTTTATGTGAATCATGTAAATTTGATTAAAAAAATAACTTTGAAATTCAAATCAAACTGGACCGAACCCGACCTTAACTCGACTTGTTGGAAGTTGGAATTTGATCAAGCTTTCTCAGGCTTGAATATTCGAGTTCAAATCTAGATTAAGCCAAACTCAAGCATGTTCAAATCAAGCTCGACTTGAATACAAGTTTATGCCATGTGGATAATTTTGACTATCTCTTTGACTTGCCTCTCTGGCTTTGATAGTGAGGTGTGCCCCTCTCATGAGAGTAGTGTCGCGATCAAGTCTCAGAAGGGATATTTTCCCTCAACGATGTTGTAAACTTGGGGTCTACTCACAAGTTACTAACTCAGTTACCTTAACTCCTAATAGTATATAATGCTGCCTTGAAAAAAAAAAAAAGGTAACCCCTTTTAGATAGGCCACTAAGAACTATGCTGGCATTGGTGGTAAGCCAGTGATACACCACCTCCAGTGTAGTAACCATTTTTGCTTGCCGGTATTTATTAGTGATCTTTATTCATGATCGAATGGAGCGAGCGAATCAATTGAGTAGTTGTAATGTTAGTTTAGGCTCCATTTCTTTGGGGGAAAACGTAAAGGAAAATAATTTTTTCTCAACAATAATTTCTCTTTGTTTTTAGGTGAAAAAAAATTCCTAAGAATTATTTGTAGAAAAAAAAAAAAAACTCATTTTTCAATATACCAAATATAAAATGTGGGTTTTTTCCCAAAAATAATTCTATGCACCTATTTTCTCTCAAAACAAATGCAGCCTTATGGAAAATATCTAATAAAAAATTCTAAGCCTCAAATCAGTTAATTAATAAGTAGGAAATAGAAATTACACATTTTTCTCCTCAACTCATTAACATAAAATTTTCTCCGTATTTTCAAAGGTAATCAACTGATCGAATATTATAGGTGATTCTTAGCTTATGAGTCTAATTATCAATTTAGTTTAAATCATAGTTACAGGGAAGCTATGTACAGGGCAGGAAGTTCGTTTTCTAGACTCGCTTATCTTCCATCACGTTCTACTTAATAGTCAAATGGAGATATATGTTTGAGTGATAGAGTAAATCGCAGTTTATGTATAGACTCTAAGCAAGTATCGTCGGTTTAAAACCTAAGGCACTTACTTTTCTAAAAAATTTTCATGTAAGATAAAATCAAATGTATAGCTACCCATAATAACATAATGAGAATGAGACACGGTTATCTCATTTCTCGCTTCTCCTTTCCTAAGAATTTTTTTAGCTTCATTTCCTGCTTCTCGCTATCTTATTACTTCTCGTTCTAGTAATTATGATTTAAACGATCACGGATTAGGTTTGACAAGATCCATCTCCTCATCAACTTTCTTTTGCATATTTCTATGTCATAAATCTTTCACGAAGTAGGTGAGGTGAGTGTGATTCATGAAATTATTGCATCCAAGATTAGGATTAAGCGATCAAATACTCAATACGTCACAGTTTCTTGAGGTGATTAAAATGCTTTTTTGGCTTGACTATAATATCATCTCTAACTGTCTGGCCTTTTCTTTTCTTTCTGTTGAGTTATCAAATCAAAGGAACATTTCCTCGGCTGATCATGTTAGTAAGCTATTCCTCTGGCTTACATTGTCGACCTTTTCTAGACCTGTTGGACCCACCACTTAAGCGCTTAATGGTTTATTGAAAGAGGTTTGTTTAAGATTCTCTTTGGATTTACAACACATGCACCCCACCCCTAACATGGGAGTCATTTAACATGTCTTGTACCACATTTTGTTTAGATTATTCATTTCATGAGAAATGCACTTAAGATATAAATACTTTTGGCATTGTATTTATTTGATACATTCGTAGGGTAAAACCAATTTTCTCCATCCCACATTTTCACATTTCGAACAAAATCAGCAAAAACATATGCTTAAACCTTGGTTTATGTAATCCTGAGGTGTAGTCCAGTAGCCAAAGGACGAATCGTAAACCTGGAAGTCGATTCCTGAGCTCCCCTCAATATCAATTGTATGGGGTGGGGGTATTCCCTATGCAGCACACGGGACGAGTTGAGTCCAAGTCTTTATCATTTATGAACAAACAGAAGCTTTCTTTCAAGGAAAATCAATTTAATTGCCTAAAATCGATTGAACACCTTTAGAAAGCTAGAGCAAAAACCCCCGGTAAATGCTAAAATAGTGTTCCTCTAATACGAAAATTATGGTGCAGATGTCTTGTATTCAAATTGAGTTGGACTCCAGTATTGGTTTCACTCATGCCTCAATTTACACTAATCCTTAATTCATGGGAACCGAGTGAAACCAATATTGGAGTCCAACTCACCCATACAACACGCCAGGGGTTGGTCCCAGTGGTAGTGTATCTCCCTTTGGGGAGTGGTGACTCGAGTTCGAGTCGTGGTGTGCTGTTGATGCCCACCCTTCAGTTTCTAACCACCTAACCCTCTAACCTCTGACATAGCTAGCTAGCTAATGATTGTAGGACTATCAAAAAAAAAAAAAAAAAAACCTCACCCTTACAATTTTTGAGATTTCTTATTGCACCAAGGGCATTTTAGGTATTAATCCAATTATACATTATCATTCCAGCCTTAGGTTTTTATGATTGATTATTCAGTCAGAGAGAGATCAGTGAGGAGAAAATTCTTTAGGGTGTGTTCGGTTGGCGAGAAAGTGGGTGAAAGAAAAGAAAAGAAACTTTAATTTTCTTGTAAAACAACTATCAAAAGATCGAAGAAGGTTTTGGAAGAAAATTTTTATCACTTTTGGGAAAGTGCAAGAAAATAAAAGTGTGTTTTTTGCAAACTAAACACAAGAAAAGTAGAAGAAAACACACTTTTCTTTTCCTTTCTCTCACTTTCTCGCCAAACGAACACACCTTTAAGCTATGTTTGGTTGCCGAGAAAATAAGTAAGAACCTAGAAAAGAAAAAAAAATTGGACAAAACACAACTAAAATTTGTATTAGAAATCTAAAATTTTATTTTATTTTTCATGTTTTCACCTATGTATTAGCGAAGAAGACAATCATCTTCTCAGCAACCAAACATAGGGTCAGCGAAGAAGACAATCGTCTCCTTGAATGAAGGTAGCCTATACCAGATGAACCACGTCAAGTTCTGTATTTTCTGTATGCTTTTAATTGATATGATTTGATTTGATTTATTTTCAACATAAACACTGTCTAATCACGATCAACTTCATTAGATTGTGATTTTATCGTAGTTTTTTTTAGTAATAGACCCTTATTATTGTATTTGCGATTCAGCGAATTATCCCTCATAACGAAATGTCTTCAAAGATGTCCTAAATCCCATTTGTAGAAGCATACCACATGCCTGCCTTAGTGCCTAGCGAAACTAAACTAGGTTTTGGTTCACCTAAACGGATCCAGCGTTCCCAAAAGTGGCTACAGAACAACCTAAGCCACTTCATTTA
This sequence comes from Tetracentron sinense, assembly GCA_015143295.1. Classification (NCBI taxonomy): domain Eukaryota; kingdom Viridiplantae; phylum Streptophyta; class Magnoliopsida; order Trochodendrales; family Trochodendraceae; genus Tetracentron; species Tetracentron sinense. The sequence continues at coordinate 8,625,311 of CM026573.1, forward strand.
AATTGTAAACCTTTATTTAAAACCCATTGGGGTGGTTTTATTGTAGCTTTGCTTAGTTGTTCTTGATATTGTTGCCGTAACTTTAGATCCAAAGGTGACCAAGGGACACCCCAGTACAATGTATGCTAGAGGATTAGCCGACCAACTTGTCCTCTTTGTGACTTTAAGCTGACTTTAAACACTAATCATCTTTTATTAATATTTTTTATGTCATGATTATTATGGTTAAGAGGGCTCGGTAGGGAACCCCAAAGGGGTGAACCAATGGTTCCTGGGCCTATTGTAAAGCGGGAGGTCCTGGGTTCCATTTTTCACTCCCCCTTTGGGGCTAGTCCCACCCGGGTTTTCCGGACTTTCTAGTGGGGTGGATTGCAGGCCTTCGTCACATCCCTGGGGATCTATTCCTGACCTAAGGGGTTGGGGACACCCCGACCCGGATAACCAAAAAAAATAAAGATGGGGTAGGCGAATGACTATGATTTAAAATTGAACTTCGACATGATGCTATTCTTCAAAAATGGCACGGTGGATTTTTTTGATTTGCTTGCAAATCGAGCCTCTTGTTCGTGCAATCACAATTTAAGAAAATGCTCATGTTGTTCCAACTTCAATTTTTTTATAGGCTGTGCCCATGCTGATTTCGATCTTCCTAGCAAAACACATTGTTTAGATTGGGAAGGCTGAATCTTTGGGTGGCGTTTTGAAACTCCATTTTAATGGATTTAGCTTGTTAATAGAGTGACATCATCTTAGAAAATAAGTAAGGGAGAAGAAAGAAAAGGATTACCAAGTTCGCTCTATGCTAGAGCGAACAGCAAACCAAAGCAAACTAACTAGTTTGTGGTTCGGTGTGAATTGGTTGGTAAAATGGAACAAACCATATGGTGGTTTCAAAACAGTCTTGATTCATAAAATTATTTATTCCAATTTATTGATATTTTTCTTTAGGTTCGGCAAGTTTATACATTGAGTTTATGAATCGCTCATAAAAATGCATTTTTATGGTCTTTCAAAATAAGTATTTGTAATATATTATTTACACGCTTAAAATATTTTTCATAATATATTATAAAATATATATTTATTTTACATGCTTAGCAAGCCAAGCTAGTGAACAAACTAAAGAACCTAAGCGAGCCGGGATTCAAATTATCTCATTACCCCTAATGAATTGAGTTTACTTTAGAGTGATCAATTGCAAACCTGAATTCGAACCGAGGAACCAATAGTGAGAAAGAAGGTGTTATAGAGAAACAATTAAAGCATAGATAGATAAGATGGTGAAGGTGCTTAGGGAGATTAGTAGTAGTTCTCTTGAGATCGAATCATAACCACTTGCGATTGAACTTGGGGAGAGTTCAATTGCATCTACCTGTCAACATGTGTCCATTTTAACTCTCATTAATCATGGCTAAGATTCACTGACCCTTAGGTTTCAACAATCTAATCTTGTTTTTTAGATTTTTTTTTTTGAAATTAACCCTAAGATTATTTCTTAACCCTAATGTTAACATTTTTTAACAATTTTTTTTTTTTAAAACCAAGGTTAGATTATTGAACCCTAAGGTTGAGGGAATCTTAACCACAATTAATAGTTGTTAAAAGGGACACGTGTTAACCTGTGGGTTGACCACGTGTTTGAGAAATGATTCACCAAGTCTAGCTTAGGTTGAGAAATGATCACCATGAGTTAGGCATAGGTTGAGAAATGATCCACCAAGTCTAGCTTAGGTTGGCCACGTGTTTGAACCAACTCGTGGACGCTCGACTTTTGGCTGGGACATAGGTAGATTGATCTACTCCTAAGGTTGGGCTCTGGTTAAGGAGTAGGCGTAGCACCCTCTATACGAGTGAGAAAGATATGATAAAGAATGTATTAGGGTTATAAAGTATGACGAGATAAGTATCACATCACAAAGTGATTTGAATTAATTAGAACTAAGCAGTGGCACATGCGATGCACGTGAGAGCGAGGGAAATGAGTTAACCACATTTAATAGGAGTTAAAAGGGACACGTGTTAACCCGCGGGTGTGATTGAACTCTCCCCCAGTTCAATCACGATTGACTGTGATTCTATTCTTTAAATAGATAGATGAGGATAGTTTGGGAATGAAAGTAAAACATTAAATTAAAGTTTTGTTTCATATAAGGATAGTTTAGGAATTTCAGAAAATTCAAGCTACGCCTGCCTCTCCCATTATAATAGTAAAGATTTATAAAATTAGATTAGATTTGATTGATGTAATTTTTTATATTAAAAATCTTGAACTATCTATTTAAACCCTCTTGCGGGTCTTTGTAAACCATTCAAGTATATCAATAATGTTACAACCATTCAAGTATCTTTACTATTATAATGCGAGAGCCTTCGATAGATGAAATTTCCAAAATTCCCAAACTATCCTTATATAAAAACAAAACATTGATTTAATGTTTTACTTTAATTCCCAAACTATCCCTTGCTCATCTATCTATTTAGAATCACAGCCAATCGTGATTGAACTCAGGGAGAGTTCAATTGCACCCGCGGTTAACATGTGTCCCTTTTAAGTCCTATTAATTGTGGTTAACTCCTTCCCCTTGCTCTCACGTGCATCGCACGTGCCACCCGCTAGTATCAATAATGTATTCACTGCATGGTATCAATGATCAAATTAGGGTTACACCCAAACCGAACTGGCTCGAAGGTTGGGCTCGATCAAGCCAAGTTCGGGCTAAAATATTAGGGTTGATTGAGCTGAGCTTATATTTGAGCTTGAATTTTTAATCAATCTGAGCTCGAGCTATGCCCTGTTTGATTCAGCTCAAAACTTGGATCGTATAAGCTTGGTTCGGTTTGAAATCAGCTTGACTTGAAACATTTATTATATTTAAAGCTAAATATACTAGCAGAGACCCCGTGCAATGCACGATAATAATTAAAAATATCTAAAATTAAATAATATTATTTATTTATTTGATATATATTATTATTTGTATTAATTAATTAATTTTATAATAATAATTTTTATTATTTTAATAACATTTATAGGAAAATCATAAGTTTCTTTGTATTAAACTTAAATTAATACCACCAAGAGTTGGAGATAAGAAAGAACTCTACAATAGTGGAGATAGATAGGACTCTAGGATGAGATAGTGGGTCCCAAACCTATAAGAGTTGGAGTTAAGAGAGGAGTCTACAATAGTGGAGATAGAGAGGGCTCCAAGATGAAATAGTGGGTCCCAAATTTGAACCATGGAGATTAAAGAAAAAAACCCACATGTCATTTCTAAAATAGAATTTATGAGATTAGAGGGATTGAAGTTTGGAAAACAAAAAGAAAAGCCTTATTTCTTTATATTATAGTAGTAGATTAAATTTAAAAATTATCCATTGTACTTTCTCTATCATTTCTCTTCATTTGATCATTTCAAGTACTTGTCTTTTGAAGTTTGAAGTCAGAACTAACTCATTCATGTATGAGACAAATCACACTAAGCTTTTATTTATTTATTTATTTTTAATACTCTCACTAGTCACTAGGGGTGTCAATGAGCCGAGCTGGGCATTTCTCGAGCTCAGCTCGTTGGAATTTTACAAAGGCTCGAGCTCGGCTCGGCTCGGCTCGATAATTTTTTTAAAAAAAAATACATTGATAAGCACTAAATTCAATTAAAAAAAATTAAAATGACATTTTTTTTTTTTGGGGATGTCATGTGACTTACGTGAAAGCTTGAGTTAAAACTTAAACAAAAATAATTATGTTAATGTATACTATATAAATTTTACCAAAAAAAGGTATACTAAATATATAATATAAATTTAATTTTTAAAGGGTATTATTATAAAATTAATCGAGCCGAGCTGAGCCACCTATTGTTTAGGCTCGGCTCGTTTATTTTTCGAGCTCACTTTTAAGGCTCGGCTCAACGAGCCCAAAGTAAAAGCTCAAGCTCGTTTTTTTTTTAGTAGAGCCGAGCTGGCTCGACTCATTGACACCCCTACTAGTCACCACAAACAAATCTGAAGAGACATTTGGATTTCTACGAGCTGAAGAGGGAGAGGAAAAGCAAAATAACGTCTAGAATATCGTTCCGAAATTCAAGCAAAAATTAGGTTGCAATGAAAATGGGAGGGAAGACAGTGGCACATGCCTTTCTCTTGCAGCAAAGATAAAGAATACGAGGTGCTGGATGATTGATACCAATGTAGTTGTCACGGATCCTAAAGCTATTTTTTAACACATGTTACCTCCCTAAATCAATGGCGTTTGGAGAAGATGAGGTGTTGGATGATCAATTATACTGGTGGACTTGCACGTCATCTTGCTGCTACTGCACCAACTTCTCCTCCAGCCACAACCAGCTATCCAATCAACTGCTTGTCCTAAACATGAACCAGTCATGAACATCCCACATCATATGCACCGTTACTTGGAAATTCCATTGTAACCTCTTTCTCTTTATGCATATTACCTACTTCTTATCGATACAGACATAGTATTTCGTGTATGCACATGCTTCGACAATTTCGTGTCTTTCCTCCCTTTTTTTTTTTGGTATCAAGTCAACCTTGGCTCGAGTTTGAATCAGTTCGAGCTCGATCTGAGCTCAAGCTTGATAAAACGTTTCCAAGCTGAGCATTGAGATTGGTCATTTTGAGTTGATTCGAGCTTGAGCCGAGCCAAGTCGAGACATCCTCAAGCCGAGCTCAAGCTTGGCTAAGCTCGGCTCGAATACACTCCTAGATGAGATATTGTATCTCATTACATTTTATTATCCTACTTCATTCTCTATTAAAATAAATGGTAGAAAACTATATATAAATACACGTTAACACCATTAATTCTATATAGAATAAAGACAATTTTTTTTGTTGGAGTTCGATCATGGTAACAAAAAGTAAAAACTGATATGAAAATATATCAACATTGATCCGATCCATCTCCTTCATAATCCGAATCACATGCATGATTTTTGTATGAATTTTCTTGAACGTCCATGCCTCAGCTACTCCTTAGATTCTAGTTTACTAGCAGAAGGATAAAGATGAAGGGTGTGCATCCTATAATACACTCCGATATCAAAGTTAGAATAAGTAGAAGATGATGTACAGTAAAGAGGTTAAGATAATAGCAATGTTCGTGAAAATTACCGATCCTCATGCACTGAAACTCTTGGGGTATTTATAGGTTTAGCTCTGTATGCCTATACATGCCCATAGATGGCCATGTATGACCATGCCACTTGCTTTATGATTATTACAAAATATGTTAGATAGATCTTGAGTCTTACGTGTCACACTTGTGAGCCTACTATTATTAAGGTCGGTTTGGGGTCGAAAATAGGTTGAAGTGACTTGCATTAATTTGCATTTAATGCTTAGATAATACTTTTTACCTAACAACATAGTAGAATGATCACCTCCTGATTATTTTGTCCTGCGAGTCGGTCTCGTTGTTGACTTAAGAGCGGGTTTGTTGTGTACGTGAATACAGATAGAAGAACCGTTGTCCAAACAGACGGCAGCTACATTCGTCTTCTAGATAATGAATCCGTTGTCCTGAAGACAACGGGTTCGTACTCAATTTGAATACGGGTCACCCATCCATTGTCATAACAACAAAGATTAGCTCGTCGTCACAACACTTAATCATTTTATGAATTTTATCCATTACAATTTTTAATTTGCAAACTTTTGGTCTCAATTCCCTTATATCTCTATTACTTTATTTGGGCTGCATTATTTCGATTGAAATATTTTTGTTTATTTTTTAATGACTTTTAATAAAAGTTACTCATATTTATGAAAATATATCAAAATATCTTGAAAGTTTTCAAAATTTAATGTTTTGTTAGAATATAAAATAATAGGATACACAACAATTTAGAATACTTCTGCTAATCTATACTTCAACTAAAAGTCCTAAATATTAGGACACATGGTAATTATAATTATCTAATTCTTATAAAGATATTTTAATTATTAGATATAAAATATTAGGTTTAAAATTAATATTTAATATTAAAATTTTAAAATATTATTTTAATAATTAAGTAGGTAATTTATATCTAATAATTTTTATATAACAAGGATTAACTACTATTTCGTAGCCCTAAATAAAAAATATCACGGTTTAGGACATGGTTTAAAAGTTTTACTAAAGAAAGTATGTACTCTAATACTACTCTTAAGTACTTTTATATGCATACCTAAAAGGTAAATCTATCAAAAGCATTCCCTTTTAGATAATAAAAATACATAACATGCCGTATTTGATAACTATGTCACAAGTATGCTCTTTAAGGTCATAAAAATGCAAAGCGTGCTCTTTTAGTCTTTTAGCTGAAGAGCCCAATAAATAAATTAGAACAAAGTTCATTTATTTTGAAGAAATTTTGGGGCAAAATTTGTAGAAATTTTTGAAAGAATTTTTTTTTTGGTAACACACTATACAACACACATTCTCACACTCCCTCCCATGACACACAGCCAATTATGCAGATACTCCACCAATGTGGGACTTTATTTTGAGTTGGTAACACACAATACAACACACCCATACACTATTTTTGTTTTTGTCAAGGTAACAATACCACAAGACAAAGCTATAGGTAGTAGAAGGGAAAACACACACCACTCACGCGCGCGCACACACACATCCACATGCAATCACTAAGCCCATGAAGAATCAACCCACAAGAACCTCAAAACGGATACCAGTGGTAAAGCCATGATTTTAGTCTGGGGGGCTAACAATGGAGTGTGGGGGGTTCCGGCATAGCCCCAATTTTTTTTAAGGGTCAAGTTTGTGTGCCATCTTGCCAATTTGTGTCAGTTTATAAAGAATATATATCTTTTTAAAGTTCGGCCGCTGCTCCCTTTGCCATGGCTATGTGCATGCCATCTTCAATTAAATAATATAAATATAAACTTAGCTTTTTAAATAAAAAAAAGTTCGGTAACTTCCACCTTGCCCCATGCGTATGCCCCTCTCAAATTAAATAATATAAATATAAATTTAACATTTTTTCCTCCTCAAAAGTTCAGGGGCTTTAGCCCCCCCCCGGCCCGACTCTGCCCATGCTCCCAAGCTACGTCCCCTATATGATACTAAATAGAAACAAATTCTCAAAAGTTGAGAAGGGGGGGGGGGGGGGGGCTTCAGCCTCCTCTGGGTCCCATGTGGCACTGCCCATGTATACAACATACAACACATACTGACACACCTAATATAATACTAAAAATAAAAATTTCTAAGAATTTGATTTATTTTAATCCAAATTGATTGAAATTTTCTTAGAGCATCTTCAACACCAAAGCTAAAGTTTCTCTATTTTTTCTTCAAAATGAAGAAATCTCTAAAAAAATTGCTCCACTTTTTGAAGGTGCAAATCCAACAACACTCCAAATTTCTTCCATTTTTCTTCTCGCTTGAATAGTCACAAGCTTTTAACGGTCTTTATTTAAAAATAATAATAATAATTTGAATGGCGAGTTGAAAATCCTCATCAAATTTGGCAAGCGGAAACCCTTTCCCTAAATTGACGAATGGATTTTAGGGTAGTGTTGGAGATACTCTTAGATTTCAAACGTTCATCATCATATGCAAACTATAAAAAAAAAACAGTTAAGATCTATTATTGGGCATGACCCCTGAAAATGACAACATTTGTGAAGTGGCCCACGAAGCTAATATTCACGATCGGTCACGAAGCTTATATTTCCACTTGCAAATTGATACGTGGTAATGAAATTATTATTTTAAACTTTTTTCTCTCTGTGAGTTGAAATTAGATTGGTGTGGTCAGCTTGGAAGAGGACTTTGAGGTCCTCTTATCAGAACTCTTGTAAATAAAGACTTGTAAAAGCATTAAAATATTTAACATTATTTCTCTCTTTGACATTAACAAGATGTCTTGAAAAATAAATTTAAGTACTTTCTTGGTTGTAGAACCCCGGTATCAAGTTCATAGTGCTGTGAATAATGCTGTGAACAGTGCCGGTGCAAGGGCATGTAAATGCCAAATCATCCATGTATTCTTGTGGTTGCATTTTATTGAAAATTATGGGTGTTTTCAATGATATATGTGTGTTGCAAAATCAGGTAACACCGGTCGATCGCTCAAAATAGGGGTCAATTGCTAATATGTATGTCATTATATTAATAATTGTCTTTTTATTTAAAATTGTTAGTTGTTTATTTTGTCTTAATTATTCTAATTATAATTTTTTTTTACTTTTATGTAGGAGTTAGAGGGAGTTTAACATATTTAAGCCCAAATTAAATAAATTTAATGCTAAAAACCAATTAGAGAGAAAAACCATATAAGGCCCAGTCATCTAATTGGATTAAATCAAGGAGAAGATAGGGTTGCTGATATTTGGCAACCAAATCTACAAGAAAAACAAGTAAATTTTGTGGGTGTTGTTGTTGAGCAACAAATCCCCAGATAATGAATATTTCCCGGATTCCTGCCTAATCTGACCAAGATTCGCTAATTTAGTCATAACTTTTGATTGAGAGATCGGATTAATGCAAGATTTGAGTCATTGAAAAGAAAATTGAAAGGGGAACAAAATTGCATTTCACGAGAACCTCTGAATTTGAATGTTTAAGGAGTAAAAATATTCGGTCAAGTGGAGGTTTATGCATAGAGGAAAAGAAATTAGGGTTGAAACAGTTTTTATTCTTCCTCTTTTCTATTTTCTCTCATCTTCCTTAATCTTTTGACTAATTTTATGGGATATTGAGTAGTGCAAAAGGATATATTTTGTGATTTTTTTTGTTAATCATCAATGAAGATTTATTTCAAAGTTGATTGTATGCTCATTGCAATGTTCGGCTAAACTCCCTGATTAGAGCAAAGGACGAAACTAAGTCATCTCCTTTTAATTTACAATTCATTCCTTATTTTTTCCATATTATTTATGTTCTTTAATGTTAGAATAGGTTTGTCTTCATTGCTCTAGGCAAGTTTCGATATTTATTTCTTAAATAAATACTTTTGACTGTTTATGCTTAGATTTGATAGGCCATGCTTAGGAAAAAATTCTTTTGATGGTTCATACTTATATTTGATAAATAGTTCTTAAGTTTTTATGATTTTGAAGTGAAAGAAATCTTAGATTTTTAATTTCCATTTTGAAAAATATTTTAAAGATAAATATTCTGAACCAAAACATTAATTTGTTATTTGGTTTGAGTTATGATTGGAAAAAATTAGGGATATTTTTTAGATTGATTAGTTGATGCCTAGGGGAATCCGGATGCTCTGATCTTTTTCTCTATTTGATTTTGTAGCATCCCAGAAATTTTCGTATCTAATGAATAGCATTCTCATAGCCAATTGGCATTTCATGCGGTCCAATTAATAAATAAAGAAGAATTTGAATATTTTGAAATGCCAGAAATGTTCCTCTTCGAATGACGAATCAAACGCAAGTTGAATCGTCAAAATCTCATGAACGAGTCAAAAGTTATAGTCGAAATACCAAAGTGGAAAAAAAATAAGAGTAAACAACAAAATCTGGGGAGTGCGATCGATCACAAGTTAGGTGCAATTGATCACATGCAGGCGAAATGGGTCCCAAAGCTTCTGGACCATATGCGATAGATGGGATGCCAGGTGCGACAAATCATAGGGATCTGCGATCGATCGCAAGAGTGTGCGATCAATCGCATGCAGGAAAAAATCAGACCAAAACTCTTGGGTTCATGTGCGACAACTCCCATCAATGTGCGATCGATTGCACCAACCCGCGATAGATCGCAGTTAAGCGTGCGATCAATCGCACGCGGTAATTGATGCCGAAATTGAGGGTTTTAAACCCTTGATCTATTGAGGGTCCTCATTTTGGGGATTTTCTAAACCTAGATAAGAGAAAGAAGAAGAGAAATTTGGGGGAAAACTTCCAAGGAAGTTGGATTGAGATCAAGTGGAGCCCAAATCAAAATGGATCATCCTCACCTAGCAAGGACTCCTCCATCTTCAAGTGTTGTCCTTCCTCAAGCAAAGGAATTCTAAAACAAGGGTTTCTAAAACTAGGTTTTTCCCTTGAATATGATGATTGTATCTTATTATTCTCCTTTATTGAAATATACAAATTTTCCTAACCATAAACAAGATAAATGGATAGATGTGTGGGGATGTGTGAATGGATGGTGGTGGTGGCAATTGGATGCCGTGTGGTGTGATATATGTAGGGTGATGGATAGATTTACGACACGAATGATAAAGCCAGACATCGGGCCGGTCAAGGGTAGGGCATGTCTTCGGATATGTTATACCTGGCTCACAAGTAAACAAGCAGGTGGATAAATCCGGACACCGGGCCGGTCAAGGGTAGGGCATATCGCAAGATATGTTATACTTGGCTCACAAGAAAACAAGTTGATCAAGCCGAACGTAGGGCCGGCCAAGGATGTTAGTGTACCCCTTTCGATATCTATATATATGTATTCTTATTTTCGGGGCATTAACATCTGACTCACAAGAAAACAAGACAAGTCAAGGCAAGTCAAGTAAAGTCATGGCAAGTCAAGCAAGAACATAAGACACGTGATACCAAGCAAGACACGATACATGCGTGATTCTTACGAACGAGACCCACGACCACACATTGTTTTTAAAGTATGACAAGCAGGTTTTGAAACACATGAACACTCCCAAACAACTGTTTTCAAGACAAGACAAAACATGATTTTAAAGTGTGAGTTTTATCGGGTTTTCGCATTCATGCATGCATATAACGGCCTTTATGTTGCATTACTGATTGTGCTACAAATGTTCTATTGTACACGTTATTACTATTGTTTAGCTATTAGCTTGTACTCACTGAGTATTCCATATTCAACCGTACTTTTATGTCGACAGGTACTGAGGATGCCCTCAACCCCGAGCCTTGGGTTGAGGAAGAGTATGTAAAAGAGAGAGAGCTCCCTATCCCGATGCAGTCGCAAGAGGATAGAGACTTAGACTTGTGGCCGTATTTAGATTACTGCTGAGGGGAGGGATAGTGAATTTTGTCTTTTGTATTTTGGTTAGGTGGGCATGTCCACCTTTACCTTTATCATTTTGTCTTGTACATGTAAACTTGGAATACTGATTTGGTTTCTAAATAGAAAAGAAAAAGTTGGTTTACGCTTCCGCACTCATGTCTTAGCTTCCGAACTCTGATTATTGTAGTTATGGTATTATGTTCATCTTGTTCATTACAGGATGGTTTGGCAAGTATGAATAGTCACCTCTAAAGTATCCTTAACTCCTAGAGGGTATTTTGGGACACGATAGATTTACTTTTTACTCCATTTTAGTTGTTTTGATTTATTTGCTTTAGTTAGATCATATATCTCAAATCAATTTAAGATCCCTATTATCACTAGTCTATTAGTTTGATTTCAGTTTAATATTAATTTTTTTCAGTTTTCTGTGGATCGACGTGTATTTGCCACTGTCTCTTCTATAGATGACAGTGAACTTGCGGTATTATTATTTGCACATCAATTGCATGTCTAGCAGTCGACCGCTTGACCAACTGGTCGACTGACTGGTCAACCACTCCCCTCTTTTTTTTGTATGGGGTTTTGGAGCAGTGGGGTTACAAAGGACCAGTCGACCGCTCCTCACCACCGGTCGACTGCTCCCTTGCCTTTTTGCCTAGCTGACCTACTTTATGCTTCTTGGGATATTTTGGGGTTTTGCCAAACCCCAAACACCTTATAAATACCCCATTTTGTGGGATATTGTGTTACCAAAACCTAAGGCTAAGAAAAGAAAGAAAAGAGAGAGAGAAAAGAGAGAGAAGCTAGGGTTTTTGCTAAGGTGTTCTTGAGTTGGTGTTTTGATCAAGGAGTTCCTTCCTTCTTGCTTTCCAAGGTAGTTCTAAAGCTCTTAGACCACATGGACTTGGACTTGAAAGGTAGATACACTCTACTAGCTACTATTGTTGTAATTTCCTATTGAAAAAGAAGATGTGAACCATGTGTTTTGATGTAAACTAGGAAATCCTACTAGTTACCTTATGATGATTCTATACTTAAACCAATGATGTAAAACAATTTTTTGATGAAACCAAGTGTGTTAAGCTATGTGTCTGTCCATGTTATCATTTGAATGAAATTGGACAAACATGTGCTATATGTTAAATGTTTCATTGTCTATCATGTTACTTACAATTGTCATATGAACACATGTATGCATGATCAAGATTTTGTCTATGTATGTATATCCGGAAAGCAAAGTAAAAGAGATAAACAAATTAAGTGGTTATTGGGAGGTTAATGGACTTTATTCCTAGAGGGTAGGCATTAATCACTTGATCTCAGGTAAATATAATAAGTGTATTGGAAGGATGATAATGGACATCACCACAAGTAGGGGAGCATTGTCGTCTGATTCCAAGTAAAACTATGTGCAAAGATACCAACGGGAAGGTTGGTCAAGGGTGCTAGTATACTTAGACCAGGTATAGTTGCTAGGCACACCTCATGTGTATGTGAAAGATGTTAATGGACTCTACTCCTACAGGGTAGACATTAGTAAAGTGTATGCTCCCATAATAAGTCATGTGCAAAGCAAGTAAAATGTGACAAGTGCAAAAATAAAAGAAATGAAAGAAGCTTGAAAAGAATACGGTTTCAGAAGTAAAGTGAAAAGAAGTATATGTTCTATAAAGTATGCACATTGTATTTGAAAAATGGATTTCCTTACTTGATTCAGTTTGCATGTGTATTATGATGAACTGCATATGAAAGCATGTAAATGTTATGGCGTTATTATCTAGTGGATTGTATACGCTGAGCCTTCAATGCTTAGTTGAATTGTTATCTTCGACAGGTCTTGTTGATACACATATACCGGAGCTATGGATTAAGGAGGAGTACCTTGAGGAGGAGCCTACCATGGATCATCTTGCAGAGGATAGAGCTCTAGATAGGTAGCCCTATCTAGACTATTGTTGAGAGGAGTGAGGGAGTGATGTATACACATTTTGATAAGTGGGAGTGTCCACTTTATACTATTTTGTTAGACTATTATTCGGACTAGGAATACATTACAGAGGTATCTTATTTAGAAAATTTCAGCTTCCGCTATTGTATGCCTTGTGTATTCTCACAAGATGATTTGATATGATAAGTTATGAGCCAAAGTCTCCAAAACTTCTAAGAGGGATTTTGGGTCGCGACATTGGCTTAAATTTTTTTCATAAGATATTCTTTTATACATAAGATAGAAGGTTAGTAGATTGCATATGAAATACACATTTTACAACTAGAGCAATGAGAGAGCTTATTAATGCCTTTGTTTGTTTTGTGAAGAATGCTAGTAGCACCCACATTTAATTAGCGTGCCAATACACCCAACACATAACCTGAAAAACGTCGGACGACGTATGTGCTAACCCCACAATGGGTTCATGTCATGTAATACTAGGGAGTATCAGAACATGCGCAATATTTTTCTGAGTATCTTTATAACCTATTTGGATACCAGAAATAATTTAAATATCTTCTTTCAACAAGTATGAATTTCTAGTCATAGGATTTTTTTTTTGTTGGCGATAGTGTCAATTCTTATATTGTGAAATTGTAATTCATTCTTAACGGCGAAGATGGGTACCGACCTTCATGGGCCTGAAGAAGCATTTTGGAGGGATGGAAAATTCTCAAAACAGGATTGCAATGGCAACTTGGTAATGAGGAAAATATTGATCCATGGGAGGATGCATATTTTTTTTTTTGGTATGAGACACACGGTTAGGCCGCAACCCCGGTTAGCAAGTCAGTATTTGTTCTAAGATAAAGGTGGGTGGAAAGTGCAACCCACTCTCACCCTCTATGGAATGTAACCCGTTACCTCCTTCCTAAGGAAGGGATACACCTACCTACCGCTTGGCTATTCCCAGGGTGTCATGGGAGGATGCATGGATACCATCGTTATTAACATTTCAGGCTACATCACCTAGACCTCCCACTTTTCATTGGAACAAAGTTATTGACTTTACTAACAAAAAAAATGGCACATGGTCCCGAGAGAAACTTATGCAGACGTTTTTTGACACGGATATCAAAGCCATCACTTAGATACAATTTAGTACTCTCAAGAAACTATTATATGGCATTACCAAAGGGATGGAAAATTTTCGGTTCGTTTGGCATACCACAAATATGTAACCGACCATCCCTTAGGAAGAGCAAAAATGGCAAGCTCATCCAATGTCATCCCCAGAGTAGGTTGTAAACTATTGTGGAGTCTTCCTCTCCCTCCAAAGATCCTTTGGTTTATGTGGCGATGTCTTCACGAAGCGATTCTTGTAAATGAAGTGTTATAAAGGACGAGAATTCCAGTCGACCAATGGTGTCATCTATCCGAGAACAAGGCTGAATCAATTTACCATTTCCTCTTTGAATGCCCAATTGCTAGAAGTGTTTGGTGGGGCTGATCGCTTTCTCTTCGAACTGATGAGGAAATTATAAGAGATTTCAAAGATTGGTAGAAGCGTTTGGTGGGACTCATCGCTTTCTCTTCGAACTGACGAGGAAAATATCAGAGATTTCAAAGACTAGTGGAATCTTTGGACATAAAGTATAATGGGAAAACAAGCATTATTGAAATGCATCACTCTATATGTGGCTCAATCATCTGGAACCTCTGGAAAGCAAGGAATGAGAAAGTGTTTTAACTCCCAAGTTCAGGAACCAATGTAAATTATTCACCAAGCAGAACGGCTTGCTTTAGAAGTTGGTCAAGGCATACATATAACGCCCGGAAGCATTACACATAGTCGCCAACAAACCCATCCCACGAGCAACAAATGGAAACCTCCTCAAGCAGAATGGGTGAAAATCAACTCAGATGGAGTCGCTCAATTGTCCAGAGCATTAGGTATGGGGGTCATTGTGAGGGATTCAAGAGGCAAAATTCGTCGAGGCGACATTCAAGCATTACAGGTGGGTTCCCCCGTAATTGCTGAGTAGTAGCATTCCATAATGCAATCTTGCTAGCGCACTCTGAAGGTTGGAGGAGAGTAGAATTTGAACTCCATGCCAAAGTTTTGACAGACATCAAGATGGGGATTCTTCGAATCCGAATCCCATATTCCCTAGTTACTTACTCATGTCGGGCTTCTAATGTTTTTGCCCATAAACTAGCTCGATTTAGCTTAAGTCTTTATAATAACCACAATTTCCTTCCCAAAGGTTTGTCACCTTGGTGGTGTAGGAAAATTCTTGGGGCTAGACGTCCTCAGTCGTTTGTTCCCCTCCTCCCTAGCAAGTAAATGATAACTTCCTAGCAAAGAAAAAGAAAAAGAAGTGACATAATTCTTTGGGAAATTTACTATCATATGGGTAAAAAACAGATAGAGTTATCGTGTAATTATCATTTCCATGTTTTTTTTTCCCAACAACTCTCTATCTAGCAATTTTATTTACTAAGAATTTAAAACGTCTTGATGGGTTCCATTTAGGATGCTAATCCAAAAAAAAACTCATTAGTCATTACCCAAATTCTAGGCCCTAAGGCTAGGACCAGACTCAATTTCTTAGTCCATATTTACTTTGATCTGTCTAGGACTTCGCTCATTAAAGCCGGGGCAGCCCAGCCCTATTTATTTATAATAATTTTATTTTGTTCATTTACGTAATATATTATTTTTTTATTTTAAAAATGATGGTATAACACTTTAATATAAGTGTGTTAACAATTTTTTGGTTAACGAGAGTCTTCAGGCCTCTTAGAGAGCTCAACTAATCATCCACCCACATGCACCGAATGAGTACGGATAAATCTCTGAGGTGGCCAACAAGGGTAAGTGAATTCCTCCATTTCCTGAGGTGTGGTCCTGACAAACACAGCAATTTTGATTAAATCTCAAGCACTTTATATGGATTATCTGAAACAAAAATAGTGTTATATATATATATATATTTATATATATATAGCTATAACCGTGTATTATATATCCATCACTGTGTGTTATTAACACTGTTATAGCTATATATACACTATATTATGCATGGTAATATTATATATATATAGAGAGTATATATACATTATATATTATATATGTGATGATAAATCATATATAGATTGTATAACAATGTGTACATAAACCGTATAATATATATAAAGTGTATAAACACCACACACACACACACACATATATATATATATATATAAAATGTAACGTTTAGATTATGTGGTATTTGATTTATATTCATAATATATCAAGCACAATAGTCCCCTCGTAGACCCGAGGAGGGGACTATTCCTCCTCGCTCTCACATAGCCGACCCTTGAACTCCTATTAACTCGGGTTAGTGTTTCCTTAACCCTTTAGTTAATTTATCTTATTTTATTTTTCTAAGAACGAAGGGTTGACGGATGAACCTTAAGGGTGGATGAATCTTAACCACAATTAAATGGGGTTAGAAGGGGACACGTGACAAGAAAATGGGAGCCCAAACACCCCCTCCTCGCGTCACATTTCCATATATCGATATGCGCTGACCCAAAGTCAGTCCGTAAATAATAAAGCCAACTTAATTCCAACATGATTAAAGAAAAAGGATAGGGCTTTTTTTTTTTTTTTGCTTGGCCTAATCATTTATCTACCCTAAGTTAGTGCTTATGGGGTTAGGCAGGGTTAACACTCACGGTGAGCATCAACAGCCACACCAAGACTCGATCACCAGTCACACCTCCCCAAAGGGAGATACACTATCACTGGGACAAACCCATGGTGTTGCAAACATGGATAGGGCTCAATCCTATAAATATGGAACCTATTTAGAATTGGGCCTAATCAAGCCCAGCCTGGCCATTGACAGCCCTAGTTCCATTCAGTAAAAAGATGGTGGCAGAATGGCAATCCTAAAATTATCAAAAAAAATTAAAATAATAGTTTTATAAAGAACATTTGTTCATCATTATAAGCTATTAAGCTGCCATCGTTTAATGCTAAAATGAAACGGTTTGAACCGGAGGTTTGGAGCTCCGTGCACGAGTGTTGCACGGTGTATACAATCCGATGCACGTAAGAGAGAGGAGTGGGGGAGAGCGACTGGAATGAACCCAAGAGGTGAGTCAATTTTAACTACAGTTAAGGAGTGTCAAAAGGGACACGTGTTAACCTGTGGGTGCAATTGATGAGAAATGGATAGTTTGATGTGGGTGAATTTTAACTACAGTTATAGAGTGTCAAAAGGTGTAGATGAGAAAATGGTAGTTTAGGAATTAAGTAAAACATTGAATCAAGGTTTTGTCGTAAGGGTAGTTTGAGAATTTATCAAAAAAGCAACTGTTTGAGAAATTGATAGTTTGGTAGATTGTAGAAGAGAAGAGGGTATTTTGAAAATTAAGTAAAACTTGAAATGAAGGATTTGTAAGGTTTGTATATAAGGGTAGTTTGGGAATTAGAAAAAAATTAGGCTATAGATTGTTAAGGGGGATAGTTTGGGAGTTTCTATCATTAGGGGGGTTTCTCTCATTATAGTAAAGAGGTTTTGTCTTAAGGGTAATTGGAAAATTTATCAAAAATAGGCAACGGTTTGAGAAGGGGATAGTTTGGTAGATTGTAGATGAGAAATGGGTAGTTTTAGAATTAAGTAAAACTTAGAATAAAGGATTTGTAAGGTTTGTATATAAGGGTAGTTTGGGAATTGAAAAAGATTCAGACTTCTTTTTGTTAAAGGGATAGTTTGTGAATTTCCATCATTAAGAGGGCTTAGAAGAGATTAAGGTGGTGTTTGGTAACACTACTCTAAAAAGAAGTGTTTATTTGAAAATTATGTTTAGTCGGATTTTAGATTGTTAAGTTGAAGGTTAATTACATGTATACATTTTAGTGATTTTAAGGGTAAAAACCTTTACTTTAAAAAATACCTATAAAAATTAATTTTTAAAGAAATACTTTTTATCCCTAAAACCTCTAAAATGTAGACATGCAAATAACCTTCAATTTAGCAATTTAAAGTGCAGCATAATTTTCAAATAAGCAATTCTTTTTAACTAAGTGTTACCAAACGCCACCTCAGCTGCCATCGTTTTAAGGCTAAAATGAAACGATTTGAACCGGAGGTCCGCATGACATTTTGATTTTTTTTTTTTAAATAAACAAATAATTTCTCTTTTTTGCCAGCACACGGACCAAAGCTGCAGTAGTAGTACATACTACTCTGTTAACCAAGATTCCTTGTAATCGTGGTTAGCATGTCTAAATCACGGTTAACTCATCCGCTATAAATAATTCATTTTCATTGATCCGGAGGTCTTAACTCTCCCCCTCGTCGCAGCAAACGAAGCTCAGAAGCGAAGTGTAGAGTAGAGACTAGAGACTCGTCTTGGACTGATAAGTGCTAAATGAATGAGCCGACATTGTCAGATACGCTGACAGAAAAAGAAAGAAAAAACACAAGCTTCGATCTCTCAGCTCTAATGGTGGAAATCACTCCTAACAGTGGAGATTCCTTTTGAACACTTTTCTCTCTCCCTCTCTAGTCTCTACTTACAGTAGCAAGCTCCGATCTCCGATCTCAGATCTCTCTCCTTTAATTGCGGAAGGCCTAGATCTAACGATCGCAGACGAGGCAATCACGATATTTTTCTGAGGCTTCTGACTTGCGCATATACAGGAAGCTTCTGATACAGCTTCAATGGCGGAAGCTACAGAGATTAAAACTTTGCCTGATGCGGCGAAGAAGAAGGACCAGAGCCTCCCGTTTTACCAGCTCTTCTCGTTTGCGGACAAGTACGATTGGTGTCTCATGATCTCTGGAAGCTTTGGCGCTGTTGTTCATGGCTCCTCCATGCCTGTTTTCTTTCTTTTGTTTGGAGAAATGGTGAATGGATTCGGGAAAAACCAGTCCGATTTAAAGAAATTGACGGGAGAAGTCTCTAAGGTTTGTTCTTGAATCTGTTTATCTTAAAAGTTAAAACCCTCACTTTTTGCAAAATGGAGCTGTTTTGTATCGATCTCCGAACTAAGATCTGCGTTCTTGTGTTTTAATGTGCAGTATGCTCTGTATTTCGTCTACCTTGGACTCGTTGTTTGCTTATCTTCCTACGCTGGTGAGAGCATAGATCGATCTCTTTGACTATCTTTCGTTTTCCTTCCTTATTATAAGCTTCTTTTCAAAAATCAATTTTGGTTAAATCTCGAGCACTTTTGACAGCAATGCGATCGATCTTTACCTGTCTTGTCACGAAGAATGCTATATTGCTTTGTGTCGTCCGATACGTATCGGATTTGGTAGGTATCGGCGGCACGTGAGACTATTTCGTCCCTTTCCTCTTTCACCTGTCATCCTCGCATTTATTTATTTAAATATTTTATTTATTGCTGCACATCTCCTTCCCTGCCAGAGTAACGAGTACTCCCAAAAACAAACTCTCTTTCTCTTCATATTTAGGTTTTATTTCCTGATTTTCTTCTATTTACTCCATCCCTGAGTATCGAAAACTCTCAAATAAACTTATTTTCTCATGACATTTAGATTTTATTTCCTGAATTTCTTTTATTTACAATATAAATAAAGTATTTTTAGGCCTTGTGCTTCAAATTCAATGGCGGCTAAAAATCTTCAAACTGTAGAGAGAATAGACTGTTTTTCTTTGTTTTCTCTAAAATATAAATATTTGATCAGAAATCGCTTGTTGGATGTATACTGGAGAGAGGCAGGTGAGTACTCTGAGAAAGAAGTATTTAGAAGCAGTGTTGAAGCAAGACGTCGGGTTCTTTGACACAGACGCGAGAACGGGAGATATCGTTTTCAGCGTCTCCACAGACACTCTCCTCGTGCAAGATGCGATTAGTGAGAAGGTCCAGTATTCGAGCTCCCGTGTTTCCATTGTTTCCGATTGTTTTTAAGAGAAATAATTAACGGACACAGGATTTCCTAACTTAAGGCCCAATAGGGGGATGCCTTCTTCTTGAATGCTCGTCATAATTGGTGAGCATTTAATGCCCCTCTTAAATGCTAACTATAATTAGTAAGCATTTAAGAGGGAGCATCTAGCAATTAGTCCGCCTATTATTATTATAATTTTTTAATTTTTATTACACGTGTCGGCGAAATCTAATAATGCGCCAAATAGTGTTGGCGGAAAACCAGAGCAAGAGCTATCTGGGTTGGGTTGCTAGTCGTTCCATCAATGCGGACCCCCCATTAACTTATTTTCGCCGGTAGTGGCGCAAGTTAGCAATTTTCGCTAACGTGTGCCAACATTTGGCCGGATTTGGTGATATGGCTTATATTGGCATAAGTTTCGTTCCTTTATGAACCGTTTGAAATCCCATGTTTCAGATCATCTTAGGTGCGAGCAGGTTGGGGCACAAAGTACCGAGAAACTTTGGCTGCTGATGCTTTTGATCTCGGGTTGTTACAGGTGGGGAACTTCATACACTATCTTTCAACTTTTCTGGCGGGTTTAGTAGTGGGTTTCGTTTCGGCATGGAAGTTGGCGCTACTGAGTGTGGCCGTGATTCCAGGCATTGCTTTTGCTGGGGGCTTATACGCTTATACTCTAACCGGCCTGACTTCCAAGAGCCGACAATCCTATGCGAATGCGGGCATAATTGCGGAGCAGGTGAGCTCACATTGCCTTGCAAAACCATCTACTGCCTTACTTACATAGGGTTTTATAGGAAAACCTCAGAAGTAAAAGGACACCAATAAGGTTAATTTTGATTTCATCTCTGTTAATATCAGGTATTGGACAAATCCATTCTTCCACCATCCTTCATTTTTGCTAGAAACTTGAAATATCAGGATAATTACATTTTAAACGAGTTTTCAAGTATTGCTAGAGAATAATGAGCACAACTGTTTTCTGACCCATTCCATATTACTAGGTACTTTCCCATTGGTGATGCTCAATTGCTCATAATGATCCTTTTGCTTGTTCTTTAAGTGTAACTAACCTGATTAACTTTGAAATCAAGAATGTTCCTGAGAATCTATATAATTCTCCCTCCCCTCTTACCATATAACATTGAAGGTTTTGGTATTTTGCCCTGTTTTTATTTTATTTTTATCTATGAGGGGCTGAATCCCTTACTACCTGCCTAGGCTATTGCGCAAGTTCGGACGGTGTATTCATATGTAGGAGAGAGCAAGGCCCTCAATTCCTATTCAGATGCAATTCAGGACACATTGAAGCTTGGATACAAGGCTGGGATGGCCAAAGGCCTGGGGATAGGATGTACCTATGGGATAGCATGCATGTCATGGGCCCTGGTTTTCTGGTATGCTGGCGTCTTTATCAGGAATGGACAGACAGATGGCGGGAAGGCCTTCACAGCAATTTTCTCTGCCATTGTTGGTGGCATGTAAGATGCTCAACTTTGACATTCCCATTTTGGCTAGGGTAGACAAACATACGCTTCTCTTCTGAGAAAGAAAATGTCTGCTGCACCCTGATATTTTTACCTTAGTAATGGTTTCTTATCCTTTTTATTTCGTTTTTCATCATTGTTACAGGAGTTTGGGTCAGTCATTTTCTAATCTTGGGGCATTTAGCAAAGGAAAAATAGCTGGATACAAGTTAATGGAGATTATCAAGCAAAAGCCCTCTATCATTCAAGATCCATCAGATGGAAAGTTTTTGGCCGAGATTGATGGGAATATAGAGTTCAAAGATGTAATCTTTAGCTACCCATCACGGCCTGATGTCATTATCTTTCGAGATTTCTCATTTTTCTTCCCTGCAGGGAAGACAGTTGCTGTGGTTGGAGGTAGTGGGTCGGGAAAGAGTACTGTTGTGTCACTTATAGAAAGGTTCTATGATCCTAATCAGGGTAATTATAACCTTTATCTCATGTTAAAAGATCATCAATTTAGTGCTATTGATGTTGTGCTGATAATATTTGTTTTCGTTGTTGGCTGAGCAGGGCAGGTTTTGCTGGACAATGTGGACATAAAGACCCTACAACTGAGGTGGTTAAGGGACCAGATTGGTTTGGTGAACCAAGAGCCGGCGCTCTTTGCAACAACCATCATTGAGAACATAATCTATGGAAAGGCTGAAGCGACCATTGCTGAAGTGGAAGCCGCTGCTGCTGCTGCAAATGCGCATAGCTTCATTACCTTGCTTCCTAACGGGTATAATACGCAGGTGTGTATCATCTTAGTAAGTTCATGTTTCTTTGTTATATTTTTAGTGGGTAAAATAAGAAGAAGTTGGATCATGATTATGGGTTTGAGCCCAGCTTACAAATTCTTTTGAAGGATATGTAGTTTTGATCGTTGGTATTTTACCGGAAATTATTATAAGAATGCTTGGAATGAAGCACTAAAGTGTTGAAACTGTTTATTTTATGCAGTCGAATATTTTATTGTATAATAATTTAGATGTATTTAATAGAAATCAAACCCATGCTCTCATTTCTATCACTTAGTCCTTTTTTGTTTTTTTTTTTCCAAAACCAGGTAGGAGAGAGAGGAGTCCAACTCTCTGGTGGCCAGAAACAGAGAATTGCAATTGCCAGAGCTATGTTGAAGAACCCAAAGATCCTCCTCCTTGATGAGGCCACAAGTGCCCTTGATGCAGGCTCTGAGAGCATTGTCCAGGAAGCCCTAGATCGCCTCATGGTCGGGAGAACAACTGTAGTTGTTGCTCATCGCCTCTCCACCATTAAAAATGTTGACACCATCGCTGTTATTCAGCAAGGGCAAGTCATTGAGACTGGAACCCACGAAGAACTGATTGCGAAATCTGGGGCCTATGCTTCTTTAATCCGATTTCAGGAAATGGCAAGGAATAGAGACTTTGGTAATCCTTCTACTCGTGACTCACGATCATCACGTCTAAGCCATTCACTTTCTACGAAGTCCCTAAGCCTCCGGTCTGGTAGTTTAAGGAACTTGAGCTATCAGTACAGCACCGGTGCCGACGGTCGTATAGAGATGATCTCAAATGCTGACACTGACAGGAAGAATCCTGCACCAGATGGGTATTTCTTCCAGCTTCTAAAGCTAAATGCTCCCGAATGGCCATATGCAATAACGGGGGCTGTAGGATCAGTGCTGTCTGGATTTATCGGTCCAACCTTTGCAATTGTGATGAGCAATATGATTGAGGTGTTCTACTATAAGGATTCTGCTGCAATGGAGAGGAAGACAAAGGAATTTGTTTTCATTTATATCGGAGCAGGGCTTTATGCTGTAGTAGCATATTTGACACAGCATTACTTCTTCAGTATTATGGGAGAGAACCTCACGACAAGAGTGAGAAGGATGATGCTTGCAGGTACAATTCTTTACATTTTTTCTTTTTTATCTCACATATAAGTTCATGTTACTGCAACTTTGAAGTGCTGCAGCTTCTCTTTGAATAATTGATTTTAAGCACACTTCAAGGCATGATACAGCCTCTCTACCCTCAGCAATTTTTTGAAAACTCAATTTGATCATTAAGCACATGTGCATTCTCAGTATGGTCTCCCCCACTAATGATTTAGTTTTCAGTAATCCTAAGAAATGAACTAGGATGGTTTGATGAGGAAGAAAACAACTCAAGCCTGGTGGCAGCTCGCTTGGCTACAGATGCTGCTGATGTGAAGTCAGCCATTGCTGAGAGGATCTCTGTTATACTGCAGAACATGACGGCGCTCCTCATTTCGTTCATAGTCGCTTTCATAGTTGAATGGAGGGTCTCACTGCTCATCCTCGGAACTTTCCCTCTTCTAGTCCTTGCCAACTTCGCTCAGGTAAGCCATTATCCACCTTAAAAACCACTTGATCTTAATCCACGCCAACAAAAAGAAGGGTAGCATTAAAGTAAATTTTTCCGAGAATGAGATTTTGATCGTTTAGGTTGATAAGACTTCGAAATTGTCCACCAATATCAGATTCCTGTGTTTATTCCAAAATATAACTGTTGGTCTAATGCCTAAATATTTTAGCACAAAAATTTTGACGTCTTTTTCTTTTAAATCTTGTTGTACTAAAGTAGGTAGATGTTTATATTTATGCTTATTTGATTCACTTAAAATAGATGTTTATATTCTTCATAGATGTGCCTCTCTCAAGTGAGAGGTTTCGGGATCTAATCCCCTGAGTGATGAGTTGCAAGAGCTCAAATCCTCAAGCTAGCCACTGACCACTAACCGAAGGTAAATGATATCCGAAGCAAAAAAAAGAAAAATCTTAATATTTTGCACAAATGTCTTTTGTATCCCTAATGCTTTTTTAAATGCCTATTCTATCCCTTCCATTGCAAATGTCCTCCCATACCCAATAAGATTTAAGAATAAGAGTTTCTTTTATTTTTTTGAACGTATAATAGTTTTTTTTAAATTAATTTCAAATGAGACCTAAATAAATAACTCATTTTCTAGAGTCTCTAAATTGCTCTTATTAGACAGTCAAGAGTTGTCAAAAATACCCTTTATTCACATATATTTTAAACGCAATTGTTCAATTAGGGAGTTGACAAAAATAACTTCCTAATTTATTCCAATGACTAAAACACCCATCTTTGCATGTGATCTTCCATTTTTCTTTAATCTAAATACAAAGTAAAATAAGTAATTTTCTACCTTATTTTCAAGCATGCAATCAAACAACAAAAAATAAGTGAAAAATTCATCATTTATCGTAAAACTTTATACCATAAATGATTTACGTCGTAAATCCATTTAAGCCAATGGGGAGCCTTGTACATCAAGTACGAAAAGAATGAATAGAAAAGTAACCTTGTACTGAAAAGAAAAACAGAGAAATTCAACATAAAAGATATTTCTCTATTTTTTTCCTCGAAGTAGCTCTAACCCTGTGCTGTGAGACATGTATCGGCTGGACACACAGAGAAGGGGAGGTTATTTGTTCTTTTATATGGATTAATTTAAAGAACTTTAGCTATCCCGCTTTGTTTTGGCAGGGTAGGTCCTTCACCTTGACCTTCCATTATCCTGACAGTTATTTCCGTTGTGTTTCTGCCTCCATAATACAGCAACTTTCTCTTAAAGGGTTTGCTGGAGACACGGCAAAGGCTCATGCAAAGACAAGCATGATTGCAGGTGAAGGTGTGAGCAACATCCGCACTGTGGCAGCCTTCAATGCCCAGGAGAAGATCCTCTCCTTATTCTGCCACGAGCTTCACCTCCCACAGCTCCAAAGCCTTCGCCGCAGCCAATCTGCTGGCCTTCTCTTTGGCCTCTCTCAGCTTGCACTCTACTCCTCCGAGGCCCTCATCCTCTGGTATGGTGCCCACCTGGTCAGAAAAGGTATCTCTACCTTCTCTAAAGTTATCAAGGTTTTCGTTGTCCTTGTCATCACTGCTAATTCAGTTGCGGAAACTGTTAGCCTTGCTCCCGAGATTATTAAGGGAGGTGAAGCTGTACGTACTGTTTTCTCGATTCTTGACCGTTCTACCAAGATTGACCCAGATGACCCAGAGGCTGAGCCAGTTTTATCAGTCCGTGGTGAGATTGAGCTACGGCATGTCGACTTTGCTTACCCATCTCGACCTGAGATCACTATATTTAAAGATCTCAATCTAAGAATCCGAGCTGGGCACAGCCAAGCTCTAGTTGGAGCCAGTGGGTCTGGAAAGAGCTCTGTGATTGCATTGATCGAGCGGTTCTATGATCCTACTGCCGGGAAGGTTATGATAGATGGTAAGGACATAAGGCGACTTAATTTGAAGTCTCTCCGGCTCAAAATTGGATTGGTGCAACAAGAACCAGCTCTTTTTGCAGCCAGCATTTTTGAGAACATTGCATATGGGAAAGATGGAGCAACAGAGGAAGAAGTAGTTGAGGCAGCTCGTGTTGCTAATGTGCATGGGTTCGTGAGTGGGTTGCCAAATGGGTACAAAACTTCAGTTGGGGAAAGAGGCGTGCAGCTCTCTGGGGGACAGAAGCAACGGATTGCAATAGCGCGGGCCGTAATCAAGGATCCAACTGTGCTGCTACTCGATGAGGCCACAAGCGCACTTGACGCCGAGTCAGAGTGCGTGCTACAAGAAGCGCTTGAGAGGCTGATGAGGGGCCGGACCACAGTTCTTGTGGCCCATAGACTATCTACCATAAGAGGGGTAGACAGCATTGGTGTAGTGCAAGACGGGCGCATTATAGAACAAGGCAACCACGCCGAACTTGTCAGCCGGGCTGACGGAGCCTATTCGCGGCTCTTGCAGCTACAACACCATCGCATATGAAGAGTCTGATTGATGCAGGCGTGGCCTCTGATGGGTGGTAATGATGTTTGGGTCCCCCCCCCATTAACTTTTTTCCTTTTTTTTTCCCGAATGATAATGGTTGTAACATGTAGATATGGGGATGAGTTAGTTATTTGAGGATTGCATCATTTCGTAATGGAGAAGTTAATATTATACTGTAATAGACAGTCTGTAATCTGTTTGGTTGGTTAGCTTTTCTCTTTCTCAAATGAAGCTTTAATTCTAAAGAGACTACAATAAAACAACTTTTCAAGTTTTTCTTTTCTTTATTCTTATGAGTTTTCTAATGTGGTTTTGAGTCTAGATTAAGGCATATTTTCTGGGTTTAAGGCCGACAGGAACCACTTGACAGACATTTAAACATTCAACAAAAAAGCCTAATGATCTCTTCTTGAAAGTGGAGACATGTTTATCTCTCAAGATTCTACACGGATTGAAAAAAACAAACGCTATTATGAAGAGACGTAATCCGAGGGAGTCTGGTTATGCCCCCTGAGGTTTCTACATGTCCCTTTTGACACCCTTTAACTGTGGTTAAGATTCATCCATCCTTAGGGTTCATTCACTTTTTTTAACCAAACCCGTTAAAATTCACTACTTCTAGGATTAATAAGTTTTTAATTTTTCTTCTAAAAATCAAGGATATGTGGATGAACCCTAAGGGTGGGTGAATCTTAACAAGGGTTGTATTCGGGCCGGGCTTGGCCAAGCCGGGCTCAGCTTGAAAGGGTTTGTTGTAGGCCCGAAGCCCGGCTTGGCCCGAAATCAAGCTTGAAAGCTCGGCCCGAATTCAAAAGCCTGGCTTTGAAGCTCGGCTCGGCCCGAATTGATTCAAGCTCGAGCTGAGCTTGGCTTGGCTCGAGCTTGGCTTGAATACTTTAAAAATAATAATAATAATAATAATAATATTTTATATTATTTATATATATATAATAATGATATGTATAAAAATAAAAATAAAAATAATATTTTATATTATTTATATATATAATAATGATATATATAAAAATATTTTTAATAATATTTGAGTCGAGTCGAGCCGAGCCTCAATTGAGCCGGGCCAAATCAAATAGGGGTTGGCCCAATCTCGACTTGATTGGATTTTCAAGCTGTTTTTTAGGTTTGGCTTGGCCCAATCAAGCCTAAAATTCGAGCCGATCACGGGCCGAGCCGAGCCTCACAAACGGGCTGATTGGGCTTTGTGCAGCCCTAATCTTAACCACATTTAAGGGGTGTCAAAAGGGGCACCGGCGTAACCGGACTCTCCGGTTATAACTGTAGAGAATTACAAGTCTATTATGAAAGCTTAAAATGTGTTGTTGAAAGGAGAACCTACTCTAACCACCGAAGTGGGCCTGCATATAAAGGGTAATTATAGGCCCCAAAATTGTCTTGTCCAGCCCACATTCAAATTATCAGAAGGGCTTCAACAACAGTTTTGATGATATCTGTACTTGATCTGTCACAGTGAGAGGGATCTTTCATATGTGTAGGAAGCCTTTGAATAGAGATGGTTTAAACTTTTAAGCACTTTTGCAGTTCCACTCATGCCATGCTGTGACTTGGAGTGTGAAAGAAAAGAGAAAAACAGGGATGCCAAAGCAAAAGAAGAGGTTATGACTTATGAGTGTGGGGCCTGGAAGGAAGTAAAGGAATTGGGGTCATTACATTCAAGTACATGCACTTAGTGTGGGGTGGGGTCATAGGCCCATATGCACATGTATTATGTTAGGTGCTGCTGCATAACATGATAACTACTGAAAGTGGGGCCCACACATCAACAGGCCCACATTGATTTACAACCTACTTCATCAATTCTCATTAGATGCTGAGGAAATGACTCGACCAAAACGACTGTGGCTATAATTGTAGGAAGAGGATCACGACCTAAAAATGGAGAATGTTGATCAGATGGTTACACTTACACCCATTCTATCTGGTCAACATGGGTAGCTCCAATGAACGGTAGGATCTAACCACTTATTGGTGATTTATGTGGCCTATGGCAACACTAGCAAGAGCTGCTGCTAACTGCTAATAGTAGGTAAATGATCTCCCTGAAAAATAAATGTTTTTCTTTTCTTTGATTAAGTTGCTTTTTCAAAAGAAGCTCACCTGGTATCCCCACTTTTCTAGAATTTTAAAAAAAAAATACTTATTTATAATGAACGTTGGGTTTAGGAATTGGGATCTCATAATAGGAAGAAGGATAATTTTGAAATTTCATTAAAAAAAAGTTGGGAGCAAAAATGTCTCACTTAAGAGACATTTTGATGAAAAATAATAATAATTTTTTCCTATTCACTTTTTCTTATTGCTTGTATAATTTTTATTAAGAAAAACTTCTTTATCACGTGTCTTTTAAAATCCATTAACTATGGTTTAAATTCATTCACTCCTAGCCCCCGGAAGGTGGGCGCGTAAAGAATCACCATCCTTTTATCAACACATTTATTGCATATAAGTATCTTATTTTTACCCATAAATATTTTAAATAGTATTGGCAAACGCCCCTCTTAAACTTTATTTTGTTTCCTTCCTCTACACCTCAGCTTTGTGCATGCTTATTAACTGTTATAGCTCAATTGCTGCTGAAAACAAACGTCTATGATAGAGATTAAATCTTGGCAGGAAGTCATCCTAGTCAGCCTCGAGGAATGGTGAGTCTTTCACATACCCGACTATAATTATGCTTATTAGTGAATGGGATGAGCGGATCTTCTTTCGCTAGATTCATAAGATGACTTCTATTTATTAGTTCGTATTATCATTTATTTAGGTTAAAATATAAATTAAAAGTTAGGTTGGTATATAGAATGAGCCTATCAACTGTCACACTGTTATATTCGAACTCCGCCTTACTCGAATTGAATCATAAGACTAGCGTCCAAGAACAGGAGCAAGCTTGGAGACGGATGTGACGTCTATTAGTCTATTAATCTATTGACTTTAAATGTCCACATTTGAAGTAACGTGAACACATCACATGGATTAAACCTAAAGATAGTGGCAATACCCATCTTGGCATTTTGTGTAGGAGGCCTCACTATCTATATCATCCTAAGGAGTGGGGTGGTGGTGTTGTCGATAGTCTAAGTCAACAAATGTTGACAGTTGGTCGAGGGGTATGCCCAGAGCAAGCCATGGTTAGACCGTATCGTTTTGTTTTGTAATGCGGAAAGATCAGCTGATGGGTCTTTTCGGAGATATATTTGGACAACAACCCAACAATCAATGTGGAATCAAACATGCCATCTAAAAATAAAATGTGAAATCAGACAAAAATGGTATCTGTTCATGAACCTAAGAGCATCCCTAACACTGTGTGCTATATCCGCTGTGCCAATTCTAAATTTGACACAAGTACATTGTCTAATGTCATATTTGGGACAGACTGTTTCAATGGTTTATGCCAAATTAGTTGTGTTAATTCTATTTTTTTACAATCACAACCCCTGAGGGTCACGTGTCCCTTTTGACACCCTTTAATTGTGGTTAAGATTCATTCACCCACCTCTAGGGTTCACTACCCCTAAAAATATTTTTTAATATTTAAAAATCTAATTAATATTTTTTTTCTAAAAACCAAGGATTGGAGCGTAAAATGGTAAAAAAATTATAACTATTGGGGGAAAATAGTAAAAAAAATCAAATATAAGAGGATAAAATAATAAAAAAAATTAACCATTGGAGGACAAAATAGTAAATACCTAACAAAAATCAATGAATCAAAGAATGTGCTAAATTATAACATATGTTACAAATTATAACCTATGTCATAATTTGGCACTGTCATATGCTACCATTGGAGACCAATTTTTTCATCCCAATGTCATAATAAAGTCATAAAACACAAAATACCGTTGCGTTGGAGATGCTTTATCCTAACTCGTCCTATAACTCCGTTTCCTTTTTGGTTTTTTTTTGGGTACATGACGTGGTTAGGGTGGGACCATAGTTTGGTTAGTAGTTGTTCTATTTGAAATACTAGCCCCAGTCGTACGTAGTCTTCTTCAAACACAAGGTGGTGACAACAACCGTCAATCCATATCCCTATTATAAGGTAACAACACCATGTGTGGCAACCACTCTGTGTTTGGATAAAAAATTTGGCTTATTGCGACTAGCGTTAGCACTCCTCTTGTTCTATTGAGTGGCTCCAGCCGCAGATTTTGAAAATTTTCCAAAGTCTTACTAGGGTGAGATACCCATCATTACTATCCCTTCTAGGCTAAAAATATTTTTTGTCACTCATTTTAAGTGACTTTGATTCTTGGTCTCCTCCATGTGAGGGGATGCAACTTTATTACTATTGTTATATATATATAGAAGGGTTTTCATTGACTTAGCTTACTAGAGATTCTAGTATGCTATGCAATCATGATCGTTAGATCAATACTACTTTCAAATCCAAGAGATGAAATTAAAACTATCTAGTTTGTGAAAAATCACCCTAATACGTAACCAAACTCTCCCCATAAATAGGAATTTCTCTTTTTTCCTTGTTCTATCTCCTAGTCACTCACTCTCTCTCTCTCTCTCATATTATATCTCTCTCCTGTTATTTTTTTTTAATCATATTTGGTTGAATCTCAATCCAACACATGTCCTTTTAATTGTGGTTAAGAAGATATTAACTCAAAATTTCATCTTTTCACTAGGGTTCAACCTCTTCTTCCTAAGTTTTTAGAAAAACAAATTCCTGTGAGAACAAGAGGAGAGTTTTTTTTTTCTAAATCATATTTTGTTGAATCCCAACCCAACATGTGTCTTTTTAACTATGGTTATGAAAATATTAATCTAAAGTTTCATCTTTTATCTAGAGTTCAACCTCTTCTCCTAGGTTTTTAGAAAAAATCAAGAGAGAGAGAATACATATCTTGTGGTTTCCTAGAATTAAGGGGGTAGTTATTCAAATACCATCTATCTTGAATATAAGGTGAGATTTAAATGGGTTTATGGTTTCTTAGAATTAAGGAGGGTAGTTTTACAAAAACCACCTATCATGAATGTAGGGTTAGATTTAAATGAGTTTATGATCTAACGATTAAGATTCCTCTGCTTATCAAAGTCTCCTAACAAGTAAGCTGTCACAAACCCATTTAAATTGCACCCTACATTCAAGATAGATGATTTTTGAATAATAAACCCCTTAATTCTAGGAAACCACACGAGATGTGTGTTTTTTTTCTCTCTCTCTCCCTCCTACTTGATCTCTCTCCTCTCATTCTCACAATAAGTTTTTTTTTTCTAAAAACCTAGGAGAAGAGGTTGAACCCTAGATAAAAGACGAACTTTTGGATTAATATTTTCTTAACCACAGTTAAGATGACACATGGGTTGGGATTCAACCAAATATGATTTAGAAAAAAAAAAAAAACTCCTCTCGTTCTCACTGTAATTTTTTTTTTCTAAAAACCTAAGGAGAAAAGATTGAACTTAAAGAAAATACGAAATTTTGGGTTAATATCTTCTTAACCACATTTAAAAGGACACATGTTAGGTTGAGATTCAACCAAATATGATTAAAAAAAGCAACATGAGAGAGAGAATGTGTGACTAGGAGAGATAGCAAGAAAAATGAGAAACTCCTATTTAAGGGAGAGGTTTGTTATATTTTGGGATGATTTTTCACAAAATAAGTGGTTTTAATTTCATCACTTAGATTTGAAAATAGTATTAATCCAATGACTGTGGTTGCGTAGCTTACTAGAATCTCTTAGTAAGCTAAGCCAACAAAAATCCTTTTTTTTTCTCTCTCTCTATATATATTTTTTCTTTTTTATAATCTTTTTACAAGACATCATTTGGAGAAATAGTACTGTATTTAAATAATTAATGGTGTAAACCTTCTATAATAAAACATAAATTTTCTATCAATTGTGTTATTTCTTTGGATTCTGAAAATAAGTTAGAAAATTACTTTTTTTAACCACAATAGAGGTGGTGGTGGCCACAGTAGTGAAGGCAATGGTGGGGTGGTGGGGTGATGGGTGGTGGCGATTGTGGAGGGGGTGATAGTGGCGATTGTGGTGGCGGTGACAGTGGCAGTATGTTGGTGATGGCTGGGATTTGGGAGAGGGAATTTGATGGAAGAGGACAACCCCAAAATTTGATAGGAAAATGACATACACAATTTTAAAAAATGTACATAATATTTTTGATAAAATATGAAAAATTTTAAAATTATTTTCCTCAGATTTCATTCCTATTATTCTTTTTTACATAGAAAAAAGTGGAATGTAATTTTCATTGTTATCAAAACCGGACCTGATCAGCCGATAAAACTGAAAAGATCGGGGAACTGGCCCCCTCACCAGTTCCCCAAACCCTCAAAACCGGAACTCTTTAAAAACCGGTTAGAACCGGTGATAAAACCGGTTGAGAACCGGTCAGAATCATGTAAAATGGGAATTTTTTTTTTATAAAATAGGACACAGTCGAACCAGCCAAAATGTGAGCCGGCCACCCAGCCGGTTCAACAACCGGTCCGATTAGGAAAACACTGGTAATTTTAATGTAAATTACTATGGAGATCGGCCACCAGGTCGAGTAAGTTTAGACCGGTCCTCAACTACCACTATGGCCATCTTAGTCTTAGTAAGTGTGTTGGTTGTGTATTTGTGTGTGCGTGAGTGAGTGTGTCGTGTTTTCTTTGTGTTTGCCATGTTTCGCCTTGTGGTGTGTTGAGTTACCAAAAAAAAAAAAGTCTTGCTAAGGTTTTCAAAAGTAAATAGCATTTACTAAAATATTAGGGTTTCATATTTTATCAGTGGGTGCTAAATTAGCTGCGGCTCCTAATTTTATAAAACGGAGCCTGCTTTTAAGCACAGACTAACCTTAACGTAATTGTTTTAAAATTTTAATGTCGAGGCTGGTCTCAGTAGAAAAATCCAAGTTGTATTTTAACCTTTGAAATTGTACCTTTTAAATTTTACATGGGTGCAACTTGGGTGGGCTCAGCCACACCCAACCCAAACTCAACTTGTCCAAAGGGCGGGCTGAACATGTAATATTTTTGGTTGGGCTAATTCTAAAAATCTCAACCTACCTGATGTAGGGCTAAACTTCTAATATTGAGAATTTTCCCATCGTCATTAGGGAATGATCTCTCCTTAACCCTATGTTTGGTTGCCGAGAAAATAAGTGAGAAAAAAAAAAAATTGGAAAAAACCCAACTAAAAACTGTATTGGAAATCAAAATTTCTCTTTTTTTCCTTCCTGTTTTCACCTATTTTCTCGGCAACCAAACATAAGTAAATGAATAAATGAATTGAAAGAGATGATTTGTTGTCAAGTTGGCAAAGGTAGTGTTAATCAGCATCTGATACAAAGTCAGTGAAACTATTTAACTCCCTTAAGTTGTTTGAAGAGATGACTTCCCTTCTTTGTAATATGAATAAGAAAATAAAATCCTGACACACTACAGAGAGAGGTGG
Source organism: Tetracentron sinense (assembly GCA_015143295.1). Taxonomy (NCBI): domain Eukaryota; kingdom Viridiplantae; phylum Streptophyta; class Magnoliopsida; order Trochodendrales; family Trochodendraceae; genus Tetracentron; species Tetracentron sinense. The sequence continues at coordinate 8,658,921 of CM026573.1, forward strand.
CCTTACACTAGGTCTGTACTTATGCCAAACTGGTTCGTCAGCTTGACTCGTTCAAACTAAGCTCAAGCTGAGATATTAATTCTAGCTCGAGTTACCACGTCAAGCCTAAACTCAACTTATGAAACATCTCAGGACCTTGGAGTTAATGTCCTTAAATTAGAAACTATGTTTGAAATTAATAAAGAATTTCTAAAACAAGTCTTCAATTCAGTTAAAAATGACAAAAAAACACGTCCATGGTTATTTCTAAAGGAAAATAATCACCTTCTTGGTTGGTGATGCGAGGAGGTGCGTCTCGGATCCCATTTTAATGCCACGTGTCCCTTTTTTGGCTTCATTTAACTGTGGTTAGCGACAAATTTTTTCTGCCACTAAAGTTTTTTTAGAGGCAAAAAAATTGCATATAAAGATGTTACTAGCAACGAATGAGTTCTGCCACTAAAAATCGAATATACCTTTTAGCGGCAAATAAAATCCGCCTCTATAAGTGTTGTATATATTCTTTTAGCGATGGTTTTATGCTATTGCTAAATGCATATTCATGTAACCTTTTTCATTCACAATTTCCAAAAATTCATGTAACCTGTTTCCATTCACATTCATTTACATTCATGCATACCATACATACATGAAACAAGTCTTACTTCTAAACCATAGATGAAGAAGTCAAAAATAAATTGATACAAACTATGGGTGAACCAATTCTTACAACCAAACAAATATATCTAAATACATATGAAAAAAATCCAAATTGTCTATTACACTTTCAAAATAGAACTAAATAACAACAAATGTCTCGTAATGGCGTCATACTCTATCATTAACCATCAAAATTAGGTATCCACTAGAGAAACATTGGAAACCTAAGAAGAACAAAGAAGTGCTATAAGTGTAACATTTAAAGGGAATCAAATGCATATATAACTAAGATTTTAAAGGTCTGTTACGCATAAGCTCAGACGCAGAAGACTGCCACTGGCTATCTATTTGCACTTGAAAGAATTGAATGTCCTCCATTCGGCCAATTCATTTTTTATGGTGTGTAATTCTTCTTCCACAACACTCACCCTCTGCTCACAAGCTATCCTCTAAGACCTCTCATTCTTTGCCATCTTCATGGCATCAAAGAGTGTAACACCTAAACCAAAAGTGTCCATGTATCCACGTTTATCTACTTTCATAGCTTGGGTGAAGATGTCATTCTGGGGAGTAATGTTAATCTTTGAGTTAACGCATACATTTTTATCCAGTCTGGCACCTGCCCATCGGGGTTCTTTGCTCGTCATCTCCATGTAAAAATAATTCTATTAATAAATCATGACGTGAATCCCCAATTATACAATGATCAAATTTGAAAACACCCCTAGCTGCAACCAAATAAGCTTGGCTCGACTCGACTCGGCTCAATCTAGCCAAATTTTTGAGCTTGAACTCGACTTGATTGAGCCGAGTCTTCGAGCTGGCTCGACTTGGATACACCCCTAGCTGCAACTTTGGCATTTTATATACGGGAGCTTATGCTCACCCATTTTACAAGTGGACCTTGAAAGCCTTCCCTATAATGCTGTGGAACGCGTCTAGCAAATTGTTTTTCATTTGGGCTTCAAGTGTAACTGTGCAGTTTAGAGAGGAATTAAGACGATTCCAGTAGGCGAGTGTCGAGCCAACTCGTGGGCTGCCTCAGTGGAATAATGCCCTGTAAATATCCTAGTTGCTTAAATTGGCCACATACACTGGGATTGTGACATGGAACTACACCTGCCCATTGATACTAGTGACATATTAGTGACAGTGTGTGTGTCATCCGCTTGCGTGGTCTAGGATCAATTTCTACGAGATGATGTGGTGGTTGTATGTAAAACCCACCGGCTAGCTAAAATGCTAGCTTCTAGTTACTAACCAATGAACCGATACTAACACTACTAATTGGTTCGAGTTATGGTCTAATAGGATAATACAAAAAAAAACATGAAAGTGGGTGCCAATTCATTTTTTACAGGGGATACTCTACGGTTTTTATGGGATGAAAAGTGTCCATTATCAACAAAATAATGTCACGTGTCCCATCAATGGAGGCAAGAATCAAAGACAAAGAATAGAGGGAAGAAGAAAAGTCTTTGCACTTGCTTTAGATTAGGGTTTCTTCAAGTCTGATTAAATAGGGAACTAAACAACCTTAGGGATAAAATTACAAAAATAACCATAAAGATAAAAATCACAAATTCACAATATTGGCACTCAAACCGAAAAGTACTTCAAAATTCTACGACCCCAAAATGAAAATCTGATCATCGAAAAACCGTAAAAAATCATATATATTATAATTGTCAATCAGACTTCTGCATTAAAAGTTATAGCCAAAAAAAGTTTACCATTGGACAGCATCACCCATTAACCCTAATTTCACCAGCATTAAGCCTTTGGAATAAGGACCTAGAGTTTTAATAAACTTGACGAAAAGCTGAAAATGGCCAACACAAAAAGCGCTACCATAGATGATTTGGAGTTTTTTTATAATTGAAATTATGATTTTTAACATCATTTTCATGTTTCTCTTTCTCCGTACACATTATGTCCCCTATTACACCCTCACCCAAAAGGGGGAGAATGGGGCCTGATAGAAAAGATATTTCTTGATAATTGGATAATTTACATTGACCCTAAATAGGGTTTATATAGATTTAACAAGATGAACTTTTATGGAAAGTAAATCAACCTAATCTAATCATATCTAATCAAATCAAATCTAATCTAATCTACCCTTGATTGATGCTAATCTAATATTGTGATAAGATACACTTGATGATGTAGTGTATTTCTTTCACCTTATTACAATGCTCCTCTTTATTCTCTAATAGGGCTAGCAAAAAGTATGATTTTTCGGTCTCAACACACATATGTTAATGACTTTTTTACTGGTCCACTCGGCTCTCATGCTCTCATTTTCTTTAGAGGATTGTTAGCCATAATCTTACACTTCCAAAAAAATTTGTATTTTTCTCTCTTTAAGTACGTGGCGAGTAAGGTTAAGAAAACAATTTATTTGAAAGATAGAATCCAAAGGTAACATGAAAAATTATAAAATAAAATAAAAATAACGACATATGTTGCCACCATGGTGAGAGTGTATGCCTCTGGTCAAACATTTCTCAAAAAATAATATTTTCGTCAAACTCTTTAAACCCCACATAGGGTCATTTGTTTTATTATAAAAAGGGAGTGATAATATGCATGGATATGCATCCCGGCAAAATTTATTTTATTTATTATAGCAAAAGCAATACTCCAACCAATGGTTATTATTTTTTTATGTTTTTGGTACCCGATGTCATTTACTCAAGTTATGATACTTGACATGTTTTGATTGAAACTTGTTAATCATGATTTTGTAGCCCATGATTACAAAATATCAATAAGATGCTAAGATAAAATGTAGGCACACTTTTAAAAATGTCACATATATTTTTATTATTTAAATTTATAGTATTTTACACTTTTTTATTTTTCAACATCCCATCAATACTTTGTACCTTACAATAAAGGATATTGTTGCCAGGTTTTACTATTTTGAGTAAAATTTGACAACAATCATCTTTTTGGCTAGAGAAACAAAAGGGCAAATATGATCCTAACAAATCTGAAAAAACATAAATAAAACTATTTTTAAATAAATATAACTATTTTTAAATAATAAAAAATAGATTTGATGTTGCATATAAGGCAGTTATCCTAACGGATAAGCATTCTATAGATCCTTTATAGTCTTGAACTATAAAGACCATTGACATGAGGTGTGAATGTGAAAGATATTCTTGTAATTATAATTATGTAGAGAATGTCATGCAAATTTTTAAAATTTTAGTAGAATTATTTATTAATAAATTATAATACAAAAAAATAAAAAATAAATAATACATTCATATGAAAATAAGATTTGAAGGTACTCCTTCGTAACAAAATATTCACCTCCTTTGATTGAGGAGGTGAAATACTGTCTCGCCCCCTTTTTTGTACCACATATCTCATTTTCTCCTTTTAACTGTGGTTAATATTCATTAACCCTTAAGGTTAAAGCATTTAACCTTAGTTTATAGAAAAAAGATAATCACATAGGTTAAAACTTGTTAACCATAATTTGAAGGGGCTTTTTGAGGGTGAGCATGAATAGTCTTCTCCTCGACCGGGGACTATTGCTCTTATTATAAATTAAAAATTATTATTTTGAATTCATATATATATATACTTTGAGTTGAGCCGAGCCGAGCTCAAGTTGAACCCTAACGAGTTGAGTTGAATCAAATTGGATTTGGCTTGGGCTTAGTTGTTTAAACATTCAAGCTCAAATGAAAGCTTGGCTTGATTCGGTCGAACCCGAAATGTCAGCTTGAGCTTGGCTCAAATGAACCGACGAGCTAACTTGGCTTTAGTGTAGCACTAGCTAAGCTTACCTCACTCGACACAGATAAAGAACTAACACATTCTCTCTTCTTTCTTCTTGTTTGGGACATAGCAACGTGAACGGAGCTTGGACTATTGAGCTGTCTAAACTAAGACCCCACGCTCTTTCCTAGTTGGGAGCATGACATGACATGTTGGGCTCACCCATTCTAAGGCAAAAGATTTTTAATTATATTACGAGGAATGCTCACCTCCCTGGTTGTTGGAGTGGTAGAAAGTGTTTTCTCCAAAGAGGAGGACTTGAATTCGAGTCTCTTAATGGGAAACAATAGGAAAATCACCCATTTATTAACATACTCTCTAGTTTCAAGTGTCAAAGTTAACTAAGGTTTTTAACCGATTGTAAAGGTGACCATTACAATCAGGGATGAAGTTGGGGAAGCTGTTCCTTATATTTTAAGAAAAATTATTATGTTATTTAATTATTTAATAAGGCATAAGCATTTAGGTAAGGGGGTACCTCTAAACTTTTGAAAGCAAATTTCTTGTATACTGTGTTATAATTATTTAACAGACATAGTCATAAGATAATGAGACAGCTACCCCTAAAAAGCAGAAACAATAACTGTAGGATATGGACAATACGTATGAATATGTAAGGATGAGATTACCCACAAACTTAGTTCTAAAAATAAAATCCAATCCCTAGGACGACAGAGAGTTGTCGAATTTAAGAAACATCCTTCCACACCCATCTAAACAATAACTATAGGATATGTACAATACGTACGAATATGTACCAGTTTAATCATTCTCTATAAAATTCATCAGCAATTACTAACATTTTCAATCGACCATTGCTTGCTTGCTATCCAAAAAATTCTGGCTCTGTTGTGATTACAATAACACATGTCACTTCATCCATGAGAGTTTATAACTCTTGTATATGGGGCTAGCATTCCTCCTTTTGAGAATTGAAAAACGTTGCTTAAGAATTGGGGAGTCTACGTGCTATGTCTTGCTCCGAGCTGGTAAAGAACGTGGGGTCTTAGCTTTAAACGCTCAACAATCCCAGCTGCCTTCACGTAGCTATGTCCCACGAGAGAGAGAGAGAGGGAGAGTAAATAACTCATAAAGACAAGCGCCTAATATGCTAACCAGGCAGCCATCAGGCCCACCACACACAAGCAGTTGGAAAGGGAAACCAAGACTACATATTTAGTCGGTATTTGGATTTTGTTGTGCATTAGGGGGCAACTGAAACTCGCACTCCCGGTGGTTTTTTCATGCGAAACCTAGGGCTCAAACTGGGGCTTTTGAAAATGTACTAGGTTCAGATTGGGCCTATAAAAAAACGGAATTTGCTACAGAGACCGCAAAAGGGCTGAGACCTCCGAGACCGTGCATGCATGCACGGGATTTCAGGTGGGGCCCACATTCACATGGTAGGCCCCACCTGCAATCCCGTGCATCCATGCATGGTCTTGGAGGTCTCAGCCCTTTTGCAGTCTCAGAATCATTTCCCATAAAAAAATTACAAAAATTCAGGCGGAAGCCCGATCTTTTGACAACCCTAGTCAAACCTATGGCTTGTGTAAATCATAACATGGCTGCACATCGAGTTGCCCTAGGAAAAAAAATTATTTTGTCTTTTATAATGCCACGTTGGCTCTAATTCTAACCGTTTAATAATCAAGTTAATATTTGGGAGTACACTTTGGAAGTACCTGTAGAATAATTCAAAAAGAAAAAAGATTTGCTTCTGCTTAGCCTGGCCTAGCCGAGACAATGGCCTATTGAGTCAAATTAGGATTTTGGGTTGGAAATTTGAGGGGCCGTTTGGATATACTTCCCTTTTTTTGTTTTTAAAAATAGGAAATGACTTTTTGTTTTCAAATTTTTTTAAGTAGGAAGCATGTTTGGTATTACTAAATATTACTTATTTAAAAAACAAAAAAAACGTGTTTGGTAAATATGATTAAATAATTTCAATTCATGGTGGTGGTAGTGGTGAGTGGTGGCGGTGGGTGTAGTGTGGTGGCGGTGGTGGTGGTGTGTGGTGGTGGGTGGTGATGGTGGTGGTGATGGTAGTGATGGTGGTTGTATTGTGGTGGTGGGTGGTGGGTGGTGACTAGTGTAGTGGTGGTGGTGGTTGTATTGTGGTGGTGGGTGGTGCTGGTAGTGGCGGTGGAGGTGGTGGTGGGTGGTGGTGTGGTGGTGGTGGTAGGTGGTGGTAGTATTATGGTGGTGGTGGGTGGCGGTGGAGTTGGAGGTGGAGGTGGAGGTGGAGGTGGAGGTGGGTGGTGGGTAGTAGTATTGTGGTGGTGCGGTGGTTGTTGTGGGTGGTGGTGTTGATGGTGGGTCCGTGTTTTCTATTTTTGTTTTTTGATTTCAAAAACTGAGGTAATAGAAAATTAGTTACTTGATTTTCAAAAATTTGTTACTAATTTTTAAAAATAGAAAGCAGAAACTAGGTCTGTCAAAGAAGCCCTAGTCAAAGGGTACCTGGCCCAACCCGGCCCTTCCAAACCCGCCAAAGCCCGGCCCTTCTTCGGCCCTTGGTTCAGGTAGGGCCTAAAACCAAGAAGCCCTTCTTCCTTAGGGCCGGGCTAGGGTTGACCCCTGCCCGGCCCTTCCAGGCCCGCCCTGACCTCCCCTCTTCAAGAATACTTAATTTAAGTTATAAATTACTAATATAGCCTTCGTTAATGATATTAACATGGGGTATATTCATAAATTCATAACCAAACCTCCTTATATAGCAATTTTTCTTGAAAGTCATCACAAAATTTTTCACGAGTTCAATATGTTGTATGATTGTATCACCTATTTGAATGGTTTTCTTGAATAAAATCTCGCTCTCTTCCGGCCCTTTGGCTCGGCCCAACCCGCCCTTAGCCCTTGATGGCAGGGCTAGGGCCCAATGAACCCCGGCCCTTGAAGGGCTAGGGCTAGGCTAGGGCCTTACTCTTATAGGGAATGTTAGGACTAGGGTTGACCCCGGCCCTGCCCCTACCTGGCCCTTTAACAGCCCTAGCAGAAACATGTTTACCAAACATGTTATGTGTAAAAATTTTCAAAATTTTTTTTAAAAACAAAAAATAGAAAACAGAAGTGCAACCATACAGGGCTGAGTTTTTTACTTTTTACACTAACCTTGAGCCAACTTAAAATGGGCCACCGAGTTGGGCCCCTCTTATGTGGATAACCTTCGAGTTTGGAAAGCGGCTTTCCTTATGCCCTCTTCACTAACCCACTGACCCGACTAATAAGTAAATGATTAGGTACCAAAATATATAGGTGATATAGAATAATTTTTATCAATAATATATATACAATAACAAATTTCAAAAAATATTTTTATTTATTAGATGTAAAAAGTATTATAATATGCATGAAATTTAAAGGTGTAATGTAAATATATACAAGTGATGCACGCAAAATTAATTTAATAATCAGTTTGATATTAATTAATTATTTTTCATATGCATAAGGTAATATTTTAGTTCTAAAATTTAGTCTCAAGGAATATTTAAAGATTCTTCATCTTAGTGGGACCCACTAATTATAAGAGAATTCTAACTAAAATTCTAATTAAATAATTGATGAATAATTTATACATAAATTGTGATAAATAATAGCTTAGATTTTTCACATAGATTAAAGTAATTAATTAATTATAGAACTTCTGAATGTCTTTGTAGAAATTGTTTAGAATTTAAGACTTTCTACTATATGTATTAGAGCCGAAGCAACTATTTTTATGATATCATGTATCTAACACACACTCTAAACACACACAACCAAACCTAAGGTAGCCGCTATAAACCCCCAATTAGTCAAGTCCTTTTGGAGTGGTTACTTGGACTCCTCCTTATGGCACCTTACGGTTATTTGTAGAAATTGTTTAGAATTTAAGACTTTCTACTATATGCATTAGAGCTAAAGCAACTATTTTTATGATATCATGTATCTAACACACTCTCTAAACACACATAGCCAGACCTAAGGTAGCCGCTATAAACCCCCAATTAGTCAAGTCCTTTTGGAGTGGTTGCTTGGACTCCTCCTTTTGGCACCTTACAGTTACATTAGATCTGATTGTGTGTGTTATGTTTTATATTACCCCTTACAAAAAGAAGAAGTTAATAGTATAAATTTGTAGAATTTTAATATATATATATATATATCTTTGTGGGACCATTGTATGAGATTATGGGACCCATTGGTATCAAATTTTAAGTAGGTTAGACTAATAAGAATAAAAAACACTTAAATAGAGAATTCTAATTAGATTAAAGTACAGACTTTAATGAATTTATTTTTATTGAAAAAAGATTAAATATAATAATATTTGTTGCCCAAGGCTTGGATCCTAGAGGGGGGAGGGGAGGATTAGGGTCTATGGCAATTTAAAACTTTATCCTATTTCTTTAAGCGGAATTTTAATTTTAAGAAATTAAAAGAAAAGAAAATTTATGCAATTCTACACAAGCAAACAAGCAATCAAAACAGTAAATAGAAGGAATAGATAAAGAGATGCAAACACAAAGAGTTTGTTCATAAGATTTGACAATCTCATCTACGTTCCCGCCTCAAGTTATACCCGCTAGAAGATTCACCACGATTTTCACTAATCGTCGATCTTCTTTCGGGTTAAGATCAAACATTTACAATTCCCTTACGAGTAAGGATCAAACCTTTACAATCTTCTTACGGACGAAGATCAAGCCTTTGACAAAGCTCCCACTTCAAGGACAAGAATCTACCGATTCTTGATTTCATTCTCACTTTATAACAAAGTGAATTACAATCACAATATGCTCATTTACATGAGTGGATGATCACTTTTAAGTTTTCTAAGAGTCTCTCAAATAATGAAGTTTAATATCTCAAATTTGGACTTTTTTTGCGTTTCTAGGTGTTTTTCTCAAAGGATTTATCAATGAATGATAGAGTGAGTATTTGATTGACTGGAATGAATAAGAGTTGTTAAATTATCATTTTTTTGTTCATAAAACATTTCATTGTATAGATTTTTCAAATATATAACCGTTGGTGAAACATTGGAAAAGATATGACCATTGATAACTAGCCGTTACAGGCTTTTTCTGCGTCCCGCATGATTTCGTCGACGGGATTGGGACAGAGTTTGAAACAATAGCTTTATGGCCAGTTTCGTTGCCAAAATCATAAACCCTCTGTAATTTCGTTGACGAGATCACTCTGTTTTCTCTATAATCTCATCTTAAATAGACCTAAATAATGAGAATGAATTCCTTGGTCTTTTGACTTATTTTTATCATGTTTTTGGTCTTTCGAAATGATGTCATAGGGCCTTAGAAAGTTATTTAATTTGGTCTTAGGCTATTACGATCATTTAGGCTTTGAGCTTTTCGAACAACTAAACTTTGAGGATTTTTACATAAGTCCTAAAACACTCTCAAAATAAAAACTACATCTCTAAACCTTTTTGAGAGTTGTCCAATTTTTAATCTTGATATTGACTTGATTTGACTATGTCTTCATGATCTTTCATTCTTGTTCACGATATGACTTGGACTTTGGGTATGATCTTTAATATCTTAATCTTGATCTAATTTGACTTGCTTGACTTGATGTTGCATTTTCTCATGGATGGTGTCTTTTTCATGTTTTTTCCTTGAACGACTTTTCTAATGCTCTTGGTATTCCGATTTTTATATAAACTCAAACGAGATATTAGTAACACAATGACATTATATTATTGTGTTATCATTAAAATTAGTGGTGTTACTTTAGGTTAAAAACCGAAAGGCTAATAATCTCCTCATTTTTTTAATGATGACATAATATAATAATAATGAAATTGAATGAAAATAAGTTCCCTTTCAATATATAAATTCAATTAATTTTTTAGGCAAATCCCCCTAAACATATGCATTAAAATAAGATTTGAATTCAATTCATTTTGCATATAGTTTTAGATAAATCATTCATTAGTTCATGATACTAGTATTTGATTCAATTAGCCATTAAAAGCATTTTGTACCAATTTGAATATGTGTTTTATTAAGCACATGATTCCAATAATTTGAAGGGTTTAGATAATTCATTTCCTTATCCCTATTTCTCCTCTTGTCAACATAAAATATACATATTTAACAAGCATAGCACTAAAGCATTTCAAACATGATACCAATTAAATTCAAGTCATTCATAACCAATTCATTTTCACAAAGTTACACAGACATCACTTCAAGTCATTCATTCTGTAACGACCTCAAAACCCCCCCTTAGATATAATGAGACTTTGAGCTCGTTACATTTCTTAAACTTGCTTAAATCCCAAGACATACCAACACGAGTCACCAAAAATGAGAATAATAAAATTTCGCTATAAACCAAATCATTATGTACAAATGTAATCTATCCAATATGACCCATCATCATTAAAATCCACAAAGTATAAACTCTAAGCAACATCATCCTGAGCAACATAAGTCTATTACAAATTTCCTTAAAAGAAAAATAAGAAACCTAATAGTATGAAGACCGGTCGAGGTCCCTCACTTCCTCGGTGAAGAGATTACGTTCTTCCTCTTATCTGTACGCCTCCTTTACCCAAGGCTCTACTATTGGCTCCGGCTCTAAACCTGCCGACAATAAGAGGTCAATTGAGTATTGAAAACACTCAGCAGATAAGCAGTCTAACCAACAACATAATATCATTAGAACATATTTAACAGCATAATCATATAATCAGAGTGCGTAAGAGCATGCGAGACATATCATATTTTCATCTTGACTCATCTGGACTTATGAGCATGAGAGACTCTTAGACTTGATCTTACATGATGCATGTTCTTATGAGCTTGCGAGATATTTCTTATGAGATTTCATGTCCATGCGTGGACCAATACTTTTAACATAACAATACCTATGTATGGGCCAATACTTTCTTGTGTTATACATGCATGCTTGTGAGACATGTGAACATATAAGACTTATAGACTTACCATGCAAGTGGATGTGTGCTTGAGTGTCGCAAATGACATTCGAGTAGATCATCCCTTAGGTTCCGATCTCTCACCATGAAAATTTCATCATAATATCTCATACCGAATGGTTAGAGAATTCCAGATCTGGAAGACTTCTCTCTAAATTTTGGCTTACCTGAATACTAACCACCATTTAATATAGATAGAGCATAGTTTAATACATTTTATAACTTCAAACTCATTTCATTTCCATTCATACATAAAAACAAATATCATTCATTTAATTCATAAACCACATCATTCATTCAAACATACATCACCATAGACATACATCCCAATCTCATAACTCTTCATTCAAACTCAATCCATCATCATTTCTCTTCCATCATTTCCAACAATTCATCAATTAACAAACTAATAAGTTTAAACCACCATTTCCAACATCTTAAATACTTGTCAAAATCCTCATTTCATGAGTGAAATCCATCATTCACCATTATATATCCATTTTCATAAACATCATGCAAGAAAACTCTTAATCAAACATACTTAAGCTTAGAGATTACATAATAGAGTAACATAGAAAGCATATCGATCTTTGAGATCTTTCCCTTAGATTCAAGTTGCAAGATGAAACTCCTTGAAGCTTTGAGATTGATTTTTTAAGCAAATCTTCTTCTTCTTCAAGCAAAACTTTCATTCTTGAGCAATCTCCCTTTGAAACCCTAGGTTTTCTCTCTCCTCTTTGTCATATTAGGTTTAGAAAAGTTAAAACCGTAAAACCTTCATAGTAGAACCTCTATTTATAGCATAGGAGTTTAAAAACCCCAAATTCCATAACTCTTTTTTAAAAAAATTGTGTGCAACTGCAATCGATCGCACATACTTTGTGATAGATTGTAGCCTTCCAGTGCGATCGATCGCAATGATGATGAGCAGACGTATAACTTCCCAAAAAATTTCTCAAAATTCGAATTATTGCGATTGATCGTAGGTCCCCTGCGATCGATCGTAATTAGGACAGAGAATTCCCCAGTTTTTTTTACTACGTGTGATCGATCGTAGATCTCCTACGATCGATCGTATGCTCTGTTTTTCCACCATTTCAATTGTTTAAGCATTTAAACACTTCACACCGCTTAAACATAATTAAAACATGCATAATGATAACACAAGACTAATCTACCCTTATTAAATAAGATAGAAACGGGAAATTCAGATTCGGGTCTCCACACATTCATCACAATATGCTTATATCAAAATATTTATACATTTTTAAAGTATTCATTATATTCATCATGTATACCAATACAATAATTTTATATTTTTCTCTCCTTTTGCAATCATTATAAAAAGTATCATATAAGCACATTTTACCAATATTTATCAAAGTATATAGGCATTACATATATCATACATGTATATAAACATATATCACATATTTAAATATAAATTATTCATTATTCAACCAATTCAATACATTTCATAACATTAAGCATTATTCATCACATTAAAAACATATCATCAATCATAACATTATTCTAGAATCAATCAATCATCAAATAAATATTAATTATCAAAATTATAATTAATACACATTGAGTATTGCATAATCAAGCATCCAATCATTCAAATTAATTTTCAATACTCATCAAGCATAATCATATAAGGAATTCATTCAAATTATAATAATTAAGCATATTTCCTTCTTTTATGATTGATTCTACATGAACAAGTTCAAGTAGCTCTCTTTGGTACCCAAACCATATTGGGTCCAACTAGGTTTGCCTTGGGAAGACATGTTTCCTTAGGCACTCAAACTTGTTTTATTCTCTTCTTTCTAATATATGTATAAATAGTACTAGAAGAGCTAGAGGTAAAAAAATTTTGATAAATCTTTTGTTTCTTTGATAGATTATAGCCTAATTCGGCTTTATAAAAAGGGGAGTGATAGTTTCCGCATCCGCGTTCCTTCAAAGGAACACGGATGCTTTCTGGAGCCTACACCTGTAGCTGCTTTTTAAAGAAAAAAGCTATCTGACATCTTATATCTACACATTTCCTATTATCTCGTTCTCATTTCTCTCTCCTCATCCTTTTCTCTCTTCCACGTAGCCCCTCTTCTTACCGCATCTGCATATCCCTTTTTAACTTCTTTTAACCTTATTTAAGATTATTAACTTAACTGTTAATTATTTTTTAATTATATTTCTAAAATCCAAGGGTAGATGGATGAACCCCTATGTGAATCTAAATCACAGTGGTTTAGATCAATTAACTCAAGGTTAATATATTTTTTTTCTAAAAACCAAGGGCAGATGGATGAACCTTAGGGGTGAGTGAATCTTAACCATAGTTAGTGGGTGTTGAAAGGGACACGTGGCGATATTTAGGCACGCGTTAACTGTGGTTTAGGTTAAACAACCTAAGTTTAATATTTTTTTTTCTAAAAAACAAGAGTAGATGGATGAACCCTAGGGGTGAATGAATCTTAACCACAATTAGTGAATGATAAAAGGGACACATGGCGACATGTAGGCATGCATTAACTGTAGTTTAGATTAAGCAACCCAAGGTTAATATTTTTTTATTTTATTTTCTAAAAACCAAAGGTAGATGGATGAATCCTACGAGTTGAGTGAATCTTAACCACAGTTAGTGAATGTTAAAAGGGACTCGTGGCGACATGAGGAGAGAAAGACGAAATAGGATAAGTGTAGAAAGAGAGTTGGTTATGTGAGAGAGAGAGAGAGAAAAGGGATTAGGAAAGAGAAATGAGAAAGAGAGGAACAGGTAGAGAAGATCTCGGGTGTCGTTTTGCTTTTAAAAACTACTTACACGGACGTGTAGGCAAGAGAAAACATCTGCGTTCCTTTCACAGGAACGCGGATGCGCAAAGTATCATTTCCCTTATAAAAAAACACATATTTGATTTCCAAGCATTTTATTTAATGTCTTCTTATCATTAGTGAATTTTTTAAAAATGCAAGTTAGGTCTTCAATTTTAGATTATCACAATTATTGCATGCATTGGTTGATATTTGAGGCATAGAAATGATTTCCTCTTCTTTCTTTTTCAATTTTTCATTTTCTCTTTCAAAATTTTATTTTCATTTTGCAACAAATCATTCTTATTTTGAAGAGAAGAATTTTCTTTTTTGAGTATTTTGTTCTTAGAAGCTAATTTTTGAAAATCATCATAAAGTTCATCAAAAGTTTCACTAAGTTCCTCAAAAGAAATGAATTCATCAAGGGTTGAGTTTACCTCATCCTTATGTGTCATAAGGCAAAGGTTAGCTTACTCCTCATTATTTGAGATAGAATCCGACTCACTTCCATTGGAGTTATCCTATGTAGCTTTCATTATCATTTTCTTGAATTTTTTATTCCTCTTGAGTTATGGGCACTCGGCCTTGATGTGTCATGGCTTCTTGCATTCATAACACATAATGGGCTCTTATTCTTTTCTTGGTTTGCTCTTGATGAGTTCTTTGATTAATTCCTTCTTATAAGTTCTTTTCTTAATATCTTTTTTATGTTTCAAGAACTTTTTGAATTTTCTTGTCATCTTCTCACTCTCATCTTCTTCTTCATTTTCATCATCTACACTTTTATTCACTTGTGAGGATTTCAAGGTATATCCCCTTTTTGGTGTAGGTTCTTCATCTTTTTGTTCCCTCATGATCACCTAATGAGTCATCAATGAATTAAATAGCTCATCCATGGGTAGATTTGTAAGATCTTTAGCTTCTTAGATGTCCATCACATTTGGAGCCCAATTCTTTGGAAGAGATCGGAGGATTTTGCTTACATTCTCTGCATTAGAATAAACATTTCCAAGATATTTTAATTCATTAATAATGATAGTGAATTTAGAAAACATAAAAGAAATGAGTTCATTTTGTTCCATTTTAAATAATTCATATTCATCGACAAACATGCTCATTTTTTGTTCCTTAACTTGGTTAGTCCATTCATAAGTAATTTGGAGTTTATCCTAAATTTCTTTAGCCGAGACTTTATTGAATTTTTGATGACTCAATGCACAATATAAATTACTTATAACTTTGGCATTGAGTTGAACAAGTTTAATGTCGGCTTTCGACTATTAATCCTCATCCTTAAGTACTTGAGTACCATTAACAGTTAATTTCCAACAACTATAGTCTAAAGCTTGAATGAAATATATCATTCTCACTTTCCAATAATTATAATTTTCACCATTGAATAAGAGAGGTCTAGAGATTGATCGGTCTTCTCCTAGGGTAGATGTATTTACATTAAACATATTTATCATTAATATTTTCTCTAAGATGGTTAAATCTTTTAAAAACAGAGACCTGGACTCTGATACCAATTGTTGCCCCCAAGGTTCGGACCCTAGAAGGTGGGGTGAATATGGTCTATGACAATTTAAAACATTATCCTATTACCTTAAGCGGAATTTCAATTTTAACAAATGAAAAGGAAATAAAATTTCTACAATTCTACACAAGCAATCAAAACAATAAATAAATAGAAGAGTTAGAGAGATACAAATACAAAGAGTTTGTTCAGGAGGTTCGGTAATCTCGCCTACTTTCCCGTCTCAAGCTATACCTGCTAGAGGATTCACCATGATTTTCACTAATCGCCGTTCTTTTCTAGGTAAAGATTAAACCTTTACAATCTTCTTACGGGTGTGAAGATCAAGGCTTTGACAAAGCTCCCCGCTTCAAGGATAAGAATCCACCGATTCTTGATTTAACTCTCACTTTATAACAAAGTGGATTACAATCACAATATACTCATTTACATGAGCTGGATGATCACTTTTAAGCTCTCTAAGAGTCTCTCAAAAAATGAAGTTGAATAACTCAAATTTGGACTCTTTTGCGTTTCTAGGTTTTTTACTTAAAAGATTTATCAATGAATAGTAGAGTGAGTATTTGAATGATTAGAATGAATAGGAATTGTAGAATCATTATCTTTTTATTCATAAAACATTCTATTTTATAACATTTTCAAATATATAGCCGTTGGAAAAATATTGGAAAAGATATGACCCGTTGAAAACTAGCCGTTATAGGCTTTTTCTGCGTCTCACATGATTTCGTCGACGAGATTGAGAATACAATCTCAATTTATCGACAAGATTAGGATAGAGTTTGAAATAGTGGCTTTGTGGCCAGGTTCGTCGCCGAAATCACAGACTCTATGTAATTTCATCGACGAGATCACTCTGTTTTCTCTGTAATCTCATCTTAAATAGACCTAAATGATGAGAATGAATTCTTTGATCTTTTTTGCCTCATCTTCATCATGTTTTTAGTCTTTTCAAATGATGTCTAAGGGCCTTAGAAAGTTATTCAATTTGAACTTAGGTTCCTATGATCATTCTAGGCTTTGAGCTTTTCAAACAACCAAACTTTGAGGAATTTTACATAAGTCGTAAAACACTCTCAAATTAAAAATTACAACTCTAAACCTTATTGAGAGTTGTCCATATCTTGATCTTGATCTTGACTTGATTTGACTTTGTCTTCATGGTCTTCTATTCTTGATCATGATCCGACTTGGATTTTGGGTATGATCTTCAATATCTTTATCTTAATCCAATTTGACTTGCTTGACTTGATGTTGAATTTTCTTATGAATGATGTTTTTTTTCATGATTTTTCCTTGAATGACTTTTCAAATGTTCTTGGTATTCTGATTTTCATATAAACTCAAACGAGACATTAGTAACACAATGACATTATATTATTGTATTATCATCAAAATTAATGGTGTTACTTAGGATTAAAAACCTAAAGGCTAACAATATCTTCTTATATTATACAATATAAGAATAATAACATTCAAAAAAAATTATTAAAAATGATTTTTTTTATTTATAAAAGGGACATGTTTAACTTACCACCGCATTCCCCTATGTTGTGGATTGTGCAGTCCTCATTGGTCCATGCCCCCATTTTTAACACACACCCATCAATTGTGGTTATAATTCACTCACCCTTAGGGTTTAACAATCTAACCTTTGATTTTTTGAAAGGAAAAAGATAAAAAAATTAATGCTATTTTTCTTAAGCTTAACCACAGTTAAAGGAGTGTTAAAAGGGGCACGTGGACACAACATTTGACTACATAGTCAAATGTGTTGAGGGCTATAATAGAGTACATGTATGGTTAAGATATGCATGAGATGCACCATATCATTACCATCATCACAATTTGAAGGATTTGGATTTAGAATGAGACTAAGATTAAGATTGGGATTTGATTAGCTTTAGATTAGAAATGGTTTGATTTAGTTTCTATATTTATCTATATACTATTATCTAATTTAAACCCTAGTTGGGTCTCTTTGTAATCATCTTGAGAATTCAATAAAATCAGTTTATCTTCACTAATCACTGCTCAAAAGTTTCTTAAAAGATTCTTGCAGTAGGATGAATGATATATGACTTGATGCCCAGGGGCGGAGCCACATGGGGCCAGGGGGCTTTAGCGCCCCCTAAAATTTTGAAAAAAATTAAAAATACCGATATTAGTAATAGGGGCATAGCTTGGGAGAGGGGCAGATCCGGGGGACGGGCGGCTCGAGCCCCCTAAACTTCTGAGAAAAAACATATTCCTTAAAAATGGGTACAAATATATGCAATGTCCAATGAACTTGGCCCTAAAAAAAAAAATCGGGGGCTACGCTCCCATACCCCCCCGCAAGAGAATCTTGGCTCCACCCCTGTTGATGCCATAGTTCTGACTTCGTTCAAAGTGAGCCCAAACTAAATTCGGGCCATGTTTGGATCCGGCTCGAGCTCAGGTGAACTAAAACATTACGAGCAGGTTAGAAAGCCCATTGTTGATATACCGGTAGAGCCCACAATCAGCCTTACTAACCATCATTTACTGGTGGGGCACCCCTTTCACACTATAACGCAACATCATCGTGGTTAATTCCTTATTCCAAACAAATTTTAAAAAATGAATTTGTATAAAATATACACATTGCAACTCATCTGTTCCATCCAGAAGTTGCTCAATACATGTCTCCATTAATCCTAGCTAGGGCTCCACTCAAGCCAAGCTAGCTCGTTGACTTGACTCAGTTTTTGGTTTGTTCAAGCCAAGCTCAAGCTGACATTTCAGGCTCAAATAAAACAAGCAAAGCTCAAGCTAGGCTTTGTTTGATTCGGCTTGGCTCATTTATGGCTCCATTCGGCTTGAGCTTGACTTGGCTTGAATATAATATTTTTTTAGTATCTTAGGTTAATACACCACTAATCCTAGCCTCTTATTTTAATGCTGACCTATCTAATCTAAAAATTTTAAAGTCATATAAATTTGGTGAAAATCTGGTAAGTACTGTATGGTTGTTTGTTGCAATTCTATAACTACCGTTTGGATTGAGACATAGAGGATATGAAGTGCAAAATATAAACTGGGAGTCAGGATAAACAAGTAGAGGAATTCAAACCCTATTCTTAGAATCTTAGTTGGGTAATGCTAGGCTGCTAGCTACACTTTCTTGATAAACAAGTAGAGGAATTCAAACCCGGCCTATTCTTAGAAACTTGGTTTGGTAATGTTAACTCACTTTCTTCTAGAGAGATACGTACTTGTTGTATTCCATTATGAGAAATACATGTGTTTTGGTCAAATACTTTCTCCACTAAAAAAAGAGGGTGAGTCTTAATAGGGAGTGTTTATTTTTGGAATTCGAAAAAGGTATGTGAGTTAAAACTCTCGATAGCACCTCCTTCCAAGAGCTGGGCACCATATCAAAAATTGAACCGCGCTAAAATATCAAGCCTTACATGCATTAAATGTTGGACCCCACTTAATATTTTGTGTCTTTCGATTTTTTTATTGGGTGGCCCATCTCTTGATAGAACCTGCTAGGGAGAGTTTTTAATCACTTCCCTTAAATTTAAAAAAGAAAAGAAAAAAAAAATCTTTTGCAGCAAAGGAAGAACTTGTATTGCATTGTTAGACGAATTTGATATTTTTTCTCGTTTGGGGGTAAACGTTGGACCGACGGTTGGACAAAGATAAACTGTATTATGATTTAAATAATTGGTGGAATAGTGAAATAACATGGTATTGCTGCTCACACTGACACAAAGGCCCGCATAGTTAGCTCAAAAACAAGCACATTTCTCTTAGCCCACTTGATCTCTAACCCCAACTTGGAGACACTTAGAGAAGGACAGTATGGCGTATCTCAAAAACTTGATTTTCCCTCTCTCTCTAACCCTATTTAAGATCACGCCTGCCCACTTCTTTCTCCCATGCATTTGTCTTCTTTACCTCCAACATCACTGTTCCTATTGTGTTTTGTGCTCTCTCCCTCTCTCTCTCTCTCTCTTCTCCATCTCTCTCCTCTTTAAGTTCTTCCTATTTCTCTTCTTCTATTCTATACCCATCTTCCTGATAACTGACTTTGTTCTCTGACCCATCCCTTCCACCACTTGTTTCTCCTCTTTATCTCCATACCCCTTAACTGGTTTCTGACACAGACATACATACCTTCCTCTAAGATGTCTAGCAGAAGGTCACGTTCAAGGCAGTCAGGAGTTTCAGCGATTACCGATGATCAGATCAACGATCTTGTATCCAAATTACATCAACTTCTTCCCGAGATTCGCAACAGGCGCTCCGACACGGTACGTAGTTTTGTTGTTCTCTCTCTCTCTCTCTTCTCTATATATTTGTGTGGTCTTCCTTCTCTTTGCTAGATAAGTTGGGTTGTACCCACAAGGCCACAACCTCTTTTTTTGTGGTGTAATTAGCTACAGTTTGTGGTGGGGAACTCTACATGTTACTCATGAACATGCTTGGAGTATTTATAGCTTATTGACTTTTATTTTAAGTAAGGATTGTGATTTGTAATTAATTAAAATTAATGCCATTTTCTGTAGGTTTCGGCTGCTAAGGTCCTGCAGGAGACTTGCAACTACATTAGAAGCTTACATAGAGAGGTGGGTGACCTAAGTGACCGATTATCCGAGCTGCTGGCGACGGCGGAAATTAACAATGCTCAAGCAGAGATTATTAGGAGTTTACTTATGTAATAGACCTTTATTATCCTCTCTTTGTTCTGCTCTTCTTTTTTTCTAGGGTTTGGTCACTAGACTACTCAAGGGTTGAATTGGGCTCCAAGACATCCCTTTGCAAAGACTTGTAGTAACTATGTCATATAATAAAAGGACTTGCACTTACATTTCCTCTCATTTTGGGATTTATTGAGTTCTTAATTTTGGTATATTAAACTACATTAAAGCGTTCACGTCAACGATGACTGCATTGACCTCCAACGGCTAATTATAAGATTATCTTATGCTTTTTATTTTTTTGGTGCCGTTATCATGTACCTATTTTTAGTAACAAATATCATTAGTTAGTGGTCAGTAATGAGAGTGGAACTCTTGCAAGACACCACCTAATGAGAATAGATCCCAAAACCCCTTTCATAAGAGAGGCCACACGCTACCATTGGAGCAAGGGGCAGATGGGCTATTCATTGAATATAATCGTATGCCTTTTATTGTAATACTTCCATTGGATATAATTTGGTCATCTTCATGTCCTCATAATATAGAGGCTAATGTGCTTAACTTCTAATTAATTGTAATTCAAAAAAGCGATTCAGATCTGATACCAGATTTTCTAGTCAGTATGCATGTGCTAGGATGGAACCTGTGATACTAATGTTAACATGGGGACTATTAACGAACAAAGCTGACGATGGATTACATGAACTTCGTTGTTTGGTCATGTTTGGAGTAGAAGAAAAGAAAATATAAACTTTCTCCGCACTTTTTCGACTTTTGAGTGGATTAGAAAAGCCCCAAGGATCCATCTTCTTCCTATGTTTTCAGTATGGTTATTTGTGTTTCCCATTCAAAGAGGCAGAAACTAGAAGGGGATGATTGATATTGACTTTTTCCGACCAACTTGCATGGCCTTCCACACGAGATGTCATCACTTGAGCAGGCATAAGACACGTGAGAGAAAGTGTTGTGTTTTTTGTTTCGATTTCGATCCCATATTTCTATGGCTCCTAGCAATTACAGTAGGGGCCAAAGGACCCCGCGAAAAACAATAAATGTTTCTCTAAAGTACATATTAAGGATTTTATTAGGAATAAAACCTGTTATTATAGTATGTTTAGCTTGGATTTGGAATTTCATTCAAGTCACAAGGCTTTTAGGTAATCATTTGAAATATATAATCCTCTATAGTGAAAGCTCCCAAATCATTTACTGACATTAATAGTCACTCACATGATCGTACTACATAAAATTTTTAGTTATGCATTTGATCATTTATATGCTTATCTCTTCCTAGCTTTCACACTGCTATGAAGCCTAGGACGCAACAAAATAAGATAGAGGGGCGGCCTTCGGGCTTGAAACTTTTTTTCCTATATATGTCCTTTTTGTTGAAACTAAAGACAAATCAAATCAATCAAAGACACAAAGAAAGAAAAAAAAAAGCAGGATTTCATGTGGCTCACACAGTGCCAGCAACGTCAACTATCGTCTTCTTTACTAATCACAAAAGGATTCTCTCTCCCATTAATTAATCAATCAAAAACCTATGGCGAAATAACAATATATACTCAAACTAGTACCAAAAATACCCCGGTACAATAAGAAACCTTAGCCCCACGATTTTGGGACTAGTGTAAGTTGGGCCTGGATGAAATCAGTACTAGAATCCAATTCAAACTGAAAACAAGACACCTCTACACAACATTATTAATCTTTTTTTTTCCCTTGACTACTGCTCTTAGCGGACTTATTGCCATTGATGGATGCCAGTTGAAGTAACCACCACCACAACCGCGACTCTCTTCCAATGGACCTGGATCCAATATGGTGGGATTTGATTTGGTTACTCCATATATATAAATATGACGTGTATATAATTGTTGCTTTTCCAATGACACTCGTATTCAAGTTTATGGGGTACGTACCCATGGAATAGACCATTCAAACATTTTTCAAACCTTATAAGATTTTGCTCTCTCTCTCTCTCTCTCTCTAAACCCCTTCTTGCATTTGTTACATTAAACCCTAATTCTATTTTTTTCCATTTCTTAAACTTTGATACTGTATGTTTCACAAGCGCACATAAAAATGTGTTTTGGGTTTCATTATTGGAGAAGAGGCTGGTGTGCAGTAAGCCCCTGGGAAACTTTCTTATGCCCATTGAGGCTCGTTCTACAGGCCCATAGGGGCCTTGTTTTTAGGTCCACCAACATTTCAGGCCCATAGAGGCCCACTTCTTTTAGGACCCATTAAGGTCCATTCTCCTTTAGCCCATAGAGGCATCAATTTTAAGGCCCATATGTCCTGTCCTTTGGCTCATTAGAAGTCCTTCTCTTCTCCCACCTTTATCCAGATGATCAGATTGGAAGTGTAACAAACATATCAATAGGCTCTGCAGGGTAACAACGCATTCACATGACAACACTTCCATATCAACAAAATCATGGTATCATACACCCAACAATGGCAGTCCCAAAGGCAAACTCATGAAGATTTTCTAATCCTCATTTGTTTCAAGGGAAGTGTTAGGGGATACGATCGAGTAGTGTAATAATTTGGGATGTGATACACTATATCTCATTACTAGGTAGATTATATTGGATTGGATTTGATTTGATTTGATATGATTTGATAAAGTTATATTAGACATGTTTGGGTTGTGTTTCTATCTCAAGATGTCGTTTATATCTATATATAGACAAATGGGTCCATCAAAACACTATCAATAATACCTATTGTCTTTCAGTAAGTCTGCTAAACAACAACCTTCTAATTGATATAGGCAGGGAAAAACATTGGTTAATTTTTTGGGCAATGCTAGCTCTACTTTCTTTTAAACCCTATTTAAGGAAAAGACGTGTTATTATCTTCAATTAAGGGGAAGACACGTGTTTTGAACCAACACTCTATGCAGTCAAAAGGAGAGTGAGTTTTACAAGAGATTGTTGATAGCATTATCCTAATTTTTTTTCCTCCAAGTGCAAGTGTATTCAGGATAATGATGTAGCTGTTGTCAAACACCCCTTAATTAAATGCAATTTTTGGTCTAATGCTTAGAGAAATGTCCCGGATAAGTTCTCTATATTAGTGTAGGGTCATATTTTCAAATAGATTATATAATCCCATCTTGAATTTTTCAATTTAACATGTGGAGGGCTTCTGGAGTCATGAATTTACAGTCTAATATAATAGGTAGGGCTAAGTTAAGGAATTGCTGATATGAGAGGGCCTTTTTTTTTTTTTGATATCATTTACCTATGGTTAGTAGTTAGCTTGGGCAGTGGAGCTCTTACGACTCGTACCCGGGGGGATTGGAGAGAGCTCCCTCAACTGAGAGGTCACACCCCACCATTGGAGCAAGAGGCAGTGTTTTTTTTTTCTTAACTTATTGTTTCTTTCGGCATTTTTTTATAAACAGATTTTATTAAGTTAGTATATGTACTCAAAAAATAAAATGTACCTACCCCAAAGTGGCAAAGCATTACGAAGGAAATAAAAATGCACTTTGAAAGTAGAAATCTTCAATAATCTTAACTAAGAGGATTGCTATCCCTACTCTCAGAAATTTTCTACTTCAGCCAACCAAGTGTCCCAAAAGCAATCGGTTAAAACATTTTTTTAACATAAAAGCACACAAGTTAAAGAATGCTTTCATGTTTAGAAACACTTTTTAACGTGAGTGCACTTTAACATTAAAAAATGATTTAATGGATTGCTTTTAGAACACTTTATTGACTGAGGAGTACATAGAAAAGTTGAGAATAGGGCTAGCACCCCTCTTTTAATTAATTTAAACCAGAAAGAGTCAAAGCATAGGTAGGACACTGAGTAGAGGCTATCAGCTTTGTAATTTCGTTAGCGCACCCGAATAATTAAAAGTTGTATCTTTATACAATCTATTTTGATTACAGACTGAATACACTCAAGTTTAATCTGATTTTTTATTTTTTTTTGGTATGAGACATACGGTTAGGCCACAACCCCAGTTAGCACAGTATCTGTTCTAAGTTAAAGGCGAGTGGAGAGTGCAACCCACTCTCACCCTCTCAGGAATGGAACTTGGAACCTCCTTCCTACGGAAGGGACACACCTACCACTGGGCTATTCCTAGGGGGTGTGTTTAATCTGATTTGATGCAACCAAAAAAAGAAAAAAAAAAGTTACCATAATTCTTCATATTTTTTCTCTTCTCTTATACATTTCCCTAAAACTTGAGGTATGGGGGATGTTTCTCATCTTATTTTTCTCTTTTTCTTATTATTTATTTTTCTTTAAGTCGCTAAATTGGGAAATTAGACACAATGAGTATATACTTTGAAATTTTACTTTTATATAATAGGGTTTTTGATCCTCATTCTAGTCATTTAACACGTCATCATTACATCATGTCGCCCATTCGGAATTGATCTCTACTTTCGGATCTTTGAAATTAAATTGGAATTCCAAATCCCACTTGTTTCATTTCTCTTTCATTAAATTGATGATATTCACATTGACTTGATTTAAATCGCGCCCTATTCACAATAGATGCAGAATGTAAATAATGCATTATTGAGGGTGTCCACACCAAATGAACATGCTTGAAGTACCTAAACTATGCGTGAATCTAATTATAAGCTAACACAGTTTCAAACTAATTTCCTAACCTATTCATCTCACTTGCATAGACCCTAAAAATACAACAAATCTCTATATGTGATTCAGACAATTAGGAAGGATTAAGCGGCGGCAAGATGTATAATGCAGAACTATAAGGGGAAAGCCATGGCCGAATTCTGAGCTATGAGAAGAACTCTTCAGCAAGCTGGAAGTTGAAAAACTCCAAAAAAGTTATGACTGTGTTCTTAAAAGCATTCACCCCACATGGAGATTTTTGACTTTGATCCTTGATATTCATCAGTTGTTCCTATCAATATTTTAGTGGGACTGTCTTCAGTCACATCTCTGTTGGGAGGCCAACCATGTGGCCGACTTTCTTGCAAACATGGGACAGACCATGGAGTAGGAGCAGCAGAGATGGACCAGGAACCTTCCTAGGCCAGTTCCCGGATTCATATATGAGGACACTCTAGTGAAGACGAGTGGAAATAAAGGGCCTTTTGACAATAAATTTTGATTCTCATAATAATTTTATGGAAATGTTGGTCTGAATCAATTATAAAGGACATAAATAATAGAATTACGTGTCGATGGAGGAAAATAATAAAAGAAAAACGAAACAAGATTATTGTAAGCATTAAATATGCTTATATTCATCAATACTTTTACAAATATCATACAATACTCAAAATTTTATTATCTCTCGTCTATCTCATCAATTTCATGTTTATCTCGTTCTTTTTTAAACATGTTTCTTAGATTTAATTATGAGAAACCTTTTTTTTTGTTTCACTAAAATCATGCCGAAAACAGAATAATACCTAAAATTATTCCTTCAAAATGAGTCGTCAAATGTGTTTACGACGTTTTTGTTTCTAGGATAAGGAAAATCATTTCCGATGAACGATGCCAAATGACCCCTGAGTTTATTTGAGTTATGTATGATTTCGACGCTCCAAAGCCCCCAAAAAATAATAAATAAATAAGTTTGAGATATCATTGCAGCCAAACACACCCTTGTTTATGTTCGCTATAGGTCTAGAATAGTCTAAACCCAACAGTTGGTCGTTAACAAGTTACGTATGCAATGTGAGTCCAAAACTCGGCTAGCCCTCTTGAAATGTTATTGTCATTGACAAATGTATTAAACCTCTTGTGAAGTTGCCATCATTTCTTCATAATTGAGTACTTTTTTTTCTGTAAAATAAGAAAGACAACCAAAAGAAAGCTTAAAAAAATGAGCTTGGGCATGACCTCTCCAACGAAGTCCTTCCATACCAGTTGCCGCGTCTCTTGAGGAAAATTACTGTACCAAATACGCCTGCCTTGTGGGTTGTAGCATTCTTTTATGCTATGTTTGGTTGTTGAGAAAATAAGTAAAAACATGGAAAAGAAAAGAAAATTGGACAAAATATAACTAAAAATTGTATTAAAAATCTAAAATTTTCTTTTCTTTTCCATGTTTTCACCTATTTTCTCAACAACCAAACATAGCATCAGGAAAGTGATAGAAAACTCTCGATAGTACTCACACGATTGAAAATTTTGACAGTGTGTAAGGGAAAAAATCACTAAGGCATTGAGCTCGGCCAACCCTAACCTGAGCATAACTAAGCTGCCCGTCCAAGCATCCCGTTTAGGCATCGTGCAAGATGATTCATTTTATTCCTTCCCCAAGCTGAACCAAATACGTAGACCAACATATCCCGAGCAGAAATGTCACCCCTATTAGAAAGTGGAGGCGTACCTTCATGTCTCATCAATGTACGGACCTAATTAGCCGATATTGCAAACTGCTGACGTAACAAAAAGCCTGTAAGCCCCTAACACAGGAGGCTACAACTCACCTGAGACATTGACAACTGATGGAACCTATAGCTGAGGAACAAAAGGCAATGAGCCTCTCATTGGAAAAGGGAGGGGAAGGTGAGCATTCCTCGCTATTATTGAGTAAGAACAACATTGCCGAGGGAGAATCTAACTTGAGCGTCGGAGTGTATTCTGCAGGTGGAGGCCCACCATGTTGGAAGAAGAAGGAAGCTACTCAACCAGTGAGTAGAGGACATGTGGAACAAGAGAGGAATGTCAAGACCGTATAGGGGGACCCTCTTCTGCCTCTGGGAATGGCCAATGGCAGAGGGCCATCTTCTTCTTCCTCTATTTTACTGTGATTGACTTAAGTATCGAAGTGTCTTTGCACGTCGGAGGACCCCCACATTATAAGGAAGAGGAAGAAGAAGGTTACTCGATCAACCAGTGGGCGGGGGAATTTGCTGCAAGAAGTTAAGACTTATTAACCCTTACGATTCAACCATCTAACCTTAGTTTTTAGAAAAAAATATTAACTCTAAAAGTTAAAGTTGTTAACCAGATTTAAAAGACGACTATTGTGTTCAAGTCTCCTTTTCGATTAAAAAATCTGTTACATTATTGGCCTCTCATTGTAGGCATGGGAGATAATCACCTGTCAGAATTGGCTATCACATAGTTTTAACTCTAACATTAATATTCTGCATAGCTAGGTTCTACCTACTACCCAGTGTTACCTAGACACTTCAATTTTCCCAAATTTTGTTGTGCTGACACTTGGACACGACACGACACGACACTCCATGGCACGACATGACATTTCTTGGCACGTGCCTATACCATGTCGTAGTGACATCAACATTATGATTAAGCACATTGTGCTTCATGTATGTCATGTCATATTAAAAATACAATTACAATGAACTTTTTGTCCAATTGTGTTGCTGTTTTGGAAACATAGATGAAATTTTACTAGGGGAGCAGCGCCAACAACAACGATCAATATGTATGTCTCTTCTCTCTCTTGTTGTTCATTTCTACTCCCTATGCGTATTTTTTTATAACTTAGGTATATACGTTTTAAAAAAAATTGGGGACTAGTGATCTCCCTCTTTTTATTATTATTTTTATTAAAAATTTTGAGTTATAATATATATATATATATATATATTTAATCATTTAAAAAAAATTGTACATCCGTGCTGCTGTATTTGGATTTTCAGAGCTTGTCATGCCGAACACCCCTAGACACCTAGACACTTGGCACCTGTACCACGTGCCTAGGTAACACTGCCACTACCCTTTCCCGGATCAATTCCACTAGAACTTTTGAGTTACCTTCCACTATGAGACCTTCTATCTTCTTGTCTTAGGCTAACCTTAAGCCATTAAGAATTGCCCAACTTTCGGCCAGTAGAACATTTTCCTGGTGGAATGGTCCAATAAAAGAACAAATCGGTCGCCGTCATAGTCCCCTAATATTCATTCCTCTAATTCTATCATTCATACCCGCCAAACCTGCATAACTTGATTTCAGGCGAGCTTCCTCAAAAATAGAGAAAATTGTCATAGCCTTTTAAGAGAAATGCTAGTCAAGGCACAAATTTCCAAAATCTCATAGAAGTAGTGAAGGAAAAAGGATTTATTGAAAAGCTTGGATGATTACGATCACCTCTAATAGGATTTATATAAAGTTTACATTGACCTCAAGATAGAAACATAGTCTAATAAAATCCTAATCAGATCTTTGATTGATGCTAATCTAATATTGTGATGATATACACTTGAATGATTTAGGGTATCTCATTCACATTATTACAATACTCCTCATATATTCCCTAATACTCCCCCTCAAATAAATGGGGATTGAAAAATCTCCATATGTTTGTCGCTGGTAAAAGTCCTCTTGGCACCTTTTAATCTACGCTTAACACATTTGATCTTCATTGCATGTCTGTTTGAGTCAGCCACTTTCTTGTAGATGTTGTCGAATCACATTGGCCTTTAATGGGCCAAAAGAAAGGTCTATGTGGACCAAAAAGGAATGCCTCAAATGGGCTTGAAAATCAGTGCCACTAATGGGCCTGACGAGGTTCAATAGCTAAGAAAATCAGCCTCAATAGGCCAGAATTGGGCCTCCATTGGCCAAAAATAGTGGTCTCTATGGACCATACAACATGACCTCTATGGACCGCAATTGGCCTGTGTGGCCTTTAAGAATAGCCTCAAATGGGCTAATAAACAAAGCCTCCATTGGATAATAAGGACTTTTTTTTAAATTGTAGATGTGGTAGGCTTGATTGGCTCATTAATCATGAAGGCAAAACAACAGATCTAAGCTTAGAGGAGATAGGTTGTGCGCGATCATAGGTCTGTAGTGGAGGTAACAGTTTTAAACAGTATGCTGTGGGAGTGACTTGCTGTGGGTAGTTGCAAGCGAGATGATCGAGGGTGCCGACAGACATGAAACACATGAAGACAATGGAGGTGGCGGCCTTCTCTGTATCATGAAAATGAAAAGAACAGACTGTTCTTCTCCTTACGTTTTTAAAAAAAAATCCACCGACAATAATGGCAAAGGCTTGGTTGTGGCGTTGATGCCTCCACCAAGGATGCAACGGTTAAGGATGAAATCTCTTAGGAGAGGAAATATAAGAAATTGGAAACAAAAGAGGGACGACTTGCACTAGATGACATTATACCTCACATAAGAGGAAGATCATACCAGTAGCAGCGTTGATTGGATGATGTTGGGACCACGGGCAGCAACAATGCACAACAACTATTAAGATCAAATATCAATGACATGGTTAATGGTGGCAAACGATGTAACACTGTTCTAGAGATGGTCTTCTTGGAGAAGTTCATGATTCCACAGTCATCAATGATGAAGGTGTCGGACTTATGTTGGACGCTTAGATAGAGAGTAAGAGAAAGAGTGTAGTTGTAAGAGGAAAAATGAAAGAATAAAGTTCATACCCGACGGGCGGCAGTGAAGGCCACTGCCTAGGGGTGGTTATTGAACAAAATGTTCGTGATCTATTCGGGCTTGGCTCGTTAAAAGCTTGAGGCTCGATAAAAGCTCGGTTCGATTATATATGCATATTAACCTACTAAAATATTTAAAATATACTTATTTCATTTAAATATTAAAATTAAGAAAATGTTTTATATACTAGTAAAGATTAATAATACATAATGTAAATTATATAATAAGAATATCATTTATATAATTATAATCTTGTACTAAAATTTTAGTTAACACTGTCATTTCTTTGCCTAGAATAATAAAGTGAATTTTTTACCTAATATAAATAGCTATATCCAATAAAACAAGTGGCTTGAGAGCTCGGCTCGAGTTTGGCTAGTAAAGCTCGAGCTCGTTTATTTAATACTAGTTGGCTTGGGACGTGCAAGGCACGTGTTGTAGGCTTACCAAAAGATCGAAAGGGGAAGAAAAAAATTAAAAAAACATAGTAATAAAAAAAAGTCACCAATTTCATGTAAATCGTGAAGTATATATGCTACAGGTTGATAATGAAATACTTCCACATTATAACGCTTGAATTTGGCCCCCATAGCCTTTGTACTTTAGATGACCTTTATCTTGCCGCCAATTCTCTTTTACTCTCACTTCAACTTGTTCAGTTGCGAGTTGCCTGCAAAGCTCCAACTCAGTACTAACATATGACTTCCACATTATAACGCTTGAATTTTCCCCCCATAGTCATTGTACTTCAGATGGCTTTTATCTTGCCGCTAATTCTCTTTTACTCTCACTTCAACCTGTAGAGTCAGGGAGTTGCCTGCAAAGCTCCAACTCAAAACTAACATATGCATGTTTTAGAGCAGGTTACTTAAAAGGTTCAATAACAATTCAGCATCCTTATAAGAGTAGAAGCGTGATGGAGAGCCTAAGATGCAGATTGACAAACCCAGCTGGGAGGATTTTGTTTAAAATAGCACAAGACCAAATCTAATGCTAAAATGAATATTGATTATAGAGTGGAAAGAAAAATTCTTAGTAGGTTGCACCTCAAGGAAGACTTTCTTCCGCAAGAAGCTTAAAATAATCATACATAAAAAGGAACAGAAACAAAAAAGATGAGCTTCCAGCTTGAAGTTCCTATATCTAAAAGTTTTCAGCAATAGATTAACATAACTATTAATTGATCTAAATTTGTTTTCTAGCCTCACCAGTTGGATGATTAGGATGCTATGTCAACCTGGTGTTTCCAATATTAAAAACTTCTTTATTTCAATTGTGTTTTCAATTGGCTCCAAACTTATTTAGAACATAGTAATTAAATATAACACATGGGTTCCCACGTCAGTGATTGGTCGACAAGCAACAAAAATCAACAAAGTGTTTGGAATGGAAGCACACAAGATGTCTCCTCCTAAACCCTGCACCTGAATCATTTCATCCATAATAAAATTGAAACTATATTTCCAAATCTCTTCACCAAGGTAAATGCGGAGGAAAATAAATTCAAAACATTTTGCTACGACAGAAAATGCTATGCATTTATTAGTCCACACATAATGCGTTGGGAAGGTAATATGGAACAGTAGAATGTCAGTAAGACAATTGCAACTGTAGTTCTATAGAAAGTGGAGATTTTAGAAATCAACAAGAGCGCTGAAAATACCAAATTCCATTATGCATCAATTTGTTACGATAATTGGAAGTTCAGTTAATTAAAATAAATAAATAAATTGACAACAGAATTGTAAAAACAAAAGCAAAAGGGAAAAATAATCATACAAGTACCAAACATGAGAACAGATGCAAAATTATCAACCATAAACCATAAATTTAAGAACATCAAATTAGAAAAAAGAATAATAAGAACACACGATCATATAAGAAAAAAACCAAAGAGAGAGAGAGACTCACCTGACCGCAAGAATAATACTATCTGGGGCATCATCTTCCTTGCACATCACCCATGGGACTCCTGTACCCAATTCAACGGCCATATTTGCAGCCCAACTCATGTATGAATGGTCAGTAGCTCCAAATGCCTTACTTTTCTACTCCGTACTCATTCTCAATCTGCGTATACATAATTTAATTGGATCAACATTGTACAGTACTCTTAAAGTAGTGGTATCTACTGCCATGAGTGTCTTAACTTTTCTTAGTTTACCTCTACTTCAAGAACAAAAAGAAATTTACACAGAAAAATTGTTGCCCACAAATCAAGAAACAATACTCCCAAAAATGAAAAGCTTACTATGCATGACATAAAGACTAAAGAGCAAAATACAAAGCCAAATACCCAAAATCTATACCTGAGAGAGGATGAGAGGCCACCCTGGGAAGCGAACAACTTTTTGCTCTTCATCATCCGGACAATCATCTGGGTGAAACCAAGAAACAAAAATTACAGAAAGTTCTAGAGAAAATAAAATGTGTTAAGTGGGAAACAAGATTTGGAGAGGGTTTGATACAGGGCGGGTAGCATATGGTTGCAAGTGGGAAGAATCTGGAACGAGGTATAAACTTCATGACTCACGAGGGACATAAATAGAATTAAAGCAAAAGAGATCAGACGAAAAGATTTGCAAGGGGCATTCTAAGCCTCTTTCTGCAAAGAGAACCTTCAAGCTTCTACTCTCCAAACAGGCAAACAATAAGGTTTCTACAAATGATGAGAGCTCCATTGGATTTTAATTTCTTAGGTTACGATTTTCCAGAATATAAAAGCTAGGTTTTATTTTTTTAGAAACGAGGCAGCGGCAAACACCAGAAATACAAAAAGAAAACGAAGAAGGACGAGAAGAAGAAAAAAGGAAAAAAAATAAGAAGATGAAGAAAAGAAGTGGAACCTTTACCAATGGGAAGCAGAGGCGGTGTGAACAGAATGGGTTCCGGCGGCGTGAGCGAGCACAGTGGGTTGAGGGTCAGTGAAAATCTGTGTAGAGGGAATAGAGAAGAAGAGGAAGCCAGTGGAAACGAAGAAGTATCAAAATAAGAGGAACTCATCAAACAGATGTTGACACCTACGAAGCTAAGAAGGAAAATGTGGATTGTAACGAAGTTCGTTGGATGACACCTAACATACGAAGTAAATCATGATTTTTAACGAGGGTATTTTGGAAAAAAAGTATTGGTCGATAGCTGCTCATCGCTCTTTTATATTCACGGTTAAAAACGAGTCAAGCTGTTTAATAAATTACGAACAAGCTTGAACACACAATTGCTTGGCTCGGCTCGATATCACCCTTACCACCTCCTGTTGGAAAGCACAATTACTCGGCTCGGCTCGATATCACCCCTATCACCTCATGTTGGAAAGGATGACACCAAGGAGAGATCAAAGTAACCTAAGAAAATTTTTATCGTTGGGTCAGACCGATCTGCTCTGATACCATGAAGGAAAAAAGATTTATTGAAAAACTTGGATGATTACAATAACCTCTAATAGGATTTATATATGGAGATTACATTGACCCCAAGATAAAAACCTAATCTAATCAAATCCTAATCAAATCTTTGATTGATGTTAATCTAATATTGTGATGAGATACACTTGAATGATTTAGTGTATCTCATTCACATTATTACAATGCTCCTTATATATTCCCTAATAAGCAGTGACAAGTGTTGCTACACCTCCATGTTACCTTAAAAACTACACCTCCATGTTACCTTAAAAACCATGTTACCTTAAAAACTGGTACAACTCAAACTTCCTATATATATATATATATTAAACTTGTCAAAGGGGTACGGCTAACACTCCCCTTTAAGTAATAGTAATATGGGGTTCACTTCTGTGATTAAACGAAAATTGATCCTTTTAAGTCATATATATATATATATATATATATATAGGTGCCATAAAGTATACAATTTTTTCATGGCCTCTAGGGTCATTGTTATGATTTGAGAAATAGTTAACGTAGTGGGTATTTAAGAGGGGGCATAGACCAATAAAGTCCAACCTTAGATTTTAAAATTCATTTCCCAGTATGCTAATCACTTCTTTTTCCTTTTCCCAAAGAATCCATTTATTTTGCTAATGAAGTCCATCGCTTGTCTAAGGGATCGGATTGGTCTCGCCCTCGCTAGACGAATACGGCCTTAGCCCACTTACAAAGCCTCTTTAATTGTCATTTGAACCCTAGTTAAGGAATTTTAACTCTTATGATTAAATTTTTTATAGTATTTTTTTTCTAAAACTAAGGTTACATGGTTGAACTCGGGCTAACAAATCTTAATTACAGTGAAGGAGTGTTAAAAGAGTCAGGTGTCGACCTTTGGGATGAGGGTCAGACCAAATCCCATTTCGTTGATTAATGGGCTGTAGGCTGAGGGTAGTGATGGTTCTCCATGCATCTTTGGGAACATGCAATTCTAGAAAGATATGTACGGTCATCTCCACCTGAGCACCACATCTTTTATGTTTTTTTTTTTGTTGAAGGCAACTGCACCACAAGGTGAAAGCTGCAGGCAAAGCAAGGAAACACACACACCCACTCTCTCTCACACACACACACACACACATACCCTACACCACACATACTCTCAACACATCTTTCATGTTCAACTGGTACTCTGTAATTTCGCCTTCGTATGAATACTTTTGTCGGAAGCATATAGGGATAAGAATAGTTTAAATCTCGGGTTGACGGATTAAAATTGACACCCAATTTTCCAAAGAGTAGCTAGGCCTTCAGCCGTCGGACCCCATACCATTCTATTTTCTACGTCCTCCCTTGGGATAGGTTTAGCCTTAGACAAATGCTAGCCCCAGTGGCACAGACTTCCAAAGTCTCGTCGTGGTAGCAACAAGTGTTATTACATCTCCCTATTATTGAAAATACATAAGCAAATAAAATCAGTTAACACACACAAACCATAAGATTTTACATAGTTCACCCAGAATGGGCTATGTCCACGGAGACGGTGGAGCCAGGGGACAGGGGTCATGCCCCTCCCCCAAATTTTTTGTAATTTTCATGGGGTGGTATTAAATTATGGGCCATTCAATTTTTTTAATTTTATTAGTATAGCTGGCCCCCTAAATTTTTTTAATTCTTTCATAGGGTGGTATTAAATTATAGGCCGTTCAATTTTTTTAATTTTATTAGTATAGCTGGCCCCCTAATTTTTTTTTTGTCTCATATATATATTGCCCCCACCCCCAATTTTTGTTTGTCATATATATAGTGGACCCCCAAATTGTTGTGTATCTTTAGTGCCTGAGTAAGTCTACCCGAAATTCTCGCAAGTTGTAACCGGACTCCTTGGAGTCCGGTTATGCCCTTGAGGTCGCCACATGTCCCTATTGACATCCCTTAATTATGGTTAAAATTCACCCACTCTTAGGGTTCACTACTTATCCTTGTTTTTTTAAGTATTGAATTTTTTTATCCATAGGAGTTATTAAATTTTAACTAGGGTTAAAAAAAAAATTGATATTTAAAAAAAAAAACCAAGGATAGGTGGGTGAACCCTAGGGATGGGTGAATCTTAACCACAATTAAGGGGTATCAATAGGGACACGTGTCGACCTCAAGGGCATAATTGGAAAAAATTACTCAAAAAAAAATTTCTCAAGGGGCTACGCCCCCAAACCCCAAGCTCTATACCCTAAATCCATTTATTTTTTTAAACATGTATTTCAAGACCCTACTAATGAAAAATTCTTGGCTCCACCCCCTGCACGGAGACGATTGTCTTCTTCATTAGTCCCAAGCAAAAATTACAGGGATTCTCTCCTCTCAATTTTCATGAACTCAACAATCCTTCTTAAAATCCTAAGACGCATGTTATATATCTATATATATATATATACACTTAGCGGGTGGCACATGCAATGCATGTGAGAGCGAGGGCAAGGAGTTAACCACATTTAATAAGAGTTAAAAGGGACACGTGTTAACCCGCGGGTGTGATTGAACTCTCCCCGAGTTCAATCACAATTGGCTGTAATTCTATTCTTTAAATAGATAGACGAACAAATGATAGTTTGAGAATTAAAGTAAAACATTACATCAAAGTTGTGTGTGTTTGATATGAGGGTATTTTGAGAATTTCAAAAAATCAGGCTACGCCAGCCTCTCCCATTATAATAGTAAAGATATACACAACCCAGTACTTAAATACCTCTAGTACAATAAGAAATTCTCTAAGAAAGTATACAAAATACCTTCTATACAATAAGAAATTCTAAAAGAAAATTATATTCGGAGTGATAATAGTAGTAGAGTCTAACTCAAATTGAATAGAAGACACCTTTGCACCACAACTATTACCTTGAGAACTGGTACAAAACATAATTCTCTCTTTTTGAAATTTTAGTCTTTTTGAAATTTTAGTTCCTTAACTTGTTGAATATGTCAAGTGTTGTATCCACAGTGAGAATTTAAAAAAAAATTAAATTATGCAATTAGGCTAACACTCATATTTAATAATC
Organism: Tetracentron sinense; assembly: GCA_015143295.1. Taxonomy (NCBI): domain Eukaryota; kingdom Viridiplantae; phylum Streptophyta; class Magnoliopsida; order Trochodendrales; family Trochodendraceae; genus Tetracentron; species Tetracentron sinense. The sequence continues at coordinate 8,695,176 of CM026573.1, forward strand.
ACCTTCAACACTGTATCAGTGTTAGGGAAAGGTGGCATGCTCATAGCCGAAGCTTGGGCAACGAGCAGAACTCCTTTGGTGATAAATAAAAGAAAATTTTAAGTTCCTTTTTAGCCTTTTAAATAGATATTAGAACATTCTTAGCAGTCTCACCAAAATAAGTGAGCCAGATAGCTAAAAAGTATTAAAAACTCTCTTCAGTAGCCTCACCAAAACCAAAACTCAGCAAGATAAAGATTTGGGTTTGATGAGTGTAAAGTACTCACCAAGTTTGGTGAGTTATTACACACTCACCAAAGCTAAAATTTCACTTTCCCTCCTTTTTGTGGCCCACACAAATAATAAAATAAAGGTTTCTCTCTCCCTTCCTTTATTGTGGTCCCACACAAACAATAAAATATTGTTTCTCTCTCCCTTCCTTTTTCGTTTTCCCATACAAATAATAAAAGTTTCTCTCTCATTTTTTTGTTAAAATGATGAGGCTGCTTGGAGTGTTTTAAAAAAGTGGCTCCACAAAATAACTTTTTGTGAGTTTTGGCTATTTTGGTGAGTAAAATTTGGTGAGGCTACTAGGAATGCTCTTAGAGAGCTCCATTGGAGATTATGTACACATTGTATATTTATATTAGTACGATATCTCTGCTATTAACTCTGTTTTAGTTTTTCAAATTTTTTTTTTGGGGGGGTCTATTTCGAAAACCGAGATATCTATCATTCATGAAAACACAACTTGCACACCCCACCTCTTGCGCCAGTGGTGGGGTGTGGCCTCTCTCAGTAGAGGGGTCTCGGGATCCAATCCCCTGGGTGATGAGTCGCAAGATCTCTAATCCCCAAGCCAACCAATAACCATGTACTAATGTAAGTAAATGATATTCAAAGCAAAAAAAAAATATTGAAAACATATAACATGCGTCTTCTTTCCGGTCCATGACTTGTATAGTATTTTTGGCTTGAAAGTAACCCATAAAATTAAGATTTGGTAGAGCGGGCAGATAGGCTATTGTATCAAGAAAGATAAATCTATCCAGTAGAAACAATTCAAGAAGTTGTAGAAGGCACCAGCTGACCCAGGGATTTGAGGGGTGTTTGGTAGTAGGGTCATATCTGCCCTGGTTAGAACTAAGCTAACCTGCTACAAGGGCTTGTTATGATTTATGATGTTTCCATGAAGCGGGCTATGGAATGTGGTTGGGGTGCAACTTGGGCTGGTCTGGCTGTAGCTCTATTATTCCTATAAATGATTTTATAATTATATGTTTCAAAGGATCATATTTCATTAAAATCAACACCTTATAGAAAAAATGATTCTATTGAATAATTGGATGAATTACATTAATACTAATTAGGGTATATATAATAGAAAAATATGTTCTTAATATAATCAAATCTTACCAAACCAATCTAATAAAAATCTATTCAAATTCAAATCTACTTGTGATGATATAAAATGTATTTCATCACATCTTATTATCCTACTCCATTCTCGATCACACCGGACTCCCCATCCCATTTTTTAGGATGTTGGATCGATGGTGTTGAGAGGTTGCATATAGCCCCTTGAGTTGTTAAGGATAAAGCCAAGTGGAGGATTAACTTCAACAACGCTTGTAATATATTTGCTTAAAACATTTTACGACCTTCTTGCTGGCTTTTAGTTCTATACACACTTTATGAGCGAAGTTATTTTCACTAGCGGGTGGCACGTGCGATGCACGTGAGAGTGAAGATTGAACTCTCCCGTTCAATCACAATTGACAGAAAAGAGAGAGAGAGAGAGATTAGGTGGGCGTTAGATAATGAGAGATATTTTAATTGAGGAATCGTGCTCTATCCGAGTGCTATATAAAAGGAATATAATTATTAAGTTATGTGTTATCTTTAAGAGTTTTAAAATTTTAAAACTCAATCAACGCCTCAGCCCACCAATTCTCACTTTAAGAGATTTAAAAAATAAAAATTCAATCAATACCTCAACTATTAAGTTATGTGTTATTTTTAAGAGTTTTAAAATTTTAAAACTCAATCAACGCCTCAGCCCACCAATTCTCACTTTAAGAGATTTAAAAAATAAAAATTCAATCAACGCCTCAACCCTCCAATTCTCATTATTGTAGTAGAGAAGTTTCTTGGATTTTTGTACATAATCTGAAAAATGCTTCACTTTTAATGTTTACTGTGTTCGTCACATACCAGCTTTCAATGCTCCTCGTCTGCATATTTCACATGATTAGGTTACTAAACCTCCGTCTCCAACCAGTATTGCACACCATTTGACACGTTGCAAAAGGGCCTAAACCTTAAATCTAGCTTTATGTTTCAGTGTCTCGTCAACATCTTCTAAAATGTAAGAAAAGAGCATGAATCATAGGAGGTTAATATTGTTGTGTTTCTTAACAATATATATATATATATACACACACACACATGTGGGGAGTGCAAATGGTATTTTAGGTGGAGCTGCACAACACCCGATTGGCCCGATTGTTCGGCTCGGCCTTGCTCGATTTTTAAGCTTGATCGGGCCACCCGAGCCTAGAAAAAAGCTTGAAAAGTCAATCAAACTGAGCTCAGGCCAACCCTTGTTTGATTCAGCCCGGCTCGATTTAGGCACGATTCGGCTCAAGCTCATTTATATATATATATATATATAAATAATATAAAATATTATTATTTTATTTATTTTTAAAAAATAAGTATTCAAGTCGAGCTCGAACTTGAATCAATTCAAGCCGAGCCGAGCTTCAAGCCATACTTTTGATTTTGGGCCAACTTTTCAAGTTTGATTTCAGGCCGAGCCAGACTTCGAGCCTAGAATAAACTCTTTCAAGCCGAGCCGAGTAGAGCAAAGCCCGGCCCGAATACACCCCTAGTTTTAGGGTTAAGGATCAAACCCTAAAGATATAATTTCTAGTCCTAACTCTTAACTCTAACTCTAACTCTAACTCTAATACATTCTTCCCGTCCTTGCTTTTTTTCCAGTGTCTTTTACTGGTTGAATTACCACAGCTTGTGAAACACTTTCTAATGAAACATATATCTTTGAAGTTAAATTAAGGGTGCTGCTACACACCACTATTTGCTGACTGGACACAATTTAAAAAAATAACTTAGATTTTTTTTTTAAGTTTGTATTTCTATGTACACCTACACCCCAAATCCCTAAACTCTTACTAAAAACTCCCCTAAAAACAGTCTTCTCCTTTTATAGAAGTAATCATGTCTTCTCCTTTTATATCCATTACCGTCACCTTCTATATGTTGTCTCTTTCTATATGGTTTGTGCTTATTTTTTATATTGATAATCTTATAGAAACAGTTGTTTCACAGTAGTCGCAGGGCCACCAAGATACTCTTTCAACAAAATTGGACACGTGGCGACTTATATGAGTGAACCCTAAGGGCGAGTGAATTTAACCACAATTAATGGGTGTTAAAATTGACACGTGGTAGCTTATATAGCCCCTTTAACTATGGTTAAACTCAATCTACCTAAGATTAGTATTTTTAAGGTTAATTTATTTCTTATTTTTTTTCTTCTCAAAACCAAGGTTATATGAAAGAGCTCTAGAGGTGAGTGAATCTTAACCACTATTAGTGAGAGTTATAAAGGGACATGTGGGAGGGTGTAGAGGCGTGCGAGAAAAAAGTTTTCCCTTAAAATGGTGTATAAGTAGAAAATTTATAGGTATTTTTTTTACTCTTGGCGTGCTTGTAAAATTTGTTATATTTTAATAGTGTCTAGTTAGTCAGTAATATAAATGGTGTCCGGTCGGTAAATAGTGGTGTGCTCGTAGTGTCACCCTAAAATAATGAGCAACAGACACTAAAATCATTTTTTCTTTGAACCAAATCATTTACTGTTATAACAGGACTACGGGGAGTCCGGTTACACCGATGAGCCGCCATGTGTCCCTTTTGACACCCCCTTAATTATCGTTAAGATTCACCACCCTAGGGTTCACCTATATTAACCGTGGTTAGAAAAAAAAATATCAAGGATAGGTGGGTGAACCCTAGTCCGTAGGGGTAGGTGAATCTTAACCATAGTTAAGGGGTATCAAAAAGGACACATGGCAACTTCAGCGGCATAACCGGATTCCCCGGCTCCGGTTATAACCGTAGAGGATTTGATTCATTTTTATTTAAGTTGGTGAGACGAATAACCTGTATTTTAGCGGTAAAGGGTACTCGTTAATGAGTGGAGTTAGAGGTTACAGTTAGGAGGAGCGATTCCTTGAACTTTAATAATCAAACCAAAGTCGTCTGGGTGGGTGGGGGTTAAACTCGCTCTGCCAAAAGGAAAAGAGATTTGACCACGTTAGGCCACTCCCAGATTGAGTCATTTGACCGCCATGCGTTTTGCACCAAAGCTTGTTCAAAGCAAATGTTTCTTCTTCTTCTTCTAGAGAAAGACAAATAATACGACACAACAGCTTTGGATTCTGTAAGAAGACGTTCAAAGCTGAAATCAATCTCCAACCGTCACTTGGACTGTTGGACATGTGGATTTGGCTAGCTCCACTCTTCCCTATTGCACTCTTCCATTTCATGGCAAAAAGATGGACACATATCATTGTCTTTTTGTCCCTTGAATAGGACTGATTAAAGAACCATTTTGCCAATGAATAGCTCGAGCCTGGCTCGTTAAAACCAGCTTATTTATTGAGCTTGATTTTCGAGCTCGTTTAATTAATGAGTGAACACATCTCAACTCGACTTGATTAAATATATATACTTAACCTATTAAAATATTTAAATTTGCTTACTTCATTTAAATATTAAAATCAAGTATATTAATTATATAATTATTAAAGATTAATAGTAGATATCGTATATGACGTGATAAGAATACCCTTTATACAATTATAAACTTGTACTAAAATTCCAGGTTACACTGTAATTCCAATACTAATGCGAGGATAATAATTTAAAAATAGATATATTTAATGAATCAAGCTGCTCACGAATTGTTCCACCCGAGCTCGTGTATTAAAGCTCGAGCTTATTTATTTAATAAACAAGCTAAGATCAAGCTTGATTGTCAAGCTTGTTCAATTAACAAACAACAAGCTTGAAGATCTCACTAATTGGCTCGGCCTAGCTTGGCTTATCATCCCTACCCTTAATATAGAAGAGGTGGCTGTTGAATTAATAGAGGTAAAAATCAAAGACAAAAAACAAAAAGAGGAAAGAAGATCTGTCTCTGCTCTTGCTTTCAATTAGGGTTACTTCAAATTCGGTTACAAATGCATAACGAGAGTTTGAGGGAACCAAACAATCCTAGAGATGAATTACAAAAATGCCTATATATAGAAACAAAATTACAAAATGCCCCTAAACCGAACGACCTTAAAAAGAAAATGTAAGCAATAGAAAACGGAGTAGTAAATCAACCTGGATTCTTCTCAAAGAGCTCCCTCATAATCGTATATTATAATAGTCAATTAGATTTTCGGATAAAAAATTATGGCCAAAAGAAGTTTATAATCGAACATCATGAATTTTTGTCACAGTTGGATACTAAGAAATCAGACCGCCAAAAAGAAGTATCAAAGAAGTAGCCTATTCTGTGTGCAACCCTGCCTTCAACGGGCACAGTTTTGTGCTTGGAGTGCTAGAATTGTTATTATTACATATCATTGGAAAGCTATCGATGAGTCTTACAACAATCCAATTAATGAGAATCCATTAGATCTCGGATTCATCGCGAAAAAGATTGTTTAGAAGGTTAAAACGCAATTCAAAGTCGTTTTTTTAATACTATTTTAAATAAAATTTTCTCATATTGTTTTCAGTTTTTTCTATTTTGAAAAGTTACTATTTTTGATAAGCTTGTCTTTTAGAGAATTTCATTTGAATTAAGACTGTGAATGTATTTACGCTAATGTTTTAAGGAATTTCCTAGTTTTGATGAATACATAATTTTGATTTCTTTCTAGACTTTTTTCTATTTTTCTTATGAATTCATTATTGGTTCTTGAAAATGGAGATGGTGATCTCTTCTTTCTTTCGATTTCACGTTACAGACTATATCACCCCTAAGAAGAGAGTGCAATAGGGTAGAGTGGGGCCTAGCACTCCCCTAAATATATTCAATCTACAAGAGAAAGGAAGGTAACTCAAAAAACCAAACAGGGTCACAAACACTGTTTCCTCTTTTGTTTTCCTTTTCTTATTTATATGGGTACAAATTCCATTATTCTACTGGATTTCTCTCAATTTTCAGGTATAGAAAATGCATAAAGTTTGCATAAACTGATTTAAAATAACTTGTATTCGGACTCGCAAATATGTAATCGGTATAGGGAAAAATGTTATTTATGATTCTCCTCATTCAGATCATCCAAAAATTGAGTAGATGATCATAACCATCTAAGCCATGCACTTATTATGCCCATTTGCCTATAAATCCAAAAAAATAGTTCAAATATAAGCAATTTGATCAGATAGTTAGAACTTAGAATTAAAAGCATCAGATCAACACTACTGTTACATAGTACTATTTCAAAGAGGATCCCCATTAATTAGGTTCAGAGTTTTTCCCCTTACTGGGAGTTTCCTTCCACTGAAATTTAAGCAAAACATATTACAAGTTTGAAAAAGAAGAAATGGGAATTTTTTTTTCACACTTTTTCCTCTAAAAAAAAGTATCCAAACAAAAGTATACAAAGACTCGTGGGCACAAAATTGGGAATCAAAATTCCTCACTGTACAACAAACAACTTACAGTAACACCGCGGAGAAAATATATAAAAGAAAAGAAAATTTTGTTTTCCTAATACAACTAGTTGCATTTTTTCCTGTTTTTACTTATTTTCTTGGCAATCAAACTTGGAAAACCATCTTTGCTAACCCAAATCTCGTTTAACAGCAACAAACAGGGCAGCGCAGGATGCCATTCTCATTACAATCAGGGCAGCGTTGAAACCCATAGTCACCCTCCTCTCCCTCCTCATCACCATCACAATAGATCTTACAGCTCCCTGAACACCTCTCGCAAGGCACAAACCTAATATCCCCACATGCCTCGCATACTCCGTTGCCACCCTCACAACCATGTACAATTTTCTCAAGCTCTCCATCTTCGTGCATTTTCCGTACTTCCTCAGCACCACCAATGCACCTCCCCTTCACAAACACCTTTGGTAACCCACCATTGAAGTCATCTCCCAATAGCTCCTTCAACTCCTCCCTGAATCCATAATGCATTGATACATCCCTCTCGTCAATTCGGACACCCAATCCCTTCAAAATCACCCTCACTTGGCAACATTCTTCATATGTCTTTCTCACCCCTCTCAAGCTTGTGAAGTAGATTACTACTCTCTTCTCCCCATTTGGTGGACATTTAGAAGCTTTGATGACTTTCTCATTTTCTAATGACCCGATCTTCGTGGGAGAGGGCTCTTCAAGGGCTTTTCTGAATGAGGACATGAATTCCAGATCGAGATCACAAATAATTGATTTCGGCATTGTAGAATCATTGTCTGCCATTTGAAGCCACAATGGTTTCGGTGATGCTGTATCATTTTCTTTTTCTTCTACTTTTGGATTGGGATAATGGAGAGAGGTGGAGTCAGGAATAAAGTGGAAAGAGAAAGAGCGGCCGACAAGATTGGGGAGAAGGATAGGGCTGTAGTCTTCTAAGCCTTCCATCAATTCCCAAGTATTGATGGTTTCCGGTTCGCCCGGTGGTGTTCTAGTTGGTGTTTTAGGGATGGACTTTGGGATCTTGTCATTGATCATGTTGGACCAGGTCTTGGCTTCAATTATCCCCAATGAGAATTCCTTGACATTGTTGGTCTCTCTGTTACTGTTCTTCATATCATCATCATCAATGGGGGTGTTGCCGGGGTGGTTTTGATTGGATGTATCAACCTTGTGAGAATTGTTTCCATGGTGGATTTGATTGGATGAATTGAGATTTAAAGAACCTAGTGTGGTGGAATTGAGAGCAACCACATGATAACTGTCTTCTATACTTTGAGCTGGGTGGTGGAGTTGCATTGAGTAGCTACGAGGTACAGGGGAGTATGGGCTCTGGCAGTGCCGGCATCGCTGGGATCGCGATTGCTTCGAGCTTGCGCAACCCATTGCAATGGAATGGTATCGACAAACAAGATTATTCAATTATTCCAGAGATTGAAAAAAAGGTGGAATCTTTAAGGTTCTTATGGGAATTGGAGCATATATTTGAGGAACATTCTCAATTTGAATTAGCTTGAATGGAAGGATTTAGGTTGAAATTCAGAAAAAAAAAATTTACAGAATCAAGGGGATCAAGATAAATAGCTAAGAATTGGCTGTTATTGAAGGATCAAAAACTGTTCAATCGATGACAAAACTGCTTTGAATCGAATCAAAGACTCACGTACCGATCCAAAAACCCTAGCTTTATCTGTTGATTTTGCTGACAGAACAGGAAGAATAAAATAAATTTGAATCAAAATTCCATATGAACTGATTGGAACGCAGGAACTCAGAAGAACTTTAACTCGATTCCTTCATGAACAAAAGGATTGTAAATCATATATATATATATATATATAGATGAAAGTACCTCGAATTTTCGTCCAATTCACGAGAAGCTCGAACCAGTCACGCCAAATTTGGTGTAAGAAACAAAGCTAACTTGCATGAACGATCCTTGAATAAGAAAAGAAATCCTCTGATCCTTCAAACTACATAAAATTTATTTCAAAAGTTGGCCTGCAGAAATCCTCTTATTCAAGAATTTTCAAAAATCCAAACTCCAAGAAACCGAAATATTCAGAAGAATTGAGAAGTGGAGGAAAGCAGCATAGGCTTAATAAGCGAAAATTGCAGAAAAAAGGAGAGCACGAAGCTTCGAACGCACGAGCAAGCGAGAGAAATAAGAGTCAACGAACGAGGCCGAAGACCTTTACCTGGTCCCTCTCTCTGGAAGGCTGAATCAAAGAAACAATCCCCAGTCACCACCAGTTTTGAAGCGGTTGATAGAATGGAAATCACGGCGAAATCCTCGTTGACAATCCTCTTAATCTTTCCTTTTTCAAGTGCTGAAGTATCGCAAATTCCGAAATGGAACGGTCGTCGTGACAAACAAAACTCCTATGTAAGAATTAGAGGTGTGCTACCCATACTCGTGCATTTCCTACTTCTGTCAAAAATAAACACTTGTCCTTCTTTTAACAGGTGTTAGCTTATATTTTAAAAGGCCTTGGATTTTATCTGGCGGACGACAAATCTGTGGACATGTGACCATAAAAAGGGAGAAGTCATTTCATTTTCTCCCCCATCATTTTGACTTCTCCCCCCTTTTTATCGCCACATGTCTATTGATTTGTGGACGGACGCCCGATTGATCGATTGCCCACCTCGGGCGTCCATGAGAAAAAAATCCAAACCCTATTTTAGAAATGCCTTAGCACGCCTCTAAGAATTAAGAAGCTGGAGGACAGTCCACCTTGCCATACTTTTTTTTTTTGGGTAATTGGAGGCCCGCCCGCCCCCCCCCCCCCAAACTTCCAAAAAAACTTTAATGTAGGTGGGATTAGATCCCAGGTCTCTTATGATGCCAAGAGACTTTATCAAAAAAGGAAAAAAAAAACTAGTCGGCACCTACCCACCTTGCCATACTAAACAATTACATGACCTTTGTTTTTTTTATTTGACCGTCCATATTTTCTTTGATAGATGAGTGATAAAAAAAATTAACGAGATTGAATGTTTCTTAACTGTTTAATTTAATCCTATTTAATTAATATTAACCCCTGTCACATCTGCCTACAAATTGAAATTTTCCATGAGGTGACGGTAATTGTGCAACTGCAGTTGACTACTTGCAAATGCAAAATTTCAATATATAACATTGGGTACAATTATCATGGGGTGATGGTCCTGTTAACAAAGTCCAGATTCGTGAATACTTCGACAAGGGTCAAGTTAAAAAAATTTGGACAAATTTTTAAAAAAAATAAGAAAAAAATAATATTCTTTTAATATTTATAAATATATATCTAACAATTTGATTAGATATTATACAAATTAAGTTAAATTAATTATTCGAGAAATTTAATTCAAGAAATTCATGAATAATTCGAAAAATTATTCGCCACACCTAAAATTCGTAAGTAATTCACTAATTTTTTTTAAATTCAGATAATTTTATTACTATGGTAATAGTAATGATGTAACTGCATATGACTACTTGCAAGGTAATTTTGTTTTTGGTGTTGCGTGCGCCAACATTTATTGACTATAAACTATACTTAGAAAAAAAATATTATTGTTACACATAAGTTATCTAAACTCGGAAGAAATTATTGCCGTTCTCAGCTTCTTCTTCAAGTTTCCAGACTCTAGTTAAAGACTCCATCAAGTTGTTGACTCCGACGGGCACCTTAATGTTATGTTTGGTTGACAAGAAAATAGGTAAAAATACGGAAAATACAAGAAAATTTCAGATTTCGAATACAATTCTTAGTTGCTTTTGTCTTTTTTTTTCTTCTTCATGTTTTTACTCATTTTCTCGACAACCCAACATAGGCTTAAGGTCTCTCTCCCCCCATTTATTCCTTGACGGATGAAATTTCCAACCATTTATCTTGCGATGGGCACAAGTTTGCACCACAAATATTGCAGTTGGTATGCTGGTATTGACATGGATGTCACAAAGGTTATCAGATTTGAGTTTTGTTTTTGCACAGTTTACCAACTTATAGCTCAACATTGTATACGTTAATAGAGGAATCAATGGGATCACACCAACATTTATTGACTACAAACTATACTATAAATGTTGCTGAAACCCTTATAAGGACTTATAGTTTCTTTTGGTGTGTAATTAAAGTTTGAAAGTGTTTTATCAAGTTTTGTGTATAGTGAGTAAATGTTTGGGTGCCCTCTCACCACAGTTAATTTATTAGTTGTAATAAAGTGTATAAACTAAACTTTACTGCTTTTTTCATTATCTATACTAGTAGGTGGCACGTGCAATGCACGTGAGAGCGAGAGGAAAGAGTTAACCATAGTCAATAGAAGTTAAAAGGGACACATGTTAACCCGTGGGTGCGATTGAACTCGCTAGTGGCACATACGATGCACGTAAGAGCGAGGGGAAGGAGTTAACCACAGTTAATAAGAGTTAAAAAGGTCACGTGTTAACCCACAGGTGCAATTGAACTCTCCCTAAGTTCAATCACGATTGACTGTGATTCAAAATAGATAGATGAGCAAGGGTAGTTTCGAAATTAAATCAAAGGCAAGAGATAGTTTGGGAATTAAAGCAAATATTAAGCCAAAGTTTTGTTTTTATATAAGGGTAGTATGAGAATTTCAGAAAAATCATCTACGGCTGCCTCTTCCTCTTGCATTATAATAGTAAAGAAATATTGCTAAAAACCTTATAAGGAGTTATAGATTCTTTTGGTGTGTAATTAAAGTTTAAAAGTGTTTTATCAAGTTTAGTCTATAGTGAGTAAATGTTTGGGTGCCCTCTCACCACAGTTAATTTATTAGTTGTAATAAAGTGTATAAACTAAACTTACCGGCTTTTTCCATTATTTATCGAAATGAAATGATCCTCATTGGTTCACGCCTCACGTTTTAATACTCATTAATTGTGGTTAAAATTTACTTTAATTTAGTTAAGTTTATCATGGTTAAAGGGGGTGTTAAAAGGGACACGAGGACGGAGGTAAATTAAGCAGCGAACCTAGGAAAAAGATTAGCTCTGGTGGCTGCCCGAGCGAAGCGCTCGGGAATCCACAAAACATTGGGCAGCTGGTGAGAATTTAGGTGAGAAGTCATTTCATTGTCTCCCCTTGATTTTAACTTCTCCCAATTTGATATCTTTCCCCTTTAAAAACGCCAACTGCCTTATATGGTTTGTGGATGCTCGAGCGCTTAGCTCGGGCAGCCACCAAAGCTAGTCTTTTTCCGCGGATTAGGGTCAGCTAATCACTGCTCGTATAAAAAAGTCCGACCGTTGACTTCGTTTCTAAACACCATTGACTGTTACTTTGAAGTTTGAAGAGTCAAAGTCTTATAGTCTACCCTGAACATTCTGGAACTGCCATTACGGTCACAACGCAACTAATTGAGGAATAATGTGTATGTGTTGGCACTCGGTAGTCAGCAGACTCGGCAGAAGGAAACATCTGCTTATACTAAGTGGTGCGACTCTGGCAGGCCCAGTCGACCAAATTAATGGGACGACTTTGGCTGAATTTTTCAATGGAGCAATTGCCCCCATGCCAAAGGTTATGCCGTATTAAAAAATATATTTTTGTCCAAAAGTTCACACGGTCAGCTGCCCCTAGCCCTACCCCTAGATCCAACCCAAATTGACCCGGTGTTATTAGAATCGATTCGGAGTGGACCAACAGGTCGAACAAGAAAAACCAAAACCAGTCCCCTCACCCGTTTTCAAAACCCTCAAAATCAGATCACATTAAAAACCATCTGTTTTTCTTTCAAAGAACCGAAAGAATCAGTCGGTTGAACTTGGAATCGATGGTAGAACCAGTTGAGAACCGGTCAGAACTACGTAAAAATAAAGAAAAATTTTATTTTTTTAATTAAAAAAATGACATAATTGAACTAATCAAATCGGAACCGACCAACCAGCCAATTTGACGATCTGATTATGAAAACATTGCAACCAAACCTGACCATATATGTAAAAAATTCTAAATGTCAAAGTTTGTAGAGTTCTTATATTTAGGTATTAAAAGGTTTTTTTTTTTTACGTGAACGCTCAATAAAGTTTGCTTAATTTCTTCTTTTTTGTTTTGGTAATTACATTCAATAGCCTTATTTAGAAAGCCAAGTTATTAAATTCACGTGTTTATGTTTATTGCAAGAATTTCACCGGAAGAACATAATTATAAAAAAGTTTGGAGAAAATACATTTACACCCCCTAAGGTTTGAAGAAAATACACATAGACCCCCTCAGGTTTTAGAAAATACATTGAGTACTCCTACTTTCCAAAATATTAATACTTACACTCATTTCATCAATTGACCTTGAGTCAAATGACAGAATGGTGATATAATGTAATAAAATGGTATCAACTAATAAAAATGTCTTCTACTAAAGTTGTCATTTTTCACTTTTTTCATATATAAAATTGCTCTCTCATTTTTAAATGAAGCCAAATCCTCTAGGAGTGGCCACGTGTCCTTTTCGACATCCCTTGAGGTGGCCACATGTCCTTTTTGACACCTCTTAAATATGGTTAGATTCACCCAGAGTTCACCCGTCCACCCTTGGTTTTTTTTTCTTTTTAAATATGAATTTTTTTTAAAATTTAAAAATAATTTTAAAAGCTTTTCTAATATTAAAATATTTTTTTTTAAAAAGAATAAATATTTTTAAAAAAAAACCATGGATGGGCGGGTGAACCCTAGGGGTGGGTGAATCTAACCCCATTTAAGGGAAAAGGACACGTGGCTACTTCAAAGGGAGTCAAAAAGGACACATGGCCACCTCAAGGGTTCACCCGCCAATCCTTGTTTTTTTAAAAAATATTAATTTTTTTTAAAAACATTTTAATATTAAAAAAGCCTTAAAAACAGTTTTTTAATTTTTTTTCAAAAATTAATATTTTAAAAAAGAATTAATATTAAAAAAAAAAACTATGATGGGTGAGTGTACCCTAGGGGTAGGTGAATCTTAACCACAGTTAAGGGGTGTCAAAAGGGGCACGTAGCTACTTCAAGGAGTGTCAAAAAGGACACGTGGCCACCCCTAGGGTTCACCCACTCATCCTTGGTTTTTTTTTTTTAATATTAATTTATTTTTTAATATTTTAATATTAAAAAAGTCTTTAAAATAATTATTAAATTAAAAAAAAAAAAATTAATATTAAAAAAAAAAAAAACTATGATGGGTGAGTGTACCCTAGGGGTAGGTGAATCTTAACCACAGTTAAGGGGTATCAAAAGGGGCACGTAGCTACTTCAAGGGATGTCAAAAAGAACACGTGGCCACCCGTAGGGTTCACCCGCTCATCCTTGGTTTTTTTTTTTTAATATTAATTTATTTTTTAATATTAAAAAAGTCTTTAAAATAATTATTAAATTTAAAAAAAAAAAATTAATATTTAGAAAAAAAAACCAAGGATGGGCGGGTGAACCATAGGAGTGGGTGAATCTAACCCTATCTAAAAGGTGTCAAAAAGGACATGTGGCCCCACAAGGGGTGTCAAAAAGGACACGTTAGGGATTTGACTTCTTTTAAAAATGAAACGACAATTTTGTATATGAGAAAAATAGAAAATGACAACTTTAAAGAGAGTATTTTTGGTAATTCTTATTATTTTATCACATCATCGTTCTATCGACTAACGGTCAACTCATGGAAGGAGTGTAAGTATCAATATTTTGAAAAATAGGGATACCTAATGTATTTTCTGAAACTTGAAGGGTTTATGTGTATTTTCGTCAAACCTCAGAGTGATAAATGTATTTTCTCCAAAAAGTTTCTTGACCTGGCCATCTAATTCACACCAATTGAAGTGTTGGCACTAATTGCATCAATCATTAACTGCGTAATAAACAAACAATGGAGTCAAACTATCTCTTCGTAGGGCTCACATCCAAAACTCAAACTTCACTTTGCCTAAGATTATTAATGGACACGATTTATTAATTGACGAGATTAGTGCTAGATTTTAGCTTAGATATCCTTGGGATTATCAACAAGAGAAAATTTAGCCAAAGACACAGACTTCCAAGGTTTTGCTATAGTAGCAATAAATGTTGTATCTTTTCCTTATTATCTTGAGAACAAGTGTAAATTATAAATTTCTCTTTCGAATTTTGTAACATTTTGAAGGAGTAGCATCCCATGGTGTTGTATCTAGAGTGAGAGTTTGGAAAAAAATTTGAATCCTACATCTAGGGCTAGCACTCCTCTAATAATAATTGTGCTAATTGGGGTTAATAAATGAGCATAGGAGTTTGGACTTCTTATGTTGGTTAGGCCACTACCCCCGCTGTAATGGTATAGTGTGGCCTCTTTTGTAAGAGAGGTGTAAGGGTAAATTTTGATAAAAGCACACAGTGACAACTAGTAGAACCAACGGCTCTAATTAGACCAAAAGATCCGTCCTAATCGTCACATCCAACCCCAATTTGCACACCGGATTTGAGGCAAAACTCGGTTCGGGTTATACATTTTCAACTAACTCCCTAGCTTGGAAGGTCCAAGGCAAAGACAACTCAACCTCCAAACTATTGAGAGAGCAATCCAACTTAATCTGAATATGAAGATCTCGTAACAGATCATGACAATCTCTTTCAAAATAGGGAACTCCATCTATAGCTTCTTCACGGACAAGGACAAACGTGAATGGAAAAACTCATATTGCATGAAGGAATTAGAATGGAAAGACAACTAGTCAAACCTAATTTATTTATTATAAATATAGAGACAGAGAATAGAGAGAGGGATCTGCATCCTCATAATTAACCTCAAGCATACTTTGAGTATCCATCCTTCTGAAACCCTTATATCATCATCTTCTTCTTAATCCTTCATCGACTGACTTGATCATCGAAGTGTAATCGTAGGTCGACCCGCCCAATTATTCTAAGGATAAGAAGTGTTGCGTCTACCCAAAGGCTTTTATATATATACACACACACACACACATGGTATTATAATCAACAGAGCATGTATTTTTCTCCACAAGAGGTCTAGAAATCTAATTGTTAGGATTTTTCTAGACTTTATTTATTGTAAAATTCTATTATTATAGAATTATCTTTTAGGATTAAATTTTAGAAAAATTATAATGGATTTAGGGTTATTATGTAAATTAAAGATCTGAGGTTTTTGGTATCGAGTTGCCACCTTATTCATTTCACTCTTGTATATGGTTGTAAATGGATGCGGATAGTATCCGTATCTGATTCATATCTGAATCCGTTCAGTCGAATAATTATCCGGATAGGTATCCGGTGGAGCAGATTCGAATAGTAAAAATAATATCTGATTATAATCGGATACGGATTTGGATACTGTTATATCCGATCCAAAAAATATCCGTCCGATTATATAATATATATATAAATAATATATTTTAAATTTATAAAATTAATATAACCTTTAAAATATATTTTTTTAATAAATTTTTTTATATTTTTTAAATATTAATTTATATTTTTTAATTCTTAAAAAAATTAAGTGGATAATTCGGATACTATCCGAATTGGATGTTTTAATCGGAGTCAGACACGGATACGGATATCATATTTTACTATCCGTCAGATATTTATTTGGATTCGGATTCGGATATCAGGATATATAATCAAATACGAACTCAGATATACCAATATCCGCTCCGAAACCGCTCCGTTTATAACCCTATTCTTGTCATTAAAACCGTGGGTTGGGATCAATTTCAACAAGTAGTGCGTCTAATTGATGGCCATGCACGGGATGGCACGTGCCTCCTTTTACTGTTTCCCGACACAGGTGTACTGTACTTTTTTTTAGGGATACTGTACTTTAATAAGATCTTCACCCTTTATTAATCATGTCTTGAACGTGTGAATGTGCACAATCTAGAAATAAGAAAAGGAGAATAAGAAAAGGGAAGTGATGGGAAACTTAGGGTCCGTTTGGCATTACTCCCCAAGGAACAATTCTTTATTTCCTATGAATAAAAACTTAAGAGTTTCTATTCCCAAGGAAGTAGAAAATTTTTCTTGGGAGTGATGCCAAACAGGCCCTTAGATGCTATTGAGAACTAAGCCACTTGATTTACAATCTAATGGAGCTGAGCATTAAGGTAGGGCTCACCATTCCATGTATATATGTGTGTAGACTGTTGGATTAAAAATTTAAATTCCACATATATATTATATATATATGGAAAATAATCACCTCCTCGGTCTGTGTCCCAAGGAGATGCATCTCGGTTCCCTTTTAATTTCACGTGTCCCATTATTAACTCTATTTAACTGTGGCTAAGATTCACCCATTCACCCTGATTTTTAAAAAAATATAATAAAAAAAATTTCAAGTAAAAAAGTTTTTAAAAAATTAACTAGAGTTCATGCAGTACTTGAGTTGGCTTTGTGGGAGCGAGGAGCTAACTATTGCTCATAATATATACACTTAAAAAGGAAAGTGTCCACTGGATTGACCTGGGCTGCTGGGTTTGAGGAATTGGCGGTTTATGTTGTATAAAATGTCTTGCATTCCAACAAAAAAATATTGGGTTGCTCATAATATATTACAATTGTAGTACTGCTCACTCTTGGGCCCCTCGTTACACTCAAATTTAACTATGTTAGTCGAGTTCATACACATCCATACCATTGTAGAGTTTTTGGGGTTTTCTTTAACTGGAATAGGAATGAGTTAGTTTTAAGTTAAGTTTCTACTGGATATATAATATAATATTCAGTCTATGATTTTCTATTGCATTGAGAATTAAATTGTTTGAGAGGTTATCAGAGAGTGATCTCTATAATTTATTTATTTGGAACTAAGTAAAAAATGTGATCTCTCTAGAAATAGACGTCAAGTGAACCAAGTAAATCTAATCTATATGTATTTTTGTGTGTTTCTATTTGGTATTTGCATGATATTTTCGCCACAGTATAATTAAGCTGACCTCAGTGGGATATAACTGGCTGCATCATGTGTAGCTTTGAGAGTGGATTCTAAGCATGAACGTGCTTCCCACTCCAATAAGATTAGAGGCAGACTTCTGGGAGGAAAAAAAAAGAAGAAGAGAGAATGATAATTTAATTAAATGAAGTGCAAATGGGTGTAAGTGACTTCTTGGAGGGAATGTCTGTCGCTTAATGCTCCTCATTTACGTTCATGCTCTCCACTAACCAAGCATTAGAAATTCTATTCTAAGTTGGGTCATAATATTTTTAGAATATAAAATCAGTGTATGCCGACCGTAGAGAATTTAGAGGTGTAGTCCAATTTGCTCCGATATAATTGACTCATTTTTGTTTGTTAGTTTTTAAATAGATTTTATTTTTAATTTTTTGCATCCAACTTTTACCATGAAGGGATTTGAGCCTGAAACTGCCCCTAGTGGGGGAGGGATGACTTGTACCCAAAGTTTGAGATTTAAATCATACCCATAAACGAAAAATCCATCTCAATTTTAAATAGCCAAACTTAGTCCCATATCGGAAGTTTATCCGAGCACGCCTGTCCTTATAAGTTACATAGCGTCCCAAACGGTTGGTTGGTATCCGTTTTGGGAAGTTCTTAGGTGAAGCTTATAAGGCTGCGTGTGTGATCAGTCTGCATGTGTATCATGTGTGTGTGTGTGTGTGTGTGTTTGCATGTGGGGTGTGATTGTGTGTGTTTCCCTTCTTTGCCTTCAGTACTCACCTTGTGGTGTTACTGAGTTTACCCAAAAAATCAAAAAGCCTTGAGTGGTGTTGAGTTTAATCCTATATCGGAAGTATATCCGAGCATGCCTATCCTTATAAGTTCCATAGCATCCCAAACGGTTGGTATCCGTTTTGGAAAGCTCTTGGGTGAGTCTTATAAGACTGCGTGTGTGGTCAGTCTGTATGTGTGTTGTGTTTGTGTTTGCATATGGGGTGTGATTGTGTGTGTTTCCCTTCTTTGCCTTCAGTACTCACCTTGTGATGTTACTGAGTTTACCCAAAAAAAAATAAAAAATTTAATAGCCAAACTAGATATGGGAATGCCTGTTCACTCTAATGGCAAGTAGCATACTCCCTATTTGGCTCGGGTACCTGAGATGACAGTCTTGTCACTCCCTCATAACTAGCTACTAACGTAAGAGATGTTGCTCACTAAAATAAAAAAATGAATCCAATCTATAACCTAAAGGGTTTAAATATGAAGCTACGCTATGCTCATGACGCACGTTTGAGGAGAGGCTCCCCTTTGAGAGCCCATTTGATTCGGATTATTACTGTCATAAGCAATTATGTTGATAAGTGCTTTCATGAATAAGGGAGGGCGTCAATAAACATTGATGGTTGTAATCTTATTTAGTTGACACTATGTGGATAAATGGTTATTTGATTATTTTTAAAAATAGTATTTTTTTTTTGTCATTTTGATAAAAAGAAAGAATATTATTTTGAAAATCACTCCCAAGCTTAATGCTTATAAGTCTCATAGGTATAAATTTGGATGCTTACAATACTTTACACATACTCGCAAAGGTGCATAAATGGAAATGCTCTCCATTTATCACCCCTGGTGAGATTATGAAAATACTGATTATTTTCACGATCGGTTATTACATAAGCACATGTTATAAGTCGAACCAAACACTATTAGCCAATCACAAGCTATTATAAAAAAATAAAAAAATAAAAAAAAGTAGTAATAAAGCTTATAATAATTGGTCCTAAGGCCTCATAAATCTCAAATAAGCACTTACGATAATGAGACCAAACGAGCGTTTGGTGTAAAGTCTATGACAATCATGTAATAATGGGAAAAAAAAAATGCTTCCAAAATTTTCGCTACGTCTCTCATTAATTACAAGACTGCTGCCATCTACATATCAAAAAAAAGGAGCCCTTAGTTTTAAGTCTATGACAATCTTAATAGAAAAATGTTTACAAAATTGCAACTATATCTCTTTTGTATTTTTTGGTTAAAGCCGGTTAGGTGTTATATCTGTTCAATTAGTGGGCAGGTGGAGAGTATATATAAACTCCTACCCTCTCGGGAGTAGAACCGGTACCTCCCCCCAAAGAAGGGATACACTACCAATGGGACAAAGCCCCGGTGTGTCAACTATATCTCTCAATAATTATAAAACTGCACCATCTACACATCAAATACCTTGTAAGAGAGCTCCGCCTCACATTTAAACTCTAAATTATATAAGGGCACAAATATTGTGAATTGAAACACAATTAAATACAACAGTTAGTTCATTACCACTGACGAGGATTCATATCTAACCCTTGCCAAGACAAAGCTCATGTATCAAACCATATCCAGTTTCGCAACCATCCTTCTCTAAAGATCCGTATTCGTTGTAAGAGTGTCAATGGTTACAGACCTGGTTTGCTACTTGAGTCCGACCCGCTTCAATTCTTTTGATACTATGTATGGATTAGCTCCATAATCAGTGGGTGCTTTTGGTTACATTCTTATAAAATGTCAAGCAGGGCTACATAAAGCCCGATCAGCCCGTTTGTGCAGCTCGGTTCGGCTAGGCCCAATTCGGCCCGAGATCGGCTCGAATTTTAGGCTTGATCGGGCTAAGCCAAGCCTAAAGAAAAACTTGAAAATCCAATCAAGCCGAGCTCGGGCCAACCCCTGTTTGATTTGGCCCAGCTCAATTGAGGCTTGGTTCGGCCCGAGCTCAGCTCCGCTCTAATATATATATATATAATATTTTATTTTAAAAAGTATTCAAGCCGAGCTCGAGCTAAGCCAATCCAGGCTCGAGCTTGAAACAATTCGGGCCAAGCCAGGCTTTTGAATTCGGGCCAAGCTTTCAGGCTTGATTTCGGGCCGAGATGGGCTTCAAGCCTAGAACAACTTTCAAGCTGATCCGGGCTTGGCTAAGCCCAGAAAAGTCCGGCCCAAGTACAGCCCTATTGTCAAGGATGTATATGGTCAGCGGGGCTAGACCCATTTAAGCTGAATCTGACATTTTACTTGTACAGCCCCATGTATTTGACTTTGGGCTAGAACACGATGGTCCGAAGGGCCCAATCATAAACCTAAAGCCTTTACTACCCAAAAGCCTAATTAGCTTTCTTTGTCCCTAAAAACATCTTTTTGCGACACTAACCACTTACCAACAGTGTCATCAGAACACCGTGGGTATAGCCCACTGGTTTGTGTATCTCCTCACTAGGAGGGTGGTCCCGAGATCGATCCCACGTGGAGGGTGCGTTGTAGTCCTTTGCTGACCCTGAACAGATACTAACCCTAGCTAACCCAAAGTAGTGATATATAATAATTAAAACACAAACAAACTAAAAACAGTTTTTTAATTTTAAAAAAAGAATTAATATTTTTTTAAAAAAAGCAAAAATTGGTGGGTGAACCCTAGGGGTGGGTGAACCTTACCCTCGGTTAAGGGGTGTCAAAGGAGACATGTGGTGACCTCTAGGGGTGATAACCTGATTTGCCAAATCCTGTTATCACCGGAGATGATTTGACTCCTTATCAGAATCTAATACCGATGTCAGATGACCACACCCCCCCCCCCCCCCCCCCCCCCCCCCCCCCCCTAAAAAAGGGATTAAGAGCAAGAAGACAAGGACCATGTGGCAGGGCCCACAACTATTTGACACCCTGAAAAGAGGAGAGTGCAATTGGGCCTAGGGGTAAAGTGGGACTAGCACTCCCCAAGGGGTTATATAGGTTCTTCGCTGAGAATTGGGCTGGTCTGGGCCGGCCAGTCTTCTGAATTTTGCAACCTAAGGCTAGGACGTGGCCCATTATATGGTATAACCAGATGACTTTTGTGATGAATTTCATTTCGGTGACCAGGGTGGGAAAGGGGGACGATAGACACATGGTTACAATCATATGTCCTGGTCGGGTATGGACTTTTACTTCCCCAAGACTCATCACTTTTTGGCTATGGGCCGGGTTTGGGTTTAAATTTTGGTATCTCTTAACAGGCCCGGCCTGAAGCCCCGACACATTTACAAAAGCTTTGAAACCCGAACTCGGGCTGAAAGCCACCCCTAAAATAGGCCTGACCCATAGCCTCACACAATTACAAAAGTTTTGAGACCCGAACACGGCCCGATTGCCACTCCTACATACAAATGCACAAGCTAGGGCTGTCAAGGGAACCATGCCATGGTCATCCCAGGCGCAGCTATGCATGGATGAACCTTGCTCCAAATGCATGTACGTGCTTAAAATTTATGTTCAGCTCCTGGCCAGTAAGTGCCTAAAACAGCACTTGGGCCCAGTTCTGGACTATTAGTCATAGGCACCTGGATATTTAGGCCTAGCCTGCTCTCTGGCCAAATTTTGCTGCCCAAGACTGGCCCATAAGAAAATGGCCCTATATGCCCTTTGGTTTGCTCAGCCCAATGATAGCCCTAAGCAAACTGAAGGCAAGCATGTCATCTGAGACTCTTGAAGCTATTTTCATACCCAGTTCTAAGGCATCCTGGAACTGTTTTGCTACATATTTCAAGCTGAAGGGCTTCAATAAACAAAAACTGATACTAAAGGGGCATTCGCTAGCCACTTGATTTTCACTTGTGTACCTAAGGTTTAACTATAAATCCACCACCGCCGACCGTGGGAGAGCTGAAGGTGTAACTATAAATCCGCCACTGCCGACCGTGGGAGAGCCGATGGTGTAACTATAAATCTGCCTCCGCCGACCTTCGGAGAGCTGAGCGCCTTTTGTAAGCTATACGGAGATTTTAAAATCTGAAGGAAAACCAGCTATTTTCAGTAAATGCACTGATACATCTAGTAATGTAATGGTCGAATTCTCGTCAGTATAGCACAACTTTCAGCATTATAAATCCTTTAATCATTCTCATCAAAAGCTACCGGTAATTACAGCTCGCTACAATCGAATGTGCGAGATCGAATATAAGTCTAGTCTCCCTCTTGGTTAAATTATGGGTCGATTGGAATGAGTAAGATTGAGCTGCACTTGGCCCATCATTAATGGGCATATGGACGTGGGCCGAGTGGTAAAAGTCCACAAGGCTTGGGCCACGATGAGTTCCATGGTGTAGGGACCCAGCAGAGGCGGAACTAGGAATTTATTGTAAGGGTGGGTTTAAGGGGATGGGGGTTCAAGGCGGAGCCCCCAAAAAAAACAAATTAATGATTAAGTTTATGGGTTATTTCATCCATAGATTTTGTATATATATATAATTTCGAGCATCTATCCTCTTGCCCTATGGCTATGCCCTATTAAATAATATAATATATTTAAAAAAAAAAAATTCAGGGAGCAGTTGCCCTCCTTGTCCAATGACTGTCTTATTAAATAATTAAACAAAACAGTTAAAAGATATTTGTTTCGAAAATTCAATGGGACAGCTGCCCCATGACTAATCCTCTAAGTCCGGTTACAATACAAAAGATTTTTAACTCTAGTTAACAATTATAATCTTTAGAGTTAATTTTTTTTCTTCTAGAAACCAAGGTTAGGTGGTTGAATCCAAAGGATTAATGAATCTTAATCATAATTAAGAGGTATTAAAATGGACATGTGTTGACTTGTGGGTTGTAACCTACTACAAGGAGTCCAGTTATAACCATAGAGGATTCTTAATCCTTAGTAAACTATTTTTTTTAAAACAATTCAAAAGCCAATGGGGGCACCCACCAGAGAGATCGAATCACATTCAATCATGATTGAACTCAGGAAGAGTTCAATCACACCCACATACCAACAGTATTACTTTTAACCCCTATTAACTTTAGTAAATATTTACTATCTCTTAGGGTTCAACAATATAACCTTAGTTTCTAGGGGAAAAAATATCAAACTCTAGTAAGGATTTTTAACCCTTAGGGTTAATTTTTCTAATAGATATTATTTTAAAACTAATATTATATTTTTGAACCCCAAAGCTTACTGAATCTTAACCACAATTAACAAGGGTTAAAAGGGACACGTGTTGGCCTGTGGGTGCAATTGAACTCTCCCCAAATTCAATCACAGTTGGTTGTGATTGGATCTCCATCACCTCCATGCCCCATGCTATGCGATATATACATTAAAAAAAAATCTTTTTTTCAAAACTTTAGGGGGGCACATGTCCCAGGCCCCCCTTGTCTCCGCCCCTGGACTCCAGCATAAGAAACGATTCACTCTTGGACCAAATGTGTGTGTGCAGGTGCAGAGCTAAGACCCCTAAGCTTTTGAAGAAAAAAAAACCTATGATTTAAGTATTTAATAGGACCTAGCAATGGGAAAAGGGGGTGACTGTGAATTCTGAACTTTTGGAAAAAAGATATTTTGAAAATTTTATTTTATATGAATTAATTATTTAATATGGTATAGCTATTGTGAAGGGGACAATTCCCCTTAGAGAAGGAGAAACAATACCCATAAGTATGAAACGTGCAAGCGCGATGGCCTATGAAACTTGATCCTCAAAAAAAATATTTGAGGCTATGCCCCTAAACCCTCCACACAAGGGGTTGAAAGCCGTCTTTAAACACAATATTTCATACTCACCTAATTATTCTTATAAATTCATGAACAATTACTAACATTTTCAATCGATTATCACTGGCCCCTACAAGAGAATCCTCTCCGCGAGAGAGAGAGATGCGAATGATGAAGAAAAGCAGGCACATGGGATTAATACAGGTCGAAGGTACCAGAAGCAAGAGGGCATGTGGATGAGAAGGTTCAGAACTTTTTTTCCATATTTGAAATGAGCAACAAGCAAGAAAATGGATCCACCCCATTCCAATGGGCTGCCCTTAAATTTCCAACTAATAAAGGCATCTTAGGAGCTTGTTTTGGCCATACTGAAGTATTACATTTGTGGGGTCCAAAACCTACACCACCACTAACTCCCCTATAAAATATCAGATTGGTGGGTCACAGTTCCCTTTAATCAATGATTTCTCCCTCAAAATATAAAACCCATTCTATGCTCCAAAGACCTCTCCAGTCCCATACATGTAAAGGTGAAATGGACTACTGACTAGCTTGAGCAAAATAAATAGGCAAATAGAGGTGTTTGGCTTAAACCTTTCAATATATAAATGTCTTGTAATGATAGGAACCTAACCAATATTCCAAAATCCCTAAGGTGATTAAAGAGTGAAAAGTTAGAGTCATATACATTTAATGTGGTAACATACTATCATGATATTCCGTAACCAAAGTCTACGACGACTTTCACTCTGAGACGGGACATTGCTTATGATTTTCTGTAATCAAGGCATTTCTCAGGATTATTTTTTCCGTAGACCTCCCAGGTAGTTCCATGACTCAAACCTGAGATGTGGTATTAGGCTCTAATACCAAATGATAGAAACCTAACCAATACTCCAAAATCCCTGTGACAATTAAGGAGTGGAAAGCAAAGTCCATATACATTTAGAGTCATAACATGTATATACATTTAGAGTCATAACATGTGAGGGTTTAGGTGATGCTTTGGCTAATATTTTCCGTGAAGCCTCATTCATTACATGCAAACCCTAAAAATGGCAACTAAAGATAATAAATTTGATTCTAGTTACTGAATCGATGATTGATTTGTTAATTAGGAAACTGTTAAAATCAAATAAGAAATTGGGGAATTTGGCGTACATTGTATCTTAGGTCAGACCCTAGTATTTTTTATTTACTTTTGGTTAATTATCAGGCATCATGTATCTAGTAGTGCTCCTGCACGGTTACCCCATTTTCAGTATTTTCAGTATTCGTCATTTATCATATTGTAAATGTACTTAAAGTATTAAAAAAATAAAATAAAAAATGTATTTACTCTCTCATGGGAAGGGTGGATTCTGTTAGGCTGTGTTCGGTTGAGGGGTAATTGGGTGAGAGAAAAGAAAGTGAAGTAAAAGAAAAGAAAGAGAAAATGGGTTTTCTCTTGTATGTTTGGTTTGAGAGAAAAGTGGTGGGAGAAAGTATACTTTTTTCAAATATACCCCTTATTCACATTTATAAAACCCTTTTGATAAAAGGGTAGAATTGGAATAATAATTGGCTTTTTTCACTTTCCCTCACTATTCCACCAAAAAGCTAGAATATGAAATGGGTGTAAGTGTAAGAAAATCTGACACTATTAAGCATCTTGATTCTCTAGAAAGTAAAGCTTTCTTGCAAACCGAACATGGGGTAAGTGGGTGGTTCTCTCACTTTCTTTTACTTCCCCCTACTTACCTCCCAAACGAACACACCCTTAAGTAAAAGGAGGAAACTTTATGATAAAATTTGTTGGGTGGAAGATTTGATAGTTTCGCCTTCAATCGTCTATCAGAGGTGACCAAAAGGTCTATTGGAAAAGGCAAAGTTGCTAATTCCATCATGAGCAAAAGTTCGCTCCACGGGAACTATTCATCCTCGCCCTCACAAATCCCCTTCAACTGTCATGAACTCAGGTTAGATTTTTTAGTCTTTGTGATTAATTTATTTTATTTTTCTAAAAACTAAAGAATAGATGGATGAACCTTAGGGGTGTGTGGATCTGAATCACAATTAAAGAAGTTAAGAGAGGGACACGTGGACAAGAAAAGGGGAGCCAAGATGCCCCTCCTCGCTCCAGCAACCTTCATCATATGCTGAGTTGAATCAGCTAGACCCATCTGAAAGTCCTTCAAGACCATATACCATCTCAATTTCCTATCTTTATATATTTTATTCATTTTTCAATAATCCCCTCCTTGCCCAAGGATGGGAGGGATGTGTTTCGTCCCTTTAAAATTTGTCACATGTCTCCTTTTAACTCTCTTTAACTATGATTAAGATTCACTAACTCTTAAGATTAAAGAATCTAACCTTAAATTTTAGTAAAAAAATTAAAAAAATATTAACCATGAGGTTTAAATATATTCTTAACCAAGTTTCAAGGGCAATTAAAGGGGCTTTGTGCGGAGCGAGACAAGTCCCTCCCTCCTTGAGGAAGAGATTATTGTTTTTTTATTGCCATCATCTCCGTTATTCTTTTATTTATTTATTTATTGTTAGTTGTGTTAGTATTTGTTTATTGGTTAGTAGATTTGAGAACCTAACATTTGAAGCTAGGCCAAATGATAGGCATATCTAAGGGTATCTTTGGGCTGGGCCAGCCTGGGCCTGACTAGGCCTGATTAATAAACGGGTCGGGCCAGCCCATTTATTATTTGAGCTGAATCGGGCTGGCTGGACCAACCCATCTAAAAAAATGTACAATTTTTTTGCCTATAAACTAAACGGGCCTAATCAGGCCGGGTTAGTCGGACTAAGCCCAATTAAAAACCTACCGAAATGGGTCACAATCTTTAGACTCCAATCATAAGCCCAAACCAAGTAATAATCTGGCAGGGCCGGGCGGGACTAATTATAGAGCAGGTGAGGCTGAGCGGGCTCGCGGACCGACCCAGCCCATTGACACCCCTAGGCATATCCATACCATAACGCTTGGGAATGGATATCAAACCAATCATATCAGAGATGCACACATTGTTACTAACACAACCGTGATGTTAATATATTTTTCGCTCATAATTTGTTAGAGATGAGCTATCTCAAAACAATTATTTTTTTATACACGTAGTTATTGGATAAAGTGGCTTTTTTAATTTAATCAATTAATATTAATTAACATATGTTAATTAGAGAATACTGACCAATACAAAGCCTAAACAATTTTAGTTAGTTTGAGTAGACAGAGAAATAAAAAAAAATGATTTTTTATGTCAACTCAAATGGAGAACACTTTTAGTTGACCTTGTATTTGTCAAATACTCCTAATAAACAAATATTGACCAATTTTAATTGATCGAAGTTGAATTAGGGATATGTTTTCTACCTCCACTCAAACCCACTAACTCTTAACAGATCTTATATTAGTTAGCATCCCTTAATTCAGACGACAAAATTGGAGTCATATTGATCATTTGTTACCCGACAGTCGTTTAATGGGTTACTTGGGAATCGTTGAATTTGAATGGGAAGATGTGAAAAATTGTAAATAAATAAATATAATTGTTTATTTATATTTAAGTTTATTTTCCTGTGAATAATAAGTTAAGGAAAGTTAGGGAGGAAAGGACATGATCACATGACGAGAGCCATTTGGGGTGTGCCAGTGGAGTGAAGGGAGCAGTGGACTGGATCACGGTTGGAGATAGACACAAAGTGCACAAAGACAAAAAGAGACCAGTTCGGTAGGGTTAAGGCTAGGTCTTTTCACCCCTCTGCTCCCATTGGACCCACAACCCTGATTCCTGGTCCGACTCTCTCTCTCGGCTCTAAATTTTAAGTTTATTCCATTTCTTATTTCTTCGGGTCACCCTATGAAATTCTTCGATTTCTTCCGAAAGCAGATGATTATCAAGTACGTCAAACTAAAGCAGCATATATCGAATATAATCCACATCATTTCCTCTCTTTTATTAGTTAAGGAAAAGCTCCTCCCTGGTTGCTAAACTAGTAGGAGTGAATCCGAAGTGGTTTATCTCATTAAAGCTTTTTCAAGTTATTTGAATTGAATTTAATTATTTTTATAAATTATACAATGATTTTGCTTTTGAGACTGTCTAAGGGTAGATTGAGACCGTCGTGAGACTTGTGAGACTAGGATGGCCAGCATGGGATTCAAAGGTTTTTCGAGTCCCAAAATTTTTTAAAAAAAACATTTGAATCCCATGCTGGCTTACCCAATCTCAGGATGGTCTCGGCCCTAAATGATCTCAAAAGCATAATCTTTTATATAATTATAATAATTTAACTAATATTTTACTTGAGTAAGGAAAAAAATTTAATAGATAAAAAAAGTAATGAATAACTTAGGGCGATCCTGTCAATTTAAGAATGACCGTGAATTATCCTATGACCCGAAAGTTGTCTTTATGAGCGTTTGGATTGGATTTTATCAGCCAAAAATCAATTATGAGAAAATTGATTGTATAGAAATTAATGATCAAATAATCACTTTTTCAATTAATAGAGTTCGACGGAGTTAAGAGACTTGACTCCGTATTCCCCCAACACTATAACTTTAAAAAGTGATCATTTGACCATTAATTTCTACACAATCAATTTTCTCACAATTGATTTTTGGTTAATAAAATCCGATCCAAACTCCTCTAACTATTGACCTCAAATAAAAGATGCCTTGTACCGATAAACTAATAAAAATAATAATTAAAAAAAGCAATTAAATGAAAATGCCTTTTTTCCTTTCTAAAAATCTAAATTGAAGTCCATTAAGGGGATGGGATTTGGTCTTGCTCCAGCAAGACCAAAACCATCTTGCTCTTGGTGGGCTTTAAACATGTGGCCATAAAAATGGAAGAAGATATCAAAGGGAGAGAAGTCAAAAAAGGAGTCAAATCCTCTAAGTTGATAACCGGATCGCCACGTGTCTTCTTTGATGCCCCTTAACTGTGGGTAAGGTTCAACCACCCCTAGGATTCACCCACTTATTTTTGGTTTTTTTTTTTAAATATTAATTATTTTTTTAAAATTAAAAACTGTTTTTAGAGTTTTTTTAATATTAAAAACAGTATTTTAATTTTTTAAAAAGAATTAATATTTTTTTTAAATATATATATAGGTGGGTGAACCCTAGGGGTAGGTGAACCTTACCCGCGGTTAAGAGGTGTTAAAGGAGACACGTGGTGACCTCTAGGGGTGATAACCGGATTTGCCGGAGATGATTTGGCTCCGTCAAAAAATAGGGGAGATCAAATGAAATGACTTCTCCCCTTTTGTATCGTCTATTAAGAAGATTCACAGCTTTCTGCTTATCCAATAAACGAAAAAATAAATAAAACTATCAAAATAACTGCTTATTTTATTCATACATGGAAAATAATCCACATTCTTTATTATATAATTAATTTAATTGAATAGTGAAAAATCCACTTCACTTCTAGAAAGAAGTATAAACCAGTCTGTCATCCCAGCTGGCCTTCCCACAAAAAAAACTCATCTTTCTCTTTCTGAAAGAAATTATAAATAAAATCAAACTATTCCTAGGAGCTGATAAGCTATATAACCCTTCCATAACACCATTTTCAACATCTCTTTCCAATTGAAACACTAGTTTTGTTTTGTTTTTTTTTTTTAATTATGTGATATTAGATCTCTGATCTCTCCCATTCTCTCTCTCTCTCTCTCTCCACCTTCTAGCCTTTGCTTCCACCACCTTCTCTCTTTACACTATGACAATCAGATCATCATCACAGCTTTTAAGATTTGTGACACCAGCTTAAGCCAAGAGTTGCAATGATGGCCTTCTTCCCTGCCAATTTCATGTTACAAACTCCTCATGAAGAGGACCACCACCCTCAAAACTTCCATGGTCTCTCTCTCTCTCTCTCTCGCTCTAGGTAAAACCCATTTAAATGCTCTATCTTTTAACAGGCTTGGGATGTTTCTGGTGTTACTTACAGGTGTTGCATCACTTCTAGGGAAGAGATCCATGTCATTTTCTGGTACTGACTTGTGTGAAGAAACGAATGGAGATGATGATATCTCTGATGATGGATCTCAGGCTGGAGAGAAGAAGAGGAGGCTTAACATGGAACAGATAAAGACACTTGAGAAGAACTTCGAGTTGGGTAACAAGCTTGAGCCTGAAAGGAAAATGCAGCTGGCTCGAGCTCTTGGTCTGCAACCAAGACAGATTGCTATATGGTTCCAAAACAGGAGGGCAAGGTGGAAGACCAAACAATTGGAGAAAGACTATGATATCCTTAAGAGACAGTTTGAAGCAATCAAAGCAGATAATAATGCACTCCATGCTCAGAACAAGAAACTTCATGCAGAGGTAATTAATATTTTAAAAGCTCCATAAATTAATCATTTTAATGGGTATCTATAAGTTTCTGAACACACCATAGTGTATCCCTGCATTGGGGGAGGTACCGGGTTCCATTCCCGAGAGGATGGGAGTTTGTATGTACTCTCCACCCGCCCACAAACTGAACAAATACCAACACCTAACTGGCGTTGCGGCCTAAACCTATATCTCGAATCAAAAAAATAATAATAATAAGTTTCTGAACTAGATCCTAGATCTTTGGTTCTTGGGTAGGGGAGAAAATTTCGATATTTTGGATCTGGGGCTGTATTTAATCTTTTAAAATGGTAACTAGAATTCCTTTTTGTTTGGGTAGTGGAGATAAATTTACAATTTTGCAATTGGGAATGTGTTGTACTATTTTTTATTTTTTTTTGTGAGATGGAGGGATCTTAGCTTGATTTAATGGGATGCAGAGAAAAAATTTCAAATTTTGAATGGGACTGTGTTAACTTTGCAGGTAAAAATTGTGGGTACATTCAGAAAGATCTATGCTTGTTGCCTTTTTGGGTGGATCATGATTTTTAGGAATACCCTTTATTTCTATTGGTTAATTTCTTGAACAGATGATGGTTTTTAACAAAGAAAATTAATTTACATTTTTCCTTTTTCTTTTTCTTTCCCTGCCTTCTGTGCTACTTTTTGGTAGATTGATTGAACATGGTTTTGAAGCTAAAGGGAATTATAGCACTGAAAGTGCATGAAGTTGGGGTTTTTTCAGTATCTTTTTATTCATGCTTCATCTTGATAGGTTAATTTACTGGGTGCAGATATTGGCCTTGAAAAGTAGAGAACCAACTGAAATGATCAACCTCAATAAAGAAACTGAGGGTTCTTGCAGTAATAGAAGTGAGAACAGCTCTGATATCAACTTAGATATATCAAGAACACCAGCAAGTGATAGTCCTCTATCTTCCCATCCAAGTGGTAGATCTCTCTTTGCATCATCTGTAAGGCCTACAAGTGTGGCCCAAATCCTCCATAACTCAGCAAGACTAGACGTTCAATGCCAGAAGATGGATCAAACTGTCCAAGAAGAAAACTTTTCGAATATGTTCTGTGGCATCGACGATCAACCGGGATTTTGGCCGTGGCCGGAGCAGCACCATTTCCATTGAACTGAACCCCAGTTGTTAAATCAACAGATACCTCAATTCTCAGTTCAACGGCGGCGATCGTTAATTAAAAATGGAAATTGGGCTATTCCATTAACTTGAATTCCTGTATTGGTCTTTAGATTAATGGTGTATAGAACAGAACATATCCACTTAAATTTCAGTTGGGTAAGGCCAGTCTGTAGTTGAATTATATACCATTTTTTTTCCAGACTTGGAGAGCTGTTTGTTAAATTTGGATAATGGGAAAAAAAATCTAGATAAGTGACTGGTCTAAACTCTAGCATGGCCATGAAAAAAAGGGTTTCTCTCCTTACATCTATAATATTTTTCCTGCTTTGGAATCATGTCTATCTACTAAAGAAAAATGTTTGGGAGTGCTTTGGAGAAAGTTCCCATGAGTAAGCTGATTTAAGCCAAACAGTAAGAAAGGTTAATTGAAGGGTGAACAAAATCTAAGTCGAAGTTAGAGAGGGAGAGAGAATCGAAGCACACATTCCAAGAATAAAAAAAGACAAGCAGAAGAAGGATAAGAAAACAAAGAGGAATGGAAATGGTCATTCTCGTGAAGAGGACGTTGGTAATCCTTTGCTGACAAGGGGAAAGTATCGCACCATATACCTCCTCTGTCACGCATGAAAGAGTTCATGTGATTTACTGTTGTTCCCCATTACCTACTATATCCTCAATCAAATTCTCTCTCGACCCATCTCTTTCTCAATCGTGCAGCCACACAAGTGTTATTCTCACAGCTCCAGTACATACACACTCTCTGGTCTCTCCCTCTCAATGTGTCATCATCTGTCCCATGCACATCTTCGATTTGATGCAATCCTTAACGATTGGAGCAACTTATTCAACTTATTACCGTTGCTATTGATAGGTAGTGTGGAGCCTGACCGGACTGACTTCCTACTCTTTTTTTCTGGGGTAGGGACAAGCTCGTACATTTACACTTTATTTTGTAGCCCTAATACTATTAAGCATAGGGGGTGACTACTTTTTTTAGATCGTAATTCGTATTTTCTCTTGCTCGGGTTCATAGTAAAAATCTCGATGATTCCGTGGATTTACCTGAACTGAGAGAACCACACAAATCTGATTTTCTTGCATGTGTGCTTGTTATCTATTATGTTTTTTTGCATGTGTGCTTGTTATCTATTATGTTCATTTTTCGTATCTCACATATCCTATTTTGAATTATTTCCTAACAGTTATAAATTGGCGTTTTAGTGACAGTTCTTGGTTCTCATGCTAAATTTTCATGTTTAATCATCAGATTTTTTGGAGGGGAGGGAGAGAACCCCAAAATTTCTAAGTTATTTGTATATGCCTCTTTTTCGTTTCTTTTTTCTGTAAGTGACATCATTTATCTAGGTTATTAGTGTAGGTTGGGAATTAGATTAATATAAAGGTAGACTTCTCAACTGTCACATTGACGGACTCGAACTTAGTCATCTCCCAAAGGTGACTGAGTTCTCAACTGTCACATTGAAATACGTTTTACCACTCAAGCAAACGCTCAATCATATATATGCCTCTTCTTCAAATATAGAATATAAAGAAAATGGACAGAGGCACTGGTGGAGCCACATGGGGCTCAGGGGGGCTTCAGCCCCCCCTTAAATTTTGAATATATATATATTTTTTTACTATAGTAATAATAAGGGTGTAGCCAGGGAGAGGGGCGGAGCCAGAGGACAGGGAGCTCTTGTCCTGCCTGAATTTTTGAAAAAGATTTTCTTTACAAAACGGATACAAACAGAGGTGATGCCCCATGAACTTGGCCTCAAAAAAAAAATCGGGCCCCCCCCCCCCCCCCAACAAGAGAATCTTCGCTCCGCCCCTGGACAGAGATATCAACAAAAAAAATATATATATATATATATACACATACATGGACTGAGGTATAGATCATATTGCCCGAATGCACGGGATCTAATCACAATCCTGCAGGCAATTGTGTGCTTGGGAATTGAGCGAGAATAGTATTAGGATGGACTACCTCTTGAAAAGTACTTGTATTGCAGCCGTCTTGAAAAATAAATTTTTGTCTACGCTTCCGAATATACTTTTAAATCTTAATTGTTTATAATTAACTAATAAGTAAGGGTTAAGATTTGATTTGACTTTTTTTGTTATTTTTTTTTAATGCCAAATCAAATGGAGTAATGGGTTAAGATTTGACTAAGGCTTATTTTATCTTTTTAATGTTACATCAATTCTAATCATAACAGTTTAATAATGTAGTTAAAGGATTAAGATTTTGGGGGTATATTTAAGAGTACCTATAGACGGATTAAAAAACTAATAATTACAATAATAAGAAAAGATAACTATCGAAAAAGTAACAAAAAATAAAAAATAAGTAAAAGTAGCAAAAATTCACACGCAAATTTATATGTTTCAATAAGGTGCCTACGTACGTCTACAACAAATGGTCTGCTTTTCTCTAAATTGCATGTGTAATGAAGAAACCTAATCATAATTCATTACATATCCAGTACAGAATTGGAGTGATAACCGTCCAAACGGATAATCACCATAAGAATTTAAGACAATCATTACAATATCGATCTTAGAGCTACATTATATATATATATCTCGTCGACAGAGATAATCAAAACAGTGGGTTAGACCCTCCTCTGTATAATCTTTTCAAGTTGGATTAATATCACTGTTGTTGCGGTACAAAACAAAACATGATCATATTGGATGACAGGTAGCGTCGATGATGGATCGAGTAACCAGTGCGGGTGCTTGTTTGGTATATGGGCAGCAATTGTGGGTCCGACCACATATAACTTGTCAAGTTGTGGACAATATTTCTCAGGACTCGTCCCCTTTTTACTCTCTTTGACTGTGGTTAAGATTCACCCTTAGGTTCGTTTGTTTTACAAGAAATAGGTGAACGAAAATAAAATTAGAAAAAATAAAATAAAAAAAAGTGAGAAAAACAAATTTAATTTTCTTTTGAGTATTTGGTATTAATGAAAATAAAATAAAATAAAGTAGGTTAATATTTCTGAATTACATTTCTTAATAATTCATTTTTACATAAAATATAATAAATGATGTGACATTAGTTTAAAGGTCAAATTGAAATTCAAAACTTTTAACATTATTTTCTTGCAAAAGAACCTACATTTTTAAAGAAAGTAAAATAAAGTTATGCACTAAAAGACAAGAATCTGTGGGCCCTACATATTGTCTTTTAGTGCATAATTTTCTTTCACTTCTTTTCAAAATTATCCTTCAAAAAAATAGGTTCTTTTAGAAGAAAGTAATGTTAAAAGTTTTGAATTCATATTTTGTTTTTAACTAATGTCACATCAATTATTATATTTCATGTAAAAAAGAATTATTAGGAAGAGTAATTTAAAAATATCAATCTACTTTCTTTCACTTTCTTTTCTTTGATACCAAACACCCAAAAAAAAATTCATTTTCTTTTCTATCACTTTCTTTACTTTTACTTTCTCTCATTTCTTGCAAAACGAACGGATCTTTATCATATGTTTGGTTGCTGAGAAAATAAGTGAAAAGAGAAAAAAGAAAAGAAAATTTATCAAAACATAACTAAGAATTGTGTTAGAAATCCAAAATTTTATATTCTTTTCCATGTTATTACCTATTTTCTTGACAACCAAACATACTCTTAGGTACGGTGTGGCCTCTCTTATAAGAGAGGTGGAGTGGGATCTATTTCTCATGTTAGGTGACGATTTTCAAGTCGTCCACTTCCCACTACTAATCACTAACTAATGCTACTAACCGTAAGTAAATGAATCCAAAAATCGACTGCAAAGCATGGTAGATTAGATATATAAATGGTGATCAAAATTGTTAATTAATTTGGGTCTCATTGGAGCACATGGCAAAGGGTTAGAGACACACTGATAACATGGGGTCAGATACCAAACATATTGGAGATCATGTTTGAGAATATAGTAATCTAATAAGATACACTTGAATGTTGAATGGTGTAGTGTATCACCTCATTACAATACCCTGGCTATATTCTCAAATAGGAGAGACTCAAGTTGCAAGAGGAAGGTGGGATATAACAACTTTTTCTTCTCCTTTAAAAAAAAGAAAAAAGTCCTTAGTGATTTAATTAAGAAATGGAGATTAAGTAGAGCCTGTTGAGCAGCCATGCTAATGATGATCCAATAGCTTGCGTAAGCGATTATTAAAATTTAATTTTGGATTGCGATTGATCTGAAAAAAGAGAAATCCCCAGCATGTTTCAGATTACGGTGACCATAAAAATCAAGAGGACATGTGGTGGGTAACGTGGATTGTGATGTGTATTTCGTTGTTTATGTCTATGGTGGGTTATCACATGAAAATGGGGCTAGTCAACGGCTAATCTTTTTGAATAATTTTAAGTTATTAATGACTCTGATTGAACAATGAAAACCAAACCTACATTTTTTTCATCTAACTTCTTGGATGGTACCTAATAGGGATTTTTTCTGGAGAAATGTTAGCCCAAGAGATAGACTTTCAAATTCTCACTGAGGTAGCTTCATGTGTCACTATCACAATAAATTTTTTAAGAATAATTTTTCTTAAACAATTTTTATGATTGTGCGTTGTATATTGGTTGATAGTCAGTTCGGATTGTTACCGCTCACAATCTATATTCAGTAGAGGATAACACAATGACAATTTTGTAATTTTACACTATATTCAGGACATAAATGAGTTATGATTAAGTTTTTTTCATTGCACAGAGAAAGAAAGAAAATGAAAGCTCAGAAAATTGTGACATGTTTTTCACAAAAAAAAATTAGTGAAATGATTTTTCTTTAGGTCGGTGGATGCAGGCACCTTTTGGAACTCTCTAAATTTGTGGGTAAATCTTTACTATTTTTGTTTTTATTTTTTGTTACCTTTTTCTGCACTATTAAAGGCGTGTAACGATAAATATTAAATATTACTAATACAATGCCAGTTTGGAAGTTGGCATCTGGACAAGCACTCCTCTACTACTTGTGGATTAACAAGTAATAAGAGTGCCAGACCGATTCTCTATTTCTCCCTCTGTTCAATCCAATTTTGCCATAAATTTTTTTTTTTTTAAAAGTGATAATGTACATATGAGTCCCATTATTATTATTATGAGAATAACTATGAAAAGGAGCTAAGGTTGAACAGTCAACCGGAGCAACATAAGAAATGCCTTG